>OZ014519.1:713652357-714883773 GCA_963966055.1 Lathyrus aphaca
TAATACTACTTACCAATTAATATTAAGGACATTCTTATCTCTAAGGAAAGAAAAAATAACATGAACGACCTTGAGTAGATAGGAAGCCCTTAACTGCTTGCTCATAATTTCAAAGCAAAAATTACTCTTTAAACCTCACGCTTTATATTTGTTTCCAAGAAAACCCCTTTGTATACATTCATACGAGAATCATTACAAAGGTGGACCTTTTCTAAACACACCACCACTTTTTTTCAAACAAAAGTAAAGTGAGCTAAGCAGTTAAAAGCCCATGAATAACCATGGATACAAAGGGTACTAACACCTTCCCTTTGTATAACTTACCCCCCGAACTCAAAATATTTTTCCAAAGGTCTTTCCTGTTCTTTTATGCCTTTCTTTATTGGATAAAATAAAAGTCGGTGGCGACTCTTGCTTACCGCAACATATTTTGCGACCAAATAATTAAAGTCAGTTCTCCCACTGTGTTATAGAACTGGCGACTCTGCTGGGGAGTACTATTTAAAGAGGGGTTACCTTAGAGTATTAGTTCACTTTACAATTTGTTTGACTTGTATGCTTTACTTTTAAGTGTTTTTGTCTTGGGGTTACTGTGAGAAAGATCCTAACCCGAATCTAGTGATAATTTAGGTAAGTGGCAATAGACCATGGAAACTATACGACGTATACCACTATGGTTGATATGGAAGCTACAATTAGTGTGACACTTAGGTTAGTACTGATATTCTTCAAGTTAGTTGAGGATAATATCAGGCTTCCATATGGTGTCATTTACACTAACTTCCTTTTAGAACCCTAATTGACCCATCTTGGCCAGTAGAAAGTAGTGAGATAACCGGCTTTGGTGCAGTCTAAAGTTGGTTGATACTCAATGCTACGCTCATTGAGATTCTAATCTTGGGATGTTTTGGTTGGCGAGACAGTTTCCATACTGAACTACAACCTTTGAGAAGAATAAGTGATATTGAGATTCCTTAGAACCCGGTTACTATTGCAAGGACAGGTTGAACCAACTAAACTTTAGTGGGGAGGATATTTCCCTATGAACTTCATGCAAGCCTTTAAACCTAAAGCTCTAGTGTGACTTGTTTGTGTTTGCCATTTGCTTGCTTTAAACATGAACATAACATCATATCATCATGACATCATAACATAGCATTTTCACTAACCATTTCAAGGACCAAATTTGTTCTTTGTTGCAGGTTATGGCTTCCGCTCGTAGAAACACTATCTGAATCAACTTTGTAAGGATACCTTCCAAGCTTAAGGAATTAGTCTCAAAAGTTCCCGAGAACTGTTGATTCATCAAAAGGCATGGTTGTGTGCTTGGTTTGGTAACTTCAGGGTTTAATGAAGACATGATAAGTGTTTTGTTCCAGTTCTTTGACCCTAAACATCAATGTTTCACATTTTCCGATTATCAGTTGGTGCCCACAATGGAAGAATTCTACAAACTACTTGGTGTACCTATTCTTGATCAAAAACCTTTCATTGATCTAGAGAAGGAGCCTAAACCTGAAATTATTGCAGCAACTTTGCATATGAAAAAGTCAGATATTGTATTGGAAACAAGAAGTGGAGTTAAAGGCCTTCTTGCTAAAGAATTGATAGAGAAAGCTCATGTGTTCTTAGATGCTATGAGTTACTATGATTTTAAGGAGGTCTTAGCCCTGTTGATTTATGGTTTGGTTTTGTTCCCTAATTCGGACCAATTCAGAGATGTGCATGCAATTAACATATTTTTGACTCATAATCATGTGCCTACCTTGCTTGGAGATATTTTGCACTCTATTCACACTCGTACTACGAAGGCGCTAGGGACGCTGATGTGTTGCATACCTCTACTATCAAGGTGGTTTATTTCACACCTTCCTCGATCTGTGATGAAGAGTGAACAAGGTTTGAGGTGGTCTAAAAGGATAATGTCACTCTCTCATTCAGACATTCATTGGTGTTCCCGATCTATGGAAAACATCATTATCATTGACCGTTGTAGAGAGTTCCCTAATGTGCCACTCCTTGGCTTAAGGGGGATTACTTATAATCCTTCTTTAGCACTACATCAGTTTGGTTATTCTCGGGGTGATGGTCCTCATAATATGATTATTCAAGGTATTATGTTTGATTATGATAACAATCCTCAAGGTTACTGTTGAAGGTTTAGACATTCTTGGGGCATGGTTGTAAACACCCCAAATTTGCCCTCACTTTTTCTCAAACCATGGCTTGTGATCTTTCATTTTGGAATTGCATAAGCATACCATCTCATATTACATATTTGTTTCATCTGCATAGTTTCACTTCATCTGCATCTAGGGTTTGTGATCTGAGCAATCCAAGAAGTGATATGAGCCATACCAAAGGTCTTGAAGCATGCCAAAATGGTCCATGTGTGTTACATGATCATAATATGCTCCCCAAAGTTCATAAAAGTCCAGAGATCACAAAGAATGGCAAAGGCATAGAGGCAGACTGAAGATTTCCTGCACAGATGACCTAAAATTAGGGTTTTGGTTTCAAAGGCCTTAATCCCAAATTTGTTGGTCATTATTGTTTCTAATGGTCTTAATATGTTATAAGGATCATGTGTACCAAATTTGATGAAGAAATTCATTGTGGAAGTCATCTGATCATTGGGTAACTTCTTGAGCAAGTAAAGTCAAAATCAGGGCATCTGAGGCCTCCCTCAAGGGTACCAAAGGGTCACCATCATCATCTTGAGTCTCTATGATCTTTATTTGATCTTAGAAGTGGTTGGAAGTTCACAAAGTTGAAGAATTTTGAGCCAAATGGAAACTTCCTATTTTTGGAAAGGACTTGTAATGGAAACTTTCCATTTTGGGAAAGATATTCAACCTATTCTTTCATGACAAAAAATGCTTCAAATGAAAAATTCTTGGGCATGAAAGTTGTAGATTATGTCTTCCCATTTTCAAAAAGTGCAAAAACATGTCTTGATTCATCCTAGAAATCAAGATATGGCCTTTCAAAGTTGGCAAAAATCCTATAATTTTCAAGTTCATGCCAAAGAGGGATTTTTGCAAAATCAAGTTTCAAGCCATTTCATGACCTCTAATTGACTTCTAAACATCATACAAACATAGTGCAATGCATTTGGACCAGAATTGTGCCTTGGATTGCAAGTTTCATTAAGCCATTTTCACAAAATTCTCAAAGTTGGAAATTTGCAAAACCTATTGAAACTCTTCATCCACTTGTGCCAGCTGCATAAACTTCATCCAAGGGCCATCCATGAACTCAACTGAGGCCAGACACCCCTTGAAACAACTTCTGCCATGGCCCATGCTTGTGGTACAAAACTTTTGACTTTTTTGCAACTTGCCCATACCAATCACACTATGCCACCACCAACCTTCTGACCAATCAAGACATCACATACAAGCCTCATGGAACTCATTTCATATGTTCTTGGAGCCTAAAACACAACACAAGTCAGATTGCAACAAAATCACAAAAAACTTCCCTTCTTCGATTCTCTCAATCCAGCCATCAAAACTCAAAATTTCTTTCACCATTCAACTCCACATACCTCAAGGATCATTTCCCACCCCTTGCCATGGTCTAAAAACCTCTCAATCAGAAACACAATTTCTGAGTTATCAGAACTGAAACACAAAAACCAAGCCATACAAACTTGTTTTAAGCCTTTCAGAAGCTTCAGGGAGTTCATTGGGGTAGATTAGCATCAATGAGAGGTCCAGAAAGCTCAGATTGAGAAAGCTTCATCTCAGGTAACCATCAAGAACAAATTTTCCAGAACCTTTCTTTTAAGTTCTTAAATGATTCTATGTGTCTCCCTGATCATGCTGATATGATTTTTTTTTGAAAATGGTTGAGAAACCAGGATGTATGCTTGCTCTGAAATTTTTGACCTAAAAATGTTTTTCTTCGATTCACCACTTTGATGCATGATACATGATTTTCATGGCCTGAATCTTGTTTAGAATGGTTTGGGGATTGTTTCTGGAGAATTTGGGGTTATGGGGTAGCCTAGGGAAGAAGTTGGGGTGAGATGCTCGCCGAAGAAGATGACTGGAGCTTGCTCTGGTCACCTGAAAATGTTTAGGGTTTAATTAGGATTTAGTTAGTCAGTTTGAATTCGGGCCTTTGGATCTTATGGTTGGCGCGTATTTGAGTGGCCCAGATTGCATCATTAATGTTAATCCATAATTAATTAATTTAATTAAAATCAATTAGCCAGATTTGATCTGGACCCTAGGATTGCGCGCGCAGTCAACATTTCCCTCCCCAGTTCAAATCCTGGCCTTCAGATCATTTGACTTTCATTTATTTCATTTTTATTTCATTTCATTTTCATTTCTTTTGTTCATTTTATTTAAAATAGCAAAAAACATAAAAAAATTCTCAAACTTTGCATTTTTGTTTCAAATAGTTTTCTTAACCTGAAAACGTTTTTTATTTTATTTTTTGCATTAAAAAAGTATTTTTTTAAAATTTAAATGTTTTATTTAATTAATTAATTGATTTTAATTAATTAAATATGCATTTAGGTTTCTAAAAATCTCCAAAAAAATCATGAAGCATCCTTAAACATTTAAAAAAAATTTCAAACTCACCATACAAATTTATTTTTAGGTTTGATCACATTTTCATAATTTTTTTTTGAATTAGGGTTCTTAAAAATCACATTTTCTAACCCTAACTTGAAGAATTCATTTCTGCCTAACCATGATGAGTTTGAACTTGATTCTTTTTGCATTGTTTCACATATTGCATATAGTTTCTAGGTTATTTATCTCATATTTTTATATTGCATTTTCAATTTGATTTGCATTTTCCCTTCAGAAGCACCCAAAAACCCTAGCAAACTTAGGAATTTCATAACTTTCACTAGGATTGGCTTCTGACCTTCTCCTTTGGGGTGTGATCTTGTATAGGTTTAGGGTTTGTTTGAGCTCAATTTCAATTTTTTATCATGGTGTTTGCTTCTGTTTTGGTCATATACATCTCATGTTGTCTTAAAACCCTAATTTTGCATCTTCATTTGCATTCTTCTTTGCATATCATGAACTTGTGAACTTGCCATGACATTCCATTATTTTGTATGTCATCTTAGACATATTAGGACATGTATGAAACATTTCTTGATCATTTCTTCATTCATTTTCTATGCTTTGTATCCATTACATCTCATGAACATCCATGTGTTTTCATGCTTCTAAACATGCTTCCATTGCATCTCATCCTTGTATGATCATTCATATGCATCTTGTATGACTTTGCATCATCTCATATGCCATTTACATTGCATATGCACTTCTGAATTTGGTCTTTTCATCTCATTTCATCTCATTTTCTTTTGATTTATGTCTTATGCATTCATACTAACATTTCAGGAACGTTTGGGTAAGTTATCTGGGAGGTGGATTTGCCTTCACCTTCCACCTCTTCTTTCCTTCTCATTTGCATATTTACTTGTATTTGAAGTGAAATTGCTTCACTTATGCTCTATCTTTCTTCCTTTCTTTCTCCTAAGTTACTTATCTTCTTCAGGAAGTAAGTAACTTATTCTTCTTTCTCCTTCTCTTTTCATCTGCTTCTTCCATGGTGGCCTTCTTGAAGATCCTTTCTCTTAAGCCTAAAAAATCATAGGATATCCAAGCATGATAACTTTTAAGGTTATATATAGTCCCCTAGCTTTTACCTTTGAGTCTCCTTGAGTCTCTCTTCTCATCTCTTAATCAGAGACTAAACTCTTAAAGCTTTATGACTTTGGAATTAGGGTTATGCCTGCATCCTTATCTTAGGATGGAGTGTATAACTTTAATCCTTAGTGTTAAACCTTTAATTTGTTTACATCTCTTAATCAAAACACATTAATAATCACTAAGACTTTATCTTGTAATTTGGGCCTTACATTAGGGTTTTATCTCTTCCTTAAGGTTAAGAGGGACTAACCCTAGTGTTTAATGGACAAGTCCCCCTCAAGTTATCTTACAAACCATAAAATCCACTTATTAATCTCATCCCTTAATTAAAATCCATTTAATAAAGGCTTGTTATAAAATGAATTTAATCCCTAACCATGGATTAAGTTGAGGTATCTTCCTCAGCTTAAGTGTCCTCATCTATCATCCTTCTATTAAGATGGTGTAATGAGTCCACTAATCTGTGATTAGAGATTAAACTCATTACTTAACACTAAACAAAAACCCAAAAACATATTAATAATCACAAGTAGGTTAATGATCTTAATCCTACATCATCATGGCAATTGAGTTGAGATGCTTATCTCATACTTAAGTGGGCTCATTATCCCTAATCAGGGAGGATATAATGAGTTTACAAGTCCTTGATTTAGGCTTAAGCTCATTAACTTATGCAAAACACCAGAAAACAATAAAAAACTGAAAACACAAAAACAAACGATAATCGTCTCCTTAGGGATTCTTTTCTCATCACACTCATTCATAAACGAAAACTCACTTCTTCTGTCTGATGCAAGACAGTTAGCACTCGAGCCAGACGAGTCATACACTTGAGCATAGACAAGTAAGCAGTTCACAGTCAATATAATTTTCAGTCTCTTTGAGTCGAACTACGGTGTTTTGACTTCCTCATTGCACGAGAGGATACACAGGCATAACTTAACAATTATCGAACAAAAGTCTCTTTGTCTTCCCCCTTTTTCAGATTTCTTTTCTAAGCCTCAGTTCCTGAGAAATTCACCTTTTTGCACCGACACTTGTACTTTCTTTCCTTAGCTTTTGCACACAGATAGCATACACCTACCCCTTTTAAACACAATCTTGTAAGCGTGGATCCCGTCGAGTACGACGGACGATCATGGTGCTAATACCTTCCCAGGTCGTAACTAACCCCCTTTCTCAGTTTCTCTGGTTCACAACCATCTTATCCATCTCTTTCCAGGTTTATGCAGCATTACCTTTCCTTCGGGATAAAAATGCCTAGCTGGCGACTCTATTTAATTCAACCTCATTTCTCTTTCGCCGACGGTTCGCGTCTGCACCGGGATGAAAATCCGGGGAGCGACAGCTTGGCAACTCTGCTGGGGATGTATTTGCAACCAGGGCTTCTGGTTCTTTTTGTGGGTTTCTCCTAGCGCTTGTTTGTTTTGTGTTTATGGGGGTGTTATGTGATGTGTGTGGTTTTTGTTTATTGCTTTATCTATTGCTTTCTGTACAGCTTTATCTATTGCTTTCATTTACTGTTTTTATGCATTTCATATTATTGTCATCATATCATGTGCTGGATTTGTTGGTTTGCCTTGGTGGGAGGGGTATTTTAGTGAGCAAGGTTCCACACCGGGAGCCTGAGTGACACATAGGATTAGGGTGGCTTCATATTCTTTCCCATTCCATTTCGGTGTGGTGCGGGAATATGAAACACGGTTCAGACATGGATTTCTTCTTGAGAACTCTGTGCTACAGATTTCCTGTAGTGCTAGGGATATCCGGGAAGCCTGCTAAGTATGGATGACCTTTTTATATGACCTTCAGCATCTGAGGGGAATTAGAGGAGGATTATTTATGATTAATGTAAACATTATACCTCCGAGTTAGATGTGTTTACACTTCTCATAATAGATCCAAGTCTGAGGATCCTTGTTTTAAAACAATACCTGTGATGGGGTTGGGATGTTTACAGGGTTGCAGGAACCCTTGGCCTCAACATACCCTATTACTGATATTGTTTTAAGGTTATACTGATTATGGACTGTTCTTATGAAACCCTGGACTTGTGACTCTTTATTTGAGTCCCCCACCTGGTTACTGGTTCTCTAGCCTTCATCTGGATTTATGAACACTCATGGACCCTATCCAAAGCAAATGGCAAATTCAGCACCTGATCACAAACCCTTGCATATCATTCTGAATACATCATTTTGCATCATTTAACATTTTTCTATTTGTTTTACAGGATATCCACATTATCTTTGGTTTGGTTTTGAATGTTCTTCTACTCAGCCATCTTCATAAGTTATCTTCATCAGAGATCTTCTTCAGCTGATATCTTCTCTAGTTTGTCTTCATCAGTATTTCTCCTCAGTTATCTTCATCATCATCCATTGTTAGTATGGATTCATCTAGGAAGAGCAACATCACTTATCATTTCTTTGAGCCCTCCCTAGCAGGCATCAGACAGGTTCAGGCACTTATCACTCCTAATCATGTCCCTCTATTAGGGTAACATTATGGTAGTATCATGGACATGATCATGGACTTGGATGCATCACAGAGGAGCATGATTCACACTTTCCTTCAGTTCTATGACCCTCCTCTCAGATGTTTTACTTTCCCAGACTTTTCAGATGGGTCCTTTGTTGGAAGAGTTTTCCATGTTGTTGGGTGTCCCTATTAGGAGGGGAATCCCTTTCAACCCTGAGATGACTGCTCCTAGGAATGAAGACATATCTAAGGCTCTATATTTGAAAACCACCATTATTGATCAGCATATGACAACCAAGACTCGAATCCCAGACCTCCATTTGGATTTCTTGATTACACAGGCCACCAGTCATGCTGTAGTAGGGAAGTGGGAAACTGTTTGTACTCTCATGGCTCTTAGTATATATGGAATCATCTTGTTTGCAGAGGAGCCAAAATTTGTAAGCAAAAGTGCTATCCATATCTTCCTGCTGAAGAATCCAGTTCCTACCTTGCTAGGGGATTTCTACTACTCAGTGCATCAGAGAAATGAGAAGTAGAGGGGAAAATTAATCAGATGTTGTGCACCTCTCTTCTATTGTTGGTTATTGAGACACCTACCAAAGATAGAAGCTTTCCTTAACCCTCATCAGTCAAGAAATTGGGCTAAGAGAATGATTGCTCTCACTTCAGAAGACATCAGGTGGTGTACTCAGAGCACCAAAGGCAGAGACATGATTACAAGTTGTGGGAAGTATCCCAATGTGCCTCTTATTGGAGTGAAGGGTTGCATCAACTACATTCCTTTACTTTTCAAAAGGCAGCTAGGGTATGCCTTAGTACATCCACCAAGAGAGCAAGATTTAGCAGAGACCCTTTACTGTGATATTCAGAATAATCATGCCGTTGTTCGACAAGCATCCTGAACTTGGGACAACATACAGACAAAAGGGACTACTATTCTTGGCAAGTGCAACAACATAGCTTTAGCTCAGTACATTGATTGGTCTCGCATCAGAGGGAAGATCACCCGCATGCCATTCACCCTGGAGGATGTGCCAGGGCCATCAGCAGTAGAGCCTATAGCTACAGTCAGTTTAGAGGAGTTTGAGATGTTGAAAGAGAGGAATACCCAGCTGTCTGAGGTTCTGAAGAAGACCCTCTGGAAAAGGAATGATAGTCGTCTGGACAATGAGAGGTTATAGAAGCTCCGTATCGAGCATATGACCAAAATTGAGAAGACAGATGATTACATCAAAAAAGTCCGAGCAGGGGAGTTGGTATTGAAGAATGCTTGCAAAGAAGCTAAGATTCAAAAGGCCGAAGCTGAGCACTACTTGGAAGAGAGTCAGGCTAGGTGGATCAGAATCACTGAGGCTCATTTGCAAGAAGATCAGAAGACACAGGCTAGGATAGAGCAGCTGGAAGCTAATGAGAAGAAGAGTCAGGAAGCCTTGTTAGCAGCACAGAAGGAAATCTCCGAGTTGAAACTCCGGGCGGGGTTGAAGAGATCAAAAGACCAAGAAAAGTACCAGAAGTTGACAAGTGCCATTGCCACTAGGAACCTTCTTATTAGGACCATCACAGAGCATCCAGTTGGACCCGTGACTGATGCTCTCCTGAAGGAAGTCAAGGAGGATGACTTTGGGTTGGATGTTTGATTTCTTTGTATTTGTATTTTATTTTGGTTGTACTTTATGATGATTTTGTTGTATTTTGACCCACCATGGGAACTTGTTGTAATCATAAACTAGGTACCTTTTGACTTTGTAATATATGGTTTATGTATTACTTGGATTTTCTGATGGGCTTCATTTCTCTTCAACATCTTCATTCCCAGAGGTCCGGAAGGTCAAAACCAAAGAACCAAACCGGATACCCTCGGAGGACAAATAGACATACTGCATTGCATACTAACTTCATTCTTTGTTTTGTAGGTGTTTTTGTTGTTGTTTTCTCACATTTCTATGGTTTCAGGAAACATTGCTCGTATGAGGGTTTTCCCCAACAACAGAGTTCACCGGTATCCTACAAGAAACAACCTTCCGAGCTTACAGATGGACCAAGTTCAACAAGATCTGACTGACGTGAGAACTCAAATGGCTAATGAGAGAACTGAGATGAGGGCTCAGATGAACCAGTTCATGGCAGTAATGACTGGGTTGGCCCATAGCCAAGAAATATTAAGAGAGTTAGTCGAGCGACAAACTCCAGAAGAGAATCATCCAGGTACAGGAGGTACTAGTAACAATGACCATGGGCAGCCGCAAACAGATGCGCCAGAGTTTGGGCCTCACCTTAATCCTGAAGTCAATGCAATCAGAAATACTCAAGGAAACACTGGAGGTCGTGCCCTGCAAGAGGACCCTCAAGAAGAATAGTTTACAGTAATTGGTGATGGGAATGAAGCCTATGATCATCGCATGGAATGAAGCCTATATGGAGGGCATTTATAAGGGCACATGCCCGTGGATTATAGGCGCGTGACCTTTGACTGAGCATAACTGCCTCCTGTGGGTTTGGGGGCCAGTTGCTCGCGTGAAAAGCGTTATGGCGCATGTGGGGAGGATCCCTAACGACTATATGTCAATAACATTTTTATAACGGTCTTATCTTCGCTAATATCTTATTGGACCTATGCCCAGAAGAATACTGGATTGGGCCTCAATTTAGTGTAGGGCACTTGCTAGGCCAGTCTAGAACAATTATAATTTTGCTTATTAAAAGAATACATGTCGAAGAATAAATCATCAATGAAGTGTTATATGTGTCTTCCATGACATGCAATATGACAATACTATATTAATTGTTTATTAGAAACTATTCAATGAAGCTACTATATAGATAACTATAGGTTTATGACACACATGCAAAAATTATCTTGAAGACTCCTCTATCTAACAAAAGAACCTTCAAGATTGGTATCAGATTACTTGACCATAAAATTTATGGCTCAACACATTGAACAAAAACTTGGCTTTGACATAAGATATATGGTCAACTAAATTTGAAGAGCCCGAGTATCAAACCACAAGATGAAGATGAACTGTGTGAAGAATGTTATGTGTCATTTAGAGGTGACTTGTTAATGAAGTCAAATAAAAAACTTGAGATGGTATGCTCATATCTGTGTGGCGCTTTTAAAAAAAAATTCATGGGAGGTAACAACTATTTATTGACTTTCGTAGATTGGTACTCTGGACACGCTTGACTTTATCTAATTGTAATGAAAAGTGTTATATTCATAATGTTCAAGATATTTATGCTACATATTAAGAAACATATTGAATGTAGCATAAAGGAATTTAGAATAAATGGTGAAGGTTAATACGTTTCTGTGAATTTTGCACACTTTTGTAGGAAAGAAAGAATAGAGCTTGAAGTTCATGCACCATATACTCCTCAACATAATGTCATAGCAAAAAATAAAAATAAATAATTGGAGCACATTGGCCATGGAAAAAGGCATGTGGAAATAGAACACAATGCCTATTAGGTTCCAGGGAGAGGTTGTTTCAACAACAATTCACAATATAAATTGAAGTCCATCCAATAAATTAATGAACAAAAAACATTACACGAGGCTTGGACAAGTCAAAAAGTGTTGGGGATTTCAAGTTTTTGTTTCACTATGTTTTAGGCATGTTCCTAAGAAAATCAAAAGGAAGTTTGATAACAAAATCCAAATAATGGTTCTCATAGACTATCAGTATTTGGTAACTTACTAATCATAGGAACATGCCTAAAACATAGTGAAACTTCCTTTTAATATGCTTGATCTTGGGAGCCAATAATGGTAAATCAAAAAGAGAGTAAGTAGCAAGAAACTATTAATAAATATTCTTCCTATATGTTGATAACTTACTAATCAATGGTGAAAATCAAGAAGATCTAGAAACCTTCGAGATAGACATAATGCATGAGTTTGATATGCTTGATCTTGGGAGCCAATCATGTTTTATAGGCATAAAATTCTTGACAACATGAAAAATTATCTTTCTACACCAAAATAAGTATGTTGGAGATGTGTTGAATAAAATTCATATGAGCAACTGCAATGCTGCAATCACTCTAATGAAACTTGGAGAAAAACTAAGCAAAGATGCATATGAAGAATCAACAAGTGCTACACTTTACAAACAAATTATTGGTTCTCCGGGGTATCTACGAAATACTAGGCCAAACATGTGTTAAAATGTAGGATTCATGAACAAGTTTATGGGACAACCAATAGTATCTCATATTCTAGGTGGAAACAACATAATCGTGTATGTTATATGCACAATTGATCATGAAATTTTGATGTTAAACTTGAAGAATAACAAAAGAGATGCAAAGGAACATGACTATTTATGAAATTGTTCTTCCTCTATATTGTTTCAATTTTTTTTTGCTTATCTCATTTACTATCTTATCATTTATCATTTTTTATTATTGAGTCTTAGGGTTTTTCGATATCTTAGAATTGAGTGCAATTCATTAAATTGTATTTTGCACTCTGAGATAAAAGTCTTTGCAAAGTGGTTCAAGTCAAATTGATCAATTATTTGGATCAAGAAACACATGAGTTCATGATTCCTATCATATTATCTTAGATTCATTCAAACACTTAATTTTCTAAAAATAATAACTTTTTGAAGTGTGATTTGAATCAAGGATATACATGATACGAATCAATAAATGAATGTGAAATTTAGATTTTGTCACTACTAGTGTGATTCAAATTACAAGTTTCCCTGACTTGAATCAAAAGCAAGCTTGATTCAAATCAAGCTAAAGGCTGATTCAAATAAAAAAATTCTTTTATAATCCCGAATTTTGGTTATGTCAATACGATTCGAATCACATGAATCTTTGAATCGAATCACTAATTAAAATCAAATGGGATTTTTGGGGTCTAAGTTGTTGAATATATAATTTTCTCATTCGACTCAAATCATAAACACTATGTTGGATTAATTTATTAATGCATCAAATATTGTTGAAAGTGTAATTCATGATGTCATATTTGATTTAGATTTGGTTTTAGATCTAGATTTGATTTAGTTCCAAAATAGATATTTTGGGATTTTATAGTTTTGGGCTTTTGGCTTGGGGTGCAAGCAAACCTAATTCTATAAAAAGGGAGTATCCCTCTTGTAATCAAATCACAACACATTGTAATTCACAGTTCTGCAGGTTGCAGAGTGAATCAATAGAAGAATTCCCACAGTTTGTGGGTAGCAAAACTTTCTCTCCAAATTCTCTTAGAACCTTAATTATTTTATACTTCATATTTCTTCTTCTTGTTTGTTAATTGTTCCACAAGAACCTTTCTTATGTATAAAAAAAGGGTCAGAATTCTCATAGGTTTGAGTTAATTTCCACATCTGGTATCTAGAGCTCCGGTTGAGAGATTCAAGGACAAGAAATCGCAAATCACAATGGCGATGAATCATACGAATGGACATTTCCCGGTGAGTCTTCCGATTCTAAAGAAAGATAACTATGAGAATTGGTGCATGCAGATAAAGGTTGTGTTTTGTTATCAAGATCTTCAGGATCTTCTGAAGGAAGAAGTAACAATGCTTGTAGAGAATGCAAAGGAAGCAGAGAAGACTGCGCATAAAGAATTGAAGAAGAAAGATTATAAATCTCTCTTTATAATCCATCAATGTGTTAATCTAGATAACTTTGAAAAGGTTAGTGATGTTGAATCTACAAAAGAAGCATGGGAGATTCTTGAAAAGTCTTTTGGATGGAAGACAATGAAAGCATTACAGATTTCTTCGCAAGAGTTACGGAACTCGTGAATCAAATCAAAGTATGTGGAGAATTGCTGACGACAAAAGCAGTTGTCTTAAAGATTTTGTGATCGTCGGCTCCAAAGTTCGACCATGTGGTAGTATCCATAAAAGAGTCGAAAGATATGTCGAAGGTGACAAAAGAAGAGCTTCAAGGGACAGTTGAATCTCATGAACATAGAATGACTGAAAGAGCATAAGGCAAGTCGAAGAGTGATGTGCCTCTGCAGGCTCAATCAATAAGAGATAAGAAAGGAAAAAGAAAGGTTTTCGACAATAAAGGCATAGGTAGCTACAACAATTCAACTGGTCGAAATCAGTAGGAAGAAGGCTGGTCGAATTAAAGAAAATCCTGGAACCAAGGCAACCTAAGAGGTGTTACTGCAGCTAGAGGAAGAGGTGGTGATCGAAAGCCAGACAAGAGTCACATCTAGTGTTATAATTGTCAGAGGTATGGTCACTATTTTAGTGATTGTCCTAGAAACATAAGAATCAAGAAGCTGATGTGAAGATGGCAAAACATGAAGAAGAGATGTTGCTGATGGTGACAACAATATATAAAGAAAGATTCCAAGATCAATGGTACTTGGACTCAAGATGCTTATCACACATGACTGGTAGAAAAGATTGGTTTGTCAACATGAAGCCTTCAATGAAGAACAAGGTGAAATTTACAAATGACAATACTCTAGCCGCTGAAGGTATTGGTGATGTTCTGATTATGAGGAAAGATGGCCAAAGGTCAGTTATTTTCACTATGTTGTACGTACCTGGCATGAAGAGAAATTTGTTTAGTATATGGCAGTTGGTCGAAAAGAACTACAAGGTGTCGATCAAATACAAAATGATGAAAGTTATCGATGCAAGTGGAAGGTTGATCTTGAAGGCTTCATTGTCTCAGAATAGAACCTTCAAGATCAAACTAAATGTGATGAAGCATAAGTGCCTTGCAACTGCAGCTAGCAGAGACGAATGGATGTGGCACTATAGACTTGGTCATCTTAATTTCAAAGACATCAGAGATTTGAAGAAAATCGACATCCCAAACAAAGTGTGTGAAGAATGTGATCAGTCGAAACAACACAAGAATAGCTTCAGCAAGGATGCAGGAAGCAGGTCGAAGGAAATTCTTGAAGTCATATACTCTGATGTATGTGGTCCTATCCAGGTGGATTCAATTGGAGATAACATATACTTTGTCATTTTCATAGATGATTCAGTCGAAAATTACGGACTTACCTGATCAAGAAGAAAAGTGAAATGATCGAGGTATTTGCCAAGTTTAAATCTATGGTTGAAATACAGAGTGGTCGAAAGTTCAAGATTTTGAGGACTGATGGTGGTGAAGAGTATGTGTCAAAATATTTTGATGCATATGTGTAAAAGAAGGGATTATGCATGAGGTGGTTCCAACCTACACTCCACAACATAATGGAGTTTCAAAAAGGAAGAATCGAACCATCATGAACATGGTGAGAAGTATGTTGAATGGCAAGCATCTACCCAAAAAACTATGGGGAGAAGTTGTGTCGACTATAACGTATATTTTGAACAGATGTCCGACAAAGAAGCTAGAAGTAGTTACACCAGAAGAGTGTTGGTCTTGTGTCAAGCCTAGCTTGAGTCATTTGAAGGTATTTAGATCTATATCACATAGACATGTTCCAGATCCGTTGAGAAGGAAGCTTGATGACAAGTATAGTCAAATGATTCTGATAGGATATCATTCGACTGGAGATTACGAGTTGTTCGATCTAGTAAACAAGCAGGTTGTGATCAGCGAGGAAGTGATCATAAATGAGCTTAAAGAATGGGATTGGACAAAAAATATCAAGAAAGATTCAGTTGGAATCTTATGTGAAGAACCAACTAGTGAAGTCGGAAGATATGTTCGACGAGAAGATGTTAGAGGTGAAGAAAGCCCAAGCAGACTACAAAGAACAAGATACATGTGTGATTACATCAGATGATGTGCTCGATGAAGAAGGTGAGCTGGTACATTATGATTTATATGAAGATGTTGAACCTGTCAATGCAGTTGAGGCATTGAAATATTCGAAGTGGGTAAAAGAAATGAATGAGGAGATGAAGTCGATCAAAGTCAACAACACTTTGTCACTTGTCGAATTGTCTCAAGGCAAGAAAGCAATTGATGTGAAATGGGTATACAAGGTGAAGGTGAATCCCAGAGGGGAAGTGACTCGACACAAGGCGAGGCTTGTGGCAAAAGGATTTCTTCAGAAGGAAGGAATTGACTTCGATGAAATATTTGCACCTATTGCTTGGATCGAAACAACCAGGTTGGTTGTTGGTCTAGCGAACATGAACAATTGGCACAGTTGTCAGATGGATGTGAAATGTGCATTCCTCAATGGCTCCTTAGGCGAAGAAGTTTATGTGGCACAATCAGTTGAGTTTGTGAAACAAGACGAATAAAGAAAGGCGTATAGGCTTCACAAATCCCTGTACGGACTTAAGCAAGCTCCAAGAGCTTGGAATAAGAAGATTGATAGTTTTCTAAGGGAGAAGGAATTTATGAAGTCACAACTGAGCATGAAGTATATGTAAGAAGAAGCAATGATGAATTGTTTATACTATGTCTCTATGTCGATGATCTGCTGATAATAGGAAGTTGCAAGAAGGAGATCAAAGATTTCAAACGTGACCTGAGCGAGGAGTTTGAAATCTCAGACTTGGGAAATATCTCATATTTCCTTGGAATTAGAAGATATGAAAGCGAAATACTTAAGAGACTTGAGATGCAAGATTGCAACCCAACTTCGACTCCAACTGAGGCTAGATTGCAACTGTCGAAAGATTCAGATGAAGATGGTGTCGACCCAACCCAATACAAAAGACTTATTGGGTCACTAAGATATCTTTGTCACACAAGGCCTGAGTTAGCATACAATGTTGGTATGATGAGTTGATTCATGCAGAAGACAAAGGTATCACACCTAGAAACGGCGAAGAGGATACTGAGGTATCTGAAAGGAACTCTAGACTATGGCATTTTGTTTCCAGCAGCTGATGAAGGAAAAGAATGCAAGTTAGTGGGATACACTGATTCAAGTTGGTGTAGTGATGCTGAGGATAAAAAATCCACAACTGGATATGTGTTTATGTTAGGTGGTGCACTAGTTGCTTGGAGTTCAAGAAAGGAGCCAGTAGTGGAATTGTCATAATGCGAAGCAGAGTACATATTTGCTTCTCTTTGTGCATTTAAATAAACATGGATGGTGAATTTCGTCTAACAAATTACATATAAGAATCATGGAGAAATCACCATGAAGATCGACAACATGTCAGCTATCAATCTGACAAAGAATTCGATAGCGAATGGCAGAAGCAAGCACATAGAAATGAGGTTCCATTATCTTCGAGAGCAGGTAACAGAAGGGAAGATGAACTTGGAACACTGCAGATCTGAGAATTAGATTGCAGATATCATGATGAAGGGAGTGCATGTCGAAGTATTCAGAAAACTAAGAGCTATGATGAATGTAAATAACTTAGACACAATGAATTAGGTGTCATGTTGAAAGTGTAATTCATTATGTTATATTTGATTTAGATTAAATTTAGATTTGGTTTTAGATCTAGATTTGATTTAGTTCCAAAATAAATATTTTGAGCTTTTATAGTTTTGGGCTTTTGTCTTGGGGCGCAAGCAAACCTAATTCTATAAATAAGGAGTATCCCTCTTGTAATCAAATCACAACACATTGTAATTCATAGTTCTGCAGGTTGCAGAGTGAATCAATAGAAGAAATTCCACAGTTTGTGAGTAGCAAAGCTTTCTCTCCAAATTCTCTTAGAACCGTAATTCTTTTCTACTTCATATTTCTTCTTCTTCTTTGTTAATTGTTCCGCAAGAACCTGTCTTGTTCATAAAGAAAGGATTGAAATTCTCATAGGTTTTGAGTTAATTCCAACAAATGTGACCAATGTAATTAAAAGTCTGACTTAAATGAAAGATATTTTAATGTGATGATTATTTGGGTTGATGAATAACTAACCCAATGATTTTTTTATTTTGAAATTCAAAATAAAATTTAAATCTCTTTTGTCTCTCTTCATGACCATTGAAATTGACTCTTGGAAATAAATTGTGACCGTTGGAATAAGATGCATATAAAATATGCACTTTAGAAAGCAGCGTAACAATTTTTCTCATTCTTTCTAGTTTCTCATAAATAAAATAAAATAGTATTTTCATCATCAAATATATACATAAAAGAAGAAGGAAGAGAGAAGATAAGAACTCTAATCAAAAAATTAAAAACCAAACAAGAATGGTCATCAATGATCCAAATACGTTTTTTTTATTGTTTCTCATAGATATTAGAACAATGTGAAAATTATAATATCAAAATCATAAGTATTAAAAAATGTATTTCACTCAAATCAAATGAGTGTTTTATTAATTTTAGTGCTTTAACTTGTGTCTTTATATATATATATATATATATATATATATATATATATATATATATATATATATATATATATATATATATATATATATATATATATATATAAGATTTTTTCAAAACCCAAACTTTAACTTTCAAAATACATCAATTCAAATTTTTTAATTACATCTAAATTCATCTTCAACCTATAACAAAATTATCATGATTTGATTGCTTCTCAATTATCATGGAGTTTGAGATTTATCGTATAAGAAGTATTGTTGAGAATTTACTATACAGTATGAACACAAATTTCTCTCGATTTTAAAAATTATTATTTCAATCTCCATCTATATTTGCTCTTCACGTGTATTCCATTTAATTCAGATTAATCAATCATTCAATACTCATACAATTGAATAAACCATATATACTTTTTGGCATTTGTGATTAGAATTCTAATTGGATACACAATTTAAGGCATGCTTGTACATATAAGTTTGTGATTAGACATTGGTACACACAAATTGAGGACAGTTTTTGTGTGTGCCACAATTAAACATGATAAGCAGATAGATAGATAGATATGCAAAGTGGAATATTACATCATCTGTCTTGGTTTATACTAACACACTAATTATGTTTGTGGTGGTGAGTAATGCTATAAAGTTTTTAAGATAAAGATAAGATTATACTATAAAAAATTAACTGTTCTTACGACATCATTGAGAATATAAGATGAGTATGTAATTATATAATCTATCTTTTAAATTCGAATCCAAATTTTAAAAACATAAAGTTCCACTAGTTGCTGAAAAATAACTTAGAAAATAGGTGGATTGATTGATTGGATTTGTTAAATATTTTACAAGTTTTCGTGTTTATAAAAGAAACAGTTCTATTAGTCAGATAATTGTGATCAATAGAATATCTTCACGTGTAATTCGAGAGTGTTCTGAGATTATGTAGTGTTTCATGTTTGATTTGTTATGTTCTATTTCTCAACATCCACTCTTATAAGAAACATTTATTTATTTATTTATTTCGAACACGAAATATATAATTTTTTTAATTAAAAAAACGAGGTAATTAAGAACAACATGAAAATTCGTCACTTATCATCTCTGTGAAATCAAACCAAAACATCACTTTTATCTTGAAAGTCAAGGAATAAGATTATTATTATGTTTTTATATAAAAATTGTTATATTGTTTACCTAGAATATTGTTAAATTGTAATTTCTAATGTCGAAGTTGTTAGAACTCAAACAAGAAAATGTTGAATTATACTTGTGTGTGTGTGTGTGTGCGTGCGTGCGTGCGTGCGTGCGTGTGTGTGTGTCGAAGCAGTTGTTTCTCACATGATTTTGACTTAGAGCCTATTTTAGTAATGTTAGCTAAATTAGGAATTTTGGGCTTTTATATTTTTGGATTTTTAACTTGGAGTTCAAGTTAACTTAAATCTATAAATAGGGAGTAACCCTTATTTTTGTATTTATCACAACTCATATTATTGTATTCTCAGATTTGCAGTTGCAAGTGAATCAAAGAAAAGTTTCCATAGTTTGTGGGCAGAGAGGTCTCTGCAAAATATTTCTTCATCTTCATCCTTAAACCCTAATCTTTCTCTTCTCAATTTTTCTTTTAATTTTCGTTGTGCAACAATCTTGTTCATCAAGATTGATTGAAATTCTCCATAGGTTTTGTGATTTCTAACATCTAGTATCTAGAGCTTCGGTTTGAGCGATTCAAGGGCAAGAATCGTGATGACGATGAATCATCCAAATGAGCATTTTCCGACAAACCTTCCAATTCTCAAGAAATATAATTATGAGAATTTATGCAAGCAGATAAATGTTGTTTTCTGTTATCATGATCTTTGGGATCTTGTGAAGGAAGGAGTAACAACGCTTGTGAAAAATGCAACGGATCAAGAAAAGACTACACACATAGAATTGAAGAAGAAAGATTATAAAGATATCTTTATAATCCATCAATGTGTTGATCCAGATAATTTTGAGAAGGTTAGTGATGCAGAATCAACAAAAGATGCATTAGAAATTATGGAGAAGTCGTTTGGAAGCGCAGAGAAGATGAAAGAGGTGAGGTTACAAACTCACAAGAGAACCTATGAATTGCTTCAGATGGAAGAAAGTGAAAACATTACATATTTCTTCATAAGAGTTACGATACATGTAAGTCAAATCAAAATATATGGAGAAACACTGACGACCAAAGCAGTTGTCTACTTGTCTCAAAGATTTTGAGATCGTTTCCTCCAAAGTTCGATCATGTGGTAGTAGCCATAGAAGAGTCGAAAGATTTGTCAAGATTGACAAAGGAAGAGCTTCAAGGGACGCTTGAATATCATGAACAAAGAATGGATGAAAGAGCCGCAGGAAAGTTGAAGAGTCATATGGCTCTACAAGCTAAATCAACAAGAGATAAGATAGGAAAAGGAAAATGGATTGATAACAAAGTCATATGAGACTACAATAATTTGACTTGTCGAAATCAGCAAGAAGGAGGCTTGTCGAATTAAAGAAAACCCTGGAACCAAGGAAACTAAAGAGGTGGTGTTGCATTTAGAGGAAGTGGTGGTGGTCGAAAACTTGACAAAATTCACATTCAGTCTTACAATTGTCAGAAGTATGGTCATTATTTTAGTGATTGTCCTGAAAAGCAGAAGAATCAAGAAAGTGACTCTAAGTTGGCGAAACATGAAGAAGAAGAAATGTTGTTGATGGTTACAACGAGAGATGAAGAAAGATTCAATGACCCATGATACTTGGACTCAGGATGCTCATCACACATGACTGATAGGAAATATTGGTTTGTCAACATGAAGCCCTTGATGAAGAATATGTTGAAATTTGCAAATGACAATACTCTAGCTGCTGAAGATATTGGTGACGTTCTGATTAAGAGGAAACATGGAAAGAGGTCAATAATTTCAAATATGTTGTACATAACAGGCATGAAGAGCAACTTGCTCAATATAAGGAAGTTTGTCGAAAAGAACTACAAGGTGTAGATTGAAGACAAGATGATGAAAGTTCTTGATTTAGGTGGTAGGTTAATCTTGAATGCTCCAATGTCTCAGAATAGAACCTTCAAGATCGAACTTAATGTGATAGAGCATAAGTGTATTGCAACTGCAGCTAGCATAAATGAATGGATGTGGCATTATATAATTGGAAAAATCAATTTCAAAGATATCAGAGATTTGAAGAGATTACATCGAAGAGTCATAGAGAAACTACTATGAAGATCGACATCATATCAGCTATCAATCTGGTAAAGAATCTGATACCACATGGCAGAAGCAAGCACATCAAAATAAGATTCCATTATCTTTGAGAGAAGGTAACAGAAAGGAAGGTGAATATGGAACACTGCAGAACTGAGAATCAGATTGCAGATATAATGACAAAGGGAGTGCAAATCTAAGTATTCAAAAAGATAATGTTTATGATGAATGTAGACAACTTAAATAATGAATTAGGTGGTGTGTTAAATTTTAATTCCTAATGTCGAAGTTGTTAGAGCTCGAAAGAGAAACTTTTGAATTATACTTGTGTGTGTGTGTGTGTGTGTGGAAGTGTCGAAGCACTTGCTTCGCACATAATTTCGACTTAGGTCTATATTAGTAATGTTAGCTAAAATAGGAATTTTGGGCTTTTAACTTGGAGTTCAAGTTAACCTAAATTTATAAATAGGGAGTAACCCTTATTTTTGTATTTATCACAACTCATAGTATTGTATTCACAAATTTGCAGTTGCAAGTGAATCAAAGAAAAGTTTCCACAGTTTGTGGCAGAGAGGTCTCTGCAAAATATTTATTTTTCTTCATCCTTAAACTCTAATATTTCTCTTCTCAATTTTTCTTTTAATTTCTACTGTGCAACAAACTTGTTCATCAAAATTGATTGAAATTCTCCATAGATTTTGAGGGGTTTCCAACAAATATTACATTGTTTACACAAAATATTAAAATATAAATCAAATTCCCTAGAGATCTTGATAAAAATAAATTTCCCTGAAGATTTAGATTTAAAATCTTCGAATTATTGAATCTTGGGGAAGATCAAATGTTGGGAGCATGATTATTCTCTACGGATGTTGTATGCATTTGATTCTGAAGCAAAACAAAATAAGGGTTAGATAAATAAAATCAATATTCAAATATATGATTTTATGGTCAAATAAATATTTAAGAAAACAAACTTTAAACCCAAATACTTTTCTGCTCTTGCAATCTATCTTAGAGAACTTTTCCAAACATTTTTATGTTTCAAGCACTTCATGTTCCATATAGGTTAAATTTTCAATATTCAACAAGCTTTTATAATGGATATTCCTTAGGTTTCACACAGATAACTAATGATAGATTTTTTAGGGTTGATAAACATTAAATGAATGACAAAGATTTGTTTAAGAGCGTTGAATATAGTAAAAAAAACGCTTAACTATCCCCTCGGTCACGAAGAAAACCAAGGTGAATAAACTGTTTTTTTTAATTACATTATTTACACAAAATATTAAAAGACATTGTAAAATATGTTTTCCAATGAGAATTTTTATTTTTCATGTCTAGGTCCCATGCAAGATGCTAGATATCTGTTACCCAATGAGAATTTTCATTTTCTGCACTTGCAATCCATCCTAGAGATTTGTAGCAGCAACTCATGGTCAAATGGACGGTGGTGAATATTTTCTCTCTTTGGGCGACTTCATATAAGTTAGTCTTAAGACAAAATTTGTTTAACGAGTGTTTTTATAGTAAAATCTGTTTAACAAATGTTTTTTTAAGTAAATATGATTATTAAACACCTCAGTTTTATAATAAAACCTAAGGGATCTTATCTTCTCTTTTTAACTATCACCTTGGTGATGACGAAAATCGAGGTGAATATTTTTTTTTAAAATTACATTGTTTACACAGAATATTAAAATAAATTATTTATAACAAAACTTTACTCTTATTACTGAATATCTTCGTTGATATCCAGATTTAGTTTCATTCCCTTCTTTGTTCAATGGTTAAACTCCCTTCCTTGTTGGTTAAACTCTATTATTTGTGTAACTTGAAGCAAGAATAATTTTCTACACTTGAAATCCATCAATTGAGTACTCTTCAAAGATTGAGCTTCTTTCTTTAACTGAGGACTATTCCAAAAATACAACATCAACACCATTATGTTGGGATGGATAACAAGGACAGAAAAAATGTTTTGTTTAAGATAGAAGAACATTGAAGATTTTTTCTGCCTTTCAATCCATCCCAAATAATGATGCTTGCGAGTTTAGGGAGACTTCATGTTAGTAAGGATGAAGGTAAAATTTGTTTAACGAGTATTTTTATAGTAAAATCTTATTATTTTATGTCTCAGATAAATAGAAAATCGAAGGGTTAAAACATTTTGTTTACACTTATAAACAAATGAAATCATTAACTACGATAGCTAAGAATTGAAGCTTGTAATGAGTTGTTTTTTCACCACGTTGTTATGAAAAACCAAGAGAATTTATGATTTTTTTAAATAATAAAAAATAAACCATCTTGTATTTATACCTCAGTTTTATATTGTTTGAGGTAAAAGATTCGTCATGAAAAACATTATTTGTTGTAGTGATCTTTCGTTGACTCTATCCTTTATGCATATCTTTTTTAGGATGTGCCATCATAATCTTTGTCCAATTTAGTTAGTGACGCTATTAACATGAAACATGATCATAAAACTCAGTTATCTACTTCTATTGGGTTTTGATTGAGTTTATAGTATTGTAGATCATGATAGACCAGTAAACTTGAGAAACACAATGTCATCAACCATCATTGTAGATGAGATGTGACCTATAAAGCTTTTTTTTTCTTTCAATATGTTGACTTCAGGCTTCATTTCATATTAAGTGTTGAAGGAACACATTTTCTAGGGTGGATCCAATCCTTGTCGATCTTCCATGTTTTTCTACCAAAGTGACATAATATTTAGAACAACACCCTCATCCACAAAGACTCGATTTCTCATTTTCCCATTAAATAAAGTTTTGTGATGAGCAAAGAATCTAGATGTGCAATCAATTCTTTAGTGGGATTTAAAAAAAAATATCTTCTTAGTGTCTTCAATGAATACATCCCCTTCAATTTTCCTTGTCAAGTATCTATGCTTTAGAAATCATGAGGGATCAAGCCCACAACTTGTATTTCAACCATGATATTATCAAAATCTTCATTAAGCATGATATCCAATAAGGAATCTTTGTTGTCCTCAAGATAATTTCCCCATTTAATATTTTCCAACCTTGAGAGGTCAAGTTATGCTATCATATTTTCACAATTAAGTTCATTTTCTATTGACCAAAGGTGTTGATTTCCATCTATCAACTTTGGGCCTATGTGACTTTGACCAAGCGCATCTTTGATCACTTCAAAAGCAAATTCACGTGTTTATTTCAAATTTTAGGCTTCCTAATCATAAGCCTAAGACTTGGCCTCACTTGAGTCATCAAACCATCACTACTACGAAAAGTCTTACGACAACGGTTGGAAAAGGGATACCACAACGACTGATCATCCATTGTGAGTTAAGGGTGATTGTATGTGTAGTGCTATAAACCATGACCGCAAGACCGTGATAGTAAGGCAGGACGCATGCCACCTACCACAATGCTTAATTGTATCAACCATTATGGTATATACATTTATGAAAATAAGATTTCATCACGGTTAAAATAAATAACCGTTGTTGAAAGTAACCAGTGTTTATTATAAAATATGAAGATTGTCTGTTTTTCAGTAAACCTCACAACATACAACCATTCAAATTGATGAAGAAGTATATTCAAATATATGAATAAATATATGATCTGAAAATTAAACTATTCTTGAAAATCAACTTATACAAACCAATGTTTTCCAAATTGAATGCATCTTACTATTCATTTCTCGCTATTTAACATATAGAATGTGGTTCAATGGTCTAAGTCCTACATGACCTCAATTTCTTCTATTCTAGTTTAATTTTAATAATATCAATAAATTGTTGTTATTCAAATTAAACTAAAAAAGAAGATATGGATTGAATGAAGGAATTAGGTCATTTAACTACATCCTATATGTTAAACAACGTGAGATGAATGATGAGACAAATGCAATTTTGAAAACAATGATTGATATAATTTGGTTTTAAAATACAACTTAATTTTCATATTATAAGTTTCTATGTCAATTTAAATGAAATTTACTTTCAATGAAGGGTAAGTGAAAAAAAATCTACATATCATATAATAACTCAACTTCTCTATATAATATATAAGAATTTAAAGAACACATGATTTCTAAGTCACAAGAAGCTTCTTTCTTTAGACTTAACAATGTTTTGTTCTTGTTCTGAAAACATTAATCAACAACAACAGCATACATCAACATTTATCATCAACACAACAACATATAACAACATAAAAAAATAAGGTTCAAGGAGGCAAGATATAATAAACAAAGCCAACCAGAAATTATGAAGTTACGAGAATATTAATCAACAACAACAACAACAACATACAACAAGATACAATAACACAAGATATTATGTATTGTTTCAAGAACGCACTTTTTTAAAACTATTAGTGGATCTGGAACAAATTTTGAAGTTCATATAGTTTATGAAGCTATGAAGAAGAAGTAGAAGGTGAATGAAGTTTACACAATAGCCTCATACTTCTTGTATTTTTTTTCATAGCTACACAAACCATATATATCATAGCCAAAGTATACGCTTTGGTGAAGATGAATCTGAAAAAATTAGAACATTCACCAAATGAAAAAAAATGAGAACCCATTTTTAATAAGAAACGTAAACAAAATCGAAACATAAGTTTAATGAACGAACCTCAAGTTAGCGATTGGTGAAGACAAATTTGAAGGTTGAAGTATGTTTAAAGAGTGACATCGATGTTACGGTTATGTTATGAGAGAGAAGAGTGAAATATGTTAGAGTTTTCTTTTGAGAGAAACGACTGTTATGTACTGAACAATAAATACTTTTGCTTATATACAAAAAAAATATCAATTTTTATCACGGTTGGAAAGAAAAACCATGATGAGATGTTCAAAATGTTACAACGTTTGTAGTGTAAAATCGTGGTTAAATAACTTTCAATTTTTTTATTTATTTATGAACGTAATTATGAGAGAGTTTCTTAATATTGTCATTGTTATTCTTCATTATTGTTGTTATTGTTGTTATTTTTGTTAGCTTGTATTTTTTTTGTAAAGAGTAAATAATATATAAAGTAACGATTATATAAAACAATAAAAAGAAGTTCATTAAGAGGCCTAAAAGGGAAGAATACATAAAGTATAATTTTTTCATTACATAATTTTGTCAAGATCAGAACAATATCCCCTAGCACTACAAGAATCTTCCCAATCTATGACTCACTCCTTACTACCCTCATCTAAATCATAGTAAAAACTCTTGCTCAACACATTTCTCTTATTCCTCTTCAGCATCTTTTTTTCTTCTTCTTCTTATTGGCCTTCCTCACGCTTAGTGTATCCTTGACAGCAGTCAATTCAGATGGTTGGACCTCCTCAGTTTACTACTGATAGTGTTATATTGTGGTAATTGTTTTGTTCACAACAATGACTTTTATTGAGATATTTCTATTAGCATTCACAGATGGAGAACTCATGTTGCTATAGGAAGTTAAGAAGAATAGTTTGAAAAAGTGAAATTCATTATATGAAACTGTGCATTTATAGAAGAGGCTGAAGATGAAACATCTGATGATTTAATGCTTGCAATGATTACTTCTAATGGTTGATATTCTTCAATGACTAGTGATAGTCTTGAGAAATGAAGAAAAATTTCAATCATCATTATAGTCATTTGTCTCTCTTGGTATTAGTGTTTATCTCGTTTGAGAAGAGAAAAGTTTGTATAGATCATATTACAATGGTTGAATATTAAAACTGTGATTAAATAATTTTTAATTTTTAATTTATTTATGAACTTAAGTGACACGCATTTTTTGTAATAGGAAAAATGGAAAAAATGTAGTTACAATGATTCGAACCTTGTAACACTCACTTTATCACCATGGTTGTTTACTTCAATTGTGATTAAATAACTTTAAAATAAATAAATAAACACCAGACGCATCCAATTTGCGATATTACAAAGGTGGAAAGCATAACTGTAGTAATATTATATTACAGAAGGTGTTTTTTTTAGGGAACACTTTGTCTAGCGCTTCTAATATTTCAGGCAATGATATCTTTTTTCTCATTTTAGTTATCAACTTTGGTGATGAGCTACAAATCTTGATTCATCTTTTGTATAAATTATTTCCTCTATTATGCCTTTTCAAAGTTCTAGTGAGAGTGGTTATGTGAGGTGATTTAGACCTAGCCTTCTTGTTCGGTACCCATTTTACTCCATGTATGTTAGTCGGTGGATTCATCACTCTTTGTGTAGAAAGATCCCTTTTTGTCCTTTATAGTGACTTCAAGAGATACTTGTCCATTATCTGCGGTAACTGTCTAAACTCATGCTTCCTTTAGGTATATTAGATTCCTCCATTATGGGTAAGTCCAGTTTCTTCCATATGTTGGTGTAGCTATCTCTAAATGACATATAACATTGTATATTAATATATTGTTTTACTAGACCATGAGTGACTCGTACAACCTTGGTTGGTTTTTCATTTAAAAAGTAAGCACTCATTGAGACGATTGTAATGTCCATCATATCAAACACAAATGTTCCATTCATCTGCATGTCTCCCTATAGGGATTTGGATGACCTAACTTTAGACTGCCAAACTTGTTCAGCCCGTTGACTATTCATTTTATCCATATTGAATCTTTAGATTATGAGAAAGATACTATAACAATATTCATGGTTGGGAAAAAGGTTGATATCAACAATGTCTCTTCCATTCTCTTGTTGGACAACTTAAATCTTCCCTCATTGATAGCTTTATGAATGACTCTTCTGAAGAAGATACATTATCCATTGCGTGGTCACATGAGTTATGCCATTTGCAGTCCCTGTTCCATTTGAGTTTTTAGAATGAAGGAATCTCGTGACCATCTGTAAACACCCCAAATTTGCCCTCACCCATTCACACCATGGATTGTGATCATCCTCATATGCATAAGCACAATAATATCATCTCATATCTCATTTTTGATTCACTGCATTGGTTCTGAGTCATTTGCATCTAGGGTTTGTGATCTGAGCAACCTCAGGGCATCCTGAGCCACCCCAAAGGCCACCAATCAACTCAAAGGGGTCCATGTGTGTTCATATGTCATATTCCATCTCTTCAAAGTCAAAAATGCAGAGGAATCACAAGGACTAGGGTTTGAGTGGATGCAGAGCCAGGTCAAACTGCACAGTTGACTGAAAATTAGGGTTTTGGTTTCAGAGGCCATAACTCCAAATTTTTTTGGTCATTCTTGTTTCCATTGCTCTTTATATGGTATAGGAAGTATGCATATCAATTTTCATGAAGAAATTCCATGGGGAAGTCATCTGATCAAGGGTTGACTTTTCAGACAAGTCAGTGTAAAATCAGGGCATCTGAGGCCCCCAATGACCCAACCAATGGGTGATCTTCATCATTTTGAGTGTATATGATCTTTATTTGATCATGGAAGAAGGTTGAAGTTCATAGAAATCAAGAATTTAGGGTTTTTGCAAATGTTGACTTTTTGGGCATAGTTGACTTTTCAAGAATGCATCATTTTAGGTCATTTTTCAAGCCATGATTCTTGATCCAAAAATGCTTCAAATGGAAAAACTTTGGTCATGAAAGTTGTAGATCTCATTTTTCCCTTTTCAAAAAGTACAAGAACATGATCAAACTCTTCTTGAATCAAAAGTTATGGCAATGCAAAGTTGGCTAAAATCATTGATTTTCAAGGCATGCCCTAAGTGAGAATTTTGCAAAATCTTGGACCAATGCATATTGCAGCCTCTAGTTCACTTCAAACCAGCACATAAACATTCTCTAAGTCCTAAAAATCAGAAATGAACCAAGAATGCCCATGGTTTTATGTTTGGTTGGACAAAAAGGTCACATGTGAACAAAAAGTCACAAGTTGCAAAACTCATGATCATGCTTCCTCCTACTTGCAGCCTTGGATGCTGAGCTTTGCTAGACCTCTCCCTCACCCTTGCTGCGCCAGCCCATGCCTTGTACTTGCCTAGCACCTCACCATACTTGCCTTACACAAAAGTTGACCTTTATGCAAAAGCAAACATCCCAATCACCACAGGCCATGTCACATCTTCTGGCCACTTGGATTAAAATAACATATCATTTTGCAAGCCATTCCATGTACTAAGCAAGGCTGAAACTCACTCACTCATGACATTCACAAAATCACCCCACATTGCATAAGCCTTCGAATCTCTCTGCCCAGCCACAAAACACTCAAGCCAACTTCACCATTCAACTCACCTTGCTCCATAGACCACAAAGCACCAAGAACACAAGCCTGAAACAACCAGAACACTCCATAGCCATTTCTCACCCCAAGCTGCATTTTCCTTCGAATCTCCCTCCACAAACCTCAAACACAAGAACAAACTCCACCAACAATCTCCACTCACCTCACTGACCAGAAACCACCCTTTGTTTTGGCCTGAAACACCCTATATCTCAGATACGATTTTCACATGCCCTTGGTCAGAGCTTCTGCAAACTCACTCAGGAGGTTGTTTAAACTCCAACTAAGCATCCAAAGCTTCAAAGGGAGATCATTGGGACCTGTTTGAGCCAGTGGACCATCCAGAAAGTTCCTGAATCAGAAGTTCAACCTCAGGTGACTCCATGAACTTTTTTCCCAGAACTCCATTTTCTTGTTAGAATCTTGTTTAGCATGTTGCACTGATCATTGGGATCTCTTTACTTTTGAAAATAAGCCAGAAATGAGCATGTATTGGTGTTCTGAAAGTTTGACCTAAAAATTTCATTGCTTCGATTCTTGTTTGTGTGTGAGTTTAAATGTGATTTGATGCTGGATTCGTGTTTAGGGTGAGTGGAAGATGATTTCTGGAGAGTTAGGGCTTTTAAAATGGCCTAGGGAGAGAGATTGGTTTTGGGGATGGCCGGAGAAGACGACCGGAACACTGTTCCGGTCGCCTGAATGTCATTAGGGCACAATTAGGGTTTAATCAGTGTGATTAGCAAGTTTGAATCTGAGCCGTGAGATGTGGCGGGCAGTCAATTCGCGCGCTGGCCAGTTTGAATCTCCACCTCAGGATTAGCATACTTCTCATTAATTCAGATTTAATTCATTTATTTTCTTTTATTTTTCTTTTGTTTTGCATAATTATTTTAAAATAGCAAAAAAATCTTAAAAATTATGAAACTTTTTCTTAGAAGTTTTATTAATTTTTAAGACCCAAAAACATTTTTATTTTATTTTTTATCATTAAAAAAGTATTTTTAAATATTTAAAAGATTATTTTTAATTGATTAATGGGAATTAATTAATTAAAAATACTTTTAGGTATTTAAAAATTACAAAAAAATTCATGAAATGTTCTAAGACATTTAGAAACATTGTCCAACCTTCAAACCAAATTTCTTTTTTGATCTTGATGCATTTTAAGAATTTTTCATTGAATTAAATCATTTTTTATGCATTAATTTGATCCTAAGTTCAAAAATTCATTTCTGCCTATTGGAGAAGGTTGAGACATTGATTCTTCTTGCATTGTTTTGTGTTTGGCATGTAGTTTCTAGGGTAAAATGGCCATGATTTGATCTTGCATTTTCTATTTGTTTGACATTTCTTTTGTTAAGAACCCTAAAAAACCCTAATAACTTAGAAAATTCATATCTTGAGATTGGTTAGGAGTTGGGAGTTCCCCTTTGGGCAGTGGTTCATTATAGGTTTAGGGTTTCTTTGGATGGCATTTTCCATTTTTTATCTTAGGGTTTGTTTCTGTTTTGAGTTTTGGTTTGATGTTTAATCCATGAACCCTAATTTGGGATTTCTCTTGCATCTTTCTTGCATTTCCTTGCATAACATGACTTGTCTTTGCATTTTGTGCATTCTTGTGATTCATTTGACATCTTAAGACATGTAGGAAGCATGTTTGATCATTGCATTACATATTTGCCATGTCATTTACCTTGTATGCTTCATAACTTTTCATGTGTATCCATGCTTCTAAGCTTGCACCATTTGCACCCATGAACTTGTATGAGCATATCCATGCCCTGCCTCATGTTTGTAGCACTCCATAGCATCATTATCATCATCAACATGCTTCTGGTTTTGTTTTTCATCATGTCATCTCATCCTATTTTGCATTGCATTGCATTTCTTTCTAACATTTCAGGTGGTAGGTAAACTTGAGAAGTGAATTTGCCTTCACTTCTCATAAATTTTCTTTTCATCTCTCTTGCATCCATTGCTGCATTTCTATTTGTGTTTGAGATTGAGCTTGCTCATTCTTGTTCCTCCCACTTTCTTTCTTCAAGTGACTTGACTTCTTGAATGAAGCAAGTCACTTTGCTTCTCTTGGTCTTGTTCATCTGCTTCCTGGTGGCTCCTTTGAAGATTGTTCTTGTAAACCTCACAAACCTTAGGAACAACCAAGCATGACAATGAATTAGGGTTTTGATTAGTCCCCCTCCTAGTTTTTACCTTTGTGTCTCTCTTTGAGTCTTCTCTTCTCATCTCATAATCAGGGACCAAACCCTAAAGGCTTTAAGACTTTGTGATTAAGCTTATGCCTGCATCCTTCTTTTAGGATGGAGTGTATAACTTTAATCCTAAGTGTTAAACCCTTAATGTGTTTAAATCTCTTAACCAATTCACTTAATAAATATCAAGACATCACACTTGTAACTTGGGCCTTGCATTAGGGTTCTAATTCTTCCTTAAGTGGTTAAGAAGGACTAGCCCTAGTGTTAATGGACAAGTCCCCCTCAAGTTGTCTTACAAATCATAAAAATCACTTCATCACCATATCATTAAATAAAATCCCCTTAATCAAAGGCTTGTTTTGTCATGAGTTTAATCCCTAATCATGGATTAAGTTGAGGAGCTTTCCTCAGCTTAAACATTCTCATCTATCATCCTTCTTTTAGGATGGTGTAATGAGTCTGTTTAATCCCTGATTATGGCTTAACCTCATTACTCAACACTAAACAAAAACCACAAAAACATCTAAATAATCACTAGTAGGTTAATGATCTTAATCCTGCATCAAAGGTGATTAAGTGTGAGAATCTGACTTCGCACTTAAGGTATTCTCATTACCCCTAATCAGAGGGAGGATGTGATGAGTTTACTAACCCATTGGTTTAGGCTTAAGCTCATTAACTTATGACAAAAATTCAAAAGCAATAAAAGACTGAAAACTCAAAAACAAACAATAATCGTCTCCTTCGGGATTCTTTTCTCACCACCTTCACTCACAAACGAGAACTTGCTTCTTCCGTCTGATGCAAGACAGTTTGCACCTGAGCCAGACAGGTCATACACTTGAGCATAGACAAGTAAGCAGTTCACAAGTCAATTCATCTTTCAGTCTCTTTGGGTCGAACTACGGCGTTCTGACTTCCTCATTGCACGAGAGGATACGTAGGCATAACTTAACAGTTATCGAACAAAAGTCTCTGTATATTCCCCCTCTTTCTAGCTTCATTCTTTAGCCTCATGATCTTGAGCATTTCACCTTGTTCTTACACTGACACTTTCATACTTCACATCACTTATACACTTTACACTGACACCTGTACATCCTTTTCCAACTCTTTTATACACAAATTGCACTGACACTACCCCTTTAAAACACAAATCTTTTAAGCGTGGATCCCGTCGAGTACGACGGACAATCTGGGTGCTAATACCTTCCCAGGTTGTAACCAACCCCCTTTCTCAGTCTCTCTGGTTCGCAAACCGTCTTATCCATCTTTTTCTAGGTCTATGCAGCATTACCTTTCCTCCGGGATAAAAATGCCTAGCTGGCGACTCTATTCATCTCCAGTGAGTTCACGGCTGTGTGTTCTCATTGTCCCTTTCGCCGACCGTTCGCGTCTGTACCTTCATATGAACCCTGTTTCATTTGTCGGGAGCGACAGCTTGGCGACTCTGCTGGGGACCTTGCTGCAACCAGGGCTTCTGGTTCTTTTTGTGGGTTCCTCCTAGCGCTTGATTGATTTGTGTTTACTGGGGTGTTATGTGCTTGTTTGTGCTTGTATTTATTTTTGTTTATTACTTTATGTACAGTTACTTTACTGCTTTCTTTATTGCATTTATTTATATCATACTGTCATTGCTGCTGGCTGGATCTGGTTGTTTTCCTTGATGGGTGGGTGATTCATTGAGAGTTAAGGTCCTATACCTGGGACCTGAGTGACACCTAGGCTAGAGTGAATCATATTCTTTCCCATTCCATTTCGGTCTGGTGCGGGAATATGAAACACGGTTCAGATATGGGTTTCTTCTTGAGAACTCTGTGTTGCAGATTTCCTGCAATGCTAGGGCTATCTGGGAAGCCTGCTAAGTCTGGATGACCTTTAGTATTTGACCTTCAGAAACTGAGGTGAATTAGAGGAGGAATTGTTATGGTTATTGTAAACACTGTGCCTCCGGGTTAGAAGTGTTTACACTTCTCATAACTGATCCAAGTCTGAGGATCCTTGTTCTAGATCATCACCTGTGAGGGGGTTGGGCTGTTTACAGGTTTGCAGGTACCTTGACCTCAGAATACCCTGTTACTTTGACTTTGTTAAGAATACTCCATGTTGGACAGTTCTTGTGATTCTAAAACCTTGGACTTGTGGCTCTTTATTTGAGTCCCCCACCCTGGTTACTGGATTTTTAGACCTCCATCTGGAATTCTTGAACACACATGGATCTATACCAAGGCAGTTAATCAGATCCAGCTCAGGCACAAACCCTTGCATATCATTTGCATACATAACCATTGCATCATATTAACATTTGCTTATTTGTGTTTCAGGGTATCCACCTTCATCTGGTTTTGGTTTTGACCCCATCTGCAGTATTGACCTATCTCCACCAGTACTTGCTTCAGCTTGTCAGCCATATACTTCAGTTACTTGCACTAGCCAGCCAGTGGCCCACTTCTCAACATCTTCATCAGCACCCTACTCAGTCTTCAGCATCATGGCTCCAAAGAAAAGCAACATCACCTATCATTTCTTCCAACCAGACTTATCAGACATCAGGAGGATCCAAACCCTGATCACTCCAGATCACATACCTTTATTCAGGGAGCATTATGGGGATATACTTGACTTGGTCATGGATCTGGACCCATCTCAGAGGAGTTTGATCCACACCTGCATTCAGTTTTATGACCCCCCATTGAGATGTTTCACCTTTCAAGACTTTCAGTTGGGGCCTCTTTTAGAAGAATACTCATCTTTGATTGGTTTGCCTATCAGGAGAGAAATTCCTTTCAACCCTGAGATGGTCTTTCCTGCTAATGGAGAAGTAGCAAAAGCTTTGCACCTGGAACCTGTTTTGATTGAGCAACATATGATCTCTAAAGCTGGGATCCCTGGTTTTCATCTGGACTTCTTAATTTCTCAAGCTACCTTGAAGGCTTCTCTAGGAGAATGGAAAGCTGTTTGTGCCCTGCTGGCCTTGTGCATATATGGAATTGTGTTGTTTGCAGATGAGCCTCGATTCATTAGCAAAAATGCAATCCATCTGTTCATCCTGAAGAACCCAGTGCCAACTTTGCTAGGAGATCTCTATTACTCAGTACATCAGAAGAATGAGAAGCAGAGGGGAAGGCTAGTGAGGTGTTGTGCTCCATTATTCCATGCTTGGCTTCTTAAGCATCTACCCAGGACAGATGCATTCCTAAATCCTCATCAGCAAAGCAACTGGGCTAAGAGGCTCACTACTCTCACTTCAGCAGACATCAGATGGTGTACTCAAAGCACCAAGGGCAGATATATCATTACAAGCTGTGGGCACTTTCCCAATGTGCCTTTAATAGGGGTCAAGGGAAGTATCAATTACAACCCTCTGCTGTTCAGGAGGCAATTAGGCTATGCACTGGTCCATACTCCCAGGGAGCAAGACTTGGTTGAGACCCTCTACTGTGAGAACAAGATTAGTCTGGCAATTGTTAGGCAGGCTGCCTGGGCCTGGGATCATGTTCAAACCAAGGGAATCACCACTCTGGGGAAGTGCAATAATGTGGCATCAGCACAATATTATGAGTGGTCCCATGCCAGGGCCCAATTCTCTGGAATGCCCTTCACCATAGAAGACATGCCTGAGTCATCTTCAGCACCACCCCCTGCCACCATCAGTTTGGAGGAGTTTGAGAGCTTGAAGGAAAGAAATGGGAAGCTAACCCAGGCTTTGCAGAAGACCTTCCGGGAGAGGATTGAAGGTGTGAGGGAGATTGAGAGACTGGAGAAGTTGAGAGTGGAACACTTGACTAAGATTGAGAAGTCTGGAGATTATATCAACAAGTCTAAGGCTGGTGAGCAGATTCTGAAGAATGCTTGTAAAGAAGCCCAGTTCCAGAGAGCAAGGACAGACTTGTATTTGAAAGAGAGTCAAGCCAGGTGGGTCCGGATCACTGAGGCCCGTACTCTAGAAGACAAGAGAGTTCAGGACAAGATGGAGCAGATGGAAAAAGCCCTGGCAGCAGCCCAGAAGGAAATATCAGAGCTAGAAATCAGAGCTGGAGTGAAGAGGTCTAAAGACCAAAGTCAGAGCAAGAAGTTGACTGCAGCTGTTGCAACAAGAAACCTTCTCATCAGAAATCTTACGGAGCGGCCGGCTGATCCTGTGACCGAAGCACTTCTTAAGGAAGTTCGTGAGGATGAGTTTGGCCTTGGAGTTTGATCATTTGCTTGTTGTTATTCCTATTCCATGTACTTTTGTTTTTGTGATGTATTTTGACCCCTTAGAGGGCTGGTGTTGTAAAATGAACAAGATGTATTATTTCACCTTCTGTAATATGTTTGTGTTAGTTTCCATCTGGGTTTATTTCGAAAGCAACTTCAACAGCAGCATCTTCAAGGGTCTGGAAGGGTCAAAACTGAAGGCCAAACCGGATACCTTGAGAGCAAATAAGCATAACTGCATTGCATACTAACCCTTTTGTTTGTTTTGTAGGTTTTTGTTTTGTTGTTACTAACCTCTGTTGTGAATCTCAGGAATTATTGCTCGCCGCCGGGTATTTCCCCTCAACAGGCCACACAGGTACCCAACTAGAAACAACCTTCCGGGAATTCAGATGGATCAGATGCAGCAGGACCTTACGGAGGTCAGAAACCAGATGGCCAACGAAAGGTTGGAGATGAGAACTCAGATAACACAGTTCATGGAAGTAATGAACAACTTAGCTCAAAGCCAGGAGAGGCTCAGAGCTTTGGTAGAAGGGAGGAATCAAGAGGAGCCCCATGTGGGAACTGCTGGCACAAGTAACAACGAGAGGGTCCAACCTCATGTCAATCCCCCAGTTTTTGGACCCCATCTCCATCCAGAGACTAACATCCCTGTCAATATACAAGGGACTGCCACAGCAGGGAGGGTACTACAGGAAGACCCTCAAGAAGACCAGTTCACAGTAATGGGTGCTGGGGAAGAGGCTTATGATAGAAGATTGGATGAAATAGCTGAGAAGTTGAGGTCCTTAGAATCTCAAAACTCTTTGGGCTTCGACGTTATGGACATGGGTTTGGTAGACGGGGTCAGGATCCCCCATAAGTTCAAGCCACCTTGTTTCGAAAAGTATAATGGGACTTCATGCCCCCGGACTCATCTACAATCATTTCTGGGAAGGCTGAAGGCCTATACAATGGATGAGAAATTGTGGATGTTCTATTTTGAAGATAGCTTGACTGGAGCTTCGAGGGAGTGGTATTCCCATCTGACAAGAGCAACAATTAGATGCTGGAAGGACCTGGCAGAGGCCTTCATCAGACAGTATCAGTATAATCTAGACATGGCACCCAACAGGACTCTCCTGATGGGAATGTCACAGTCTTCGAGGGAGAGTTTCCGAGAATATGCCCAAAGGTGGAGGCAACTGGCTGCTGCTGTTCAACCACCTATGTCTGAACGGGAAATGGCAGATATGTTCATGAACACCCTTCAGGGAACATATATTGACAGGTTGGCTGCTTTCTCTTCTACTAGCTTTGCAGATGTTGTCATAGCTGGGGAGAGAATTGAAAGCCTGTTAAAAATGGGAAAGATCTCAGACAACGGTGCAAGCTCGTCCAGTAGTACACGAAAGCCTTTTGCAGGCCCAAGAAGAACTGGCGAGACCAATGCCATCCACACCAACAGGGGTAGGCCCCAATATGTTCGAAGGTCAATAGCAGCAGTCACCATCCCTGCTCCAGCTCATCCACAGCCAGTCTATCAACCTCCTCAGCAAAATTGTCAACAACAACCTCAGTACCATCAGCAAAATCAGTATCCTCCAAGGAATTACAACAACAGCAACACCAGCAACAACAGTCAACAGAGGCCATTTCAGCAAAGGCCTTCTCAAGCTAACAGAGTGATCGATCCGATCCCGATGCCATATGCTACATTGCTGCCACAGCTTCTGAAACTCAACCTAGTTGAGCTAAGAACGTTGGCACCCCCGGATCCCAATAGCCTACCAAGAAACTATGACTCTAATGCTAGGTGTGCTTTTCATTCAAACGCACCTGGTCACAGTACAGAAAAATGCAGGGCTCTGCATATGAAGGTACAAGACTTGGTAGACTCCAAGGCTCTGAATTTTGCACCTCCGCCCAATGTCAATAAAAACCCTATGCCAAACCATGGTGGTCCCCGAATTAACGCTATTGAAGAAGACAGACCGTCTTATTTAATAACCAGTGTGGATCAGATCAGGACACCATTGGTGGAAATCAAGGCTCAACTTCGTGAGAACCAAATATTTCCAGGGTGTGAACTAGGGTGTCCCTATTGCAATATTTCATGGAATGGGTGTGAGGACCTGAGGAATGGCATTGACAGCCTTATTCAGAGTGGCCTGCTCCAGATCACCACATCGTTCCCGACAAATCCGGCAACTTCATCAGCAACGGTTTCAGACCCTCCTACAAATGCCGCAACTATTGTTCCCGACAATTCACCAGCAACATCAACAAGTACTTCATCTGTCCTCCCAAATGATCAGTTTTCAACAGTTTCTCCTGCTACAACTTCAGCTTCATTCCATTTCGAATCTCCATCAACAACAACAACAGTCCTTCCAACAATACTTCCTACAACACCAGCAATCAATCATGAAGATGTCTCCACTGTTACCATATTCTACGATCCTGAAAATAACTCCGCCTACCATTCAGAAGGTGTTGCTCCCGCCAGAGCACCAGTTACAATCTTTTATGATCCACAAACAATTACAGTCCCTTCAGCAGCAGCAATCAGTCCAGTCACTGTCACGGTGCCTGGACCAGTACCATATGAAAACAATAGGGCCATCCCTTGGCACTATGGCTCTGACGTGTACTGTGAAGGGAAAAGAATCACTCTTGAAACATCAGCACCTGCACCACAAGTAGATAATGTGGGGGGAGGCGGAGGCTTCACTCGAAGCGGACGTCTCTTTGCTTCACAAGTCCAAAGACCTACAGCCGAAGCAGAAGCTGCTGCCAAGGCAAAAGGAAAAGGCCCGGTGCAGGGGGATCCAGCTGCCAAAGAAGCCCTGAAGACTCCATTCGATCAGGAAGTTGATGAGTTTATGCGGATCATCAAAAAGAGCGATTATAAAGTTGTGGATCAGCTTCATCAGACGCCATCCAAAATCTCCATCCTCTCACTGCTTATGTGCTCCGAAGCCCATCGGAATGCACTACTTAAAGTCTTGCACGCAGCTTACGTGCCTGAGGAGATTACTGTCAACCAATTGGAAACCGTGGTTGGAAATGTTACTGCTAGCAATGGGCTAGGGTTTACCAATTCTGACTTGACAGCGGATGGCCGCAACCACAACAAAGCCTTGCACATAACCATGGAATGCAAAGGAGCTGTCCTTTCTCATGTGCTGGTGGACACAGGTTCTTCCCTGAATGTCTTACCAAAGAAGGCTCTGGTGAAGTTAGAATATGATGGATTGGCATTGAGACCCAGCAACCTGGTGGTAAGAGCCTTTGATGGTTCGAAGAGGTCTGTTCTGGGGGAGATTGAGCTGCCTGTGACAATTGGCCCACAGACTTTTAAAACTATCTTTTATGTGATGGACATTCAGCCCGCCTACAGCTGTTTGTTGGGTAGACCCTGGATTCACGCCGCCGGCGCAATAACGTCTACCCTTCACCAAAAGTTAAAATTTGAGTGGGAAGGCCATGTTGTCACAATCTGTGGAGAGGAGGACATTTTTGTCAGCCACCTGGCAACCTATAAGTACATTGAAATGGATGGGGAGATCCATGAAACAATGAGCCAGGGGTTTGAAGCTTTGAATGTCAATGAAGCATCTGCTGTGTCAGGTATCTCCATGTCATCTTACCAGCAAGCCCGGAAGGTTGTTGAGGAAGGAACTGCCCTAGGCTGGGGCAAGGTCTTAGCTGTGGAGGAGAAGAAGGACAAATTTGGGTTGGGTTACAAACCAACTCGACATCAAGCAAAGGCTGCTGCAGAGCCAGGTTTTGTCAGTGGGGGGATGCTCACCCCCGATGCTATCAACTGTTTGGAAGACGAGCTGGAAGAGGAGCGCAATCTGGAGAATTGGATTCGTCCAAAGATCCCGGGGAGCAGTGTCTCGAACTGGTCTTCCCAGGAAATTATAAGAGTTACTCATGCAGAGTAATTATTATTTCCTGTATTTTTTATAGCATGCATCAAAGTCTTGCATCTTGCCCAAGATGACAAGACTCATTTTGTAATCAGGGCCATCTGTACTTTTGTGCAAACAAGATTAAATTAACGAAATATCAGACATCTTTTTGCAAACGAGTCTTTTTCTTTATGCTCACTGTTTTTCTTTTTGTACAAAAATAAATGGCGGTGTTTTCAAAATGATAACTTCATTTCACTTTTTTTTCTAAAGCAAGATTAAAATCAATCACTAAAATGAACAAACTTAACCCTTGCAGAGAGTGCCTTCCTGACAGCACCGACAACAGCACGGCTATGACATCGTATGACTTTGACAATCCAATCAATCAAGCTGATGAAGGGGTTGATGAAGAATATGAGCTTCCTGAAGAGCTAGCTAGGTTGTTGAGACAAGAGGAGAAGACTATTACTCCTCACCAGGAGGAGATTGAAGTGATTAATCTTGGTACAGACGAAGACGTGAAGGAAGTTAAAATCGGGGCCTGCCTGCAAGACTCAGTGAAGAGACAACTGATAGATCTGCTTCAAGAGTATGTTGATGTGTTTGCTTGGTCGTATCAAGATATGCCAGGGTTGGATACCGACATTGTTGTGCATAAGCTGCCTTTGAGGGAAGAATGCCCACCAGTTAAACAGAAGCTGCGCCGAACTCGCCCAGACATGGCTATGAAAATTAAGGAAGAGGTACAAAAGCAATGGGACGCCGGGTTCCTTGCTGTAACTAGCTATCCGCCGTGGGTTGCTAATATAGTGCCTGTGCCTAAGAAAGATGGCAAAGTAAGAATGTGTGTTGACTACCGGGATCTGAATAGAGCCAGCCCGAAAGATGACTTCCCATTACCTCACATTGATGTATTGGTGGATAACACGGCTCAGTTCTCGGTATTCTCCTTCATGGATGGATTTTCAGGATATAATCAGATCAAGATGTCACCTGAAGACATGGAGAAGACAACATTTATCACACCTTGGGGCACGTTCTGTTACAAGGTGATGCCATTCGGACTAAAGAATGCTGGTGCAACATATCAACGGGCTATGGTGACATTATTCCACGATATGATCCATAAGGAAATCGAGTGTTATGTGGATGACATGATTGCCAAGTCCCTTACAGAGGAAGATCACCTGGTGAATCTGCTGAAGTTGTTCAAGCGACTGAGGAAGTACCAACTAAAGCTGAACCCCAACAAATGCACATTCGGGGTGCGATCCGGTAAGCTGCTGGGCTTTATTGTAAGCGAGAAAGGGATTGAAGTTGACCCTGATAAAGTCAAAGCTATTCAAGAAATGCCTGCGCCGAAAACTGAGAAAGAAGTTCGAGGGTTCTTAGGTCGATTGAACTACATTTCACGGTTCATATCTCACCTTACGGCAACCTGTGAACCCTTGTTCAAGCTGTTAAGAAAGGAACAAACGGTCAGGTGGAACGAAGATTGCCAGAAAGCTTTTGACAAGATCAAAGAATATCTACAAGAACCTCCAATCCTCATGCCGCCAGTTGAAGGAAGACCTCTGATAATGTACTTGACAGTATTAGAAGAGTCAATGGGGTGTGTGCTGGGCCAGCATGACGAGTCTGGTCGAAAAGAGTATGCAATATACTACCTAAGCAAAAAGTTTACCGACTGTGAACAACGATATTCACTGCTCGAGAAAACTTGCTGTGCTTTAGCGTGGGCTGCTCGCCGACTGAGGCAGTATATGTTGACCCATACTACTTTATTGATTTCAAAAATGGACCCAGTTAAGTACATATTTGAGAAGCCAGCGCTTACCGGACGGGTTGCAAGATGGCAAATGATCCTTACAGAATATGACATACAGTACACATCTCAGAAAGCCATCAAGGGCAGTGTACTATCTGAATATCTTGCTGAGCAACCCATTGATGACTACCAGCCTATGAGATTTGACTTCCCTGATGAAGACATCATGTTCATTAAATCAAAAGATCATGAAGAGCCTATTCACACTGAAGGGCCTGACCCGGAGGAAGAATGGATTATGATGTTCGATGGGGCTGTTAATATGAATGGTCGCGGTGTTGGTGCAGTACTCATTACACCCAAAGGGGTTCACATGCCTTTCTCGGCAAAACTCACTTTCAACTGCACTAACAACGAAGCTGAATACGAAGCTTGCATTATGGGTCTTGAGGAAGCTATTGACCTCAGGATCAAGACATTGACCGTATTCGGAGATTCGGCTCTGGTAGTTAATCAAACCAACGGAAAATGGTACACCCACCAGGATCATCTGATACCTTACAGGGATTATACGAGAAGGTTACTGACTTTCTTTACAACGGTCAAACTTGAGTACATCCCTCGGGACGAGAATCAGTTTGCAGATGCTCTTGCTACCATTTCATCCATGATCAAAGTTCAAGCTGCTAACTTTATACCCCAGATTTCAGTGTCTAGACTTGATAAACCAGCATATGTATTTGCAGCGGATGTGGTAAAAGAAGATAAGCCTTGGTTCCATGACATTAAATGCTTCTTGGAGGATCAAACATACCCACCTGGGGCATCTTCCAATGATAAGAAGACTTTGAGAAGGCTTGCTGGTAGTTTCTTTCTGAACACTGATGGGTCTTTATACAAAAGGAACTTTGATATGGTACTCCTCAGATGTGTTGACAGGATGGAAGCAGATTTGTTGATGCATGAAGTGCACGAAGGCTCTTTTGGTACCCATGCTGGAGGACATGCAATGACTAAGAAGTTGTTAAGATCAGGCTATTATTGGATCACAATGGATGCAGACTGTTGTGCCTACGCCCGAAAATGCCACAAGTGCCAGATCTATGCAGACAAAGTGCATGTGCCTCCGAATCCTTTGAACATTATGTCTTCGCCATGGCCCTTCGCCATGTGGGGCATTGACATGATTGGCAAGATTGAGCCAACTGCTTCGAATGGCCACAGATTCATCCTGGTCGCCATCGACTATTTCACCAAGTGGGTTGAAGCAGCCTCATACGCAAATGTTACAAGACAAGTGGTAGCCCGATTTCTGAAGAGAGATATCATCTGTCGGTATGGAGTGCCCGAGCGAATCATTACTGATAATGGTTCCAATTTAAACAACAAAATGATGGCAGAGCTGTGCCGGGACTTCAAGATCCAACATCACAATTCTTCTCCTTACAGGCCAAAGATGAATGGCGCTGTTGAGGCAGCGAATAAGAATATTAAGAAGATTGTGCAGAAGATGGTAATCACATACAAAGACTGGCATGAAATGCTACCGTTTGCCTTGCATGGGTACCGCACCTCAATCAGAACATCCACTGGGGCAACACCGTATCAGCTTGTGTATGGTATGGAAGCAGTCCTACCTGTTGAAGTTGAACTACCCTCGTTACGGGTATTAATGGATGTTAAACTGAGTGAAGCAGAATGGGTTCGGTCCCGATTCGAACAACTGAGTCTGATTGAAGAGAAAAGATTGGCTGCAATTTGTCATGGGCAGTTATATCAGAAGAGAATGAAGAAAGCCTTTGATCAGAAAGTCAGGCATCGAGAGTACCAAGTAGGGGATCTTGTGTTGAAAAGAATCCTCCCTCCTCATACAGACCACAGGGGCAAATGGACTCCAAATTATGAAGGACCATTCGTTGTAAAGAAAGTTTTCTCTGGTGGAGCGCTGATGCTCAGCACCATGGATGGTGAAGAATTCCCGTCCCCTGTGAATTCAGATGCAGTTAAAAAATACTTCGCATAAAAAATGACCCGCTGGACATAAAAACAGAATGTAAGTCCAGGCAAAAATAGGGCATCCCGGCGAGTCAAAAACAGAATAAAAGACTCGGGCAAAAATAAGGGAAAATAAGCAAAAAAATGTACACCCGCTGAGTTGAAAAGCCGCATTGGACAACTCAGGCAAAAATGGGTATCCTGATGGATTGAAAACCCGAAAGGGCGATCCATGCAAAATAAGGGAATAAGCGAACAACTGCATTCTGAATTCGTCTGTATTGTCACAACTTGGAAAGCCTTGAAACGATCAAGCTTCAATTAGAATCAGCCTTCTTCAGAAAGCAAGATGAGAAGAACGTCAAAAGTCATACGAGTCATGGTAAAGAGGAAGCTCCTTGAAAGCCTCGTCAACATCGCCAGCATTTTGTTTCTCAATTTGTAACAGTCTCTTCATTTCAGGAGATATGTTTCCTTGACTGTATCTTGCCAATTCAGGGCACATGAATTAATAAAATCAGATTTTTCAGTCATGTTTCGTTTTGTACATTTTATTTGCAAAGAATGTCTGATGTCTCTAAAAAACTAATTGCATAAGTACAGATGTTTTTCACTAAAAAGAAAGAAAATGAAACACATGCTTGCAGGGAATATACTTACTCGTGAGAATGCTTGACTCCTATGACGGAATCCAGTAAAGGATACCTCGGGACCTTTTGTGCGTCTCCTTATCTTTGCAGGATTGCAGGTATCCAGAACGCAACCTGGGGCATGCAAGTTACGTCTCAGCAAGCTGGTGAATCATTATCAACTCGGTCTATCTTCCACATGGCACTGGAAGGGGCCCATTTCCTCAGCGAAGTTGCCAAATCAACATGCACTCAATCTTAGCATCTGAAATGCTCTATCCCCAGCTGAGTTGCCTCTTGTTGCTCTCCCCAGCTGAGTTGCCTCTTGTTGCTCTCCCCAGCTGAGTTGCCTCTCATAACTCCCCAGCCAAGTTGCCGTGTCATCCTCAGCTGAATACAGAAGTCAGGGAACCATCTCCCCACAGAGTTCCAGCCTCTATCCAGAAGAGCAACGCATGAAGAGATCACAACAGAGTGAAGAAAGCTTCTACAAACCCCAGCTGGGTCTCTCATTTATAAGGATAGGTCTATTAATGACCCGTATCCCTAAGCAGATATCATATCATCAGATCTACCAGTGATCTCCTCCCCAGCTGGGATGTCTACTCCAAACAGATCGACCGGGGATCTTCACGGCAACGGGATCCGAATCCCGGTTTGATATTTTTGCATAATCATAGCATTCGCATCATACTATCCCCTCAGAGCGTAGCATTCCGTCTAATACGGAGCATTACGGCAAAAAAAAATCAAACGCATAGCATAATCATAAGCCATGTTCTGGATTAACGCTTGTGAATAATAATCATTCATCAGAATACAGAATACTTCCCCAAAAATCCCCACCAGAATCCCAGCAAGAACAGTTGCCTCATATTCACAAATACCAGCATATTTCCTTTTGACACCCGTCCGTGTCACCTCTCCTCAGTAAAGTCGTCCGAACACTCTTTACAAACAAAATCACCCGTATTACAGATATTTCATGACCCCCGTCCGTGTCATATTGCCAGCAGAAAGCCAAAGACATCCTCTTTGCACCCGCACATACCTATATATACACTTTCTTGACACTCGTCCGTGTCATATCCCCAGCGCAGTCGCCTAGACCTTGTATATCAGATACTTGTTTATATTACACTTTTCTCTTTTTTAACACTCGTCCGTGTCACCCTCCCCAGCAGTTAGACACTCATCTATACACCACTCGCTCTTATACAGATATTCGTCCGTATCTTGTATATACCAGTTACATACCCACAGATTCGACGGTATTCCTTGTTCTCTGTTAACCAGTTGGTACTCGTCCGTACCATCATCTCAGAACATTGCGTCTAGTGTTTGTTTCTACCCGATACTCGTCTGTATCGTAGTCTTAAGGATGCTCGTCCGCATCTTTAATCCATACACTGTTTCAAACACTTGTGTCTTCTTGAATATAGATGCTCGTCCGTGTCTACTATTACCCCAGAAGAGCCATCAGATTCAACATTCGTCCGTGTTCTTTGTTGACCAGATGGTACTCGTCCGTATCATCATCTCTGAACATGTGTCAGTTTGTTTCTACATGATACTCGTCCGTATCATAGTCTTAAGGATGCTCGTCCGCATCATTAATCTATACATAATACCAAACACTTATACTTTCCTTTCTTGGATGTAAACGCTCGTCCGTGTTTACTATACCCCCAGTAGATCGCCAAGCAAATCTTTTCCTTCTTATTTAACACTCGTCCTGTGTTATGATAAACCCTGAGAGCAGCCGTCCCCTGCTGAGTGGTCGTCCTCCACTTCTTGATGGTCGTCCTCCATCATGCTCATCCGATGGCCGTCCCCATCGTTGATTTTAGCAGCCGTCCCCTGCCAGGTGGTCGTCCTCCACCTTTTGATGATCGTCCTTCATCATTTTATCCAATGGCCGTCCCCATTGTTGATTTTGGTTATCTGGCATTCGTCCTATGTCATGATAAACCCCGAGAGCAGCCGTACCCTGCTGAGTGGTCGTCCTCCACTTCTTGATGGTCGTCCTCCATCATGCTCGTCCGATGGCCGTCCCCATCGTTGACCTTTTCTATCCGATGGCCGTCCCCATCGTTGATATTTTCGGCAGCCGTACCCTGCCAGGTGGTCGTCCTCCACCTTTGATGGCCGTCCCCATCATATTTCTTTTATCCCCAACAGAGCAGCCGTCCCCTGCTAGGTGATCGTCCTTCACCTTTGATGGCCGTCCCCCATCATCTGTTTATTTCGTTTATTCGATGGCCGTCCCCGTTGTAGAACCTCAAATTTGCCCTCTTTATTTTAGGCATCATAATACATCATTTGCATCATAAGCATATCATATGTATAACATTATAGCATGGGAAAATTAAAGCATGACAAGCATCAAACCCTAGCATGATGCATATGGCCATCTGGGGAGGTGTTGGGGGTCATTTAAGCTAAGACATGGGTTCTAATGGATTTGTGGGAGACCTATGATGAGTCTAGATTCTTTTGGCAAGGCCAAGTTCACCTACAAAAGCTCAGAAGATTGCTTAATCATCACAAGTTTTAAGACAAGGCAAGGCTCCTAAGCAATGCAGCCAAATTAGGGTTTTGGCTTCAAGGGCTTTAGGCTCATAATTTTGGCCAACTCTTTTGGGCAATGTTTTCCATATGATAAGAGGTCCTTACATGTCAATTTTCATGAGAAAGTTCCAAATGGAAGTCAGTCATTGCCTTAGTTGCTTGCAGATGAAGTAATTGGTCAACTGTGCCTGTAAAAAGTCAACTGTCTGATTTCAAGGGGTCCAAGTCACTTTTTCTTGCCAAGGGAGGTCTTTACAATGTTATAAGATGTTTGGAAGGGTTGGAGATCAAGAATCATGGCTATTTGGAGGTTTTTGCAAAAATGGTATAAAGTTGGTTTTTGAGATTTTCCAAATTTAGCAACTTTTGCCCTAATTTTCAAGTGAGCTTAGCATGGTCAAAAATTCTTCAAATGAACCCAACCCAAACATGAAAGTTGAAGACTAAGGCCTGCCATTTTCAAAAAGTACAAGTACATTTTCATGGGATTTATGGTTTGAGAGATAAGGCCCTCGAAAATCTCATGCATTTTAGGGCAAAATCACATTTCCATGCACACACCAAATGCAAGAGGGTCCAAAACTCATTTTTAAGTGCTGGAATGGATCAAGTGAGGTTACTAAGTTACAATGCAATGTATTTAGATGGTTTTGCTCAAGAGAAACTTGCATTTTGATGCCAAGCATGGAAATGGCCTCAAAAGTGCAAATTTAGCCAAATCATGAGAAGTATGTATTGGCTAGTTCTAAGGGCCAAAGTTGTTTTTGTTCTGACCAAGGATTGGAAAAGGCTTATACATGTACCAAAAGGCCAAGCAAAGAGTGAGGTATGTGAACTTATCTCACACTTTTTCAAATGATGCAAAATCTCAAAAAGGGCTCATTTATTCCCATTCCAAGTGCAAGGTGAGGCCACTATCTTTTTATTCATGCCATATTAAGTTGTTAGCTCAAGAGAAATTGGAGGGTCCAAGCAAGGAGTTTGACATATTTCACAAAGTGCAAATACATGGGCATATGAGATTTTGGTGGCACATGAGATGTCAATTTTTCACCAAAGAGCAAGTTGTTATGGAATGAGGTTGCCAGCCATTTGTATACCATTTGGAGACACTATTCCACAATGCATGGTATGAAGAGGTTTTGGCCCAAAAGGGGTGCAGAAAGCATGAGTGGAATGTGAGATATCTCATAAGGAGCATTTTAGCGAAATGATAAGAATAGCATTATACACTGATCCAAGGGCCAGTTTTCTTCCACTTATGAATTAAGGGATCATTAGAGGTCAGCATGTGCAAAGGGAGTGGGAAGAGCACGAGTGAATGATTCCACCACTCACCTCATGCAAGTTTTGCAAAATCACCTCATGCACACTCCTCTCACGTGCATTCCTTTTCTCATTCCTTGGACTGATTTAGGGCATCATAAAAGGACCAGCTAGGGTTTTAGCTTGGCAAAAAAAATCGCCACCATTCTCCCATTCCTCAGTTTTTGCTCCTGTTGCATTTTCCTCCATAGCTCATCATCCACTGCTCCATTCTCAAAGCAGACCCCATATTCTTGATCATGAAGCTCCATAGGACATAGATCAAGCTCCATTTCAAGCTAGAGAAGGGTTCTTGTACCAGTCCAGCTCAAACCAGATTCCACCAAAGAGCAAGGTTCAAGTGAATTTGAAGTTTCTTTCACATTTATTTTGTGAAAGGAGGTTGCTAGAAGATCATCCCAGGCTGGATTTTGGTTTTCTTGGAGAAATTTGAAGCTGTGCAATCTCAGGTATGCCTCAAATCCATAAGTTTGTAAATGATTTTTGTGATGTGCATTGCAATTTACATGTCACACTGAGCATGTGGAGCTTTTTGTTTTTGAAAATGATGTTGAAATGAGGTCGGGCTAGGGTTTTAAAGTTTCTAGATCCAATTTGTTTTGATGCTGTTCATGCTGTGTGTTTTGTTTTACATGTTTGTGATAGTTGATTCATATTGTGCTTGATCCGAGAATCATTTTTGGTGTTTGGTTCATGTGATTTCATGAAGAAATGGAGGAGATATGTTCCTTTGATATTTGTTGCCTTGCCACTGCTTGGTCCTGTTTCATTCGTGTTTTGCAGCTTTGTTTTCATGTTGTGAGGTTGAAGATGATGAGGTGGAACGCAGGGATTGGATGGATCCATGTTTTGTCTTTTCTGTTTTAAAACCCTAGCATGACCGGTTGATACAATGTTACATGTTTTTGTGCATTTGGTTTGTCTTGTGGAGTATGCCCTAAGTTCATGCGTGCCTGAGTATTTTTGTCTTGCATTGCTGCATGGGCCTGAGGCCAACATGCTAGGCGCGCCCCCCATGCTGGGCCCAGGCATTTGGCATGTGCTGGCCAGTTTTGTTTTGCACCCTTCCACCATGTTTCATAGTCCTTTTATTCCTTTCTTTTTTCTTCTTGCATTTTGTTCATTTTAAAATATTTCCAAACTTATAAAAAATCCATAAAAATTCATGTGCACTCTTTAGTTCATCTAGTATTTTATCATATTTTTTTCACATTTTTATTTTTATTTCCACGTGGCTAAATTAATTCAACACTAGGTTTTGTTTTATGGTAGGCTCTCTTGGACCAATCTGCCTTGTCCAATTTCCATCTTCTTCATCCTTTAAGCTATGAACCTCATTCTTTTTGCATTCAAATCTTAAGACATCCTTATATCTTCATGATTTATCTTAGATTTTTCACAAATTTCCTTGCTGGATTTTGTTTATGTTACTTGTGCATCAATTTTCTAAACCCTAGATGGTGATACCTTGCATTTTTGGGTTTCATTGACCTAGTTTGGGGCTGATTCTTTGCAAACCCTTTTGGATTCTCTTTTCCTAGTGTGTGAAGAGTACTTTGCTGGTTGGATAGATTTTTCATGTGCTTGGATTTATTTCTTAGGTATTTTCTTCCTCACTTTGCCTTGTTTTGCACCCTTTGAATCTTTTGGTTTCTTTTAAGTTTGGAAGAAGACTTATGCCAACTTTTCCTCATCTTTTGGGATCCTTTAAAGGTCTAGAGTTGTTCCTGGTCTTAGGATAGGGTTTGATTTTGCTTGAGCTTTGGTTTTGATTCCTTTCTTTGTGTATTACATCCTTAAGTGTTATGCATGCTTTCTTTGCATTTGTTTCACTCCCAATCATCTTGATATGATCTTGTATTGCTTTGTATATCATTTTGTGAACTCTTTGCCATGCCTATATGCTTGTGTAGCTTCTGACTTGTTGGTTCATGCCTTGATTATATGTTGTTACACTAACTTTGCAGGAGCTATGGTAAGTGTGAGATGTGGGAATTGAGTTCCACATCTCCATCTCTCATCTTTTCTCATTTTTGTTTATATGGACTAACATCTTTTTGTTGGGCTTAGGCCTTTCTCATCCCCTCTTCTATCTTCTCCTTTTTTTTTTTTTTTTTTTTTTTTTTTTTTTTTTTTTTTCTTCTTCAGTAGGATAGACACCCCACAAACCCTAGGAACCCCATGCATGCTAACTTAGGATAGAAACTTCCCTCTAGTTTTTTCCTTTGCTCCTTTTGGTTCTTATTCTCTTCTCATCTTCAAACTTAATTTTAATTCACTTAATAAAGGTTGAGTACTTTCATGTGACATGAGACTTTGCTATGAGATGCTTGCATGCGTTCCATTTCGGGGCGAGGTGTGAGTCATCACTCGTGGTGGATAGGTCTTAGCATGAGTACCTCACAAAGAAAAGCTAAAAAACACTTCTTAACCAAAAAACCACAAAATACTTAATAATGGTAATAGGCCAGTGTGCTTGAGCCTTCACTTGTGGGACTAGCTTTGGGGATTTCTTCCATAGATAGGTGTGCCTCTTGCGCATTCCATTTCGGGATGATGTGAGACGTACACATCCCATTGAGTAAGACTTAGGTACACTTGCCTATGCAAACCTTCACAAATAAAAGCCTCATAAAAATCTCAAACAAACAATAAGCGTCTTTCCTTCGGGAATTCTTTTCTCATCTCCTTCGCTCCGTACGCGAACTTGCTCCAACTTGTCACTTTGCAAGACGGTTACGCACTCGTCGTCCGAGTCTGCAACACCTGAGCAATGGCATAGGCAGTTCAAGCCCCTTTAATTCACAAGCAATTTCCTTGTTACCCCTAGTTAGGGGAACTACGGCGTCTCTGATCCTCATTATCCCGATGAGGTACGTAGGCAGCGGGGTAGGGCCCGTTCGAGCACAATCTTTATTTTCCCTACATTTTTCTCTTTGTTTCCTTTTTCATTTTCTTTTATCAGTTCATTTTCCAGTCCGTTTCATTTCTGTTGCTGCATCTTTCATACCCTCACCCTTTGAAACATTTTCTTTTGCAAGCGTGGATCCCGTCGGGTACGGCGGATGATCTGGGGTGCTAATACCTTCCCAGGTCATAACCGACTCCCGAGCCCAGTCTCTTTGGTTCGCAGGACCCGTGTTCTTCCTTTTCTTTTCTTCTGGTTTGTGCAGCATTACCATTCCCTTTCTTCGGGATAAAAATGCCTGGCTGGCGACTCTATTCTTTTTTCCGCGCCACTTTCGCGTTTGTACCAGGATGGAAATCCCGGGAGCGACAGCTGGCGACTCTGCTGGGGACTTGCACACCAGATAATCTCTGGTTCCCCTGTGAGTCTCTCCTAGCGCTTGTTTGTTGCTGTTTCATTGGGTGATGTTTATTTGATGTGGCTTGTTGTATTGTCGTTTGTTTACAGCTTTATTTACAGCTTTATTTACAGTTTTCAGTATTTATTTTATGCATCATGTATATCATATTGGACTGTCTGGACTGGTTTTCTGTTTGGTGGGAGGGGTGATACTGCTTCTGAGAGATAAGCCAAGTACCCGGCTTGAGTGCACCCTAGGATTAGAGTGGACATATTGTACTCGCATGTGGCATGATGAGTGGCGATGTGCTTCACGCCCAGATTGCGACTGTCTTGGAAATATCTTGTGTGGGGATTTCCCCCGCTTCGGGATAAGACCTTGATAAGTTATGTGCATCTGGGGACCGATCATTGAGGACCTTTGTGGAAACAACCCTCTCCAGTGGTGGCAGTGGCAGACCACATTTTGTGGCAAACCCATTCGCACCCGAGGGTCCACTGGGAACTCGCATAGGATGGCCTGGTTCTCTTATAGGAACTCAGTCAAAGCATCTGGTCGTATGACATTAGTACTGTATCCTACGGGCTGAATGTACTATTGTTTCTCGATTTCAGCGCTTGAAGCTGGGAACCTATAAGGGATGCTTGTTTTTCCCGGACTCAGCTGAGGCCTCCCTGCGTAGTACATAATGCCTAACCGATTCCCCGATTTGGTCATGAGCCATTTCTCGGAAATGGTGAAAGCATTATTGCTATTCGGCTTTGAGAGTCTGTGATGTTTGACCCGGAGCACCCCCGTGAGGTTGGGGATGGGTTTACAGGTTTGCAGGGACCCTTGACTTCATCATACCCTTTGTTATCAGTACAGTTCATGCTATGATACAGTTACTTTGGTTCCGAAGTTCTGGTATTCTGATTCTGATATTCTTGGTACTGTGGTCCAGAGATTCTCTTCAGAGGGTTGTGATTTTCAGAGAGTGTGACTCATTGGATTTTTGGTTTGTCAGTTATTCAGAGGGGCCTTGTCAGTGGCCAGATTCCAGACAGTCTCAGATGGCCATTTGTCTTTGCATTTGCATCTGCATTGCATCATTACATCATTAATCATTGTTTTTGTTTTCATTCACAGGTTCATATATCTGCTCCCGGTTCCGGTATTCCTTTCAAAGATGGAAGATCCTCGCAAGCAGAATATTCACTTCAAGTTCTTTGATGTCAAGATTGGTTTGCTGAAGAAGATGGCAAAATTGATTACACCCAACCAGGTAGAGAGATTCAGAAAAGCTTATGGAAGTATTCTTGATGTGGTGATAGAGCTAAATCCATCAGAGAGGAGTGCCATTCATACATTGCTTCAGTATTATGATCCTCAGCTCCGTTGCTTCACCCTTCCTGATTTCCAATTGGGCCCTATGCTGGAGGAGTATGCTTTGATCCTGGGTGTGCCAGTTCAAGATCAGATTCCTTTCAACTCTGAGATGAGTAGACCAGCACCGGAGGCTATTGCAAAGGCTCTTTATTTGAGTCCTTCTACTGTGAAGTCTTTGACCATTATCAAAGGAGGAGTGTCTGGGTTTTCTTTGGAGGCTTTGGTGAAGAAAGCGGGAGAATTGGCTGTTGAAGAAGAATGGGATGCTGTGTGTGCTATTTTGGCTCTGTCTATCTATGGCATCATTTTGTTTGCTGATATGGAGAAGTTCATCGATATAAATGCCATACACCTCTTTTTGCTGAAGAACCCGGTGCCTACCTTACTCGGGGATTTGTATTACTCAGTTCATTACAAAACTGAAAAGAAGAGGGGAGGTTTGGTTCGTTGCTGTGCTCCGTTGTTTCACATGTGGTTCATGAGGCATTTGCCTAGTACGGGAGTGTTTAGTGACCATAGCTTGATATGGGCTCAGAAGCTGGAAAAGTTGCTCGCCAAGGATGTTAGATGGTTCACTCAGAGGCTGCAAGGTGCACGTTTCATCACTAGCTGCGGAAGTTATCATAGTGTGCCTTTGTTGGGAATAGCTGGAGGGATTAATTACAATCCAACCTTGTTAAGAAGACAATTAGGATACGCTTTGAGAGATGTGCCAGAAGATCTGAAGCTGACCCCTATTTTCTACTTCCCAGTGGAAAATAATATACCCTTAGTGAGGAAGGTTACGGGAGCTTGGAAATGCATTAAAAGAGAAGGAATGGCTAGTTTCGGGAAGTGCAACAATCAGACATTCCCAGAGTATGAGGCTTGGTTGAAAGATAGAGCTAGAAGAGTTTTGTTACCGTTCTCAGCACCAGTTCCCCCAGTTGCTGAGCCCATTGATACTGTGCCTTTGGAAGACTTCAAGAAATTAGAAGCCCAGCTACATGCAGTTAGAGTTGAGAATACTGAGATGGTAAGTTTGTATCACCAAGCTAACAGGGCCAAGAAGGAAGCTGAGGAGAAGTTGCTGAAGATACAGACGACCTTGGAGGCTAAGGAGAAGGACTTTGCAGGAAAAGAAGCACATTTCCGTAGGTTGGGGATGATGGAGGCCCAAAGAGAAGTTGAGCGCAAGAAGAAGTCAAAGACCCTCAGAGAGGCTCGGCAGTCTATTGTCTGGTTGAAGGGGCAAAGAGATCAGGAGTTGAAGCAATATAAAGAAAAAGAAGAGTTCTTTGAATTTCAGATGGCTTACAAGAAAGAAGAGGTGGAGCAGGCTCACAGGATTCGCAGAGAGAAGACCCAACAGCTCGCAGACAATCAACAAGCCCTCGAAGCAGCGCTTAAGGAGGTTGAAGATCTAAAGTTGATGGCGGGAGTCAAGAAGGTCAGATCTGATGGGGTTTTTAGTGATGAAGTTTCAGGGCCTTTAGGTTTTGATTCTGCTTCTTAGTTTATTTTTCTTGTATCTGGACTACCTACAGGCATGTTGTAGGAGTCCTAGTTGTTTGTTTCTCCTTTGTAAAGACTTGTACCCTACGGGGAATTCTGTGTTATTTGTCTGATAGGTTGATTTATGTTTTGGTTTTTCTTCCATTATTTCCTGGTTCGTTTACTGTGTGGTTTGAATGTGGTCTCTCGAGAAGGTTCCTGGAAGTCGAGGATCAATGCCCATCTGGTTCTCCTTGCTGAAATACCGGGACCGGAGCATAAGTGACTTGTGATTGGAAACATAAACAACTGCATTGCATCCATATAACCTGTTTGTTGTTTTGCAGGTAGTGTCTCGGTTTACTAACGTATTTTGTGTTTCAGGCACTATAGCTCCTCGAAAAGCTCGGGGGCAGCCAACAGTACACAGGTACCCAACCAAGATTAACAGGGAGAGAGTCATGGATCAAATGCAGGCAGATTTGGCAGACCTAAGGCAGAGAATGGATAATTTCATGACGTTAATGGCCGGTATGGGGCAGAATCAAGAACGGCTGCGAGAGTTGGTTGAGAATCAGAACCGGAATGCTGCTGCTGCTGCAAATGCTGATAATCATGCTGGTGCGGGCGCACATCAAGGTGGAATTCCTGCTACACGACCAGGGGCGACAACAGTCAACGACGAGATGCATAACATTCATGTGGACCACCAGGAGGACCAGTTCACTTTGCTTGATGAGACCGAGGGTCAAGGGGTCGAAATGAACAAGAGATTCGAAGAGATGGCCGAGCAAATCAAGGCTATTCAGTCCCAGAGTTCTTTGGGATTCGACGTAACGGACTTGGGTTTGGTTCCGGGAGTCAGGATTCCATATAAATTCAAAGTTCCTACTTTCGAGAAGTATAACGGCACTGCTTGCCCAAGGACCCATCTGCAATCGTATGTTGGGAGAATTGCTGCGCATACGGACGATGAAAAGCTATGGATGTATTACTTTCAGGACAGCTTAGTGGGAGCTTCCCTTGAGTGGTACATGAAGCTCAGCAGGGTCAATGTTAAGAGCTGGAAAGATCTCGCTGAGGCCTTCGTGAAGCAATACCAATATAATATGGACATGGCTCCGAATCGCACCCAGTTGCAACATATGGCTCAGACAGCAAAAGAAGGTTTTAAAGAATATGCCCAGAGGTGGCGCCAGCTAGCTGCCAGGGTGCAACCCCCCTTGTTAGAGAATGAAATGGCCGATATGTTTATGGGTACCCTCCAGGGGGTATTTCTTGAGAGATTGGCGTCAAGTTCTGCTACTAAGTTCAACGATATTGTCATTGCGGGAGAAAGGGTCGAAACGCTGTTGAAGATGGGGAAGATACAAGACCCTGGTGCTAGTAGTTCGAATGGGGCGAGGAAAGCTTTTAGCGGACCTCCAAGAAGACGAGAAGGCGAGACCAATGCTGTATTCGGCCGAAGCCAGGGCCGTAGTTACAGAAGACCTTATGAGCATATGGCTGCTGTCACCATTCCTGCAGCTCCCATACAACAGATGCTACCTCCACCACAACAACAACAACAACAACAACAACAACCTAGAGCCAACTACCAGCAAAGGCCTTATCAGCCGAGGCAGGCTCGTCCTGCTAACAGGGTGATTGAAGCTATTCCGATGACATATACTGCTTTGTTGCCAAGACTACTAGACTTGAACCTTATTCAATTAAGGACTTTGGCACCACCACCTCCTGGAGAGCTTCCAGCTGGTTATGACGTCAACGCGCGATGCGCTTTTCATTCAGGGGCACCCGGGCACTCAACCGAGAAGTGCAGGGCGCTACATCACAAAGTTCAAGATCTCGTGGATTCAAAGGCAATCAACTTTGCGCCACCACCGAATATCAACTCGAACCCTATACCTGATCATGGAGGGGCAAGGGTTAATGCTGTTGAGCGTGATGACAAGTTGAGCTTGGTACTGAGTATTGACGAGGTCAAGACGCCGTTGAAGGTGGTGAAAGAAAGACTGTTGAAAGGTCAAGTATTTCCTGGTTGTTCTCTCGACTGTGAAGACTGTGCAAGTGCTGTGAATGGCTGCGAAAAATTGAAGATGGGTCTGCAAGGGCTGATTGATGATGGATCTCTGCAATTTAGCAAGATTAGTAATGAAAAGGCTGATGATGTGTCAACCATTACTATCTTCTACGATGAAGCTGATATGCCCGTCAGACAAAGGCCGGTTACCGTTTACGCTCCTCAGATTAGTCCTGTGACTATAACTGTACCTGGGCCAATGCCGTATAATGATGATAGAGCCATTCCGTGGCATTATGGTTCCGATGTCTATGTGGCGGGACAGAAGATGGAGAGTAGACCTGTTGCTGACCTGACTATTGAAAATGTGGGAGGTGTTGGGGGTTTTACTCGAAGTGGCCGTTTATTTGCTCCCCCTGCACTGAGAAAGGATCTTGAGGCCGAAGCTTCGTCCAAAGACAAAGGAAAGCAGACTGCGAATGATGAGTCAGATACTCCTGTGGCTGGGCAGGGGACATTTGAAAAGGAGGTAGAGGAGTTCATGAAGATCATCAAAAGGAGTGACTATAAGGTGGTTGATCAACTGAACCAGACGCCTTCAAAGATTTCTATCTTGTCACTGTTGATGTGCTCTCCCGCGCATAGAGAAGCTTTACTGAAAGTGCTTCAAATGGCCTATGTTCCTCAAGAGATCACAGTCAATCAACTCGAAGCTGTTGTTGGAAGTGTTAATGCTAGCCATGGCTTAGGCTTCACTGACCGAGATCTCACCTCGGAGGGAAGGAATCACAATAAAGCACTGCATATCACGATGGAATGCAAGGGCGCTGTGTTGTCTCATGTCCTTGTAGACACAGGCTCTTCTTTGAATGTGCTCCCGAAGAAGGCGTTGATGAAGCTTAACATTGATGGGATTGTCCTAACGCCGAGTGATTTGGTGGTTAAAGCTTTCGATGGTTCAAGAAGATCAGTTTTCGGAGAGGTTGAGTTGCCTGTCAAGATAGGCTCTCAAGTATTCAAGAGTGTCTTCTATGTAATGGACATCCAGCCTGCGTACAGTTGCTTGTTGGGCAGACCATGGATACATGCAGCGGGAGCTGTCACTTCAACCTTGCATCAGAAGCTTAAGTATGTGGTGGACGGTCAGGTCATCACAGTTTGCGGGGAAGAAGATATATTTGTCAGCCACCTGTCGACATTCAAATATGTAGAAATGGACGGAGAAATCCACGAGACTTTGTGCCAAGCTTTTGAAGCAGATGTCAGTATCTTGACTCCGGTGAAGAAAAATAACGAAGGCACGTCCATTCATTCTTACCAGGAAGCAAAGGAGGTCGTCCAATCAGGCAAGGCCCAGGGCTGGGGCAAGTTGTTGGAGATGGAAAAGAAGGATGATAAATTCGGCTTAGGGTATCAGCCTGGGGGGTCTGCTCAGAGTGGTAAGGCTATCTCATTCACAAGTGCTGGTCTGCTCGACCGCGATCAAATCTGTATGGCAAGCCAAGGCGGGGATAGTGACAGAGATTGGGACAACAATTGGATTCGCTCATGTGCACCCGGCGAGGAGCTAGGAAACTGGTCTGCTGAAGACATTGTCCAAGTTACCTGGCTCTCAAAGTAATTGCTTTGTTTCCTTTTATTAGCATACTGCATTGTCAAAATCCAGCATTCTGCCCAAGATGCTTGGATCCATTGTATTGGGCCACCACGTTTGGCATCGCATTGTTATTTTTGCTATGAAATAAAGGGACATTTTCAGACAAACTGTGTTCCCTGTCTTTGTTTTTAAACTTTTTTCACAATAATATATATAAAAATGGCAATGTGTTTTCATTTTTGTTTTGTGTTAGCGTCTCTTTTCAAAATATGCAGATTCTGAATAAGCACATCATTTGTGCAGTGTTGATCATCCGGATTCCACGGATAACGTTCCTGCTATGACTATGCATGACTTTGATAATCCAGTCTACCAAGCTGATGAAGGGGTTGAGGGAGACTGTGACCTACCTGAAGAATTGGTCAGATTGTTGAAACAAGAGGAACGAGTTATTCAGCCTCATCAAGAAGAGATTGAGACCGTCAACCTTGGTAGCGAAGATGCAAAGAAAGAAATCAAGATAGGGGCCAATCTGCAGGCCGATGTCAAGCAAGAGCTGATCAGTATGTTGAGAGAGTATGTGGATATCTTTGCTTGGACATATCAAGATATGCCGGGTCTAGATACCGATATTGTGATGCATAAGCTACCTCTAAGAGAAGACTGTCCTCCTGTGAAGCAAAAGTTGAGAAGAACTCGCCCGGATATGGCGATGAAGATTAAAGAGGAGGTACAGAAACAGTGGGATGCCGGATTCCTTGCCGTGACTAGTTACCCGCCATGGGTAGCTAATATAGTACCAGTACCTAAGAAGGACGGCAAGGTCCGGATGTGCGTTGACTATAGAGATTTGAACAGAGCAAGCCCGAAGGATGATTTTCCGTTGCCACACATCGATGTGTTGGTCGACAATACTGCTCAATTCTCAGTGTTCTCCTTCATGGATGGATTCTCCGGTTATAATCAGATAAAAATGGCGCCGGAAGACATGGAGAAGACAACGTTCATTACCCCGTGGGGAACGTTCTGCTATAAGGTCATGCCCTTCGGTCTGAAGAACGCAGGGGCAACTTATCAACGGGCGATGGTCACGTTGTTCCATGACATGATCCACAAAGAGATCGAATGTTATGTGGATGATATGATTGCAAAGTCCAAAGACGAAGAGGAGCATTTGGTTAACCTGAAGAAGTTATTTGATAGATTGATCAAGTATAAACTGAGGTTGAATCCGAACAAGTGCACTTTCGGAGTGCGTTCTGGAAAGTTGCTGGGTTTCATTGTAAGTCAAAGGGGAATTGAGGTAGATCCTGCTAAAGTGAAAGCTATTCAAGATATGCCTGCACCAAAGACAGAAAAAGAAGTGCGCGGTTTCTTAGGTAGATTGAACTACATTTCTCGGTTCATATCTCACCTAACTGCCACGTGCGAACCAATATTCAAACTGCTAAGAAAAGAGCAGACGGTCAGGTGGAATGATGATTGCCAAAGAGCTTTCGACAAAATAAAGGAATATTTACAGGAGCCTCCAATTCTGATGCCTCCGGTGGAGGGGAGACCATTAATCATGTACTTGACCGTGCTAGACGGGTCGATGGGGTGTGTGCTCGGCCAACATGACGAGTCTGGTCGAAAAGAGTACGCCATTTATTACCTTAGCAAAAAGTTTACCGACTGTGAATCCCGATACTCACTGCTCGAGAAAACTTGCTGCGCTTTGGTATGGGCTGCTCGCCGACTGAGGCAGTACATGTTGACCCATACTACACTTCTCATTTCCAAGATGGACCCTGTCAAGTACATCTTTGAGAAACCAGCATTGACCGGAAGGGTTGCTAGATGGCAGATGATTTTAACTGAATACGACATCCAGTACACTTCTCAGAAAGCCATCAAAGGAAGTGTATTGTCGGAATACCTTGCTCAGCAACCTCTTGAGGATGACTATCAGCCGATGAGATTTGATTTCCCTGATGAGGACATCATGTACCTCAGAACAAACGATTATGAGGAGCCACTTCCGGAGGAGGGACCTGATCCTGAATCCAAATGGAAGTTGATGTTTGATGGGGCTGTCAATATCAATGGTCGTGGAGTTGGTGCCGTACTTATTACTCCTGAAGGTGTCCATTTACCCTTCGCTGCCAAAATTACTTTTGGCTGCACCAACAATGAAGCGGAATACGAGGCGTGTATAATGGGAATAGAGGAGGCAATTGATCTTCGGATTAAGAACCTCGATATATTCGGAGATTCAGCCCTCGTCATTAACCAGATTACCGGCAAGTGGTATACACATCAAGAGCATCTAGTTCCGTACAGGGATTATGCTAGAAAACTGTTGACATTCTTCACGACAGTTGAACTCAAGTACATACCACGTGATGAAAACCAATTTGCCGATGCTCTGGCCACTCTTTCTTCGTCGATTAAAGTTCTGTGTTGGAATTTTGTGCCCAGAATTGACATCTCCAGGCTCGACTCTCCAGCTTATGCTTTCTCTGTAGACGCCGTGTCTGACGAGAAACCTTGGTATTTTGATATCAAGTTATTCCTGGAGAAGCAAGAATACCCAACAGGGGCATCTTCTAAAGACAAAAAGACCTTGAGACGACTTGCTGCTAGTTTCTTCTTGAACACAGACGGGGTTTTGTACAAGAGGAACTTCGACATGGTCTTGCTCAGATGCGTGGATAGACATGAAGCAAGCCTGTTGATGCAGGAAGTCCATGAAGGATCTTTTGGTACCCATGCAGGAGGGCATGCTATGGCAAAGAAACTACTGAGATCAGGGTATTACTGGATGACAATGGATGCAGACTGTTGTTCATTCGCTCGTAAATGCCATAAGTGCCAAATATACGCAGATAAAGTGCATGTTCCTCCTAACCCGCTCAACGTCATGTCATCTCCTTGGCCTTTCTCTATGTGGGGCATTGACATGATCGGGAAGATCGAGCCAACTGCTTCGAATGGTCATCGCTTCATCCTGGTCGCGATTGATTACTTTACCAAATGGGTAGAAGCAGCGTCTTATGCCAATGTCACTCGTCAAGTGGTGGCAAGATTTCTGAAAAGAGATATCATATGCAGATATGGAGTGCCCGAAAGGATCATTACTGATAATGGTTCTAATCTCAACAATAAGATGATGGCAGATTTATGTCGGGACTTCAAAATACAGCATCACAATTCTTCTCCTTACCGACCAAAGATGAATGGTGCGGTAGAGGCAGCTAACAAGAATATCAAGAAGATTGTGCAGAAAATGGTTGTCACCTACAAGGATTGGCATGAGATGTTACCATTTGCTTTGCATGGGTACCGAACGTCGGTCAGGACGTCAACAGGGGCAACTCCTTTCTCTCTAGTGTATGGCATGGAAGCAGTCCTGCCTGTTGAAGTAGAGATTCCTTCACTGCGCGTGATGATGGATGTCAAGTTGGATGAGGCTGAATGGGTGCGTGCTCGTTACAATCAGCTATGTCTAATTGAGGAAAAGAGATTAGCGGCTATCTGTCATGGTCAGCTTTATCAGAGGAGAATGAAGCGGGCATTCGACCAACGAGTACGTACTCGAGGGTATCAAGTGGGAGAGCTTGTATTGAAGAGAATCGTTCCTCCAGGTTCAGATAACAGGGGCAAATGGACCCCGAATTACGAAGGACCATTCATAGTGAAGAAAGTATTCTCAGGAGGGGCACTGATGCTCACCACTATGGATGGAGAAGACTTCCCATCCCCTGTTAACTCGGACGCAGTTAAAAAATACTTCGCATAAAGAGACCCGCTGGACGCAAAAACAGAATGTAAGTCCAGGCAAGAAAAGGGCATCCCGGCGAGCTAAAAACAGAATAAAAAGCTCGGGCAAAAATTAGGGAAATAAATATTAAAAAAATGTGTACACCCGCTGAGTTGAAAAGCCACATTGGACAGCTCAGGCAAAAAAAGGGTATCCCGGTGGATTGAAAACCCGAGAGGGCGATCCACGCAAAATAAGGGAAATAAGCGAACGACTGCGATCCGAGTTATCTGAACCACGTCATCGTTTCGTACGGTTTGACAATATCGGAAGGATAGGAAATAGTCCCCTTGTCCTCTCAGAAAGCCAAAGCAGAATGGAGAGTCTTAAAGACATGCAGGTCATAGCGGAAATGGAACTCCTTGGAATGCCATGTACTTTGCCATTAGGATAGTTTCTTTTCTCAATTTCTATAGTGGCTACCTCTTTCCAGGTGGTTGCTTCCTAATGTAAATCTTTGCCTATTCAGAGGCCATCCAATAAAAATAATATTCAGTCAAAAAGCTGTGTGCGTTTATTTTTGTTTGCAAAATGTCCTGAATTTTTTTGGTAAAAATAGCATTGCATCTAAACATGGTGATAATCTTGAAAAGAAAACTGACATGCAGGGAAACTGTAATCCTCTTTGAGTGTCGGGTGACGATGGATGAACCGATCATTCCATGCAAATCCTCGGGGCACACGTGTGTTTTATGTTGTTACAGGTTGCAGGATGGTTTTACATTCTCTCAAGCAATGTACTCTTTCCCAGTAGAGTATTTCCCCAAGCAGGGATTTCTTCTTCCAGCAGGTATTTGAAAGCCTGACCTGTCTAAACAGAGATTTTCCTCCAACCAAGCCTTGGCAGCAGCCCAACTTCTTCCCAGTAAAGTAGCAGTCTATTCTTCCCCAGTGGAGTATACCCAGCAGGTGCCTGAAGACCTGATGTCATCAGAGATGGAGTTAACAGTATTCTATCCCCAGCAAGAATTTTTACCTATCAGGTACCTGAAAGCCTGATATCCCCTCAGAGTCTTGAATCATCAGATGCTCTCCCCAGCCAGAGTATTTGCCCGAGAAGTTTCCCCAGCCAAGTCTGAAGATGATCTGTCCTCACAGAGTTCATATTTGATTTTCACCTCTATCCGTGAAATATTTCTCAGCCAAGTTGTCATACTTTTGAGCATTTGATGACACAGCCAGGTATTCGTCACTTCAGTCAGAGTGGATATCCAGACCTCTTGACTTGTCTCCCCCTGCAGAGCTGTATCACTTGTTGCCGATCAGGTTTCCGTTTATTGCTCGTCTGCAAGTTCCAACACTCGTCTGTGATTGGTTATGATAATTGCTCGTCCGCAACTCCTCAACACTCGTCTGTGATTGGTTATGATAATTGCTCGTCCGCAACTCCTCAACACTCGTCTGTGATTGGTTATGATAATTGCTCGTCCGCAACTCCTCAACACTCGTCTGTGATTGGTTATGATAATTGCTCGTCCGCAACTCCTCAACACTCGTCTGTGATTGGTTATGATAATTGCTCGTCCGCAACTCCTCAACACTCGTCTGTGATTGGTTATGATAATTGCTCGTCCGCAACTCCTCAACACTCGCCTGTGATTGGTTATGATAGTTGCTCGTCCGCAACTCCTCAACGCTCGTCTGTGTTAGGATACCTTTGTCATTGCTCGTCTGCAACCTCCCCAACACTCGTCTGTGTTTGGTATTGGGTCCTTCGCTGCACTCGTTTGTGCCTCGATATGTGTTCTCTGCTGTTGCTCGTGTGCAACTATCCAACACTCGTCTGTGTTTGTTTGAAGCTCGTCTGCTTTTATTCCCCATAATTCCTTTGTGTTCTGAAGCTCGGATACTCGTCTGTATCATCCTCGGCACTCGTCTGTGCTAGCCTGCACCTGAATGTGAAGATTTGCTATTTACTCTAATTTCTGTGATCACTTCAAATGCTCGTCTGTGTTTGAATTCCTGGTATTCGTCTATACCAGTGGCTGATGCTCGTCTGTATCATTGCCTGAAACGCTCGTCTGTGTTTCTCAGATCATCGTCTGATACTCGTCTGTATCATTGACTCAGGACACTCGTCTGTGTTATCTTGATGATCATCCAATACTCGTCTGTATTGAAGAGGTTTCAAATCCTGACAGTGGGAATCGAGTGTCGAAATGGTTACCGGTCCTGGCGTAACAGGAATATCCGAAGGAGGCTCGTCTGACTCAAGCACCAGTTATGGTTGCTGCACCTGACGTAACAGGTTTGCTCAGAAGACTCGTCTGTCTTATACCATATATCCGCGGATAATATATGAAGAAGGTTCGTCTGCCTTGATCGCATGTCTATCCCACAGACTTATATGCATACCCGGAACCTGCATAAGGATCATCCGAAGAAGGCTCGTCCGTCTTATTCCACTTACCTGCGTAAAGGTTAGTGAAGGAGATTCGTCTATCTCAAGTTACTTTGAAGATTCTTAAGGAGCTCGTCTGCTCATCTCTCATCTCAGTTGCAACGTCTTTGGATTGGGTTTATTTCCCATTTCTTGTTTTCGGCATCAGAGCGCAAATTTCCGTTTCTTGGGTATTCAACCACAGTTTATCTTGAACGGTCGAAAGCGGAAGCAATCGTCCTTTTCAGATCAACAGTTGCTTGAATAGGGGCAGCTGTAGAACCTCAAATTTGCCCTCTTTATTTTAGGCATCATAATACATCATTTGCATCATAAGCATATCATATGTATAACATTATAGCATGGGAAAATTAAAGCATGACAAGCATCAAACCCTAGCATGATGCATATGGCCATCTGGGGAGGTGTTGGGGGTCATTTAAGCTAAGACATGGGTTCTAATGGATTTGTGGGAGACCTATGATGAGTCTAGATTCTTTTGGCAAGGCCAAGTTCACCTACAAAAGCTCAGAAGATTGCTTAATCATCACAAGTTTTAAGACAAGGCAAGGCTCCTAAGCAATGCAGCCAAATTAGGGTTTTGGCTTCAAGGGCTTTAGGCTCATAATTTTGGCCAACTCTTTTGGGCAATGTTTTCCATATGATAAGAGGTCCTTACATGTCAATTTTCATGAGAAAGTTCCAAATGGAAGTCAGTCATTGCCTTAGTTGCTTGCAGATGAAGTAATTGGTCAACTGTGCCTGTAAAAAGTCAACTGTCTGATTTCAAGGGGTCCAAGTCACTTTTTCTTGCCAAGGGAGGTCTTTACAATGTTATAAGATGTTTGGAAGGGTTGGAGATCAAGAATCATGGCTATTTGGAGGTTTTTGCAAAAATGGTATAAAGTTGGTTTTTGAGATTTTCCAAATTTAGCAACTTTTGCCCTAATTTTCAAGTGAGCTTAGCATGGTCAAAAATTCTTCAAATGAACCCAACCCAAACATGAAAGTTGAAGACTAAGGCCTGCCATTTTCAAAAAGTACAAGTACATTTTCATGGGATTTATGGTTTGAGAGATAAGGCCCTCGAAAATCTCATGCATTTTAGGGCAAAATCACATTTCCATGCACACACCAAATGCAAGAGGGTCCAAAACTCATTTTTAAGTGCTGGAATGGATCAAGTGAGGTTACTAAGTTACAATGCAATGTATTTAGATGGTTTTGCTCAAGAGAAACTTGCATTTTGATGCCAAGCATGGAAATGGCCTCAAAAGTGCAAATTTAGCCAAATCATGAGAAGTATGTATTGGCTAGTTCTAAGGGCCAAAGTTGTTTTTGTTCTGACCAAGGATTGGAAAAGGCTTATACATGTACCAAAAGGCCAAGCAAAGAGTGAGGTATGTGAACTTATCTCACACTTTTTCAAATGATGCAAAATCTCAAAAAGGGCTCATTTATTCCCATTCCAAGTGCAAGGTGAGGCCACTATCTTTTTATTCATGCCATATTAAGTTGTTAGCTCAAGAGAAATTGGAGGGTCCAAGCAAGGAGTTTGACATATTTCACAAAGTGCAAATACATGGGCATATGAGATTTTGGTGGCACATGAGATGTCAATTTTTCACCAAAGAGCAAGTTGTTATGGAATGAGGTTGCCAGCCATTTGTATACCATTTGGAGACACTATTCCACAATGCATGGTATGAAGAGGTTTTGGCCCAAAAGGGGTGCAGAAAGCATGAGTGGAATGTGAGATATCTCATAAGGAGCATTTTAGCGAAATGATAAGAATAGCATTATACACTGATCCAAGGGCCAGTTTTCTTCCACTTATGAATTAAGGGATCATTAGAGGTCAGCATGTGCAAAGGGAGTGGGAAGAGCACGAGTGAATGATTCCACCACTCACCTCATGCAAGTTTTGCAAAATCACCTCATGCACACTCCTCTCACGTGCATTCCTTTTCTCATTCCTTGGACTGATTTAGGGCATCATAAAAGGACCAGCTAGGGTTTTAGCTTGGCAAAAAAAATCGCCACCATTCTCCCATTCCTCAGTTTTTGCTCCTGTTGCATTTTCCTCCATAGCTCATCATCCACTGCTCCATTCTCAAAGCAGACCCCATATTCTTGATCATGAAGCTCCATAGGACATAGATCAAGCTCCATTTCAAGCTAGAGAAGGGTTCTTGTACCAGTCCAGCTCAAACCAGATTCCACCAAAGAGCAAGGTTCAAGTGAATTTGAAGTTTCTTTCACATTTATTTTGTGAAAGGAGGTTGCTAGAAGATCATCCCAGGCTGGATTTTGGTTTTCTTGGAGAAATTTGAAGCTGTGCAATCTCAGGTATGCCTCAAATCCATAAGTTTGTAAATGATTTTTGTGATGTGCATTGCAATTTACATGTCACACTGAGCATGTGGAGCTTTTTGTTTTTGAAAATGATGTTGAAATGAGGTCGGGCTAGGGTTTTAAAGTTTCTAGATCCAATTTGTTTTGATGCTGTTCATGCTGTGTGTTTTGTTTTACATGTTTGTGATAGTTGATTCATATTGTGCTTGATCCGAGAATCATTTTTGGTGTTTGGTTCATGTGATTTCATGAAGAAATGGAGGAGATATGTTCCTTTGATATTTGTTGCCTTGCCACTGCTTGGTCCTGTTTCATTCGTGTTTTGCAGCTTTGTTTTCATGTTGTGAGGTTGAAGATGATGAGGTGGAACGCAGGGATTGGATGGATCCATGTTTTGTCTTTTCTGTTTTAAAACCCTAGCATGACCGGTTGATACAATGTTACATGTTTTTGTGCATTTGGTTTGTCTTGTGGAGTATGCCCTAAGTTCATGCGTGCCTGAGTATTTTTGTCTTGCATTGCTGCATGGGCCTGAGGCCAACATGCTAGGCGCGCCCCCCATGCTGGGCCCAGGCATTTGGCATGTGCTGGCCAGTTTTGTTTTGCACCCTTCCACCATGTTTCATAGTCCTTTTATTCCTTTCTTTTTTCTTCTTGCATTTTGTTCATTTTAAAATATTTCCAAACTTATAAAAAATCCATAAAAATTCATGTGCACTCTTTAGTTCATCTAGTATTTTATCATATTTTTTTCACATTTTTATTTTTATTTCCACGTGGCTAAATTAATTCAACACTAGGTTTTGTTTTATGGTAGGCTCTCTTGGACCAATCTGCCTTGTCCAATTTCCATCTTCTTCATCCTTTAAGCTATGAACCTCATTCTTTTTGCATTCAAATCTTAAGACATCCTTATATCTTCATGATTTATCTTAGATTTTTCACAAATTTCCTTGCTGGATTTTGTTTATGTTACTTGTGCATCAATTTTCTAAACCCTAGATGGTGATACCTTGCATTTTTGGGTTTCATTGACCTAGTTTGGGGCTGATTCTTTGCAAACCCTTTTGGATTCTCTTTTCCTAGTGTGTGAAGAGTACTTTGCTGGTTGGATAGATTTTTCATGTGCTTGGATTTATTTCTTAGGTATTTTCTTCCTCACTTTGCCTTGTTTTGCACCCTTTGAATCTTTTGGTTTCTTTTAAGTTTGGAAGAAGACTTATGCCAACTTTTCCTCATCTTTTGGGATCCTTTAAAGGTCTAGAGTTGTTCCTGGTCTTAGGATAGGGTTTGATTTTGCTTGAGCTTTGGTTTTGATTCCTTTCTTTGTGTATTACATCCTTAAGTGTTATGCATGCTTTCTTTGCATTTGTTTCACTCCCAATCATCTTGATATGATCTTGTATTGCTTTGTATATCATTTTGTGAACTCTTTGCCATGCCTATATGCTTGTGTAGCTTCTGACTTGTTGGTTCATGCCTTGATTATATGTTGTTACACTAACTTTGCAGGAGCTATGGTAAGTGTGAGATGTGGGAATTGAGTTCCACATCTCCATCTCTCATCTTTTCTCATTTTTGTTTATATGGACTAACATCTTTTTGTTGGGCTTAGGCCTTTCTCATCCCCTCTTCTATCTTCTCCTTTTTTTTTTTTTTTTTTTTTTTTTTTTTTTTTTTTTTTTTTTCTTCTTCAGTAGGATAGACACCCCACAAACCCTAGGAACCCCATGCATGCTAACTTAGGATAGAAACTTCCCTCTAGTTTTTTCCTTTGCTCCTTTTGGTTCTTATTCTCTTCTCATCTTCAAACTTAATTTTAATTCACTTAATAAAGGTTGAGTACTTTCATGTGACATGAGACTTTGCTATGAGATGCTTGCATGCGTTCCATTTCGGGGCGAGGTGTGAGTCATCACTCGTGGTGGATAGGTCTTAGCATGAGTACCTCACAAAGAAAAGCTAAAAAACACTTCTTAACCAAAAAACCACAAAATACTTAATAATGGTAATAGGCCAGTGTGCTTGAGCCTTCACTTGTGGGACTAGCTTTGGGGATTTCTTCCATAGATAGGTGTGCCTCTTGCGCATTCCATTTCGGGATGATGTGAGACGTACACATCCCATTGAGTAAGACTTAGGTACACTTGCCTATGCAAACCTTCACAAATAAAAGCCTCATAAAAATCTCAAACAAACAATAAGCGTCTTTCCTTCGGGAATTCTTTTCTCATCTCCTTCGCTCCGTACGCGAACTTGCTCCAACTTGTCACTTTGCAAGACGGTTACGCACTCGTCGTCCGAGTCTGCAACACCTGAGCAATGGCATAGGCAGTTCAAGCCCCTTTAATTCACAAGCAATTTCCTTGTTACCCCTAGTTAGGGGAACTACGGCGTCTCTGATCCTCATTATCCCGATGAGGTACGTAGGCAGCGGGGTAGGGCCCGTTCGAGCACAATCTTTATTTTCCCTACATTTTTCTCTTTGTTTCCTTTTTCATTTTCTTTTATCAGTTCATTTTCCAGTCCGTTTCATTTCTGTTGCTGCATCTTTCATACCCTCACCCTTTGAAACATTTTCTTTTGCAAGCGTGGATCCCGTCGGGTACGGCGGATGATCTGGGGTGCTAATACCTTCCCAGGTCATAACCGACTCCCGAGCCCAGTCTCTTTGGTTCGCAGGACCCGTGTTCTTCCTTTTCTTTTCTTCTGGTTTGTGCAGCATTACCATTCCCTTTCTTCGGGATAAAAATGCCTGGCTGGCGACTCTATTCTTTTTTCCGCGCCACTTTCGCGTTTGTACCAGGATGGAAATCCCGGGAGCGACACCCGTCGTAGTCCCTTTTCCTTTTAGCCCGATGGCCGTCCCCATCGTTGGTTACTTTACCTTTATGAACTTGATGGCCGTCCCCGTCATGTTTCATTAATTTCCAGAGAATTTTACAGCTTTATCTTGATGGCCGTCCCCATCATGATTTTATTTCCCCCAGCTAGTCGGCCGTCCCCGTCTTGGCTTTACCTTTTATCCCCAGCATGTCGGTCGTCCCCGTCATTGCTATTTACCCAGCAATCGTCCTCTGCTCGACGGTTGTCCTCCGTTGCCCACACTTTACAATATACTTTATTTTCTTTTACAATCTATATCCCTTTTCTTCTTCATTTCTGTGAGTGCAAATTTTGGACTGTCTTTGGTATTCAACCACAAGTTATCTTGTTTGCATGTTAAGCCGTCGCTTACAACCTGCACAGCTAACTCATGTTTGAATAGGGGCAGCTGTAAACACCCCAAATTTGCCCTCACCCATTCACACCATGGATTGTGATCATCCTCATATGCATAAGCACAATAATATCATCTCATATCTCATTTTTGATTCACTGCATTGGTTCTGAGTCATTTGCATCTAGGGTTTGTGATCTGAGCAACCTCAGGGCATCCTGAGCCACCCCAAAGGCCACCAATCAACTCAAAGGGGTCCATGTGTGTTCATATGTCATATTCCATCTCTTCAAAGTCAAAAATGCAGAGGAATCACAAGGACTAGGGTTTGAGTGGATGCAGAGCCAGGTCAAACTGCACAGTTGACTGAAAATTAGGGTTTTGGTTTCAGAGGCCATAACTCCAAATTTTTTTGGTCATTCTTGTTTCCATTGCTCTTTATATGGTATAGGAAGTATGCATATCAATTTTCATGAAGAAATTCCATGGGGAAGTCATCTGATCAAGGGTTGACTTTTCAGACAAGTCAGTGTAAAATCAGGGCATCTGAGGCCCCCAATGACCCAACCAATGGGTGATCTTCATCATTTTGAGTGTATATGATCTTTATTTGATCATGGAAGAAGGTTGAAGTTCATAGAAATCAAGAATTTAGGGTTTTTGCAAATGTTGACTTTTTGGGCATAGTTGACTTTTCAAGAATGCATCATTTTAGGTCATTTTTCAAGCCATGATTCTTGATCCAAAAATGCTTCAAATGGAAAAACTTTGGTCATGAAAGTTGTAGATCTCATTTTTCCCTTTTCAAAAAGTACAAGAACATGATCAAACTCTTCTTGAATCAAAAGTTATGGCAATGCAAAGTTGGCTAAAATCATTGATTTTCAAGGCATGCCCTAAGTGAGAATTTTGCAAAATCTTGGACCAATGCATATTGCAGCCTCTAGTTCACTTCAAACCAGCACATAAACATTCTCTAAGTCCTAAAAATCAGAAATGAACCAAGAATGCCCATGGTTTTATGTTTGGTTGGACAAAAAGGTCACATGTGAACAAAAAGTCACAAGTTGCAAAACTCATGATCATGCTTCCTCCTACTTGCAGCCTTGGATGCTGAGCTTTGCTAGACCTCTCCCTCACCCTTGCTGCGCCAGCCCATGCCTTGTACTTGCCTAGCACCTCACCATACTTGCCTTACACAAAAGTTGACCTTTATGCAAAAGCAAACATCCCAATCACCACAGGCCATGTCACATCTTCTGGCCACTTGGATTAAAATAACATATCATTTTGCAAGCCATTCCATGTACTAAGCAAGGCTGAAACTCACTCACTCATGACATTCACAAAATCACCCCACATTGCATAAGCCTTCGAATCTCTCTGCCCAGCCACAAAACACTCAAGCCAACTTCACCATTCAACTCACCTTGCTCCATAGACCACAAAGCACCAAGAACACAAGCCTGAAACAACCAGAACACTCCATAGCCATTTCTCACCCCAAGCTGCATTTTCCTTCGAATCTCCCTCCACAAACCTCAAACACAAGAACAAACTCCACCAACAATCTCCACTCACCTCACTGACCAGAAACCACCCTTTGTTTTGGCCTGAAACACCCTATATCTCAGATACGATTTTCACATGCCCTTGGTCAGAGCTTCTGCAAACTCACTCAGGAGGTTGTTTAAACTCCAACTAAGCATCCAAAGCTTCAAAGGGAGATCATTGGGACCTGTTTGAGCCAGTGGACCATCCAGAAAGTTCCTGAATCAGAAGTTCAACCTCAGGTGACTCCATGAACTTTTTTCCCAGAACTCCATTTTCTTGTTAGAATCTTGTTTAGCATGTTGCACTGATCATTGGGATCTCTTTACTTTTGAAAATAAGCCAGAAATGAGCATGTATTGGTGTTCTGAAAGTTTGACCTAAAAATTTCATTGCTTCGATTCTTGTTTGTGTGTGAGTTTAAATGTGATTTGATGCTGGATTCGTGTTTAGGGTGAGTGGAAGATGATTTCTGGAGAGTTAGGGCTTTTAAAATGGCCTAGGGAGAAAGATTGGTTTTGGGGATGGCCGGAGAAGACGACCGGAACACTGTTCCGGTCGCCTGAATGTCATTAGGGCACAATTAGGGTTTAATCAGTGTGATTAGCAAGTTTGAATCTGAGCCGTGAGATGTGGCGGGCAGTCAATTCGCGCGCTGGCCAGTTTGAATCTCCACCTCAGGATTAGCATACTTCTCATTAATTCAGATTTAATTCATTTATTTTCTTTTATTTTTCTTTTGTTTTGCATAATTATTTTAAAATAGCAAAAAAATCTTAAAAATTATGAAACTTTTTCTTAGAAGTTTTATTAATTTTTAAGACCCAAAAACATTTTTATTTTATTTTTTATCATTAAAAAAGTATTTTTAAATATTTAAAAGATTATTTTTAATTGATTAATGGGAATTAATTAATTAAAAATACTTTTAGGTATTTAAAAATTACAAAAAAATTCATGAAATGTTCTAAGACATTTAGAAACATTGTCCAACCTTCAAACCAAATTTCTTTTTTGATCTTGATGCATTTTAAGAATTTTTCATTGAATTAAATCATTTTTTATGCATTAATTTGATCCTAAGTTCAAAAATTCATTTCTGCCTATTGGAGAAGGTTGAGACATTGATTCTTCTTGCATTGTTTTGTGTTTGGCATGTAGTTTCTAGGGTAAAATGGCCATGATTTGATCTTGCATTTTCTATTTGTTTGACATTTCTTTTGTTAAGAACCCTAAAAAACCCTAATAACTTAGAAAATTCATATCTTGAGATTGGTTAGGAGTTGGGAGTTCCCCTTTGGGCAGTGGTTCATTATAGGTTTAGGGTTTCTTTGGATGGCATTTTCCATTTTTTATCTTAGGGTTTGTTTCTGTTTTGAGTTTTGGTTTGATGTTTAATCCATGAACCCTAATTTGGGATTTCTCTTGCATCTTTCTTGCATTTCCTTGCATAACATGACTTGTCTTTGCATTTTGTGCATTCTTGTGATTCATTTGACATCTTAAGACATGTAGGAAGCATGTTTGATCATTGCATTACATATTTGCCATGTCATTTACCTTGTATGCTTCATAACTTTTCATGTGTATCCATGCTTCTAAGCTTGCACCATTTGCACCCATGAACTTGTATGAGCATATCCATGCCCTGCCTCATGTTTGTAGCACTCCATAGCATCATTATCATCATCAACATGCTTCTGGTTTTGTTTTTCATCATGTCATCTCATCCTATTTTGCATTGCATTGCATTTCTTTCTAACATTTCAGGTGGTAGGTAAACTTGAGAAGTGAATTTGCCTTCACTTCTCATAACTTTTCTTTTCATCTCTCTTGCATCCATTGCTGCATTTCTATTTGTGTTTGAGATTGAGCTTGCTCATTCTTGTTCCTCCCACTTTCTTTCTTCAAGTGACTTGACTTCTTGAATGAAGCAAGTCACTTTGCTTCTCTTGGTCTTGTTCATCTGCTTCCTGGTGGCTCCTTTGAAGATTGTTCTTGTAAACCTCACAAACCTTAGGAACAACCAAGCATGACAATGAATTAGGGTTTTGATTAGTCCCCCTCCTAGTTTTTACCTTTGTGTCTCTCTTTGAGTCTTCTCTTCTCATCTCATAATCAGGGACCAAACCCTAAAGGCTTTAAGACTTTGTGATTAAGCTTATGCCTGCATCCTTCTTTTAGGATGGAGTGTATAACTTTAATCCTAAGTGTTAAACCCTTAATGTGTTTAAATCTCTTAACCAATTCACTTAATAAATATCAAGACATCACACTTGTAACTTGGGCCTTGCATTAGGGTTCTAATTCTTCCTTAAGTGGTTAAGAAGGACTAACCCTAGTGTTAATGGACAAGTCCCCCTCAAGTTGTCTTACAAATCATAAAAATCACTTCATCACCATATCATTAAATAAAATCCCCTTAATCAAAGGCTTGTTTTGTCATGAGTTTAATCCCTAATCATGGATTAAGTTGAGGAGCTTTCCTCAGCTTAAACATTCTCATCTATCATCCTTCTTTTAGGATGGTGTAATGAGTCTGTTTAATCCCTGATTATGGCTTAACCTCATTACTCAACACTAAACAAAAACCACAAAAACATCTAAATAATCACTAGTAGGTTAATGATCTTAATCCTGCATCAAAGGTGATTAAGTGTGAGAATCTGACTTCGCACTTAAGGTATTCTCATTACCCCTAATCAGAGGGAGGATGTGATGAGTTTACTAACCCATTGGTTTAGGCTTAAGCTCATTAACTTATGACAAAAATTCAAAAGCAATAAAAGACTGAAAACTCAAAAACAAACAATAATCGTCTCCTTCGGGATTCTTTTCTCACCACCTTCACTCACAAACGAGAACTTGCTTCTTCCGTCTGATGCAAGACAGTTTGCACCTGAGCCAGACAGGTCATACACTTGAGCATAGACAAGTAAGCAGTTCACAAGTCAATTCATCTTTCAGTCTCTTTGGGTCGAACTACGGCGTTCTGACTTCCTCATTGCACGAGAGGATACGTAGGCATAACTTAACAGTTATCGAACAAAAGTCTCTGTATATTCCCCCTCTTTCTAGCTTCATTCTTTAGCCTCATGATCTTGAGCATTTCACCTTGTTCTTACACTGACACTTTCATACTTCACATCACTTATACACTTTACACTGACACCTGTACATCCTTTTCCAGCTCTTTTATACACAAATTGCACTGACACTACCCCTTTAAAACACAAATCTTTTAAGCGTGGATCCCGTCGAGTACGACGGACAATCTGGGTGCTAATACCTTCCCAGGTTGTAACCAACCCCCTTTCTCAGTCTCTCTGGTTCGCAAACCGTCTTATCCATCTTTTTCTAGGTCTATGCAGCATTACCTTTCCTCCGGGATAAAAATGCCTAGCTGGCGACTCTATTCATCTCCAGTGAGTTCACGGCTGTGTGTTCTCATTGTCCCTTTCGCCGACCGTTCGCGTCTGTACCTTCATATGAACCCTGTTTCATTTGTCGGGAGCGACACCATCCAATAGAAGAATCTACATATCTTTAAGAAAGAAATTGAATAATTGGAAGAAAAAAATTAAATATCAAGGTCATATTTCATATTATCCTCTAATGATATAGTTTTCTTCCCTTTAGAAAACTTTAAGGAAAAGTACAAATAACTTTTCCCATTCAAGATCTCAACTTCTAATATATCTAATGTGGCATCAACTAGGGGGTGTACATGGGTTAGGTAAATCCACAAATCTCGGTGAAACCGACCAAAATTAACCCAAAAAAGTTGTTGCATGGGTTAGTGGGGTTATCTTGGTTTTCGAAAATGAAAAACTATTCAAAACAACCGGGTTTCAAGTAAATCCAAGTTATTTTGATTGTTATGATGTTTGATTATTTTGATTATCTATATTATTTTGATTATCCAGGTTATTTTGATTATCCAGGTTATTTTGATTATTTTCAAAAATGAAAAGTCGTTCAAAACAATTATAAATTATTTTTCATATTCTTTTTCAAAAAAATTGCGAGTCATGATTTTAATTTATTTAGAATGTTTCACTTTGATTATTTTGATGCTAATGCAAGTAAGTTTTAAGTATTTTATGTAATTCTAGCTACTACCATTATCCAACTTTGATTTTGCAAGTATTTTTATGATAAAATTTGTAATATGTTTAGAAAATTTGATGCTAAAAGAATAAAGATAATAGATTAAATCATTTTTAATAATTTTTTTTGAGAATTTTTCGAAAAAGAATATAAAGCATCATTTATATTTATATAAGAAAAAATTAAACAAAAACATTGGGTACTACTATCCAACCAAATTCAACCCACAAATTTATGGTTTATCCAAACAAATTCAATAAAGTTGTGGATAGTTATTTTATATCATCCAAACCATAATACTCTATGTGGTTTGGGTTCTGGTTTTGGACAAATCCAACCATGTACATACATAGCACCGATTACATTACCATGTTAAGATTCCTCCATACTTATGATGAAGATCAAATGTGTGCCACTTTATCGTATAACATGTTTCTTTTCCCTTTCTTATATGAATTTTCCAATGTGTGCTTCTTTGGAATCCTATATGTTTAGATCATGATAGACTTGTCCAACTAATTTTTATTTTATTTAGGGATGCATGGCATTGATGGCCATTAATGCATATTCATTTTCAGTAGATTTAAATGAATATTGGCTAGTCTAGTTTATGAATCTCCCAATGAAATTAACAACCAATTCATCCATATGAAGTTTTAGATTCACTAGATAGATAGGTGGTCGTAATTTCATGGTGATATTAGTAGAATATGTCATGGAAACACATTTTCATGTCTGCCTAGGTTTGTATTGATTTTGGTGGGAGAGAATAATACCACAAGAATGCCGTTCATATAAGGATAAAGGGAACAATCGTATTTTGTGGACTTCATTCTTGCTTCCCTCACTGAATTAATGCATAATAAACCTTGAAATGTGCTTCATAGTTAACTTGTCATCTTACTAATAAAAAAATAAGTTAAATTATAATTTTAGTCACCCTATTTTACCAAATTCATGGTTTTAGTCCTCTATTTTGTTTTTAAACAATTTTGGTCCTCTATCCTAATTTTAGTCCAAAAAATGCGGACTGCTCAGGTACTGTTCACAGTGCATAATCCGTACATGAACAGTGCATGAACAATACATGAATAGTGGGTCAAATTTGGAATGAGAGACTAAAATTGTTTAAAAATAAAATAGGGGGATTAAACACGTGAATTTGATAAAACAGGGGATCAAAATTGTAATTCAGCATAAAAAATATAGTAAAGTTTGGAGTTTAATAACCTCTGAGAAGAAGTATTGATTGTCCTTCCAATCAGGAAAATACTTCATATACATAGGCATATTCGCAGGCTTAACTTATATCCCAAAATACTTCTTGAATATATCAAATAATATATTACCATTATTGTCCATGAGGTTTAAATTCGTCTGTAGTTAGCTGGTGGCAATTATTATTATTATTATTATTATTATTATTATTATATTTGGAAGGGGGTTGAAAACCTTGTTAAAATATTGTTCCAGACTGACCATATGACTAGGCAATGTCCAATCCACTTTTATTTCCAGGACGGTCCAATAGTCCAATTTCAAAGGGACCCATTGACTTTATGCCCCTCAGTCGAAGAGGAATTGTCAACCACGGTTGTCTGTGGTCGGTTTCCTCTACTCCTTTTGGACTTATGCCCGCCATCCAAGGAAGTCACCCAAGGATGTAGAATAGATCGAGGTGTGGCGTCTTTAATAGCCGAGGAAGTTTTAGTTGAGTTGAGGAGACCTAAGGGTGCTCGGCGTTGTTCAAGATTCTCTTAAGTGTCGCGTTCGAGGAATTTAAAGTGTGTCACTTCGTTTCCTGTGCTAGGGCCGACCTAGGGAGCCTAGGTAATGATTACCTAGGCGCGTCCCCCACGCACTACCCTTGTATATAAGGTGAAGAATCCACTTCATTTCACTTTTTTGCTCATATGTTTAACTGGACTAGCAGTTCAAGCGTTCTTCTCAACCGTCGTCGCCTCTTATTGCCGTCTACTCCCTATACGCTATCGTTCTTCTCTTTTTGATTATTTTTTAGCTCGGTAGATAGTGAAACCCGTAACTTTTCCGTTTAGAGTAAGTAGATCATTGTTTTAGGCTAGTTTTTAGGTTTTATATATGAATGTCTTGGTGGCAATTTGCATGAGCCGGGCGAATTATGCATATCTGCGTGAATAAGTCGGCCACAATCATCATATTTTTGATGAAGGTCGCGAGCGCCCCATGCATTCGCCAGGAAAGAATTCCTTGGCTTTCTTTGGAACCTTAGGTGTCCCGTGAGCGCTCGAGAGGGATCTTCTCCTATTCCTCAGCTGATTAGGGAAACATTAGTGAGAACATGGAGCGTCTAGGTCTTTGCCCTTTCACTTGAACATCGGTGGAAAGGTGGATTTAATGCGATGTCGAATTCACTTTTTCCTTCTGCTTTTTAGATATGGCTGATCAACGACAAACCGAGGACGAAAACTACGAGGAAGGGAACATGGTCGCTTCTTCGTCCGTCTATAACGACCTGTTGTGGGTCGCTGACAAGCCATGGGAAGAGGAGTTGTATTTTATGGATGAGACTAGCACCGCGTACGCGGTAGTTGAGGATCTAGGTCCCGAGGATTCACCGAACTGGAAGTGCTTCGCTCCTCGAAAAGTAAATCGAATATGCTTGCACTACCCGGGGTAGCAATTTGCGATGTATGAGTTCGCTTTCCGAGAGGCGAGGATTAGGCTCCCGTTTAACGATTTCCAGATGGGAGGCTTCAGATGGCTCAGGCTGGCGCCTTCACAATTGCACCCCAACGCCATTTCCTTCATCCGGGCATTTGAGCTGGTCTGTTGGTACCTTGGGATCGGCTGTGCACTGCCTCTTTTCTTCTGTGTCTTCCACTTGCAACGGTCTGCCGCACGAGGATGTCATAGCTGGGTGTCTTTCAATCAACCTTTGAGGTTGTTCAAGACGTACGTTGACTCAGCCCGCCACTTTAAAGGGAGATGGTATGTGGTGAAACCGATCACCCAGTATGCTCTTGATAGTCTCTACTTTCTTAAATGGGATTCAAATGGCGAGGAGAAGTTGATGTCAAAGATCCCTTTAAGATGGCAGCCAGACCATTTTGATCTTCCGACCAGTCACTACCGAGTCCGACACGCAAGTCTGGGGGTCGAGGATTGGCTGGCATATCAAAAGTTGGTGGATTATGTCCAAAGCTTCAACTTCGCGGTATGCATGGACCAAATAGACAACCCTTACGGAGTGTGATACAGAAGAGGAAGCTATTTGGTTATTGCGTAGGTTCTATCGGCCTTTCCCTCTCCTCCGATGTTTATATATGTTCACTAATTCTCTTGGTTTTTTGTTTTACAGGAAGCATGCCCACGGCTAAAGAACGAGCATTAAGGTTGGCCAACCAGGCAGGGTCCCAGAGCAGGGTCCCATCAAAGAAGAAAAAGAAATTGACAACCGAGCCACGTCCAGGAGGTAGCAACCGAGCATGGGGTCGGTAGCTCTGGCACTCCTAGCTCGGCCACCGATTCTCCCTAAGCCGTCTCTCAACCAAGCTCCCCAATAACAATACAGGATAACCCTCCACCCTCCTTTAACTCTCCTCGTTCGAAGCATCAATGAACGAATGGATCTCTCGCCCGCTCAGGGGTCGTGGGTGGCATGCAGTCGAGCAAACAGGGAAGTTACCTTCGGCCCCCTTGCTATTTGGAGAGAGATTTCTTCAAATCCGAGGGCTCTTTTGTGGTGGCGGCGCCTGAGGCGAAGGCTTTGCTTAACCTAGATGCTACTGCTAGGCAAGCAGATCTAGTCGGGGATATTGATGCCGTCATCTGGGTCATGGAGACAGCTTTGGTGCTGTCTGACACTGCTGTCTCCACCGCTGTGTTGGAGGAAGTGCTCGAGAATATAAGGGCTGAGAAGCACAAGCTCTCCAAAGACCTATCCGACTATAAGGAGGAGCATAAGCTCCAAGAGGGGCTAAGCTCGGAGCTGGAGAAGGCCAAATGCGAGCGGGATGCCTTAAAGGAGGAGAATAAGAGTTTGAAGGAGCAGACAATCAAGCTCAATAAAGCGGCTGAGGAGAATGTGAACCGTCAGGCACGATTGGTGTTGTTAGAAGGTACGGTACGTCCTTTTGATGACGAGAACGAAGAAGAGCTGACCCTCCGTACTCGGGGTGAATTGGTCGATAGGATCCACGAGCTTTGTCAAGATCTGGTGGTCATCTTTAAAGAAGGATTTGATAACGCCACCGATCAGCCCAGGGTCTTAAATCCGGCGCTCGTAACCGAGGGGACGACTCACAACTACTGTGTGACCAATGGGGAGATTGTCCTCCCCTTCGTTGTTGAGGAAGAGCTGAGAGAGGAGGAGAACGATAACAATGAAGAGGTGTAGGTCCGGGTAGAGACCCTTAGTTTTTGAATTTCTGGTTTGTGTTCCTGTTTGTTGTAATGGTCTGCGTGCCTTTTTGAATATTGACGGCCTGTGTGCCACTTTTATGTAGTTTGCTGACCGGGTTTTGGCCAGATTAAATACAATATTTTGTTCGTTATTTTATTTTGTTCAACTATTTGGAACTGCTATTTATTATGAACTTTTTGTGCTCGACTAGTTGGACACCCTAATCTCGGGGCTTGAGCCTTTCCATCACGAGCTGGGTGCCCTGCCGCAGTGGTACTGCGAAGTTGGAGCTCGTTTGAGATGTCCGACATCGGGAAGGGTTGTGCTCGCCTCATGTGGGCGTTATCCTCCTTTTCGATTGGTGACGAAGGTCGTACCTTCCATGCCTTCCTAAATTGTTTTTAGTTGTAGTATTGCTTAAGTTTTTCTGTATTCCATGGTCGAGCAAGTTCTTCACCTTGTAGGTTTTCAAGATAGTAGGCCCTGTTGCCCGTCTTATCTCTGACACGGTACGGGCCTTCCCAGTTGGCAGCTAGCTTGCCTTCTCGTGGGTTTTTCTGGTTTCGTCTGAGGACCAGGCTGCCCACCTGGAATTCTCTTTTTATGAGTTTCGCGTCATGGCGTAAAGCTATTTTCTGTTTAAGGGAGGCTTCCCTTAGGGCTTCCTCAGAGCGGATTTCTTCGACGAGGTCCAGCTCGACTCGTAGTGCTTCGTCGTTCAACTCCTCGTCAAGGGGTGCTTCTGTGTGCCTCGTTGGCTCCCGAATTTCTATCGGGATGACTGCCTCGGTACCGTTTGTTAACCTGAACGGGGTCTCCCTGGTTGTGGAATGTGGCGTTGTGCAATATGCCCAAAGGATGCTGTGCAATTCCTCGAACCACGCCTTTTTCGCCTCTCCAAGTCTACGTTTCAATCCGTGTAGGAAGACCCTGTTGGCCGCCTCGGCTTGCCCGTTAGTTTGAGGGTTCTCGATAGCCGTGAAGTGTTATTTTGTGCCTAACCTGGCGACGAAGTCTTGGAATCTTCCATCCGTGAACTGTGTTGCATTGTCGGTGATGAGGACTTGGGGTATGCCAAAGCGTGTGTGAATATTTCTTTTGAAGAATCGGAGAATGTTTGGTGTCGTTATCTTAGCTCGGGCTTCTGCTTCGATCCACTTAGTAAAGTAGTCCACCCCCACGATGAGATATTTGTTTTGGTAGGAGCCGATCACAAAAGGGCCGAGGATGTCCATGCCCCACCAGGTGAAGGGCCACAGAGAGGAGAGCGTCTTTAGTTCGTTGGGGGCGCGAGATGCATGTCGGCATGCCTTTGGCACTTGTTACATTTTTTTACATGTTCTTTAGAGTTGTGTTGCATTGTCGACCAGTAATAGCCTGCTCGCAAGGCTTTGCGCGCTATTGAACTTCCACCGAGATGTTGAGCGTTGATCCCCCTGTGCATTTCTCCCAGCATGTCAGGGACCCTTTCCTTTTCGACTCATTTGGGTAACAGAATGGATAATCCCCTTCGGTAGAGTTTTCCCTCGAGGAGAACGTACGAGCATGCCATTCTCTTGGTCGTGGTTTCCTCCTTGGGGTATGTAGGGAGTTCTTCCCTCGTGAGGTAGTTGTAAATGTGTGTCATCCAGCAGTGAGCATCGCCAACTACGTTTACTTCGAGCGAGGGAGGTGACTGTTCGATGCTTGGTCGGGGAAGGATTTCCTGGATCACGGACTTATTTCTGCCCTTCTTCCTCGTACTCGCCAGTTTGAACAGAACGTCCGCTCGCGTGTTGTGCTCGCGGGAGACGTGTTGGACTTCCCATGCACGAGTTGAGAGTCTATTGATATTTTTACTTCCTTCGCCCCTAAGTCCTCGGCTAATCTTAACCCCTCTAGGAATGCTTCATACTTGGCCTGGTTATTAGAGGTCGGGAAGGCCAATGCCAGCGAGACTTCGATCAGAATACCATCCTCGTTTTCGAGGATGATTCCCGCGCCGCTTCACGACAAGCTGGAGGCACCGTCGACGAAGATCGTCCACTTGTGGGTGCCGCTAGTTGGGATCGGGCTATGCGCCATTTCTACCATGAAATCGGCTAGGACCTGAGCTTTCAGAGCTTTCCTGTTTTCATATTGGATGTCAAATTTCGATAGCTCCAGCGACCATTTCAGCATTCGACCGTCCATGTCTGGTCGGCCGAGGAGTTTCTTTATGGATTGGTCGGTTCGAACTTTAATTGTATGGGCAAGGAAGTAATGTCGTAGTCTCCTCGTGGAGTTTATCAGGGCTAAGATGACTTTCTCGATCTATTGATACCTGAGCTCGGGGCCTTGGAGAGCTTTGCTTGTGAAATAAATAGGTTTTTGCCCCTCGATGGTTTCTCGAATGAGGACGGTGTTGACGGCCTAAGTCGCTACGGACAGGTATAGGTATAGGTATAGGGTCTCCTCTTCCAGTGGAAAGGATAGGATCAGAGGTTCGGAGAGTTCCTTCTTCAGCTGGAGTAATGCCTGCTCGCACTCTTCGGTCCACTCGAAGGTGGCATGTTTTCATAATATTTTAAAGAAAGGCAAGATATGTTGGGCGAACTTGGCAACGAAGCGGGATAAGGAGGCGAACATACCGTTGAGGGACTGAATAATTTCTTTGAATTTGGGGTTAGGAACTTTGAAAACGCCCGGAATTTGTCGGGGTTGGCCTCAATTCCACGCTCGGTGAGATAAAAGCCGAGGATGTTACCTACCTAGACACCGAAGGTGCATTTTTCAGGATTAAACCTCATTTTGCATTGTCTCGCCTGCTCGAAAACCTTTCAAAGGTGTTGCGCATGGTCGACTTCCTCGTGCGATTTCACGATCATGTTGTCCTTGTATACTTCGAGAATGTCCCCGATCTCTCCTCGGAAGACCTTATTCATCATCCGTTGGTATGTGGCCCCGACATTATTTAGCCTTAAGGGCATTACATTGTAACAGTAATTGCCCGTCGGGGTCATGAAGGTCGTGTGCCTCTTGTCTGTTTCCGACATAGGGATTTGGTTGTATCCACTATATGCGTCCATAAAAGACAATAGTTTGAAACCTTCATAGTTTTCGACCATTTTATCTATGTTAGGCAGAGGAAAAGCATTTTATCTATGTTAGGCAGAGGAAAACCATTTTATCTATGTGAGTATAATCAACACACATACGCCATTTTCCATTATTTTTCTTAACGAGGACTACATTAGAGAGCCAGGTTGTGTACTGAGCTTCAGAAATAAAATTTGCCTCTAAGAGGTCTTTTACAGCTCGCTCTACAGCCTCTGCTTTCTCGGGAGATTTCTTGCGCCTACGCTGTGCTACAAGCTTAATTTCCTGGTCTAACGCTAGATGATGACAGGTGACCTCGGGGTCGAGACTGGGCATCTCTGCAGCATTCCATACTAAGAGGTCCGTGTTCTCCTTGAGGAAGATTGTGAGTTTCTCCCTTGTCTCTGCGGGAAGTCCCGTGCCTATCTTCATAGCTCTGTCGGGGTTGTCGCCCAGGGGAATAAGCTCGAACTTTCCATCGGGGACCGGTCAGAATGGATGGGTCGGGGCTTGCCTGTGGACGAGGTCATGTGCTTTTGTGTTGTCCTCGCCGATGCGGCTGTCGAGGTCGATGGCGTTGATTCCCTAGGGGGGCTTCTCTTCGACCTTAGGCTTCTTGCTATTTTTGGTGTCGATTATGGCTTGTCCTTTTACTGCAGCATCATAACATCTTCGAGTGGCCTCGATGTCACCGTGGATTGTGACTACGTGGCCTAGTTTGGTATAATACTTCATCTTCAGATGGACGATGGAGGGGACCGCAGTCAATTCGGCCAGAGTTGGGCGGCCGAGAATGCAATTGTAAAGGAAAGGGCACTCTATCACCAGGAATTGGACCTTGACTTCTCTAGTTTTTTCTTTCTCCCCGAGGGTGACAAGGAGTTCAACATACCCCCACGGTTTTGTGGTGAGTCCATTAAATCCTCGAAGTTTGGATCCAACGTACGGGGATATGTTAATTTTGTCCAGCTTGAGAGTCTTGAATAAATGGACATAGATGAAGTCCACTGAACTACCTTGGTCGACTAGGATGCGTCGAACGTCGAAACGTGCCATTTAGGCTTTTATCAGTAAGGGGATGCTTGAATTAGGAGAGTCGCCCGACAGCTCTTCAAGGAAGAAAGATACTGGGTTGGACTTTCCCCGGTATTTCGTCAGTGTTGCCAACTGTTCGGGCACGGTCAGTAAGAGTTATTCGAACTTACGTTTCACTGAAAAGGCAGCATTTTCATTGTTCATCCCTCCTCCTGATATAACGAGAGTTGTTGGGAAGTCTTCCCAGGGACCAAGAGCCGCGATTCGTTCCCCCGGTCTCGAGTCGGAGAGATGGAAGTCCTCAGGGCGTGATATGCATATGGCTACTTGATATGAGGATTCGTCGGGCGACGTGTCTTCGCCAGCTCTCTTCGTCTCTTGCTCCTCGTGTCGGGGAGTTTTGTTCCTCTTGGTGTACTGTTTGAGATAGCCTTCCTGAATTAGGATCTCAATTGCGTCTTTCAGATGGAAGCAGTCTTCGGTCACATGTCTGTGACTTCTGTGAAAATGGAAGTACTTAGACTTGTCGGTATGGGGCATGGGTGCAGAGGGTTTGGGGAACCTTACCCTGCCCTGTTTAAACTCGAAATTTATGCACTCTGCGAGGATGCATTTGCGAGGAGCTGTTAGCAATGTGTATTCGCTGTAACAGCCCGCGGGCCCCTTCCTTCATGGGTCTCACGGGGTTTCTCCTCCCTCCAATTGCCCCCATTGCGGTGGGGAGCGTTGGGATCCTCGCGCTTGGGGTGATCGATTTCACCGGTATTGCGGTTATTCTGAGCATTGTGAGCAACATGTTTTTCTTCATATTTGATGTAAGCTTGGGATTTGTGCAGGAGCTCGTCCAAGGTACGGGGAGGCTATATCTCGACTGCTCTGTTGAGTTCGCTTCTGGGATAGAGTCCTCTCTCGAGGAGGTATTTCTTCATGTGCTCCGTTGTATCTACCTCGATGGCTTCTTGGTTGAACGCTTGATGTAAGAGCGCAGTGTCTCCTTCTTCCTCTGCACTATAGCTTCAAGGGTTTCCTGAGTTTTGGGGTGAAGTCGGGAGGCTGTGAAGTGCCTCGTGAACGTGGATTTCATGACTCTCCAGGATGTGATGGACTCCGGGGCCAGGCTTTTGTACCAGGCCATGGCTCCTTTTCTGAGGGTTTTTGAAAATAGTCTGCATTTGAGATGCCCAGTAATGTCGTTGCGGTAGTCGAGCATATCATTGATGTTGTCGACATGATCATCAGGGTCAGTGGTTCCATCGTAGATGGCCAAGTGTGGGGGTTTCTCCATGCCTTTGGGGAGCGGTGCCTCCATAATTGCTCGCGAGAGCGGGCAATGGGGATCTTCCTCCTCACTTCTCAATGGGGAAAACTCATCGTTCCCAGGACTCTTCTCGCGTCGGGGCGAGGTCCTCGATCGATTAGTCTCATGGAGTATCCTGGATCTATTCTTCTTGGGCTCGGGAGAGCATATTCCCCGCCACGGAGGAGAACGTCCTCGTTTCTTTGTAGCTTCTAGACGTTGCTTATCGTGCAGTGTCCTTTGTCCTTGTTGGGGGTAATCTTCCCATCGGTCATCCTCCAGGGCCATGATCCTCTCGTGCTACTGGTAGAGCATGGAGCTGGCCTGGTTGAGGGCATTCACCATAGCAATCATAGTGATGTCTCCTTCGACTGGAACTGGGATGGGCTGAAATGGAGCGACCGACGGAATTTGAGATTGAGGTTGTGGAGCCCCATTATCTTCGGGCTCAGGCGACAGGGTTGAAGGTTTCCCATCTCTGACATCAGCTTCGTTGTAGTTCAGATTGTCCTCTATCGTGTTGTTGACGACGGGACCACCGACCCTGATGATCACGTCGACAACATCAATGTTATGCTCGACTACCGCAACAACATCACTGAGCATCTCAAATGCAGACTGTTTTCAGAAACCCTCAGAAAAGGAGCCATGGCCTAGTACAAAAGCCTGGCCCTGGAGTCCATCATGTCCTGGAGAGTCATGAAATCCACGTTCACGAGGAACTTCACAACCTCTCGACGTCACCCCAAAACTGAGGCAACCCTTGAAGCTATAGCGCAAAGGAAGAATGGGACACTGCGCTCGTACATCGAGCGGTTCAACCAAGAAGCCGTTGAGGTATTAAACAATGGAGTGCATGAAGAAATACCTCCTCGAGAGAGAGGACTCTTGCCACCACAAAACCGTGGGGGTATGTCGAACTCCTCGTCATCTTCGGGGAGCAAGAAATAGCCAGAGAAATCAAAGTTTAATACCTGGTGATATAGTGCCCCTCCCTTTACAACTGCATTCCCGGCCGCCCAACTCTGGCCGAATTGACTGCGGTCCCCTTCACCGTCCATATAAAGATGAAGTACTACACCAAACTAGGTCGCGTAGTCACAATCCACGGTGACATCGAGGCCGCTCGAAGATGTTATGATGCTGCAATAAAAGTACAGGCCATAATCAACACCAAGAATAACAAGAAGCCTAGGGTCGAAGAGCAGCCTCCCCTTAGGGAATCAACACCATCGACCTCGACATCCGCATCGGCGAGGATGACACGGAAGCATAGGACCCCGTCCACAGGTAAGCCCCGACCCATCTATTCCGGCCGGTCCCCTATGGAGAGTTCGAGCTCATTCCCCGACAGAGCTGTGAAGATATGCACGGGACTGCCCGCAGAGACAGGGGAGAAACTCACAATATGCCTCAACCAGAACGCATACCTCTTTGCATGGAATGCTGCAGAGATGCTCGGTCTCGACCCCGAGGTCGCCTGTCATCAGCTAGCTTTACACCAGGCAATTAAGCCCGTAGCACATCATATGTGTAAGCAATCTCCCGAGAAAGCGAAGGCTGCTGAGCGAGCTGTAAAAGACATCTTAGAGGCAAATTTTATTTCTGAAGCCCAATACACAACCTGGCTCTCTAATGTAGTCCTTGTAAAGAAAAATAATGGAAAATGACGCATGTGTGTTGATTATACTCATATCAATAGGGCTTGTCCCAAAGATGTTTTTCCTCTGCCTAACATAGATAAACTGGTCGACAACTCTGCAGGTTTCAAACTATTGTCTTTTATGGACGCATATAGTGGATACAACCAAATCCCTAAGTCGGACACAGATAAGAGTCACACGACCTTCATGACCCCGACGAGCAATTACTATTACAACGTAATTCCATTCGGGCTAAAGAACGTCGGGGCCACATGCCAACGAATGATGAATAAGGTCTTCCGAGGAGAGATCGGGGACATGCTCGAAGTATACATGGACGACATGATCGTGAAATCGCACGAGGAAGTCGACCATACACAACACCTTCGAAAGGTTTTCGAGCAGGCGAGACAATGCAAAATGAGGTTTAATCCTGAAAAATGCACCTTCGGTGTCTGGGCAGGTAAATTCCTCGGCTTATATCTCACCGAGCATGGAATTGAGGCCAAACCTGACAAATGTCAGGCGTTTTCAGAGTTTCCAACCCCAAATTCAAAGAAATCCATTCAGTCCCTCAATGGTATGCTTGCCTCCTTATCCCGCTTCGTCGCCAAGTCCGCCCAACACGCCTTTCCTTTCTTCAAACTATTATGAAAAGAGGCCACCTTTGAATGGAACGAAGAGTGCGAGCAGGAATTACTCCACCTGAATAAAGAACTCTCTAAACCTCCGGTCCTATCTCGACCACTGGAAAAGGAGACCCTATACCTATACATGTCCGTAGCGATTGAGGTCGTCGGCGCCGTCCTCATCCGAGAAACCATCGAGGGGCAAAAACCTATTTATTTCATGAGCAAAGCTCTCCAAGGTCCCGAGCTCAGGTATCAATAGATCGAGAAAGTCTCCTTAGCCCTGATAAATGCCGCGAGGAGACTACGACATTACTTCCTTGCCTATACGATTAAATTTTGAACCGACCAACCCATTAAGCAACTCCTCGGCCGACCAGACATGGCCGGTCAGATGCTGAAAGGGTCATTGGAGCTATCAGAATTTGACATCCAATACGAAAGCAGGAAAGCTCTGAAAGCTCAGGTCCTAGCCGATTTCGTCGCAGAAATGACGCATAGTCCGATCCCAACTAGAGGCACCCACAAGTGGACGATCTTCGTCGACGGTGCCTCCAGCTTGGCGGGATGCAGCGCAGGAATCACCCTCGAAAATGAGGACGATATGCTGATCGAGGTCTCGCTGGCATTGGCCTTCCAGACCTCTAATAACCAGGCCGAGTATGAAGCATTCCTAGTGGGGTTAAGATTAGCCGAGGACTTAGGGGCGAAGGAAGTAAAAATATCAACAGACTCTCAACTTGTGGAAGCACAGGTACGAGGAGAATATTAGGCTAAAAACGACAACCTCATCGAATACTTAGCCTTAGTGAAAGAAAAACTCGAAAAATTCGATGCATGGGAGGTCCAACACGTCCCTCACGAGCATAACACATGAGCAGATGTTCTGTCCAAACTGGCGAGTACGAGGAAGAAGAGCGGAAATAAGTCAGTGATCCAGGAAATCCTTTCCCGACCAAGCATCGAAGGTCACCTCCCCCGCTCGAAGGGCGTGCTCATATGTTCTCCTCGAGGTAAAACTCTACCGAAGGGGATTCTGCATTTCGTTACTCAAATGCGTCGAAAAGGAAAGGGTCCCCGGCATACTAGGAGAAATACACAGGGGGATCAATGCTCAGCATCTCGGTGGAAGGTCATTAGCGCGCAAAGCCTTGCGAGTAGGCTATTACTAGCCGACAATGCAACACGTCTCTAAATAACATGTAAACAAATGTGACAAGTTCCAAAGATATGTCGACATGCATCTCGCGCCCCCAACGAACTAAAGACGCTCTCATCTCCATGGCCTTTCACCTGGTGGGGGATGGACATCCTCGGCCCTTTTGTGATCGGCTCCTACCAAAACAAATATCTCATCATGGGGGTGGACTAATTTACTAAGTGGGTTGAAGCAGAAGCCCTGGCCAAGATAACGACACAGAAAATTCTCCAATTCTTCAAAAGAAACATTCTCGCACGCTTTGGCATACCCCAAGTCCTCATCACTGACAACGGGACACAGTTCACGGACGAAAGATTCCAAGACTTCGTTGTTGGCTTAGGCACAATAAAAAACTTCACGACTGTCGAGCACCCTCAAACTAACGGGTAAGCTGAGGCGGCCAACAAGGTCATCCTACGCGGATTGAAACGTAGACTCGGCGAGGCAAAAAAGGCGTGCGTTGAGGAACTGCACAACGTCCTTTGGGCATATTGCACAACGCCACATTCCAAAACCGGGTAGACCCCATTCAGGTTAACATACGGTACCGAGGCGGTCATCCCAGTAGAAATTCGGGAGCTAATGAGGCGCACAAAAGCACCCCTTGACGAGGAGTTGAACGACGAAGCACTATGAGTCGAGTTGGACCTCGTCGAAGAAAGCCGCTCTGAGGCAGCCCTAAGGGAAACCTCTCTTAAACAGAAAATAGCTTTACGCCACGATGCAAAAGTCATACAAAGTGAATTCAAGGTGGGCAGCCTGGTCCTCAGACGAAACTAGAATAACCCACGAGAAGGCAAGCGAGCTGCCAACTGGGAAGACCCGTGCCGTGTCCGAGATAAGACGGCAACAAGGCTTACTATCTTGAAAACCTACATGGTGAAGAACTTGATCGACCATGGAAGACATAAAAACTTAAGCAATACTACAACTAAACAAAAATTAGGAAGGCATGAAAGGTACGACCACGACCTTCGTCACCAATCGAAAGGGAGGATAATGCCCACATGAGGCGAGCACAACCCTCCCCGATGTCGGACATCTCAAACAAACTCCAACTTCGCAGTACCACATCGGCAGGGCACCCAGCTTGCGATGGGAAGCCCCAAGCCCCGAGATTTGGGTGTCCAACCGTGACCCTAACCCCGGTTCACGACAGACGTAAAACCTGCCACCTCGCCGGTTCCCTAAACCGACGAGTCCAACTAGTCGAGCACAAAAAAGTTCAAAATAAATAGCAGTTCCAATTAGTCGAACACAATAAAATAACGAACAAAATATCGTATTTAATCCGGCCAAAACCTGGCCACTAAACTACACAAAAGTGGCACACAGGCCGTCAATATTCAAAAAGGCACGCAGGCCATTACAACAAACAGACACGCAGGCCAGAAATTCAAAAACTAAGGGTCTCTGCCTGGAACTACACCTCTTCATTGTTATCGTCCTCCTCCTCTCTCAGCTCTTCCTTAGCAACGAAGGGGAAGACAATCTCCCCATCGGTCACACAATAGTTGTGAGCCGTCCCCTCAGTTACGAGCGTCAGATTCACGACCCTGGGCTGATCGGTGGCGCTATGAAATCATTATTTAAAGATGACCACCAGATCTTGACAAAGCTCGTGAATCTTACCGACTAATTCACCCGAGTACGGAGGGCCAGCTCTTCTTCGTTCTCGTCATCAAGAGGACGGACCGTACCTTCCAGCAACGCCAGTCGTGCCCGAAGGTTCACATTCTCCTCAGCCGCTTTATTGAGCTCGACTTCCTGCTCCTTCAAACTCTTATTCTCCTCCTTTAAGGCATCCCACTCGCGTTTGGCCTTCTCCAGCTCCGAGCTCAGCCCCTCTTGGAGCTTATGCACCTCCTAATAGTCGGACATGTCTTTGGAAGCTTGTCCTTCTTAGCCCTTGTAGTCTCGAGCGCTTCCACCAACACAGCGGTGGAGACAGCAGTGTCGGACAACACCAAAGCCGTCTCCATGACCCGGATGAAGGCTTCAATATCCTCGACTAGATCTGATCGCCTAGAAATAACATCTAGGTTAAGCAAAGCCTTTGCCTCAGGCGCCGCCACCACAAAAGAGCCCTCGGATTTAAAGAAATCCCTCTCCAAATAGCAAGGGGGCAGCTGGTAACTTCCCTGCTCGCCTGACTGCATGCCACCCACGGCCCCTGAGCGGGTGAGAGATCCATCCGTCTGTTGACGCTTCGAACGAGGATAGTTAAATAAGGTGGGGGGTTATCCCATATTATTATTTGGGAGCTTGGTTGAGCGACGACTTGGGGAGAATCGGTGGCCAAGCTAGGAGTGCCAGAGCTACCGACCATATGTTCGGTTGCTACCTCCTGAACGCGGCTGGTCTCTTTATTTTTCTTCTTTGATGGGACCCTGCTCGGGGCCCCTTCCTGGTTGGCCAACTTCAATGCTCGTTCTTTGGCTGTGGGCATGCTTCATGCAAAACAAAAAACCAAGAGAATCATCGAACTGATATAAACATCGGAGGAGAGGGAAAGGCCGATAGAACCTACGCAATAACTGAATAGCTTCCTCATTCGTATCACACTCGAGAAAGGCCTTAGTATTAATCAGGCGAGTTTCAAGGACGGGCATCCCGTTGTCATCTACGTAAGGGTTGTCCATTCGGTCCATGCAGACCGCCAAGTTGAAGCTTTGGACATAATCCACCAACTTTCGATAAGCCAGCCGATCCTCGACCCCCAGACTTGCGTGTTGGACTCGGTAGTGACTGGTCGATAGATCAAAATGGTTCGGCTGCCATCTTAAAGGGATCTTCAACATCAACTTCGCCTCGCCATTTGCATCCTGTTTAAGAAAGTAGAGACTATCAAGAGCATACTGGGTGATCGGTTTCACCATATACCATCTCCCTTTAAAGTGGCGGGTTGAGTCAACATACGTCTTGAACAACCTCGAAGGTTGCTCGAAAGACACCCAGCTATGACACCCTCCTGCGCCTGACCGTTGCAAGTGGAAGACACGGAAGAAAAGGGGCAGCGTACAACCGACCCCAAGGTACCGGCAGACCAGCTCAAATGTCCAGATGAAGGAAATGGCATTGGGGTGCAATTGTTAAGGCGCCAGCCTGAGCCATCTGAAGACCCCCATCTGGAAATCGTTAAAGAGGAGCCTCATCCTTGCCTTTTGGAAAGCAAACTCATACATCGCAAATTGCTTCCCCGGGATTCGCAAGCATATACGGTCTACTTCTTGAGGAGCGGAGCACTTCCAGTTCGGTGAGTCCTCGGGACCTAGATCATCGACTACCGCGTACGCGGTGCTAGTCTCTTCCACAAAATACGACTCCTCTTCCAATGGCTCGTCAGCGACCCACGACAGGTCTTTATAGCCGGACGAAGAAGCGACCATGTTCCCTTCCTCAGAGTTTTCATCCTCAGTTTGTCGTTGATCAGCCATACCTGAAAAGCAGAAGGGAAATGTGAATTCGACATCGCATCAAATCCACCCTTCCACCGTTGTTCAAGTGAAAGGGCAAAGTCCTAGACGCTCCAAGTTCTCGCTAACGTTTCCCTAATCAGCTGAGGGATAGGCGAAGATGTCTCTCGAGCTCTCACGGGACACCTAAGGTTCCCAAGAAAGCCAAGGAATTCTTTCCCAGCGAATGCATGGGGTGCTCGTGACCTTCATCAAAAATATGATGATTTTGGTCGACTTATTCACGCAGATATGCATAATTCACCCGACTCATGCAAATTGCGCCCGGGACATTCATATCTAAAACCTAAAAACTAGCCTAAAACAATGATCTACTTACTTTAAACGGAAAAATTACGGGTTTTACTACCTACCGAGCGAAAAATTAATCAAAAAGAGAAGACTTGGAGGGTTACCTGACATGATGATGGCGGGGAAAGAACGGTGGCATGCGGGGAGATGACGACAGTAAGCGGCGACGACGGTTGATAAGAACGCTTGAACTGCTAGTCTGGTTAAACGTATGAGCGAAAAAGTTAAATGAAGTGGATTCTTCACCTTATATACAAGGGTAGCACGTGGAGGACACGCCTAGGTAATCATTACCTAGGCTCCCTAGGACGTCCCTAGCACATGAAACAAAGCAACACGCTTTAAATTCCTCGGACGCGACACTTAAGAGAATCTTGAACGACGTCGAGCACCCTTAGGTCTCCTCGACTCAACTAAAACTTCCTCGACTATTAAAGACGCCACACCTCGATTTATTCGACATACATCTTCCTCAGTTTACCGAATGATTCATGTCAACCGCTTTAGCACGGACGGTCGATCCCGATGACCCGCTCCACGGTCTATGTCCTATTTCGACATGTTGGTTGTGCCCGAATCCATTTCTCTTAACTCATCACTCCAGCTTGGAGATTCGACTTGGAGGGCTCCTGTTCCGGACTAGGCCTCGAGGACACTGCTGGCCCATGGCCCAACATATCGGGCAGAGGCCCATCCAGTCGGCCACATCTTCTGCATCGTCGGGAAGACTTACAACTGCTCGAGCAGGTGCTTAGCACATCGGGCAAGCACCCTATCCACTGGACTGATGACGGGGAGACCATGTCTCCCTATCATCTGCCACGTCACCCAACTGTCCACCATTATCTCCTAAAATATATGGGCAGTTGGACCAAGGGCAAGACCACGTGCTAGGTCTTACACGCTCCTACGCGTACCTTGGCAGTTCTTCCTTGGGCCTAGTTAATCCAGCCCAATGAAGAACCTTGGTCCAACGTTGGGGGCTCACTATAAATAGCATTTTTCACTAAAGGATCAGGTATTCTAAAACACTTTCTCTCTTACCATTCTGTACCGTATACTTACTTTGGCATCAGAGTGCCTCGCAGGTACACCCCATCCTCGCTTGTCAACCCCTTTACTGTTCGTGTTCGACAACTGGAAGACCCTCCTAATCAGGTAAGATCATAATGACTAAATTATTAAAAAATAAATTCAAAGAACCAACTTATTAAAAATTTCTAAGAGTCAAACATCAAATAATATATGATATGAATATATATTTATATATGGGTTATCCTCACCTTACAAACCAATTTTATAGGAATGAATTAAGATTAACATATGACATATGGATGTCAATGGGACAAGGCAGGAGAGACATCTTATCCTCATCCCTGCACTCAAATTTGTTTCCCATTCTCGTCTAAAATCCATACCACAGGGTGTTTTACCACCGTCCCATCCCCTCGAATTCCCACTGTTCCCTTGGATCTGCATATAAACATAATAAAATAAAATTTAAATTTCAGTAAGAAATTCAAAAAATTATCCAAAGAAATATAAAATTTAATCCTTTATTATATCTATTATTTTTTACAATAGTTAATTAGCATATGCTAATGAAAGTCTTGACCACCAAAATTTTTAAACTTCAATTTTTTTATAATAATCATTCTCTCTCTCTCTCTCTCTCTCTCTCTCTCATATTACATGTGTTTTTTAAGAAGAAAAATAACATATATTTAAAATTATATATTTTTGAAGATTTTTATGCTAATTAACATGAGACAAAGATAGTGTAGGGAGGTGGTATTCTCCATCCCCGTCTCCGAAATGACTTTGGATGGGGTAAGGGGGATTTGTTCTCCATCATATTCTTGTAGTTGAAAATTCGTCGTTTTCTTAATTAAAAAAAACTTGGATTAACCCAAAAACGATATGTATAAGGCGGTCGCATGGATCCATCCCACAAACCAACCAAGACAAAAAAAAACAATCACAATAGTTAGTCCATCATCTACCTTGCTAAGCGATGCCTAAGTTTCGTCTTGGTCTACCCCTATAAATAATCGTATCGACGATGTTGGAAACTATATTGGTATTATTTACATCATTACCATTTTTTTCATTTCTGTAGCGCCAAACTACATAGATAGTTTTCATTGTTGCAAGTTTCATATAGTGATGAATGATAAGCTTTTATCAATAAGGATCATATAGTGATGAATGATAAGCTTTTACTAGCTATGGCCTAACTTTAACAATATTTTGCTTAACATAAGTAATATGCTTACTCATATTCTTTAGGATATGTTGTAACCTTTGTAATTTCTTCCAAAGAATATACATTGCCTACCATGAATAAGGACATTCCAGCCTCTCTCAACAACATTAAAAAAAACCTCCAAATTAGCAACACTATTAATAAACTTGATGTTACTTCTTCTCCTATATAGATTGTCATATCTTTTCAAGCAAAGCATGACATGATCAGATACACTAGGGTGCATAGCAGTGAGATTACAGTCACTATGATCCTGAAGCCACTCCAAGTTTCCCAGCACTCTGTTAATTCTGAAATAGATAGCACACTCAATTCGTTTCTTATACCAAGTGTATTAGTCTCCACTATTGTCCATGTCATGCAACCCAATTTGCTCCATCATTTTTCTCAGGTCAGTATATTCCTATTCAATTACCAAATTCCCCCAACCATGTCTTGAGATTTCAAAACATTGTTGAAGTCTCCTATTAAGAACCAAAGACCTTGTTAATGGCAGTTGATCTCGTCAATGTATTTCCAAAATTTCTTTCTCTGATCTAATTGATTCAAGGCATAGATAGCAATCATCCAATACCTCAAGTCCCCATTTAACTCAAATATCCCACAATGTATCATTTGGTCAGTACTCCTAATCATCTTGATTTTTATATTGTTGTCCTTCCAAAACACCCATATCATTCTATTGTCATGCTTATTGTAGTTATCAATGTAATTATCTCTCAAGTTCAATTAGCCTCTAATAGCTTCAGCCTTGTTACTTTTTACTCTAGTCTCAATGAGTATATCAATGTCAGAATTAAGATCTAGGAGACGGAAGCTAAGATCTAGGAGACATAAGCTAATCTCCCTAATCTTACTTGATTTATTGAGTTCGTCATCTTTAGAGCTTTGCACAAGACTATTCATACATAAACCTGCGTTAACATATACAAATTGACATTCTAATCCAACTCACTTTTTAAAGAAAATACATTTAACTAAAAAGTTTAATATTATTTTTACAAATTAAAAAAAGAAAGTGATTGTAGGACTTAATAATACATGTAAAAATTTAAAAAGTATCATTTTAAAGAACATTATATATAAAAATACACATTTCATAAATATAAATATAGAGTACTTGTATATTGAGTTGGTCTTCGAGACTTACAGGAGTTAGAACATGATTTTATAAAAGTATTTATAGATTATCTATTAAAAGTATTTTTACATGAATATTGAGTGTTTTTTTTTTTTTTGGATAAAAGGAGGGCCAAAGTCTGGAAAAAAAAAAGAAAGAACTAAACAAAATTAATTATAGGAGTGGTCACACCGGTCAAATCCTTATCTAGAATGGGAGGTAAAAAGGACGGACAACAACGGGAAAAAAAATTATTTGAAGAGAAGTGATCTCATTTCTCGCAGAGCATCCGCACAACAATTAACCTCTCTATATGTATGAGAAATTGAATCCGTGTACTCCCTCCGTTCTATAATGAGCGATTTAGTTGACCATTTCACAGTGCTTAATAAATAAATAAAATGAGAGAATGATATTTTTACTAAAGTAACATTATCATGTATTGAGAATGATAAAAGTAAAATTAATTAGAGATTACACTATAAAAAATATATTAAAATAAAAATAAATCATTTATTTTAAAATACTATTTTATTTTAAATGGGTCATTTATTATTGGAGGGAGCAAGTAAAATAGAATTGGAAATTCAAACTGAATTTGATATTGAAATTGAATGTTAATGAAGAAAAAAAAAAGAAAAAAAAAAACTGTTGGCCACGTGGATACCACCATTTTGTGGGCAGAGCACTTAATTATCTTCTTGACCCTTTCCTTGCCTTCAGAATAGTAGTAATTTTGTTCTAAAAAAAATCACAAGAATATTGAACACTGGCAATGGTCCCAGATTATAAGATCCTCATTTAGTCATTTATATTTGCATTCTATCAAACATTTTTTCTCACACACTGACGCAGGCTTGGATTAATTATCTTAATCTAATGCCACGATAATATATAAAATATGAAAAGATAACGTTATTTAATGTTGGCTTTATCAAATCTCAAGGAGGACTGATCCTCAAATATTGTTCTTTTAGTGTGCTGATATCATATGGAAAAAACTTTATCATGCTTGATTGGTTTTACCACAAATAAGTTGCACATTAATTTTTGTCTCCTAAAACTACGGATGCATGCACATAACACTCATAAATAAATTCATACAAGAAAATCGAGTGTTATGTTCACTATTTAATTTTCATCACATCCATATGTATTTTTTATAAAAGAGATGGTCTGTTTTACTTTTTAAAAAATAGAAATTTTTTCCAAATATGATTAAAAAAAATAATTTTTAAGATATTAAAAATCTGTTTATATTTATTTATTTATAAATTAAGAGATTAATTTTGACATATAATATAAACATAAATCATGAAAAATCAAAATATAATAGAAAAGTTATATTTTTTTAATTTATCTCAAATGATATTTAATTTTCTAAAAAAATATTTAAAATACTTTCAAAATTAATTTTTTTTCTTAGAAATTTTAGTATCAATTTTTTTCTAATAAAATGATGAAATACTTAAAATAATATTTTAAAAATAACTATTTAAATAAAAAATTTATTTAAAACTTTTATTAAAAAATATTATATTATAATTTTTTTAAATTATATCTTAAAAATGATTCTTATAAAAAAAAATTAAAATACCTTTAAATTTAAATGATTTTTAAAATTAAAATGAAATATTTAATATAATATTTTAAGAATATCTATTTAAATTATATTTCCTTGGAAGTTTTTATGAAAAAATTATTTATATTTTTTTTAAATAAAAATATTTAACATTATAAAAGTATTTTTTTAAAAAAAACTTAAACAAATGGATCCTAAATGCCATCAAACTCTTAGCATAAAATTTTAAAAAAACTTAGGACTTTATAATTTTGTTTGAAATTTTCAAAATATTCGTTTGAAGGTTTTAAGTATTTGTAGCCGTGGACAAATTACACAATGTTGTAGAAGATAAGTGGTTGGCGCATTTGTGGTAACTAATGTGCTAGAAAATTCTCTCTCCCAGCACAAAACAATTGATAGACCATTAAAAAAATCTGGTATGCATTCTTATGGGCAGGGACGGCCCTGGGCAAGGCAAGCAGACCCGCAGTTTAGAGTCTCAAAAAATCGAATAATAGATTAAAATATTATAATAAATAATAAATATATTTTATGTGAGTAATACAAAAGATTGTAATTTTAGTTTGGTGGTATCAGATGTTGTTTTTCAGTGTCATGGTTGTGGGTTCAAGGTTTATACCGGCAACACTTTTTCCAACTTCATATTTTAATTTTCTTTTAAAGCATGTTTACTAACTTCATATAATTGTCGGGCATAAGCCCAAACCAGTCGGACAGAGGTCCAATCACGCGGACAAAGACCCGAACTGTCGGACAAGGTCAACGACCCATTAGTTGGCAGTGGAGAGATTGTATCTCCTCCACGTGGGCCACGTCACCCAACTGCTCACCTCTTACACGCTCATATGCGTTCATTGACAGTTCTTCCTTGAGTCTAGTTGACCCAGCCCAAGATAGAACCTTGGCTCAACGCTGAGGGCACATTATAAATACCCTCTTTCACTAGAGGGTCGGGTATTCTGAACCTAATATATTTTTCTATCTCTGTACCCATATTCACTTAAGTATCGGAGTACCTTGCAGGTACACCCCCCATATTCCCCCATCAACCGTCATGTTTGTTGTTCAACTTCTGGAAGACCCTTCCGATCAAGAATAAGCAATTACTTTATTATTTTGCATAAGCACACCTCCTAAACCCATCAGTGAAACATCACAATAAACTACAAATGGTTCTTCTGGATTTGGTAAAGTCAAAACCGGCGCCGAAGTCAATCTCTTCTTCAATTCATTAAAACTCTCTTCGCACTGAACATCCCACACAAAAGCTTTACTTTTACAAGTTAATCTAGTTAACGGAAGTGCCAACTTAGAAAATCCTTCAATAAACCTTCTATTATATCCAGCTAACCCCAAAAAGCTTCTAATCTCAGTAGCCGACCTTGGAGTTTCCCATTGCAACACAGCTTCTACCTTTGAAGGATCCACAACAATACCTTTTTCTGAAATTACATGGCCAAGAAAACTGATTTCTCTTAACCAAAACTCGCACTTGGACAACTTCACATACAATTTCTTATCTTTCAAAACTTCCAACACTGATCTCAAATGTTCCTTATGCTCTTCTTTTGACTTAGAGTAAATCAGAATATCATCAATAAATACTACTACAAAATGGTCCAGATAAGTATGAAAAATACGATTCATGTATTCCATAAATACTCTCGGTGCATTAGCCACACCGAAAGGCATCACAGAATAATCATAATATCCATACCGGGTTTTAAACGTTATCTTCTGAATATCATCGTCTTTCACTTTGATCTGATGATAACCCGATCTCAAATCAATCTCACTGAACACACAAGCATCCACCAATTGGTCCATCAAATCGTTTATTCTAGGAAGCAGATACTTATTCTTGATCGTCACTTTATTCAGCTATATATAATCGACACAAAGTCGCATACTACCATCTTTCTTCTTTACTAGCAACACTGGAGCTCCCCACGACGATACACTTGGTCTTACAAATTTCTTCTCAAGTAAATCTTCCAACTGCTTCTTTAATTCAGACAATTCGGATGCCGACATTCTGTACGATGTCATCGAAACAGGTCTAGTATTAGGTACCAAATCAATAACAAATTCAACTTCTCTTTCTGGCGGCACACTAGGAATCTCATCAGGGAAAACTTCAGGGAATTCCTTTACTATCATCAATTCATCAATCTTAACTTTATTCTCAACAGACAGCTTTGCCCTCAAGGAAAACATCTGAGCCTCTTCTCTCATCAATTGTTGTAATTCTTTGAAAGATAACAAACCAACTCCTTCCTCTTCAGGAGTAAAAAATCTCACTAACTTACAATAACAATTTATATGAACGTAGTTATACTCTAACCAGTTCATACCGAGAATCACATCCATCCTAGTCAACGGCAAGCATACCGAATCAACATAGAAGTCTTTATTGAATATCGAAAAAGGATACTTTAAACACACAAGAGAAGTAAATATTGATCCCTTAGCTGGAATCTCAACAATCAATCCATCGTTCATAGAAAACAAATTTAAACCCAATCTTTGAACACAGTCAGAAGCAATAAAACAGTGCGTAACACTAATATCAATAATAGTAATTAAAGGAGTACTATTAATTAAGCTTGTACCTCTGATAAGTTTGTCCTCGTTAAATGTCTGAGTTCCGGTCAATGCGAATACTTTTCCAGTCTGAGCTATCTTTGGCTTCTAACACTAGCTACCAATATGCCCTTCTTCGCCATAATTAAAACATATCATTTCATTGTGCTTGCAATCAGCTATTGCATGCCCAGTCTTACCACAACGAAAACATCTCTTTACTTCAACAGTGTATACATTACTTTTATGACGAACCTGACCACACTTGAAGCAAACTATACCAGCAGGAGCACCTCCCCCCACTAGTTCTCTGAGCTGGAGCAACTTTCTGTTTCCCTTTTCCAGCTAGAGCATCATACGGCTTGCCATTATTTTGATGTTGCTTGCCTCTACGATCACTGATAACTTTGTAATGAGCATTATTTTCCTCCTCAAGTATCCTGTAGCTATCAACCTACTCAGAAAAGATGCGTATCTTCTGATACCCAACAACCTTCTTGATTTCAGAGCGCAATCTGTTTTCAAACTTGATGCACTTTGAAAATTCAGCACCAGCACTAGTATAATGAGGATAAAATTTGGACAGCTCAACAAATTTTGCAGCATAATCAGTGACATACATGTTTCCTTGCTTCAGCTCAAGGAACTCAATTTCCTTCTTGCCACGGACGTCCTCAGGGTAATACTTTCTCATGAATTTCCTATGGAATACATCCCAAGTAATGACTTCACCTGCAGCACCCAACCTTTTACGAGTCTCTAGCCATTAGTCATCAACTTCGACTGCTAGCATGTGAGTACCATACCAAACCTTCTGCGCTGGAGTGCAATCCATAACACGTAAGATTCTCTCGATCTCCTTCAACCAACCCAAAGCTGCATCTGGATCATGTTTCCCTTTGAACACTGGCGAATTCTCTCTTTGAAAAGTTGCCAAGCTACGTGATCCAACATTTGGCAAGTTCTGCACAACTTGTGCCATCGCTTGCATTACAGCAACCATTGCAACTTTGTTCCTTCCAGCCATCTCAACTTATCACTACAACATAACCAAAAGTTAGAACAATAAGAATACACGATTGTTAGACAACTAAGACTCGACACTTGGCCGGACAGACCGATTTACTCTGATACCACTATATAACACCCCATTTTCTACCCGTGAAATATAAATAAAATCAGAGTTCATAAAAATTTTCCACAAAAACGGGATATCACATTTTCAACTTTAAACAACTTCCAACTTAAAGTAATTCATGCTTAATACATAGCACTTTTCATAAAATCAACGTAAACAACATCATTCACTCCAATAATTCAACTTCATAAAATAACACGCAGCGGATTCATAAAATTGATTCATAGCATCTTTGAACAACATAAACAACTTTGAAATACTAAAAAAACATTTTAATGTTCTTCAATTAAATAAAATTCAGTAATAACAAATGATCAACAAAACAGACATGCGTCAAACCCCCCGAGTGCTACGTATCAGAGCGATTGACCATCGACTCGACTAATGGTAACTGACTACTCCTCAGGATTACCTGCTCGTTTCTCCATAAGGACAACATTCAACAGAAGGGGTGAGTTACGATATTTATAAGCAGTATATGAAAAATAATACAATGAGTAAGGATCGTAAACAAAACACCACTTCACAACTTCCACCAAACATCAACACAAACAACTCAACAAAAATGCAACTTTAATGCGACTCGACTAATTATGCATGTGGTACCATCAGAGTAAAACTCTCAACTTAAATAATTTCCAGGTTATCGAGGCATCAATGCATAAGCCTTCAACTTTCAACTTAAATTGCCAATCCAGGGCAACATGGTGTGAGCAACGGCTCTGACAAATGCAAATGACTTACATGGTATACGCGACTTTAAAATTCAAAAAACATAACAACAATAGCAACACGACAACGTTTTCAACATAATCAACTTTGGCTTATCAAGCCTACAACATAATATTATCCGACTTACCCCGACAAATTTCGTTAAATTCCGAGCAACTCCGTTTTTCGCCTAATTCGGCTAAACCGACTAAACCGGTATTGTTTTCTAACTTTCTGCGATTAACACGATTCTGTTTCAAAACTTGAATTTCCTGTGTTCTGTTACAAAACTATTTGTCATGGAAGATATGTTGCTACTACTATTTCTGTCAATTTCCTAAACCTACAACTTTCTGCTAAACTGCATAACACAGTGGTAATCTTGAAACATGTATTCTTACTTTTCGTGTTACGTGCTAAACCTCATTACCAATTATATTTATTCTTAGTTTACTAATTCATAATTTAGGAAATTATAAAATTTAGATTTAAGTCATTTGGATTATTTATAAAAAATAATTAAAAGAAATGAAATTAATTGAAAATAATCTCTCCCCACAAAACAGGGTGGCTTGTGCTACATTTTCTCACTCAACCACTATGGCCTGCGCCATAGTTATTTCATGACAGACACCACCAAGGGTGGCCTGCACCATATACAAGAAAAAAGAAAGAAATGATATCTTTATTTTCCCCTTTGTGGCCTTCGCCATAGTTATATGGCATGTGCCACACCTATATATATATATATATATATATATATATATATATATATATATATATATATATATATATATATATATATATATATATATATATATTAATTTCCTGACAACAAAACCCCCTCTACACTATACCACTCCATCAATTTTTCACTACCGGTCCTCCTGTTCGTCGTCCCCAAACCAACAATTTTTCAGAATTAAAGACAACACAGTAAAAGCAACAACCAACAACATAAACAAAACCACTTTTTAATCAACAAATTAAACAATCGGAACAACTAATTTTTCAATCAAACATTTCAATCATAATATACAGATTTTTCCACACAACACCAATATCAACAATTAACACAACAACCTAACTACCCTATCACAATATTGAAATTCATACCCGATTATAAGAATCGAACCCACCCTTACCTTATGTTTTTGGATCGAAGGTTGCTCTTATGATCGAATTCCTGAAATCGCTTCCGATTGCAGTTTTTCCTCTCACAACTCTTCTCCCACGTTCTTGCACTTTCTGTTTTCTAATTTTCTCTACTGATACAAAACTAACTCCTATTTTTCTTACTATTGTTTTTTATTAAAATTAAACTAATATTATCACTACTAATGGACTTAACAATAACACCTCCTATTTTATTAATCCGAACACAAATTCTAACCCATTAATCAATTAACACAATAATTATATTTATTAATTCTAACAAATAATTCTACGACTTCCGACTTATCGACTTAATCAACTTCAACATAAATATACTGACGAACACAAATAATTAATTAAATAAAATAATTAATTAAATATGGGCGTTACACCACCCTATATTTCTTTTTTTAACATATGAGCAGGTGTCCGTTAAAGAGGTGACCGATAAGGGATAGGGAAAGATGGTGTGAAAGACAATCATGCCTTTATGTGATTTCATAGTTTCATCTTTTTGTTACTACTATAGGATACACCATAATGTATTATTGTGTATTCTTGTGTATCTATGTCATTTTCAGACTACTTATGCATGTATTAGTATCAAGCATGTATAATATTCCAATTGATATTCTAGTCATTTCCCTATCACATGCATCATCCAAATTATTTACAGTCTATAAATCAAAGAGGAGCAACTATATAAAAGATGAAGCTATCTTTAAAAAAAATGAGCTAGACCAAAATAAATTTATGGATGCAACCTTTCATTCAAGTAATGAGACAAACTTTCCCTCAGCTCCAGACCCTTCTCATCTTTCACACCTTCACAAATAAGTTGATTGTACCTGAGTCATGATTATGATGATACAAACATAGTAACTCATCCTTCACTTCATCTTGCATATTAATAACAATGTTGTGAAGTAAGCAACATACCAGAATAATTCTCGGCAACCGATGCTTGTCCGGCCGCCACATATTTCCATGAATGATTCTCCACATTTCCTTCAACCTTGCCAATGCTCTCTGTGCCACCAGTCTTGTTTCCAAATGCAGCCTATTAAACTTTGCTTTATGTTTTGATTCCAAGATTTCTTTTTCTTCATAAGGAATAATAAGGTAAGGTAGTAGAGGATAACCTGAATCACCAATTATATATTCCCTTATTTCTGATCCTTCAGAAACTTTTAATTTCTTTCCATTTAGTCTTTCTCCTTTATTGCAAAGTTTGTAGAAATTTGAGCTCTCGAATATCGACCAGTCCTTCAATTTCCCAGGCCAACCGGTGACTATGTCGCAGAATTTCATGTCAGGATCAACTATTGCTTGCAAAACCATACTGTGGTTTTTCTTATGATCCAGCCACACATTACTCGAAATTTCGGATGCAGGTAAGCACAATGTGACGTGAGTAACATCAATGGCGCCACAGCAATTGGGGAAGCCTTGTATTTTCTCAAATTTAGACTTGATTGTATTCATTTCCTCTTGTGTTGAAGGCCATTGTAGATGATGAAGTGCTCTCTCTTCCATTGAAACCACAAATCGCCATGTGACTTGGGAAACAGTTGAGTGGCTTAGCCCAAATGAATCGGCAATTGTAACAAGCGAGTCACCAGTTCCTAATCTTCTTAATGACACGGCCACTTGATCAAACAAAGACATTGGCTTTCCATCGGTAAACATGAAATGCGCGGATTTTGTCGATATATCATCCTTGACAAGTGAACATATGTACTCAAATGTCTTTCTAGAGAGCTTTGGTGGTGACTTCTGAAGACCTGAAAATCATGTATAGAGCCTGATGCTATTTTGTAACAAGCGAAAGATAAAACAAATGCAAAGAGTGTAACATCAAAAACAATGAAGCTAAAATCTGTTCTGATGTGCTTCCTGCTATATGCATGCTAATTTCAACTTTCTGACATACTTGAGCAGAATATAATTCAATTATTTTGGATTCACATAACAAAATTTAGCAGAAAGCACAAACAGATCATAATCAAGAAGAAAGAATCAATCTTCAATGAAATTTATGGCACACTATCGACAATGTACTATATATATGGTCCACAAATCATAACTCAAGCGGATAATTCGAGACACCGAAAGGAGTTTCAGAATGAGGTTTAGAGTTTCAGAATGAGGTTTAGGGTTCAAATTCTGGCTACTAACATTTGCCTGTAAAATAATAATGTACTGTGTTTGATAAAATATTCCATGATTGACAAGATAACACAATGAGAACGACAATCCACTCGAAATTCAAATTAGGGATCTTTATCTTATCTTACACGGTGTTTATAGGATTCCAAGGACAAAGGACACTAAAACATGAAGTTTGAAATTAAAGATGAAAGTTGAAAAGCTATCAACACATTCATCAGAGAAAAATCAAATTTCAGATATAAATTGAATATATACACCGTTCATCTTGATTGACAAATCATCCCACCATTCTACAATAATAACCGTTCATCTTGATTGACAAATCATCCCACCATTCTACAACAATACCCTATTTGTGTTCGGAAATTATAGTGGGCTATGAAGGCAAGATTCCACCGAGGAAAAGGTTAAATAACACTGGGGAATAAGTAACAACGGAGAAATACATGATATTTTGAAAATTTGTCAAGGCGGCAAAGAATATCCAACAATAATTGAAAAGAAAGGTAACAAACTCAGAAGTGTATCCGGAAAATCAATCAGATAAGCAAAGTCATATCTGGAAAAAGATCAGATTGATACAAAGGGGTTCTGGAAAATCAATCAAAACAAAAGGCATATTCAAGAAATCAATCGGATAGACAAATTCATATCTGGAAAAGCAATCAGAACAAAAGACATAACTAGAAAATCAATCGGATTGACAAAGTTATATCTGGAAAAGTGATTAGATAGACACAAAGGGGTTTGACAAAATGAATCAGCACAAAAGACATATCTAGAAAATCAATCGGATAGACAAGGTCATATCTGGAAAAGCAATCAGATAGATGCAATAGAGAGAGTTCTGGAAAATCAATTAGAACAAAAGGCATATCCGGAAAATCAATCGAATTGACAAGTCCGTATCTAGAAAAGCGATCAAATAGACACAACAAAGAGAGTTCTGGAAAATTAATCAGAACAAAAGACATATCCGGAAAAAAAATCAATCGAATAGACAATGTCATATCTGGAAAAGAGATTACATAGACACAACAGAGAGAGTTCTGGAAAATCAATCAGAACAAAAGACATATCCGGGAAAAAATCAATCGGATTGACAATGTCATATCTGGAAGAGCAATCAGATAGACATAGAAGTATTTGTCTGGTTGGTGTCAAGTGAGTTGGACTAATTCAAGAGCTCTTACTCATGCTCTTGTAGTTCCTAATTAACTTGGTCAAGTCCAAAGTTTTTACATCATTGGCTTCCTTGATTTTTGTAACTTTTGGTAACCATTCCCTAGTAAGACATCTTAGAATTTTGTTAGTAGCTACATCATTAGGAGTGGTTTTGTCAAGAGAATTTAAGCGATTTAATAAGTTAGAAAATGTATTTCCCAATTCACCAATAGTTTCCCCTTGGTTCATGTGAAAGCGATCAAACTCTTATTCCAATGCGTTAATTCTAGCTAGCTTTATGTCATCATTTCCCCCATGGGCAATCTGTAATGCTTCCCACATAGCTTTAGCTGTAGTATGATGTGAGACTCTAAAATATTCATACGCTCCCAAGGAAGCAATAATCATATTTCGAGCTTTCCAATCATAACTATAGTTTTTTTCATCTTTTTCATCCCATTGTGCTTCAGGTTTAGGTATTTCAAGGTTATTCTCTCCTGTCATAGTTATTTGAATAGGAACGTCTTGAATAACCATCCATATCTTTCTATCAACAGAGTTGATATGAATATGCATACAATCCTTCTAGTGACTATAGTTTTCTCCGGTGAAAATGGGTGCTCTATTATACACCCTCGTTGGATCGTTATCCATTTTCTAAAAAGTTATATGTGAAGCACTAGATAAACCGGTGCTCGTGATACCACTTGTTAGACGATGACACGGATCTAGAAGGGGGTTGAATAGATCCTTTTTTAAAAGTTTACTTTTCAAAAATTAATTGAAAAATTATCTTGCGGAAGTTCCCCGGAAAACACGTCTACAATTAAAATCTAGTCATCGGTGATCGGATATGCGTTGGAAACCAAATGGGATATACGAGACGATAAATAGAATTAAAACAATGCTAAATTTATCACTTAAATTCATCACAATTGATTAACCACTATCAACGATGAATTATGGAAGAAAGATAAGCATATATATTTTGAAGTTGTGTGTTTTGAATTTTTATCAAACACTTGGTGTGCACCCACACAAAGTGTAATTTGACTATTAGTGTAGTGCAAAATTTTATCTAGTTGCTATCCAAAATTGATAGCAACAATTTAACAAACAGTTGGTGTGCACACACCAAAAACCAAAACATAATTTTTCAAACAACACAACTTCAATTAATGCAGAAAATATAACGAATGAAACAGACGAAGAACACACGAGATTTGTTTAGGCAGTTCCTCTATCGTCCTCGCTAGGAGTACTCTGCCCCCAATTCACAAATTGAATTGGGACATTTTATTACTATTGCAATGTTAATAAAAGTAGAAAATTGGAACAACAAATCAATCAAAATTGTGATTGTTGCAATAACTTTTCTTTCCCCTTGATCCGAGATGAACCAAGTCCTTCACGCGCGTAGAACAAACCTCAGATTAATTTACTCCTTTCTTGCAAGAATATACAATTCTCCAAATTTTGAGCACGACCACTTTGCTTCGATGCTTGTGAACCCACAACGTTCTGAATCTAAGAAAGAATGTTGCGTGCAAAACCCCTAAATCACAAAGATCTTGGAGGACAAACCCTCTAGGTTTATTCAAGAAAAACCCACAAATCTCTCAACCCAAACTGAAATCGCAATCTCACGTTTGAACGTTATCACCTTGATCTTGCACTTTGATCAACAAAAATTGTTGTGTGTAATTGCTGATGAATGCTTGAGAAGGAGAAGGTGAATAGAGCACTTGTGTATCTATTTCACTTTTCTGGTTGACTCTCACAAAAACTTACATTAGCTATTTATATGGGTTAGTAAAAATAAAGATAAAATTAAATTCAAGTAAGAAGGAGAGGAAAGTAAAAAGGGGCATATCAATAGTAATGCATTGACCTGTCATAATAAATGAGTCGACCTGTTTCAACTCTAGGAATGAGTCGACCTGTGAGAGAATTTGAGTCAACCTCAAATCCAGCCTTTGTCAGCCTATTGGGACCCGAGAGTTTTGAGGGAGAAAAGACTTCAAATAAGTCAACATGTATCCTTCTGTGAGTTGACTCAAATATGTACAACTGGATGAGTCGACTTGTATCCTTCTGTGAGTTGACTAATTTAGTTAAAAACATCATAAAATCATTTTTCTCAAGAGATCAACCTTTTCCTTGTAATCCTATAAGACATTTCAAAGTATAGAAGTTTTGACATCATTCAAAATATCCTTTATGTCACACAATATTATAGCATCACAACTTCATTTCAATACTAAATCATCAAGTTTGTCACATAGTATGTATAAACATTAAAACATACACATCATATATTTATTTCATCATAACATCGTTTAGTAACATCATTCACATGACCTTCATCACATAGGTAATCACACATAATCATCATATAAGTTTCATCATATAATTAACATCATAACACAACGACACCCTATCATTATACTTTAGATCAACATAAGCATCATATAATCTTCAACACATAATAAACATCACAAAGGCATTAGCACATAATTATCATCCAATCAACAACATGAACTCATCGTTGCCTATTCATCGGATACCACTACAAAAAATCTTATCACATCACCTACACCTCTATGTCACTCTAACTAACTCCTAAACATCGTCTTTACCATCACTGGTCATATGACATCACCATTCTTCCATTTTGAATAAGATTCATCATTTATAACAACATGTCTTTAGTTAAATATACAATTAATCACCTCCCAACATTAATTTATATCATTTAAATTATTTCTAGCAACATGAGACTATGTTTAAATTAAAGTACATTGTCTTAGCTTCGAACGACGCACAAATCGGACACTCGAAGCTCAAGATATGAATTTTCAAAGTTTTGGAAACTGCCAGGAGCCACTCGCTAGGACCTCACTTAGCGAGCTACTCGCTGTCTGCGAACTTGCTAGAGGTTCCTGCGATGAAATCAATTTTCCCCTTCGATTCTACACCCTTAAACTGCATTATTTTACCTCTATAACCCCTCGTTTGAGTCATTAAAACTCCTATCTAACACATATACATCAATCACATTAAACATCACAAAACAAATCATCAAAATTCATCAATTCTACATCTTTAATCCTTGGTTTTCCCTTAAAAATCCCAAAATCCCCAATAACATTTAACTCTATATCATACACATTGAAATGAAATACTCCTCTTACCTTTGAATGAAGCTTTCTACATTATTCTCTCAAATTCTCCGGAGATTCGTCAAGCCCTAACATCCTTTCCTTATTTCTCCAGAGCTTTCTCTTATATCTCCTAAACACGATCGTGAAAACTGATCGTATCACAAAACCCTCAACTTCCTTTTTGTCAATCTTACCCCTAAGACCCCTAATATGATCTTCCCATATTATCCTCACTTACTCCACATATTATTACCACCATATCCTCATTATCTCTTTTTATTTTAAATAATAATAATAATAATAATAGTCCAAATAATATTAGTCTACTACTATTATGACTAAATAATTCCATATAATCACTTATTTCACCAAATCCCACAACACACAACATAAACACATTATGTGTCATATGTCTCACTAAAATTCACCGATAAACCTCGAATATTTATAATAAATCAATTAAATAAATATTCTAATTATTTTGGGGTGTTACACCAAGTATCATAACTTGTGATCCAAACATCAGATTTTGGTGAACCAAATCTCAAATGAAAGATCTCATCATAATCTACAAATTATGCAACTACAAGAAACTCCAATTCTTCATGGATTTTAAATTATGATTGGATCAAAATCAATAAAAATACTAATTTTCAACATTTAGACAAATTTTGTCTAAGTACAAGATCAACAAAACACCAAAACTTGGAAGGATTTTTCACCAAGCTCTAAGCTGATTTAGATTCTTCTCAAAACACAAATGTTGTTGCAAATGTTGCCAACAATTCAAAGAACCAATTGGCATGAAACGATCTTGCTTGTACATGAAGAAATCATGGATCAAAGTGACCATCCAATACTATTTTGCAAAAAAAATAGTTTTTCACAAACTTTTGAAATCTTATTTTTTGAGTCAAAGGACAATGTCAAGTGGTATTAAGCATCTTAGCAATCATTACAAACCTGATGAAACTTGCAAATTCTTGATTGCTCCATGGAATTCCCATAAATGGCATTTTATGAATTTCAACACTTATGCATTTTGATCCAAGGGTCACCAAGCTCCAAAATTGCATATTCTTGGATCTCTTGTTCAACAAGCAATAGGTGGACACAATCCAAGCATAAAACTTATGAGGAATGTGAATTTTGTTGCTGCAATAACTGAGCTATTTGAGAAGTTTATCATTTCATGTGTAAGAGATATTTTTACAAAGCATGACTCACAATTTTGACCTCATCTCTTAAAGACTTAAGGGCTAAGTAATCTTAACATCTTTGCCTATAAATAGATACCTCATTTGATCATAAAAATTACACCAAAGCCTCTGATCTCCAAGCTTTCTCTCCTTTGCTCCTAAAGACTCAAAACTTGATATTTTGAGTAATCACTACTGGTTTTTGAGTTGTGGCCACTATCAACTCAAACCAATTGCTCAAACATATCACATATGATTTTTATAAGGTGTTCAAACACTTAGATCACCTCTGAAACACCTCCTACTTAAAATCACTCTTCAAAATCTCAAAGAAACCTTGTTTTTGCAACTTGAAGATCAGAACTTTATCCAACCATATGCAATCAAGTCCAAGTGTTCAAACACACTCCATATGGTGTAGGGAAGATGTCCAGATCATCATAACATCTTTGGAACACCTCCAAATCTAAATCACAATTCCAACTGCAAGCTCAAGTTCAGGTAAGCCTCAAACTTGGCTAAATCATAATCCATGCATATATCCTCGCACTATCTTTTTTCCATATGTGCGTAATCATATTCTAAGTAATTCCCCCCTCAATCAATTTCACAAAATCATCATCATATAGAATTTCATGAGGCTCAGGCCAAATTAGGGTTCTTCAGTGTTCTTCACTGATTTTTCACCCTACACTAAAAATATATGAAATTAATTGGTACCATGTTGTTCGTGAGTTAAAATGGACAAGATTAATGTTTATTTCATTACATATTCAGTGAAATATGAGGGATTTTGAAAGATCCCCATTTCTGGGCAACATGAAGAACACGCGCGTGTTCTTGCAATGTTCTTGGCGCCCTTTTTTTAAAATTCAAATATTTGAATTTTGAGATTTTATTTAATTCAATCCAAAATTAATTTCTCTCTTATTATTTTGAGTTTTAAAATGATTATTTTTTCATTAATTCTAAAAAATGTTTAAATATTTTATTCCATGAAAAAATCACCAAAAAATATATCTTTTAAAATATTTAATATTTTCATAAAGAATTAATTTTATTTGTTTTTAAACATTTTTAAAATGATTTCTTTCACTTGATTTTTCAAACATAAATGATATTCAAGTTATCTCATGGATAAAATATAATTTTTCATACATTGATCCAAGATTTTAACTTGTTTTTCAATTGTGTTTTAAATTTATCAAAGTTTTAAATGTTTTTTAATATTTAAAATATCAAAAACTAGGGTTTTGATCTTAATCAACCTCAAATTGAACTTTATCACTCATGGGCCTCTATTAGAGTGTTAGACCCATCCTTTTTTGAAAAATGAACCATTAGGGTTCATCTGATCCATTTTTAAAAAAAGTCAGCGCTATCGCCTTTTTCACTGCATTAAGTTTTCATTTGTGAATCTTTTTTCTGTGAATATCGTTACACATAACCATTTATTTTCAAAAATGAATTGTCAAAATGAGGAATCCTTTGTGTTTAGGACTCATTTCTTACTGTTTTAAACTTTCTCAGATATGTTCTAAAACTCCGCCAGGCTTCTGTATAAGTCTTGAATCCTCCCAACTAATTTTTAAATAGTTTTCAATCTATTATACAGAGATTATGGGCCCACTTGTTTACAAGACTCATCCCATCTTTTCTCTTTTCAAAATTAAAGATCTAATGCACCTGCAGTAGACTGAGCTTCACAACCAGGTGGAGTATCTTTCTATGCGGTAGATAAACTTTTCCTTAAAAGTGTAATACCTCAAAATTTTCCCTCTCATTTCCTCAACATTTGGCATAGCATTTAGCATAAACAAGTTCATGAAATAATCAAGAACATTGCATCATGTGTATCATAGTTGAAGCATATGCATGTGATCTTTGATTGGAGCAATTGAAGGTTATAAAAGGCAACCAAAGGGCCACAAAGATTCCCAACCTTGTGAAAAGGGTTCATAACATCCCACAAGTTCTTGTTTGAAGCCACAAGCCATGGAAAGATTTGAATTGATCAAAGGAAGCAAGCAGTGCAACATCTCCTGATGAAAGGGGCCAAATTAGGGTTTCACTTCTACTGGGCCTCTCAATAAAATTTTGATTCAAATTGGATTCCATTGTCTTATATATGATGTCAAATGCCTATGGTTCAAAATTCATCCATAGAAACATTTTGGAAGAGGTTAAATTGGCCAAATGACTGAAAATCAGGGATTTGGGGAAAAGTCAACCATGCTGAAGAAAAAGTCAACTCCTAACTTTTTGAGATCAAAATCATGAAATTAGGGTTACAAGGATCCTATGGTTCAAATTTGATCAAGAAATGATGGAGGAATCAAGAGAAATCAAGAAAACCAAAACTTACCATTTTTGGAAAATTAGGGTTTCCAAAAATGGCAAGTTTTGGCCATTTTTGCAGCAACTTCAAGAGAGGCCTTCTCCCAAAATATGAGGGCTATCAAAATTTAACCTTGATCCAATTCTGGGCATCTTGAGCTTCAAATCCATAGGTGGAACTCATTCATAACATCAAAATTTAGTGAGATATGATCATTCAAAGTTGAGGGAAATCAAGGCAAGCTAGGGCAAAAACCAAGGCATGCCTTGCCTCCTGCGCACGCGCCAGGCAAGGCATTCCATCAAACAGGTGGTGGGTCACAATGCAAGTCATTTTTCTCCATGTTAGAGGCCTCAAATGAAATTTATTGAACTACAAAGTTGTTCATTGCCATGTTTCCAACAACTTTGATGTTCTAAGATTTTTCATTTGATCAATGGTTTGAAAGTTATGGAGGGGCAAAATGTGTGCTTCACAACTGATCATGTGTATGCATCCATGGCACAAGGCAAGGCAAATCGTGCAGGCCCATTATGCATCATCATGATGTGATTTCCAATGGTCATTTTGAGTGGCTTATAATCTCTATCTTCATTTGTCATCAACATCAAACATGTAATATGAAGTATCTCCTTCAATTTGATCACAAGAACTTCTCCATTTGATGACTTGTTCATGAAGGTACATCCAAGGGAAGATCAATGTATGACATCTGGTTTCTTGTATGCTAAGTTATTGTATCAAGGCTTGAATCTAAGTCAATTCAATTGGTAAACAACATTCACTATGTTGTGATCACAAGGTATCCAATTGAAGATGCAAATCATCACATGTATGCACATACATCATAGTTTCCATGCACTAGGATGATGGTTCAAGTGAATGAAAAGCCTCCTTCATAGACCAACTGCATTGTTCTCATCTTCATCACACCTCATTGAGACCTCACTACAAGGCATGAACCTCATCACATTCAATCATTTTTGAGCCAAGCAAATCCAGCATTGCACCTTTGCATCTCACACCTTCACATTGCTCAATTCACCACCAGTTAGAACTAACCATAGTTCTAACTGTTAACTATGGTTGATAACTGTCAACTACATATATAAAAGCTTGATCTCCAATTGAATTGAGACACCAATTTCATTTTGCACAAATCACATCCAAAATTCTCTAATTTTCTCTCTGCATTTTGAGGATCTATCTTCTGCATTTTGCTTAGAGCCATCTTCAAACTCCATTAACATTGCTCAATGTTCATCTATTCATCATCTTCACCATGAACTGCATAGGTTCTATGGCCACATCTCATTGAATCTCACAATTGATGTCATTGCTTATTCCTGCATATCTGTGAAGATTTCTTTGATTTCTACTTCTAGTAGTGAGTTCTTCATCAATTCATGATCAACATCATCACAAGGATGAATTTTGTGGAGGTGAGAGCTTGAGGTGTCAAGGTTGTGATTCTGCATCATTCTTGCACCAGATTTTGTTTCCTCCATCTCCAACCCCTACTAAGAATTTATTTTGCTCTAGAGCTTTCAAGATCAAGCACCCAAGCCATTGGAATCTCACCTATGGTTTTCTATATCATTTAAAGATCTGCATTTCCAGGATTTACACCAAACTTTCTTTGCACGATTTTGTCAATTTTATGTTTGTTTCATGCTGAGTAGAAAGCTTATTAGAAGCGTTGTTTATCTGGCTAGTTGATATGCATGCTAGATGCTTAGTTGCAGTTTTAGGGCAAGATTTTGTTTGATTCGATTTGCACAATTCAAGAACTCTAAGCTAAATATAAGGCTAAGTTATTGATCAGGAGAGTGAGGTGTTTCCATTGATGGTCTTAGATTGTTTGTTCATGGTGGTTTTAGAAAGCCCTAGGCCAAGGGTGATCAGAGAAGATGACCGGAGAAGATGATCGGAGGTCACTTCCAGTCACCTGAACAATGCCCTAAAATTAAGTATGAGAACATGTCGTAGCCCTTGGATTCTTTGCATCCTGTGGTCATAAAAGTGCCAGCAATTAAATGAAAACGTGCAACTCACGTGGGAAACTTTGTGAGGGAAATATTCAGTGTGCTTTCCACACCCCCAACGTGCTCACTAAAGGCCCAAGTCAGCGGTTTTTGTTGTTGTTTGCACCTCCAAGGCCCAATGCAACTTAGTCCATTTCATTTTATTTTTATTTCCTTTCTCATTTTATTTCCATTTACGTTTTGGCTTATTAAAAATATCAAAACCTCATAAAAATTTTCTAAGTAATTCATGAGAGATCCTTGAATGTTTTACTAATTTTTCATAATTTTTGTTCATATTTTTATTTTATATTTTAATCAGAATTAATTTCTCAATTGAATCAATTCCTTTTTTCTCATTTTTTGACCAATCCTCTTGTACATTTTCTTTCTCCCAAACCATAAAACATAAAGTGCCCATTATTTTTGCATTAGTCAGAGGACTCATCAAATTTCCTCACCATATTTGTTTTTTATTTTTAGGTCCCTTTAAGACATGTTTTGAACCCTTGCTTTCACACACATGTTCATAAACCCTAATCTACTTCCATACACCATTTGAACTCTCAAAAATGGGACTTTTTGTGAGTTTTTTTGTATTCAATTCACTCTCTGGATTTTGTATTAAAGTGTCAATTTTCATAATTGTTCATGGCCATTTGGTATTTTTCCAAGTTACTTGAATCATAAGTCATATTTTTGTTCATTTAATTCACATCCTTTAGTTCCTTTAGTGTAAAATCTTTATGCTATTTCTTTGAGGTCCTAACCTTGAGCCTCTTATGTCATTTAGGATGTATATAAGTGTTGAGTACAACTCTTGGGTCTTCACCTTTAATTTTTAGGCTTGCCTTGAGTCCTAAGTTATACATGTCCCATTTTAACCTAATTTCCCTCCCCCTTCCATCTTAAACACTTCAAAATCCTTTTGCACATGAATCCACTTTACTTTATATTTGTTTTGAGTCTTATAAATATTTTGTGATCATCTATACTTGTTCATCCCATTTTAGAATCTTGTTGTTTCTTTTTGAACTTCATTGGCCACATAAAAGATTTTAGAAACCCTAATTTGAACACCTAGTCTTAGGATGCTTTTTAACCCCTCATTTGTGAACATTTTCCAAGTATAATCTCCATTTTATTTGGTTGTCAATCCCCTTGTTTTTGTATGGTAAATTCAAGTCCCTTTGGTTATTTTTTAATTCTTTTCTAAGTCATTTTGTTGCATCTTTAGAACCATGCTTCTACATGTATTCTCCCACCTTTCAATTTCACATTTGAATACCTTCAACTTGAATCTCTTCTTTTTCATTTGAACTATTCATTTTCTTCACTTCCATATAGTTCTAAGTTCTGGTTTTTTCATTGGCCTTTGAGCTTAGGAGGTTTTGGTTTAGTAAGAACTTAGGTTATCTTTCTAACTTCATCCTTAGGGTTTAGTAATACTTTAGGGCATAGTTTGACTTTAATCCTATTAATCCCTTTAGATACTTTTGAAGTGATTTAGCTACTGAATTTTTAAGTTTGTTATCTTATAAGATGTTTTAGACTTAGGTACTAACCTTAGGAGTTCACTAACATCTTTCCTTAGCTAGTTTGAGTTGTTATTGAAATTTTCCATGTCATAATTGTTCATACTTCTTCATCATGCTAACATTTGTTTTGTAGGGGGGAAAGATGAGGTAGCCACTTCATTCCTTATCTCTTATGCATTTATTTGTCTTTGTCTTAGCACTTGGTGCTTTGTTCATAGGTTCCCTTTTGTTCTTTAGATTCAACTTAACTTCCTTAGGAAGTAAGTTGAATTCTAACTTGCTTTTCTTCTCCTTATGATAAAATACCTCATAAATCATAGGATCCCCCTTTGTACATAATAAGATAACTTAGGGTTATGTCTTAGTACCCCATTAGCTTTGATCTTTTGCCTCTTGAGTTTTCTCTTCTCATCTTCAAACAAAAATAAAAAAGACTTAATAAATGCATGAAAAGATCTCTTGTGTATAGCCTTATTCCATGGGGCTCTTACATTCATCCCATCTTGGAATAGTGTAGGCTTGTCTAGAATGATGTACAAGTCTTATCAAGAGGTTATTTCACAGAAAAATCTAAAAGATATTTCTTCACAAAAACTACAAAAACATCTAATAAGTTCAATAAGCTAGTGAACTTAGACCCTAATCCTTGGAAACAAGTCTTGGATAAATTCTCCTTACTTGGTATGCTTGTTCTATTATTCCATCATGGAATGTAGTAGCAAGTACACATTACATGGAAAAGAGTTTGAATTCACTTCCTTGTGCCAAATTCATAAAAACTATTAAAAAGCAAACAACAAACAATAAGCGACTATCCTGCGGGAACTTCTTTTCTCACCTCATTCATTCTCAACGCAAACTTGCGACGACTTGTCTCGCATGCAAGACAGTAAATGCACTCGTACCAGACGAGCCTGCAACACCTGAGCATAGACATACGCAGTTCCAGCTATAAAAAATACAAAAAAAATATTTCCTGCCTTAGTTAGGCGAATTACGTCGACTCTGATCCTCATTTTCCCGATGAGGTACGTAGTCAGCAGGGTAGGGCCCGTTCGAGCACATTCTTTATTTTCCCTACATTTTCCCCATTCTTTCTTTCCATTCTCTTTTCCAGTTCCTCTCTCATTTCCATTCCCATTCCAGTTAGCAGTTCATTTGTTCAGCAACAGTTATATTCTTTTAACCTTTGAAACAAAACAAGCAAGCGTAGATCCCTTCGGGTACGGCGGATGGTATGGGGTGCTAATACCTTCCCAGATCGTAACCGACTCCCGAACCCAGATCTTTGGTTCACAAGGCCTCGTACTTTCCTTCTTCCTTAGGTTTGTACAACATTACATTTCCCGTTCCTTCGGGATAAAAATGCCTGGCTGGCGACTCTACCTTTTCCGCGCCATTTTCGCGTTTGTACTAGGATGAAAATCCCGGGAGCGACAAAAAGCCCTACCCTGTGTATGAAATCATCAAGATAATTAATCAACAAAACAACTTCCATAGGCATCCTTATGTTTAAGCCCTATTATTGGCTTCCGAGTCATTTCCCCTCTTTCTAACTTCTCGCTGTTTTCTTAAACAGTTGTTGCTTGTTTAGAATAGGATTGTTTTCCAAAATTATGTTTCTTCACCTCATACTAAAGCAAACATAATAAAAAAACTTCTTAATGATTGTTCTGGACTGGGCCTCAAGAATGTATAAGGTCACGGCCCAACAGGTCGAGCAGAGGCCCATATACTCGAGCAGGGGCACCTCTTGGTCAAACTAGCTGCTTATGCGACGGGCATACACAAGGGACGGGCAAAGATGATGTCTGCCAACTCACTTACCACGTCACCCAACTGCCCTTTATTATCTCCTGAAAGATAGGGGCAGTTGGACCAAGGACCAGACCTTTTAGCTAGGTCCTCTCGCTTCTCACGCGTTCCTTGGCAGTTCCTCCTTGGACCTAGCTGATCTAGGCCCATAGAGGGACCTTGGCCCAGCGCTGGGGCACACTATAAATACCCTTTTTTATTAAAGGGTCAGGTATTCTGATTCACTCTAAATTAACCTATTCTTCACTGTACCTCTTCTCACTTAAGCATTGGAGCGCCTTGCAGGTACACCCCCCATTCTCCTCCCATTCTTTGGCCGTTACATCAAGTTGCTGGAAAGTCCTTCTGATCAGGTAAGATCAGTGGCGCCGTCTGTAGGAAACTAGCTTCCCCTTCTTCTACAGCAGAAGATCAAAGCTCAAACATCATCCTTCCAGCATGTCCGGAGAACAACTCAACGAACGCAACCGTCCCCTCGTTGACTACACGATGGAGGACAATCTGCAATACCATCAGGCTTACGCCCGAGATGGGCGCCCGGCCACCCCGTCTCCTGAACCCGAGAACAATGGGAACCCACCTCAAGTTCAAAACCAGGGGACAGAGACGTTTCAGCCCATCCCCGTTCCCGTCGAAGGAGACGCCACCATGATCGCTATGGTGAACACCCTCAACCAGGCCAGCTCCATGCTCTACCAACAGCATGAGAGAATCATGGCCCTAGAAGCTGATCGGCAGGAGGTCCGACCTTAGCAAGAAAGGAGGACGCAACAACGTCCAGAAGCAACAAAGAAACGAGGACGTCGCTCCCTAGAGCCTAACGTCAGTAGGGCACGTGCCCTCCGTGACTCCGGTCGATCGGGAACCTCACCAAGGCGTGATCGAAGCCCCGACCACAACGAGCTCTCCCCACCAAGGAGCGACGAAGAAGACCTGCATTGCCCCCTGTCACGGGCAATCATGGAAGCTCCAATCCCCAAAGGCATGGAGAAACCCCCAAATCTGGCTGTATATGACAGGACTACTGACCCCGACGATCACGTCGACAACGTCAATGCAATGCTCGACTACCGCAACGACATCACCGGGCATCTCAAATGCAGACTGTTCTCAACGACCCTCAGGAAAGGGGCCATGGCCTGGTACAAGAGCTTGGCCCCAGAGTCCATCACATCCTGGAGAGTTATGAGATCCATGTTCACGAGGCATTTCACAGCCTCCCGACGCCACCCCAAGACAGAGACGACCCTTGAAGCTATAATACAAAAGAAAAAAGAGAGTTTGCGCTCGTACATCGAACGATTCAACCAAGAGGTTGTCGAGGTGGACACCACGGAACACATGAAGAAATATCTCCTCGAGAGGGGACTCTTGCCCAGAAGTGAGCTTAGCCGAGCCGTTGGGATAAAACCTCCCCACACTCTGAATGACCTCCTGCATAAAGCCCAGGCTTACATCAGATACGAGGAAAAGCAAGTAGCCCACAACGCTCGCAGCAGCCGTAGTACCGGGGACACTGATCACCCCAAGCGCAAAGATCCGAACATGCCCCGTCGCAACGAAGACAGACGAAGAGAAGAGAAACCTCGCGAACCCCGGGAAGGAAGAGGCCCCGCGGGCCGATACAACGAGTATACATTACTGACAGCTCCCCGAGAGCGCATCCTCGCCGAATGCATCAACTCCGAGTTCAAATAGGGCAGGGTAAGGTTCCCAAAACCATCTGCACCCAAGCCTCACACCGACAAGTCCAAGTACTGCAGGTTCCACAAAAGCCACGGGCATGTGACTGAAGACTGCGTTCACTTGAAAGACGCAATAGAGATCTTGATCCAAGAAGGGCATCTTAAGCAATACACTAAGAGGAACGAAACCAAACACAAAGAGCCAGAAAAGAAGAGACCCCGGGAGGACACTCCCCCCGACGAGTCTCCTTATCAGGTGGCCCTTTGTGTAAACACCCCAAATTTGCCCTCACCCATTCACACCATGGTTTGTGATCATTCTCATACGCATAAACACAATCATATCATCTCACATCTCATTTTTGATTCACTGCATAGATTCTAAGTCATCTGCACCTAGGGTTTGTGATCTGAGCAATCCCAAGGCATCTTGAGCCACTCCAAAGGCAACCAATCAATTCAAAGGGGTCTATATGTGTTCAAGTATCATATTACATCCTTTCAGAGTCAAGAATTCAGAAGAATCACAAGAACTAGGGTTTGAATGGATGCAGAGCCAAGGATAGACTGCACAGTTGACTGAAAATTAGGGTTTTGGTTTCAGAGGCCATAACTCCAAATTTTCTGGTCATTCTTGTTTCCATTGGTCTCTATATGGTATAGGGAGTATACATATCAATTTTCATGAAGAAATTCCATGGGGAAGTCATCTGATCAAGAGTTGACTTTTCAGACAAGTCAGTGTAAAATCAGGGCATCTGAGGCCCCCAATGACCCAACCAATGGGTGATCTTCATCATTTTGAGTGTATATGATCTTTATTTGATCATGGAAGAAGGTTGAAGTTCATAGAAATCAAGAATTTAAGGTTTTTGCAAATGTTGACTTTTTGGGTATAGTTGACTTTTCAAGAATGCATCATTTTAGGTCATTTTTCAAGCCTTGATTTTTGATCCAAAAATGCTTCAAATGGAAAAACTTTGGTCATGAAAGTTGTAGATCTCATCTTTCCCTTTTCAAAAAGTACAAGAACATGATCAAACACTTCTTGGATCAAAAGTTATGGTGTGACAAAGTTGGCAAAAATCATTGATTTTCAAGGCATGCCTCAAATGGAAATTTTGCAAAATCATGAACCAATGCTTCTTGTGACCTCTAGTTCACTTCAAACCAGTATGCAAACATTCTATAAGTCATAAAAATCAGAATTGAACCAAGAATGCCCATGAATTATGGCTTGTGGGATTAGGAAATCACATGTGAACCAAAAAGCCAACAACTTGCAAAATCATCATTGTGCTTCTACCACTTGATGCATTGGATGCTGCACTTTGGCTAGCCTCTCACCTCACCTTGCTGCACCAGAACCAGCCCATGTACTAGCTATAAATCAACCCATGCTTTCCTTACACAAATTTGACTTTTTTGCAAAAGGTGACTTACCAATCAATAAAGGACATGTCTTGTCAACTGACCAATGAGAGAGGTTTTTGTGGAAAAATTGCAAGCCATTTCATGTACAAGGCAAGGCTGAAACACTTGATACCAAGACATTCACAAAAACACACCAAGCTGCAAGTTGCTTCGAATCTCTCTGCCCAGCCTTCAAACACTAAAACCATTTTCACCATTCAACTCATCACACTTCATAGACCTCAAACCACCAAGAGCCTAGCCTGAAACAAGCAAGAACATCCCACTGCCATTCTTCACCTCATTTTGCAGTTTCCTTCGAAACTCTCACCATAGCTCACAAACATACCAACAAACACCATAGACCTTCTCCATTCACCCTCAGGATCACAAACAACCCCTCACAATGGCCTGAAGCTACCAGAATCACCATTGCCATTTCTGACTGAGTTGAAGCAGGAGCTTTCGAAACTCACTATCCAGCCAACATAAACTCTGCTTGAGCATTCAAACACCTTCTGGGGATCAAGTGGAGTGGTTTGCACTGAAGGAAGTGGCCAGAAAGTCATCAGGTTGAAAGCTCCAAATCTCAGGTAGCTTGAAATTTATTTTTCCAGAAATCATTTTTCATGTCATAAACTTGTTCTATGTGCTTCACTGATCATCCTGATGTCATTGGTTTCGAAAATGACTTTGAAATGAGCATTTAATTTCTCTCTGAAACCTGCGTGCCCTAGTTTTCATTTCCTTCGATTCAGCTTATTTAGGAAAAAGAAATTTGTTTTGAGAGAGGGGTTTGATTCGTGAGTGGTTGGAGAACATTTCCCATTTCGTAGATTTTGTTTTTGTTACGTTTTGAAGGTTTTGGGGATTTCTCAGGGGGATGCTGGCCGGAGAAGACGACCGGAAGTCTTCTCCGGCAGCCTGAAAGTGTTTAAGCCCTAATTGCGTGATTAATGATCATTTGAATGTGAGCCGTAGATGGCCTTTGACCTGTTGACTTCCCTCCAGTTTGGATGGCCCAAATCATTTCGTTTGCCCTAATCCACTTAATTAGTTTTAATTAATTCGTAATTAAATTAATTTGGCCAGAGTGAATCCACACCCTTCATTTGCGCGCTGGTCAACAGATTCAAATCCAGAGTGCATCTCAGCCTTCCATTTGGTTTACTTTCATTTTTATTTGTTTTTAATTCATTTTATTGCATTAAATTTGCATATTTATTTTAAAATAGTAAAAAATTCTTAAAAATTATGAAACTTTTTCCTAAAAGTTTTATTAATTTTTAAGACCCAAAAACATTTTTATTTTATTTTTTATCATTAAAAAAGTATTTTTAAATATTTAAAAGATTATTTTTAATTGATTAATGGAAATTAATTAATTAAAAATACTTTTAGGTATTTAAAAATTACAAAAAAATTCATGAAATGTTCTAAGACATTTAGAAACATTGTCCAACCTTCAAACCAAATTTCTTTTTTGATCTTGATGCATTTTAAGAATTTTTCATTGAATTAAATCACATTTTGTGCTTTATTTTGGTCATAAGTTCAAAAAATCATTTCTGCCTATTGGAGAAGAGTTGGACATTGTTTCCTTTTGCTTTGTTTTGTGTTTAGCATGTAGTTTCTAGGATAAAATGGTCTTGATTTGATCTTTCAATTTCAAATTGTTTGGCATTTCTTTTGTTTAGGAGCCCTAAAAACCCTAATAACTTAGAAAATTCATATCTTGAGATTGGTTAAGAGTTGAGACTTCCCCTTTGGACCTTGGTTTAGTATAGGTTTAGGGTTTCTTTGGTTAGCATTTTCCATTTTTTATCTTAAGGTTTGCTTCTGTTTTTGGTTTTTGTTTGTTGTTTGATTCATGAACCCTAATTTGGGCTTTCATTTGCATCCCTCTTGCATCCTCTTGCATGACATGACTTGTCTTTGCACTTTATGCATGCTTGTGTTTCATTTGACATCTTTAGACATGTAGGAAGCATGTTTGATCATTGCATCACATTTTTACCATGTCATTTGCCTTGTATGCTTCATAACTTTTCATGTGTATCCATGCCTCTAAGCTTGCATCATTTGCATCCATGATCTTGTATGAACATCTCCATGCCTTGCCTCATGTTTGCAGCACCTCATAACATCATAATCATCATCAACATGCTTCTGGTTTTGCTTAGCATCATACCATTTCATCTCATCTTGCATTGCATTGCATTTCTTTCTAACATTTCAGGTGGTAAGTAAACTTGGGAAGTGAATTTGCCTTCACTTCTCATAACTTTTCTTTTCATCTCTCTTGCACCCATTGCTGCATTTCTATATGTGTTTGAGATTGAGCTTGCTCATCCTTGTTTCTCCCACTTTCTTTCCTCAAGTGACTTGACTTCTTGAATGAAGCAAGTCACTTTGCTTCTCTGGATCCTGTTCATCTGTATCCTGGTGGTTCTCTTTGAAGATCTTCTCTTGAAAACCTCACAAACCTTAGGAACAACCAAGCATGACAATGACTAGGGTTTTGATTAGTCTCCCCTCTTAGTCTTACCTTTGTGTCTCCTTGAGTCTTCTCTTCTCATCCCATAATCAGGGACTAAACCCTAAAGGTTTTAAGGCTTTGTGATTAAGCTTATGCATGCATCCTTCTATTAGGATGGGGTGTATAACTTTAATCCTAAGTGTTAAACCCTTAATGTGTTTAAATCTCTTAATCAATTCATTTAATAAGTATCAAGACATCACACTTGTAACTTGGGCCTTGCATTAGGGTTCTAATTCTTCCTTAATTGGTTAAGAAGGACTAACCCTAGTGTTAATGGACAAGTCCCCCTCAAGTTGTCTTACAAACCATAAAATTCACTTCTTCATCATATCATTAATTAAAATCCACTTAATTAAAGGCTTGTTTTGTCATGAGTTTAATCCCTAATCATGGATTAAGTTGAGGAGCTTTCCTCAGCTTAAACATTCTCGTCTATTATCCTTCTATTAGGATGGTGTAATGAGTCTGTTTAATCCTTGATTATGGCTTAACCTCATTACTTAACACTAAACAAAAACACCAAAAACATCTAATTAATCACAAGTAGGTTAATGATCTTAATCCTATACCAAAGGTGATTAAGTGTGAGAATCTGACTTCACACTTAAGGTATCCTCATTACCCCTAATCAGAGGGAAGATGTGATGAGTTTACCAACCCATTGGTTTAGGCTTAAGCTCATTAATTTATGACAAATTCTCAAAAGCAATAAAAGACTGAAAATACAAAAACAAACAATAATCGTCTCCTCCGGGATTCTTTTCTCATCTCATTCACTCACAAACGAGAGCTCGCTTCTTCCGTCTAATGCAAGACAGTTTGCACCTGAGCCAGACAGGTCATACACTTGAGCATAGGCAAGTAAGCAGTTCACAAGTCAATTCACCTTTCAGTCTCTTTGGGTCGAACTACGGTGTTCTGACTTCCTCATTGCACGAGAGGATACGTAGGCATAACTTAACGGTTATCGAACAAAAGTCTCTGTAAATTCCCCCTCTTTCCAGCTTCATTCTTTGAGCCTCATTATCATGAGCATCTTATTCTTGTTCTCACACTGACACTTTCATACTTCATATCACTTATACACTATACACTGACACCTGTACATCTTTTCCAGCTATTTTATACATAAATTGCATTGACACTACCCCTTTAAAACACAAATCTTTCAAGCGTGGATCCCGTCGAGTACGGCGGACAATCTGGGTGCTAATACCTTCCCAGGTTGTAACCAACCCCCTTTCTCAGTCTCTCTGGTTCGCAACCGTCTTATCCATCTCTTTCTAGGTCTATGCAGCATTGCCTTTCCTCTGGGATAAAAATGCCTAGCTGGCGACTCTATTCATCTCCAGTGAGTTCACGGCTGTGTGTTCTCATTGTCTCTCTCGCCGACCGTTCGCGTCTGTACCTTCATCTGACTTAGTTTCATTTGTCGGGAGCGACAGCTTGGCGACTCTGCTGGGGACCCTTATATTGCAACCAGGGCTTCTGGTTCTTTTTGTGGGTTCCTCCTAGCGCTTGTTTGATTTGTGTTTACTGGGGTGTTATGTGCTTATTTGTGTTGGCGTATTTGTATTTATTTTGTACAGTTTTGTTTATTGTTTTCTTATAGCTTTATGCATATATTATCATATTGTCATACTGTGCTGCTGGCTGGATCTGTTGTTTGCTTTGGTGGGTGGGTGTTCCATTGAGAGTTAAGGTCCTATACCTGGGACCTGAGTGACACCTAGGCTAGAGTGAATCATATTCTTTCCCATTCCATTTCGGTCTGGTGCGGGAATATGAAACACGGTTCAGATATGGGTTTCTTCTTGAGAACTCTGTGTTGCAGATTTCCTGCAATGCTAGGGCTATCTGGGAAGCCTGCTAAGTCTGGATGACCTTTTAGTATTGACCTTCAGAAACTGAGGTGAATTAGAGGAGGAACTGTTATGGTTATTGTAAACACTGTACCTCCGGGTTGGAAGTGTTTACACTTCTCATAACTGATCCAAGTCTGAGGATCCTTGTTCTAGAACACCACCTGTGAGGGGGTTGGGCTGTTTACAGGTTTGCAGGTACCTTGACCTCAGAATACCCTGTTACTTTGATTGTTTAAGAGTACTCCATTTTGGGTCAGTTCTTGTGATTCTAAACCCGGGACGTGTGACTCTTTATTTGAGTCCCCAACCTTGGTTACTGGATTTATAGACCTCCATCTGGAATTCTTGAACACACTTGGACTCATATTAGGGCTTTTGATCAGATCCAGCTCAGTCACAAACCCTTGCATTTCATTTGCATACATAATCATTGCATCATATTGACATTTGCTTATTTGTTTCAGGGTATCCATCTTCATTTGGTTTTGGTTTTGACCCCATCTTCAGTATTGACTTGTCTTCATCAGCTATCTGCTTCAGTTACCACCTGCACCAGCCAGTCAGTGGCCCACTTCTTCAGTATTATCATCAGCACCTGTCTCTACTCAGTCTCAGCATCATGGCTCCTAAAAAGAGCAACATCACCTATCACTTCTTCCAGCCAGAGTTATCAGACATCAGGAGGATTCAGACCCTGATCACTCCAGATCACATACCTTTGTTCAGGGAGAGTTATGGAGATATACTGGACATGGTTATGGATCTGGACCCTTCACAGAGGAGCCTCATCCACACCTGCATTCAGTTTTATGATCCTCCACTGAGATGTTTTACTTTTCAAGACTTTCAGTTGGGCCCCTTATTGGAAGAGTACTCCTCATTAGTTGGTATGCCTATCAGGAGAGAAATTCCTTTCAACCCTGAGATGGTCTTTCCTGCTAATGGAGAAGTAGCAAAGGCTTTGCATCTGGAACCTGTTTTGATTGAGCAGCATATGACCTCTAAAGATGGAATCCCTGGTTTTCATCTGGACTTCTTAATTTCTCAAGCTAGTCTGAAGGTTTCCCTGGGGGAGTGGAAAGCTGTTTGTGCTTTACTGGCCTTAAGTGTATATGGAATTGTGTTGTTTGCAGATGAGCCTCGATTCATTAGCAAGAATGCAATCCATCTGTTCATTCTGAAGAACCCAGTGCCAACTTTATTGGGGGATCTTTACTATTCAGTGCATCAGAGGAATGAAAAGCAGAGGGGGAGGTTAGTGAGGTTCTGTGCTCCATTGTTCCACACTTGGCTTCTCAGGCATCTACCCAGGACGGATGCATTTTTAAACCCTCATCAGCAGAGCAACTGGGCTAAGAGGCTCACTGTTCTAACTTCAGCAGACATCAGATGGTGCACTCAGAGCACCAAGGGCAGGGATATCATCACCAGCTGTGGGCATTTTCCTAATGTGCCTTTGATAGGAGTTAAGGGTAGTATCAATTACAACCCTCTGCTGTTTAGACGACAATTGGGCTATGCGCTGGTCCACACTCCTAGGGCACAGGACTTGGTGGAGACCCTTTATTGTGAGAACAAGATTAGTTTGACTGTTGTTAGGCAGGCTGCTTGGGCCTGGGGTAATGTTCAAACCAAGGGAATAACCATTCTGGGGAAGTGCAATAATGTGGCATCAACACAATATTATGAGTGGTCCCATGCCAGGGCCCAATTCTCTGGAATGCCCTTTACCATAGAAGACATGCCTGAGTCATCTTCAGCACCACCCCCTGCCACTATCAGTTTGGAAGAGTTTGAGAGCTTGAAGGAAAGAAATGAGAAGCTAACCCAGGCTTTACAGAAGACCCTCCGGGAGAGGAGTGAAGGTATAAGGGAGATTGAGAGATTGGAGAAGTTGAGAGTGGAGCATCTGACTAAGATTGAAAGGTCTGGGGATTATATCAACAAGTCTAAGGCTGGTGAACAAATTCTGAAGAATGCTTGCAAAGAAGCCCAGTTCCAGAGAGCAAGGACAGACTTGTACTTGAAGGAGAGTCAAGCCCGGTGGGTCAGGATCACCGAGGCCCGTACCCTGGAAGACAAGAGAGTTCAAGACAAGATGGAGCAACTAGAAGCTAGTGCAAAAGAACAACAAGAAGCCCTGGCAGCAGCCCAGAGGGAGATATCAGAGCTAAAAAATCAAAGCAGGGGTGAAAAGGTCCAAAGAACAAAATCAGCACAAGAAACTAACAGCAGCTGTTACGACCCGGAATCTCCTCATCAGGAATCTCACGGAACGCCCGGCTGATCCTGTGACCGAAGCACTTCTCAAGGAAGTTCGTGAGGATGAGTTTGGTCTTGGTGTTTGACCATTTGCTTGTTGTTGTTTCTTTTCTATGTACTTTTACTTTTTTGTGATGTATTTTGACCCCTTAGGGGGCTTGTGTTGTAAAATGAACAAGTTGTATTATTCCACCTTTTGTAATGTATTTGTGTTAGTTTGCTTCATCTGAGCTTTCATCAAGCAACAACAACAGCATCTTCAAGGGTCTGGAAGGGTCAAAACTGAAGGCCAAACCGGATACCTTGAGAACAAATAAGCATAACTGCATTGCATGCTAACCCTTCGTTTGTTTTGCAGGTTTTGTTTTATTGTTGCTAACCTCTGTTGTGATGTCTCAGGAATTATTGCTCGTCGCCGGGTATTTCCCCTCAACCGTCCGCACCGTTATCCAACCCGAAACAACCTTCCGGGAATTCAGATGGATCAGATGCAGCAGGACCTCACCGAGGTCAGAAATCAAATGGCAAATGAGAGGCTAGAAATGAGGAACCAAATGACTCAGTTTATGGAGGTTATGAACAACATGGCTCAGAGCCAGGAAAGGTTGAGAGCCATGGTGGAAAGGCAGAATCAAGAAGAGCCCCATGTGGGAACTGCTGGCACAAGTAACAACGAGAGGGTTCAACCTCATGTCAATCCCCCGGTTTTTGGACCCCATCTCCATCCTGAGGCCAACATCCCTGTCAATATACAAGGGACTGCCACAGCAGGGAGGGTACTACAGGAAGACCCTCAAGAAGACCAGTTCACGGTAATGGGTGCTGGTGAAGAAGCATATGATAGAAGATTGGATGAAATAGCTGAGAAGTTGAGGTCTTTAGAATCTCAAAACTCTTTGGGCTTCGACGTCATGGACATGGGCTTGGTAGACGGGGTTAGGATTCCCCACAAGTTTAAGCCTCCATGTTTTGAAAAGTATAATGGGACTTCTTGTCCTCGAACCCATCTACAATCTTTTCTCGGGAGATTAAAAGCTTATACCATGGACGAGAAATTGTGGATGTTCTATTTCGAAGACAGCTTAACTGGAGCGTCAAGAGAATGGTACTCTCACTTGACAAGGGCAACTATTAGATGCTGGAAGGACCTGGCAGAGGCCTTCATCAGACAGTATCAGTATAACTTAGATATGGCACCCAACAGGACCCTCCTGATGGGAATGTCACAGTCTTCAAGGGAAAGTTTCCGAGAATATGCCCAGAGATGGAGGCAACTGGCTGCTGCTGTTCAACCACCTATGTCTGAACGGGAAATGGCAGATATGTTCATGAACACCCTTCAGGGAACATATATTGACAGGTTGGCTGCTTTCTCTTCCACTAGCTTTGCAGATGTTGTCATAGCCGGGGAGAGAATTGAAAGCTTGTTAAAAATGGGAAAAATCTCAGACAACGGTGCAAGCTCGTCCAGTGGTACAAGAAAGCCTTTTGCAGGCCCAAGAAGAACTGGCGAGACCAATGCCATCCATTCAAACAGGGGCAGGCCCCAATATGCTCAAAGGTCAATAGCAGCAGTCACCATCCCTGCTCCAGCTCATCCTCAACCTGTCTATCAACCTCCTCAACAAAACTATCAACCACAACCTCAGTATCATCAGCAAAATCAGTATCCTACAAGAAATTACAACAACAGCAACACCAACAACAATAACCAGCAAAGGCCATTCCAGCAAAGGCCCTCTCAAGCTAACAGAGTGATCGATCCGATCCCAATGCCATATGCTACATTGCTGCCACAGCTTCTGAAACTCAACCTGGTTGAGCTAAGAACGTTGGCACCTCCAGATCCCAATAGTCTACCCAGGAACTACGACTCCAATGCCAGATGTGCCTTCCATTCAAACGCACCTGGCCACAGTACGGAAAAATGTAGGGCTCTGCATATGAAGGTACAAGACCTGGTAGACTCCAAGGCTCTGAATTTCGCACCACCACCCAATGTCAATAAGAATCCGATGCCAAACCACGGTGGTCCTCGAATTAACGCTATTGAAGAAGACAAACCGTCTTATTTAATAACCAGTGTGGGACAGATCAGGACACCGTTGGTAGAAATCAAGGCTCAGCTCTTGGAATGCAACATGTTCCCAGGATGCGAGTTGGGGTGTGCTTACTGCAATATCTCTGTAAATGGGTGCGATAATTTGAGGAATGGCATAGATGGCCTCATTCAGAGTGGCCAACTTCAGATCACCACATCATTTCCAACAAATCCAGCAATATCATCAGCAACGGTTTCAGAACCTCCTACAACTGCAGTAACCATTGTTCCTAACAATTCTTCGGCTTCATCAACAAGTACTTCGTCCATTATCTCAACCGATCAGTTTTCAACAAATTTTCCTGCTACAACTTCAGCTTCACTCCATTTCGAACCTTCTACAACAACAACATCCATTCTTCCGCCAATGTCTCCTACAACTCCAGCAACAAACCATGAAGATGTCTCAACTGTCACCATATTTTATGATCCTGAGAATAACTCTGCCTACCATTCAGAAGGTGCTGCTCCCACCAGAGCACCGGTTACAATCTTTTATGATCCGCAAACAATTACAGTCCCTTCAGCAGCAGCAATCAGTCCAGTCACTGTCACGGTGCCTGGACCAGTACCATATGAAAGCAATAGGGCCATCCCTTGGCACTATGGCTCTGACGTGTACTGCGAAGGAAAAAGAATCACTCTTGAAACATCAACACCTGCACCACAAATTGACAATGTGGGGGGAGGCGGAGGCTTCACTCGAAGCGGACGTCTCTTTGCTCCACCAATTCAAAGACCTACTGCCGAAGCAGAAGCTGCTGCCAAGGCAAAAGGAAAGAGCCCGGTGAAGGAAGATCAAACTGTTAAAGAAGCCTTGAAGACACCGTTCGATCAAGAAGTTGATGAGTTTATGAGAATCATCAAAAAGAGTGATTACAAAATTGTGGATCAACTTCACCAGACGCCATCCAAAATCTCTATCCTCTCACTGCTTATGTGCTCCGAAGCCCATCGGAATGCACTACTCAAAGTCTTGCACGCAGCTTACGTGCCTGAAGAGATTACTGTCAACCAGTTGGAGACCGTGGTTGGAAATGTTACTGCTAGCAATGGGCTAGGGTTCACCAATACTGACTTGACAGCGGATGGCCGCAACCACAACAAAGCCTTGCACATAACCATGGAATGCAAAGGAGCTGTTCTTTCTCATGTGCTGGTAGACACAGGTTCGTCCCTGAATGTCTTACCAAAGAAGGCTCTGGTGAAGTTAGAATATGATGGACTGGCATTGAGACCCAGCGACCTGGTGGTAAGAGCCTTTGATGGTTCTAAGAGATCGGTTCTGGGAGAGATTGAGCTACCTGTGACAATTGGCCCACAGACCTTTAAAACTATCTTTTATGTGATGGACATTCAGCCCGCCTACAGCTGTTTGTTGGGTAGACCCTGGATTCACGCCGCCGGCGCAATAACGTCTACCCTTCACCAAAAGTTAAAATTTGAGTGGGAAGGCCAAGTTGTCACAATCTGTGGAGAGGAGGACATTTTTGTCAGCCACCTGGCAACCTATAAGTACATTGAAATGGATGGAGAGATCCATGAAACAATGAGCCAGGGGTTTGAAGCTTTGAATGTGAATGAAGCATCTGCTGTATCTGGTACTCCAATGTCATCTTACCAACAAGCCCGGAAGGTTGTTGAGGAAGGAACTGCCCTGGGCTGGGGCAAAGTTTTGGCTGTGGAGGAGAAGAAGGACAAATTTGGGTTGGGTTACAGACCAACTCAACATCAAGCAAAGGCCGCTGGAGAGCCTGGTTTTGTCAGTGGGGGGATGCTTACCCCCGATGCTATCAACTGTCTGGAAGACGAGCTGGAAGAGGAGCGCAATCTGGAGAATTGGATTCGTCCGAAAATCCCGGGGAGCAGTGTCTCGAACTGGTCTTCCCAGGAAATTATAAGAGTTACTCATACAGAGTAATTATTATTTCCTGTATTTTTATAAGCATGCATTAAAGTCTTGCATCTTGCCCAGGATGACAAGACTCATTTTGTAATCAGGGCCATCTGTACTTTTGTGCAAACAAGATTAAATTAATGAAATATCAGACATCTTTTGCAAACGAGTCTTTTTCTTTTCTTTTTTGCTCACTGTTTTTTCCATTTTTCTTTTTTGTACAAAAAAAAATAAATGGCAGTGTTTTCAAAATGACAACTTCATTTCACTTTTCTAAATAAGACTAAAATCAAATCACTAAAATGAACAACTTAACCCTTGCAGAGAGTGCCTCCCTGACTGCACCGACAACAGCACGGCTATGACATCGTATGACTTTGACAATCTGATCAATCAAGCTGATGAAGGGGTTGAAGAAGAATATGAGCTTCCTGAAGAGCTAGCCAGATTGTTAAGACAAGAGGAAAAGGTTATTACTCCTCACCAGGAGGAGGTTGAAGTGATTAATCTTGGTACAGAAGAAGACGTGAAAGAGGTTAAAATCGGGGCCTGCCTGCAAGACTCAGTGAAGAAGCAACTGGTTGATCTACTTCAAGAGTATGTGGATGTGTTTGCTTGGTCGTATCAAGACATGCCAGGGTTGGATACTGACATTGTTGTGCACAAGCTGCCTTTGAGAGAAGAATGCCCTCCAGTCAAACAGAAGCTGCGCCGTACTCGTCCAGACATGGCTATGAAAATCAAAGAAGAGGTACAAAAGCAATGGGACGCCGGGTTCCTTGCCGTGACTAGCTATCCGCCGTGGGTTGCTAACATAGTACCTGTGCCTAAGAAGGACGGCAAAGTAAGGATGTGTGTTGACTACCGGGATCTGAACCGAGCCAGCCCGAAGGATGACTTCCCTTTACCTCACATTGATGTATTGGTTGATAATACGGCTCAGTTCTCGGTATTCTCCTTCATGGACGGATTTTCAGGGTACAATCAGATTAAAATGTCACCTGAAGACATGGAGAAGACAACATTCATCACACCCTGGGGTACGTTCTGCTACAAAGTAATGCCATTTGGGCTCAAGAATGCCGGTGCAACGTATCAACGGGCTATGGTAACATTATTCCATGATATGATCCACAAAGAGATAGAATGTTATGTGGATGATATGATTGCCAAGTCCCTTACTGAAGAAGATCACCTGGTAAATCTGCTCAAATTATTCAGACGTCTGAGGAAGTATCAACTGAAGTTGAACCCCAACAAATGCACATTCGGGGTGCGATCTGGTAAGCTGCTGGGTTTTATTGTAAGCGAGAAAGGGATTGAGGTTGACCCTGATAAAGTCAAAGCTATTCAAGAGATGCCTGCACCGAGGACAGAGAAAGAAGTTCGAGGGTTCTTAGGTCGATTGAACTACATTTCACGGTTCATATCTCACCTTACGGCAACCTGTGAACCCTTGTTCAAGTTGTTAAGAAAGGAACAGACGGTCAGGTGGAATGAAGACTGCCAGAAGGCTTTTGACAAGATCAAGGAGTACTTACAAGAACCTCCAATCCTTATGCCTCCAGTTGAAGGAAGACCTCTAATAATGTACTTGACAGTATTAGAAGAGTCAATGGGGTGTGTGTTGGGCCAGCATGACGAGTCTGGTCGAAAAGAGTATGCAATATACTACCTAAGCAAAAAGTTTACCGACTGTGAACAACGTTATTCACTGCTCGAGAAAACTTGCTGTGCTTTAGCGTGGGTTGCTCGCCGACTAAGACAGTATATGTTGACCCACACTACCTTACTGATCTCAAAGATGGACCCAGTCAAGTACATATTTGAGAAGCCAGCACTTACCGGACGGGTTGCAAGATGGCAGATGATTCTCACAGAATACGACATACAGTACACATCTCAGAAAGCCATCAAGGGCAGTGTACTATCTGAATATCTTGCTGAGCAACCCATTGATGATTACCAGCCTATGAGGTTTGACTTCCCTGATGAAGACATCATGTTCATTAAAACAAGAGATCATGAAGAGCCCATTCACACTGAAGGGCCTGACCCGAAAGAAGAATGGACTATGATGTTCGACGGGGCTGTTAACATGAATGGCCGTGGTGTTGGTGCAGTACTTATTACACCCAAAGGAGTTCACATGCCTTTCTCGGCAAAACTCACTTTCAACTGCACTAACAACGAAGCTGAATACGAAGCTTGCATTATGGGTCTTGAGGAAGCCATTGACCTCAGGATCAAGACATTGACCGTATTCGGAGATTCAGCTTTGGTAATCAATCAGACCAATGGGAAATGGTATACACACCAGGATCATTTAATACCTTACAGGGATTATACAAGGAGGTTATTGACTTTCTTTACAACAGTCAAGCTTGAGTATATCCCTCGGGACGAGAATCAGTTCGCAGATGCTCTGGCCACCATTTCATCCATGATCAAAGTTCAAGCTGCCAACTTTGTGCCTCAGATCTCAGTGTCCAGACTCGACAGACCAGCATATGTGTTCGCAGCAGATATTGTTAAAGATGATAAGCCTTGGTTCCATGACATTAAGCGCTTCTTAGAGGATCAAACATACCCACCTGGGGCATCTTCCAATGATAAGAAGACCTTGAGAAGGCTTGCTGGAAGTTTCTTTCTGAACACTGATGGGTCTTTATACAAGAAAAACTTTGATATGGTACTCCTCAGATGTGTTGACAAGACGGAAGTAGATTTGTTGATGCATGAAGTGCATGAAGGCTCTTTTGGCACCCATGCTGGAGGACATGCAATGGCTAAGAAGTTGTTAAGATCAGGCTATTATTGGATCACAATGGATGCAGACTGTTGTGCCTATGCCAGGAAATGCCACAAATGCCAGATCTACGCAGATAAAGTGCATGTACCTCCGAATCCTTTGAACATCATGTCTTCACCATGGCCCTTTGCCATGTGGGGCATCGACATGATTGGCAAGATTGAGCCAACTGCTTCAAACGGCCACAGATTCATCCTGGTCGCCATCGACTATTTCACTAAGTGGGTTGAAGCAGCCTCATATGCAAATGTTACAAGGCAAGTGGTAGCCCGATTTCTGAAAAGAGATATCATCTGTCGATATGGAGTCCCCGAGCGAATCATTACTGATAATGGTTCCAATCTCAACAACAAGATGATGGCTGAACTGTGCCGGGACTTCAAGATCCAACATCACAATTCTTCTCCTTACAGACCAAAGATGAATGGTGCTGTTGAGGCGGCAAATAAGAATATCAAGAAGATTGTGCAGAAGATGGTAGTCACCTACAAAGACTGGCATGAAATGCTACCGTTTGCCTTGCATGGGTACCGCACGTCAATCAGAACATCCACTGGGGCAACGCCGTATCAGCTTGTGTATGGTATGGAAGCAGTCCTACCTGTTGAAGTTGAATTGCCCTCTCTACGGGTACTAATGGATGTTAAACTGAGTGAAGCAGAATGGGTTCGGTCCCGATTCGAGCAACTGAGTCTGATTGAAGAGAAAAGATTGGCTGCAATCTGTCATGGGCAGTTGTATCAGAAGAGAATGAAGAAAGCCTTCGATCAGAAAGTCAGGCACCGAGAGTACCAAGTGGGAGATCTTGTGCTGAAAAGAATCCTCCCTCCTCATACAGACCACAGGGGCAAATGGACTCCAAATTATGAAGGACCATTCGTTGTAAAGAAAGTTTTTTCTGGTGGAGCGCTGATGCTCAGCACCATGGATGGTGAAGATTTCTCGTCCCCTGTGAATTCAGATGCAGTTAAAAAATACTTCGCATAAAAATGACCCGCTGGACATAAAAACAGAATGTAAGTCCAGGCAAAAATAGGGCATCCCAGCGAGTCAAAAACAGAATAGAAGACTCGGGCAAAAATAAGGGAAATAAATAAAAATGTACACCCGCTGAGTTGAAAAGCCGCATTGGACAACTCAGGCAAAAATGGGTATCCCGATGGATTGAAAACCCGAAAGGGCGATCCATGCAAAATAAGGGAATAAGCGAACAACTGCATTCTGAATTCGTCTGTATCACTTGCAACTTGGAAAGCTCCAACAAAATCAAGCTTCAATCGGAATCGGCCCTTCTTCAGAAAGCAAGACGAGAAGAACGTCATTGTCATACGAGTCATAGCAGAAGAGGAAGCTCCTTAAAGCGTCGTCAACACCGCCAGCATTTTGTTTCTCAATTTATAACAATCTCCTTATTTTAGGAGACTTGTTTCTTTGACTGTATCTTGCAAATTCAGGGCACATGAATTAATAAAATCAGATTTTTCAGTCATGTTTCGTTTTGTATATTTTTTATTTGCAAAGGATGTCTGGTGTCTCTAAAAAATCAATTGCATAAGTACAGATGTTTTTCTCCCGAAAATAATAATAATAAAACACATGCTCACAGGGAATATACTTACTCTTGAGAGTGCTTAACTCCTATGACGGAATCCAGTAAAGGATACCTCGGGACCTTTTGTGCGTCTCCTTATCTTTGCAGGATTGCAGGTATCCAGAACGCAACCTGGGGCATGCAGGTCACGTCTCGGCAAGCTGGTGAATCATTATCAACTCGGTCTATCTTCCACGTGGCACTGAAAGGTGCCTATCTCCCCAGCGAAGTGGCCAAATCAACATACACTCAATCTCAGCATCTGAAATGCTCTATCCCCAGCTGAGTTGCCTCTCATAAATTCCCCTGCCGAGTTGCCATTTCATCCTCAGCTGAGTACAGAAGTCAGGGAACCATCTCCCCACAGATTTCCAGCCTCTATCCAGAAGAGCGGCGCATAGAAGATCACAACAGAGCGAAGAAAGCCTCTGCAAACCCCAGCTGGGTCCCACATTACAAGGATATGTCAACCAGTGACCTATATCCCCAAATGAATACATCTCACCAGATCTACCAATGATCTCATCCCCAGCTGGGAGGCCCTTTTCAAACAGATCAGCCAGAGATCTTCGCAGCAACGGGATCCGAATCCCGGTTTGATATTTCTGCATAATCATGGCATTTGCATCATATTATCCCCTCAGAGCGTAGCATTCCGTCTAAAACAGAGCATTACGGCAAAAAAATCAAACGCATAGCATAATCATAAGCCATGTTCTGAATTAACAACAACCGTTCATCATCATTGTACAGAAATCCTCACCAGAGTCCCAGCAAAAACAGTTGCCTCATATTCACAAATACCAGCATATTTCCTTTTTGATACCCGTCCGTATCATCACTCCCCAGTAAAGTCGTCTGAACACTCTTTATAACAAAATCACCCGTATTACAGATACTTCATGACACCCGTCCGTGTCATATTACCAGCAGAAAGCCAAAGACATCCTCTTTGCACCCACACATACCTATATATACACTTTCCTGACACCCGTCTGTGTCATATTCCCAGCGCAGTCGCCTAGACTTTGTATGGCAGATACTTGTTCATATTACACTTTTCTCTCTTGACACTCGTCCGTGTCACCCTCCCCAGCAGATAAATACTCATCTATACACCACTTGTACTACTCATGTCACACTTATGCAGATACTCGTCCGTATTTTGTATACACCGTTTATATCCCCACAGATTCAACAGTAGTCCTTGTTCTTTGTTAACCAGTTGGTACTCGTCCGTACCATCATCTCAGAACATTGCGCCTAGTGTTTGTTTCTACATGATACTCGTCCGTATCATAGTCTTAAGGATGCTCGTCCGCATCTTTAATCCATACACCGTGTCAAACACTTATGTCTTCTTGAATATAGATACTCGTCTGTGTCTACTATTCCCCAGAAGAACCTTCGGATGCAACACTCGTCCGTGTTCTCTGTTAACCAGTTGATACTCGTCCGTATCATCATCTCTGAGCATGTGTCAGTTTTGTCCCTACATGATACTCGTCCGTATCATAATCCTAAGGATGCTCGTCCGCATCTTTAATCTATACACAATACCAAACACCTATACTTTCTTTTCTTGGTTGTGAACGCTCGTCCGTGTTCACTATATCCCCAGTAGATCGCCAACAAAGCTTTTTCTTTTATCTGACACTCGTCCTGTGTCACGATAAACCCTGAAAGCAGCCGTACCCTGCTGAGTGGTCGTCCTCCACTTCTTGATGGTCGTCCTCCATCATGCTCATCTGATGGCCGTCCCCATCGTTGATTTTAGCAGCCGTCCCCTGCTAGGTGGTCGTCCTCCACCTCCTGATGATCGTCCTTCATCATTTTATCCAATGGCCGTCCCCATTGTTGATTTTTGGTTATCTGACATTCGTCCTATGTCATGAGAAACCTCGAGAGCAGCCGTACCCTGCTGAGTGGTCGTCCTCCACTTCTTGATGGTCGTCCTCCATCATGCTCGTCCGATGGCCGTCCCCATCGTTGACCTTTTATCCGATGGCCGTCCCCATCGTTGATATTTTCGGCAGCCGTACCCTGCCAGGTGGTCGTCCTCCACCTTTGATGGTCGTCCCCATCATTTTTCCTTTATTACCCAACAGAGCAGCCGTACCCTGCTAGGTGATTGTCCTTCACCTTTGATGGCCGTACCCCATCATCTGTTTATTTCATTTATTCTTTAACCCGATGGCCGTCCCCGTCGTGGTCCCTTTTCTTTTTTAGCCCGATGGCCGTTCCCCATCAGTGGTTACTTTTGCTTTATGAACTTGATGGCCGTCCCCGTCATGTTTCATTAATTCCCAGAGAATTTTACAGCTTTATCTTGATGGCCGTCCCCATCATAATTTGATTTTTTTCCCAGCTAGTCGGCCGTCCCCGTCTTAGCTTTACCTTTTATCCCCAGCATGTCGGCCGTCCCCGTCATTGCTTTATTTTACGCACTTTTCTCAGCATGTCGGCCGTCCCCGTCATTGCTATTTACCCAGCAGTCGTCCTCTGCTCGACGGTCGTCCTCCGTCGCCCACACTTTACAATATACTTTATTTTCCTTTACAATCTATATCCCTTTTCTTCTTCGTTTCTGTGAGTGCAAATTTTGGACTGTCTTTGGTATTCAACCACAAGTTATCTTGTTTGCCTGTTAAGCCGTTGCTTACAACCTGCACAGCTAACTCATGTTTGAATAGGGGCAGCTGTAAACACCCCAAATTTGCCCTCACCCATTCACACCATGGTTTGTGATCATTCTCATACGCATAAACACAATCATATCATCTCACATCTCATTTTTGATTCACTGCATAGATTCTAAGTCATCTGCACCTAGGGTTTGTGATCTGAGCAATCCCAAGGCATCTTGAGCCACTCCAAAGGCAACCAATCAATTCAAAGGGGTCTATATGTGTTCAAGTATCATATTACATCCTTTCAGAGTCAAGAATTCAGAAGAATCACAAGAACTAGGGTTTGAATGGATGCAGAGCCAAGGATAGACTGCACAGTTGACTGAAAATTAGGGTTTTGGTTTCAGAGGCCATAACTCCAAATTTTCTGGTCATTCTTGTTTCCATTGGTCTCTATATGGTATAGGGAGTATACATATCAATTTTCATGAAGAAATTCCATGGGGAAGTCATCTGATCAAGAGTTGACTTTTCAGACAAGTCAGTGTAAAATCAGGGCATCTGAGGCCCCCAATGACCCAACCAATGGGTGATCTTCATCATTTTGAGTGTATATGATCTTTATTTGATCATGGAAGAAGGTTGAAGTTCATAGAAATCAAGAATTTAAGGTTTTTGCAAATGTTGACTTTTTGGGTATAGTTGACTTTTCAAGAATGCATCATTTTAGGTCATTTTTCAAGCCTTGATTTTTGATCCAAAAATGCTTCAAATGGAAAAACTTTGGTCATGAAAGTTGTAGATCTCATCTTTCCCTTTTCAAAAAGTACAAGAACATGATCAAACACTTCTTGGATCAAAAGTTATGGTGTGACAAAGTTGGCAAAAATCATTGATTTTCAAGGCATGCCTCAAATGGAAATTTTGCAAAATCATGAACCAATGCTTCTTGTGACCTCTAGTTCACTTCAAACCAGTATGCAAACATTCTATAAGTCATAAAAATCAGAATTGAACCAAGAATGCCCATGAATTATGGCTTGTGGGATTAGGAAATCACATGTGAACCAAAAAGCCAACAACTTGCAAAATCATCATTGTGCTTCTACCACTTGATGCATTGGATGCTGCACTTTGGCTAGCCTCTCACCTCACCTTGCTGCACCAGAACCAGCCCATGTACTAGCTATAAATCAACCCATGCTTTCCTTACACAAATTTGACTTTTTTGCAAAAGGTGACTTACCAATCAATAAAGGACATGTCTTGTCAACTGACCAATGAGAGAGGTTTTTGTGGAAAAATTGCAAGCCATTTCATGTACAAGGCAAGGCTGAAACACTTGATACCAAGACATTCACAAAAACACACCAAGCTGCAAGTTGCTTCGAATCTCTCTGCCCAGCCTTCAAACACTAAAACCATTTTCACCATTCAACTCATCACACTTCATAGACCTCAAACCACCAAGAGCCTAGCCTGAAACAAGCAAGAACATCCCACTGCCATTCTTCACCTCATTTTGCAGTTTCCTTCGAAACTCTCACCATAGCTCACAAACATACCAACAAACACCATAGACCTTCTCCATTCACCCTCAGGATCACAAACAACCCCTCACAATGGCCTGAAGCTACCAGAATCACCATTGCCATTTCTGACTGAGTTGAAGCAGGAGCTTTCGAAACTCACTATCCAGCCAACATAAACTCTGCTTGAGCATTCAAACACCTTCTGGGGATCAAGTGGAGTGGTTTGCACTGAAGGAAGTGGCCAGAAAGTCATCAGGTTGAAAGCTCCAAATCTCAGGTAGCTTGAAATTTATTTTTCCAGAAATCATTTTTCATGTCATAAACTTGTTCTATGTGCTTCACTGATCATCCTGATGTCATTGGTTTCGAAAATGACTTTGAAATGAGCATTTAATTTCTCTCTGAAACCTGCGTGCCCTAGTTTTCATTTCCTTCGATTCAGCTTATTTAGGAAAAAGAAATTTGTTTTGAGAGAGGGGTTTGATTCGTGAGTGGTTGGAGAACATTTCCCATTTCGTAGATTTTGTTTTTGTTACGTTTTGAAGGTTTTGGGGATTTCTCAGGGGGATGCTGGCCGGAGAAGACGACCGGAAGTCTTCTCCGGCAGCCTGAAAGTGTTTAAGCCCTAATTGCGTGATTAATGATCATTTGAATGTGAGCCGTAGATGGCCTTTGACCTGTTGACTTCCCTCCAGTTTGGATGGCCCAAATCATTTCGTTTGCCCTAATCCACTTAATTAGTTTTAATTAATTCGTAATTAAATTAATTTGGCCAGAGTGAATCCACACCCTTCATTTGCGCGCTGGTCAACAGATTCAAATCCAGAGTGCATCTCAGCCTTCCATTTGGTTTACTTTCATTTTTATTTGTTTTTAATTCATTTTATTGCATTAAATTTGCATATTTATTTTAAAATAGTAAAAAATTCTTAAAAATTATGAAACTTTTTCCTAAAAGTTTTATTAATTTTTAAGACCCAAAAACATTTTTATTTTATTTTTTATCATTAAAAAAGTATTTTTAAATATTTAAAAGATTATTTTTAATTGATTAATGGAAATTAATTAATTAAAAATACTTTTAGGTATTTAAAAATTACAAAAAAATTCATGAAATGTTCTAAGACATTTAGAAACATTGTCCAACCTTCAAACCAAATTTCTTTTTTGATCTTGATGCATTTTAAGAATTTTTCATTGAATTAAATCACATTTTGTGCTTTATTTTGGTCATAAGTTCAAAAAATCATTTCTGCCTATTGGAGAAGAGTTGGACATTGTTTCCTTTTGCTTTGTTTTGTGTTTAGCATGTAGTTTCTAGGATAAAATGGTCTTGATTTGATCTTTCAATTTCAAATTGTTTGGCATTTCTTTTGTTTAGGAGCCCTAAAAACCCTAATAACTTAGAAAATTCATATCTTGAGATTGGTTAAGAGTTGAGACTTCCCCTTTGGACCTTGGTTTAGTATAGGTTTAGGGTTTCTTTGGTTAGCATTTTCCATTTTTTATCTTAAGGTTTGCTTCTGTTTTTGGTTTTTGTTTGTTGTTTGATTCATGAACCCTAATTTGGGCTTTCATTTGCATCCCTCTTGCATCCTCTTGCATGACATGACTTGTCTTTGCACTTTATGCATGCTTGTGTTTCATTTGACATCTTTAGACATGTAGGAAGCATGTTTGATCATTGCATCACATTTTTGCCATGTCATTTGCCTTGTATGCTTCATAACTTTTCATGTGTATCCATGCCTCTAAGCTTGCATCATTTGCATCCATGATCTTGTATGAACATCTCCATGCCTTGCCTCATGTTTGCAGCACCTCATAACATCATAATCATCATCAACATGCTTCTGGTTTTGCTTAGCATCATACCATTTCATCTCATCTTGCATTGCATTGCATTTCTTTCTAACATTTCAGGTGGTAAGTAAACTTGGGAAGTGAATTTGCCTTCACTTCTCATAACTTTTCTTTTCATCTCTCTTGCACCCATTGCTGCATTTCTATATGTGTTTGAGATTAAGCTTGCTCATCCTTGTTTCTCCCACTTTCTTTCCTCAAGTGACTTGACTTCTTGAATGAAGCAAGTCACTTTGCTTCTCTGGATCCTGTTCATCTGTATCCTGGTGGTTCTCTTTGAAGATCTTCTCTTGAAAACCTCACAAACCTTAGGAACAACCAAGCATGACAATGACTAGGGTTTTGATTAGTCTCCCCTCTTAGTCTTACCTTTGTGTCTCCTTGAGTCTTCTCTTCTCATCCCATAATCAGGGACTAAACCCTAAAGGTTTTAAGGCTTTGTGATTAAGCTTATGCCTGCATCCTTCTATTAGGATGGGGTGTATAACTTTAATCCTAAGTGTTAAACCCTTAATGTGTTTAAATCTCTTAATCAATTCATTTAATAAGTATCAAGACATCACACTTGTAACTTGGGCCTTGCATTAGGGTTCTAATTCTTCCTTAATTGGTTAAGAAGGACTAACCCTAGTGTTAATGGACAAGTCCCCCTCAAGTTGTCTTACAAACCATAAAATTCACTTCTTCATCATATCATTAATTAAAATCCACTTAATTAAAGGCTTGTTTTGTCATGAGTTTAATCCCTAATCATGGATTAAGTTGAGGAGCTTTCCTCAGCTTAAACATTCTCGTCTATTATCCTTCTATTAGGATGGTGTAATGAGTCTGTTTAATCCTTGATTATGGATTAACCTCATTACTTAACACTAAACAAAAACACCAAAAACATCTAATTAATCACAAGTAGGTTAATGATCTTAATCCTATACCAAAGGTGATTAAGTGTGAGAATCTGACTTCACACTTAAGGTATCCTCATTACCCCTAATCAGAGGGAAGATGTGATGAGTTTACCAACCCATTGGTTTAGGCTTAAGCTCATTAATTTATGACAAATTCTCAAAAGCAATAAAAGACTGAAAATACAAAAACAAACAATAATCGTCTCCTCCGGGATTCTTTTCTCATCTCATTCACTCACAAACGAGAGCTCGCTTCTTCCGTCTAATGCAAGACAGTTTGCACCTGAGCCAGACAGGTCATACACTTGAGCATAGGCAAGTAAGCAGTTCACAAGTCAATTCACCTTTCAGTCTCTTTGGGTCGAACTACGGTGTTCTGACTTCCTCATTGCACGAGAGGATACGTAGGCATAACTTAACGGTTATCGAACAAAAGTCTCTGTAAATTCCCCCTCTTTCCAGCTTCATTCTTTGAGCCTCATTATCATGAGCATCTTATTCTTGTTCTCACACTGACACTTTCATACTTCATATCACTTATACACTATACACTGACACCTGTACATCTTTTCCAGCTATTTTATACATAAATTGCATTGACACTACCCCTTTAAAACACAAATCTTTCAAGCGTGGATCCCGTCGAGTACGGCGGACAATCTGGGTGCTAATACCTTCCCAGGTTGTAACCAACCCCCTTTCTCAGTCTCTCTGGTTCGCAACCGTCTTATCCATCTCTTTCTAGGTCTATGCAGCATTGCCTTTCCTCTAGGATAAAAATGCCTAGCTGGCGACTCTATTCATCTCCAGTGAGTTCACGGCTGTGTGTTCTCATTGTCTCTCTCGCCGACCGTTCGCGTCTGTACCTTCATCTAACTTAGTTTCATTTGTCGGGAGCGACACTTTGCATATCACGACCAGAAGATGTCAGCTTCCCCGGTGTCATACCCCAAATTTGTCCTACCCGCACCTTTTACTTTACTGTTTCACCATTTATTTCAAAAAATCCAAAAAATATGTATCATTTTACTTTTCTGTCTGATATTAGAAAATCCAAAAAATGTCATTTATTTTCAAAACCAGGAAATTAATTTTCACTTTATTAGTTCAAACTCACTAGCTCATTTACCGTTTTTTTATATAAAAATAACTACCAAAAGTCAAAATGCATTCATTATTTTCAAAAAAAATATTAATTTCTCTTATCATTAGAATTCACTTTTTATATTTAATTATTATCCAAAAATATACATACAAAAAATCTCTTTTATTTTTATTATTAGATTTTTTTTCTAGTTTTCTATTATTATTACTTTATTATTATTATTATTATTATTGTTATTATCCTTGCTTCTGTTATTATTATTGTTATTATCCTTGCTTCTGTTATTATTATTATTATTATTATCAAGTATTATTATTATTGTTATTATTCATACTATTATTGTTAGTTGTTATTATTTTGTTAATTGTTTCATTCCAAATGCCAGCAACACCACTCTAAAGATTTTTTTGTACAAACTTTTTTCCTTTCCATTCACAACAACCTACAACCCAATTCCATAACAAATTTGCAGTACATTTTTTCGTCACAGCCTGTCACAAATCACCCTCAAATCTCCCTTTTACCCTGAAAATTCTCTCTACAAATGCTGTCATTTTTCTTCATTCAGAGGAGGCTTGAACAAAATTAGAAAATTCTCTGCAAAAATATCAAGGCATCAAGCTTCAGAAAATGTCGCAAAATCAGAAAAAATAAATCTCCCCAAACTCTGTTCCTTTCTTCTTCATCATAACCCAAACAAAAAAAAAGAAATACAAAAGAATAGTGACTGAGCGATATTCATTATTTTCCCAGAAACTCTTCCTTCAACTTTCACTTTATTCTCCTCAAAACCACACAGAAACCACCACCATTAAAATCCATCACCCTTTAAACTTTTTTTAACCTTCTGCATAAACCTTCCCGTTATGTTTGTTCATCCAGCTTCATAAACTGCTCAAACTTTTTAATACCGTACCATCACCGCAAAACGAAAACCGTCTCAGCAAGCCACCTTCAATGAACCCGCACAACCCCTTTTCTTTGTTTCCACCATAACCGCGCCGGCCACCGCCGCGAACTCGCCGGACGCGTCCAAACACCCACCAAAAACTCACCGAAAAAACACCATCAGCCATACCTCGAAGCCTTTCCGCATCACCTCCAAACACCACTGTGATTCGAAACCAGAAATAACCCTCACTAAACCGCGACGACGGCCTGAGCACAAACGCAAACAACACGCCGTGAAACTCACCAACAAATCCGAAAAAAATCCCAAAAGCCAAACCATAACCACCGTGAGAACATCCGAACCATCCTCCTACCGCCGCTCAACCAACCACCAAAACAGAACCCTTCGAAAACCCATCACCATAAACCTTCAAAACCAGCCGCGATTTCCCTCACCGGCCAACCGAATCGGAAACACAGAACAGCCGCGCAAACCAGCCACTGTTCACAAACCTCAACCAAACCCTCCATTGTCTGAACCTCCGCATCACCGCGAGCGCCGACGACCATCATCTTCCGTGAATCCGTGCCGCCACCAGACGAACGGAGAAGCAACCAAAACGTGACAGCCGCCGCGCGAACGTGGAAGGGAGAGGCAGATCCGTGAAAAGTGACGTGATTTGAGAAGGAGAAGGAGATCGCCGTGCGTTGGAAGGGTAGGTGTTTCGATATCGCGTTTACGCTTTTGTCTTGGCTTGATTCTTTTTCTTATCATTGGTTTTTGTTTTTATTTTTTTAATTTGATTTCAGTTTCTGTTGTTCTTAATATTATATGTTTTTATTTAAAACCTCTTTCTATGGTTACTGTGTTCAAATGTTATTAGGTTTCTAAACAGCGCCTTCCCCATTTCAATAGCCTTTCATTTTAATAAAAAAAAACTAGTTAGGTTATTATTGCTGTTAAGCCCATTAGATTCATTTTGCTCACACCACACTGATTTCACAACGCAGCCCCCTTTTTGTTCTTTTTTATTTAATAATTGTTATTTCATAACTTACTTTTGTTCTTATTTATAATCCTTATAATCTTTTCTAATAGTTTGTTAATAATCTTGAAGTTTAGAAAGAATGTTTTAAGAAAATATGTGTTATTAATTTCTTTTTGGGCCGATGATATTATAAAAGGCCGTTTTTCGCCCGATTACATTTAATCGGTGATGAGCGGTCAATATGAGGCCCTCTTTTATTTTATTCTATTATTTTTATTTTGAACAAAAAACTTGTAATATAATTTAATTTTATTCATTATTTTCAGCATTGTTTAATTGATTTATTTATTTATATTCATTATTCCATTTAATGTTTCGCGATTCAATTTATTCATTTTATTTTCGCATTTTAAATTACGATTCGACTCCTCATAGAACGATTTCATTAAATTGATTCTAAGGCAGTTCACGAACAAAATTGCGTCGCGTCCCAAAAAAGGTCCAACGCCTTCGAATAGTTGCGCTCGATTAAAAGGTCCAACGCCTTCAAATAGTTGTGTCCCGAATAAAAAGGCCGAACGCCTTCGAATAGTTCAAACACACTGCACACACGCTTCCTCTTGGGCAAACTACAATGATACCCTTTATTTCTCGCAATCCCCTGTATTTATTTTGTATCCCTCTCCCCTTAATTTGTACGCAATTTATTTTCCGTATTTATTTTTGAATCCTTGGTCCAACGCCAAGCGATTGCACTTGCACACTCGCACTTTATTTTCCAGTTATTATTTCTTTATTAGGATCCACCTATCTTTGCGAGCCGAGCGCATTGTGCCTCGCTAAACAAACCACAAAAATAAACCTCCACCTGCATTTACCCTTTTAACCTCAAAAAACCAAAACGTTTCGATTAGATCCAAACCCTTGATCCAACGTCAAGCGGCTTTAGGAAATAAAAAATTCTAATAAAACGAGAAGATTTGTACGCCACGAGCCTTAAGCGGTAGAAAGGAGGATAACGAGCTCTCGTTACTCGCTCCGATTATTTCGACGCAGGACGCTCGTCCTGTTGGGCGGGATAAACTATCCATAGTCTTTAATGCATTTCAACTCCTAAACCCTTTCATCAAAGAAAGGTAATAAAATCAACAACCATTACCCTTAGTAGGCCGAACTACGAGGCTCTGACTTTCCCATTGCAGACGGGAGTACGTAGGCACGAGGATCTCCATCCTTGCCGAGCACCTAGGTCCAATCTAACTTATAATTCAACTCATTTCCCTCTAGCAAGCAATTCGTTTAAGCATAGACATCCTTTCTCGCGCGTTAACTTAGATGGTTCCCATCGAGTACGATGGATGTAAGGGGTGATAATACCTTCCCCTTGCATAACCGACTCCCGAACCCAGGCAATGGTTTCGTCGACCTTTGTCCTCATCCTTTTCCTCCCGGGTTGTATCTATATCTTCCCTTTCCCTCTTCGGGAATAAATAGAATTAGGTGGCGACTCTTCAGTCCGTCCGGCGCGCGGCTCCGTCCTTTCGGATCGCGTGAGGTCGTATTTTTCGGGGTACGACAGCTGGCGACTCTGCTGGGGACTGGTTCACCCCTATGTGAGTCGAGCCTAGTCTAGGTTCCCGCGTTTGTTTGGTTGTTTGCTTTTATGCCTTGCTTGTTTATTTTTATCGCTTTCTTTATCGCATTCCATATTATATATCTTGTGGTTCCTTGGTACTATAATTTGGATCGATACTTTGCAAAAGAAACTTGAGGGAAAAGCTCTATGCCCGGGCTTACGAGTACAAATTTAAGTTAGCGAGGTTGTGTAGTATGGGCTCCCGAGAGAACCTCTCTCGTGGGTTGTCGATACGAAAACCTCACTTGGAGTAGATTTTAATGAGAATACTGACAACCGTCAAGCTTTCGGCGTGTGTGCTCAGTTGTTTTCATTAAGGTCAGCAACTCTGAGAGCCTTTAGAACCTTTTGGTTAAAACATCGGTTGATGGTTGCGTAGTATTGGGCACCAGGGTTCACCCTCGCGTGGCTCGATACGAAAACCTCGCTTGGAATAGACTTACTCAATGGAGTTGATTGACTGTCAAGAATGTATGAAATTGACACGTGCATCAAACAGTTGAGGAAGTTCCATAACTCCAGGACTTTGTTTTAAACCTTGTGTCGATGATCACGTAGTATGGACTCCCGAGAAAATTTTCTCTCGTGGGTTGTCGATACGAAGATCTCACCAAAAATAGATTCATGTGGTGGAGTCAATCAACCGTCATGCTTATGGCGCGTGTGATGAACAGCCATATGAATTGATAACTTTGGGATCCCTAAAAACTTTAGAGTCTACCCAGTGAGTTCCTGATCAGAGTATCCTCCATCTGTACCTCGGACTCGTGAGACCTGATCTTGTGATCCTGGATTCTGACATTGCATATCATTTCATTTGCATCATTTCTTGCATTTCATTCCAAAAATCGAGAACTCATTTCATGTTCCTCCATCTTCAGTAAATCAAGCTGGTTTCCCGACGCCCGTATCGAGCTAGACGACCGTATTTAACTCGAGCCAACACTAGAAGACTGATGGACGTGATTCAAGAAGAACAAGCTGCCATGAGGGAGGAGATCGACTCGGTCAAGAGCAAGATTGACCAAATTTATGAGACTTTGCAATCTTTGGCAAGAATGGAAGAACGTCGCGAAGCTGCTGCCGCAATGAACAATGCTCAAGTGCAAGGATCTACCTCTCGAGCAATGCCTTCAGTTCCCGTTCCAAATCCTTTGGTCTACGGTTTGCCTTCAGGCTTCACTCCTGCTGTTGAAGAGGTTACTTCCCAACCAATACCTGCTTCTGGTGTTACTATTGGTGCTATTCCTCAAGCTCAACCTATTCCAGTTCAAGTCCAGTTTCCTCAAACTGAAGAGAATCATCAAGTTGAGTATGAGATGCATACTGCTGTTCCAATTACCAATCCTCATGCTGTTCAAGAGTCTGAAGCTATGAAGATGTGCCGCGAGTTAGCTGAAAAACTCCGAGTTATGGAAGGACACAACTCAACTTCTCTGAGTGCCTCAGACATGTGCTTAGTTCCAGATGTTGTGATCCCTGCTAAATTCAAACTTCCTGAATTCGAGAAGTACAAAGGCCTCAGCTGTCCTGAGCTTCATTTGAGGATGTACTGCAGAAAGATGGCCGCTCATGCCAAAGATGACAAGCTCATGATCCATTGCTTTCAAGACAGCCTGTCTGGAGCGTCTCTAGAATGGTACATGCAGCTCGAGCGCAACAATGTTCGTACTTGGCTTGATCTATCTGATGCATTCAAAAAGCAGTACAAGTACAACACTGACTTAGCTCCTAACCGTACTCAACTTCAGAGTATGTCTCAAAAGGAAAGCGAATTCTTTAAGGAATACGCCCAACGCTGGAGAGAGTTAGCTGCCAGAGTTCATCCGCCATTGGTTGACCGTGAATTGATCGATATCTTCATGGGTACCCTACAGGGACAATATTACGAGAAGCTGATCAGCAGTGTATCTTCTGGATTTTCAGACATGGTGATGGTCGGAGAAAGAATCGAAGAAGGTTTGAAAAGTGGAAAAATCCAAGGAGGCTCTAGCAGCCAAAACAATGCCAAGAAACCTTTCAATGGGCACAAAAAGGGTGAAACAAATGCCATTTCTACTGCAAGTGGGAATTTTCAACAGAGTGCACCCGCACCAGTTCCCTACTATCAGTACCCCTATGTTGCTGTTGCACAATATGCTCCTATGCCATATCAGCCAGCTCCTCCAATGCCATATCAGCAGGCCTTTCAAGCTCTATTGCCGCCTCAGATGGCTCATCAACCACGTCCACCTCCAATGGTTGCGGCTGCGCAATATGCGCCCAATCCATACCAGCAACCGGCTTATCCACCACGGCCTGGTCAACAACAACAACGCGCTCCTCAACAGCGTCCACCATATCAGCCAAGAAGGCCTGAAAGAACCTTTGATCCCTTGCCTATGACACATTCTGAAATCTTTAATCAGATGATGGCAAAGGGAACTCTTGTTTTAAAAGACTTGCCACCACAAACTGGTACTGCCCGAGACTATGATGTCAATGCCCGCTGTGAGTATCACAAGGGTGCTCCAGGTCACACGCTCGAGAATTGCAAATCGTTCAAGCACAAGATTCAAGATCTGATCGACTCTAAGGATCTCACCTTCACTCCGAGAAATCCAAATGTCTAGAACGATCCAATGCCGTCACACGGTGCCAACAAGTGAAGACATGTGAAGGGGTTGTTGAAGACCAAGCTGAGTAGTCTCAAACTTTGAAGCATTCAATCAAGAGAAGTTCATTCCTCAAATCAAGGCAGCCAGTGCCATTTATTATTTCTGCATTCCTGTTGTTTTGTATTGTTTGTTTAAGTACTATTTGCTTTGAACATTGTTATTTGTACTTGGTTTTGTTAATGTTATGTTTATGCATGTTTTGAATCAGTTTATTCGCATTCGCTCATATTTACCATTTATCACAAAAATCACAAAATATTCCCTCACTTCACTTTAGCAAATATTTGAGGGAGGATGATGAAAACGAAATACCCATAACTGTTGCGGTATGCTTTCGGATAAAACCTCGTCGATGATGTACAGGCATTATTTCAAATTCCCAAACACTGGAGATATAAGGAGTTAATCCCTAGTCAACCACTTCGAGCCTAGAAGTAGGAGTTTCTTTCGGATACAACCCTTACATTTAACCCGGGGCAGGGTAGTTGTTCAGTTAACATGACTACACTTCAAATCACAAGATGAGACATCCCGTCAGAGGACCATCAACGAACGACTTGGCAATCACAATATTCAACAAAATACAAAAAAAGACCACTAAGTTGAGCACCCAAAGGGAGACTTAGTTGAGAAAAAAAAATCAAAAGAGAAACTCAAATCCTCAACAAAAGCAAAACAAAAATCAGTGACCACCAAATCAAGAATCAAAGGGTCACCAGCAAAATAAGATGACTGCCACTTCCAAGAGAATCTTAAAGCTTCATCTTCACTCTTGCAAAGTCAAAACAAATGCATATGTAGAGTTAACTGAACATAGGACTGGAGAACATCACGAAGAAGGGGTGGGTACAAATCAAACTTTGAGCCTTACATCCTTTGTTTCTCGAACCATTAACCAGACCACGTTACAACCCTCAAAAGACCTAATTGAGGCGCGGTTTATTCTGAAAGCATGTTACCAACAAGGTTGCGTAAATTGACTCCCATATATTTGCTAATCTTCAATCTCGATTGCACACTGTTCTTGCTGCATTTTTTTTACGCACTTCCTAAATCAGCACCTCGTTTGGGCTAACAGTCCTTTCGTCACACTATCACATCATTCAAATAAATTGACTGTTTCAAAACTTATATGAACTTTACATTAACACTACCATTTGTGTATGAACAACTTAATTGCAAATCAGTGCTTGACATCAGTACAATCCCAGCAAGGGGCAATCAAAAGAGGAATTCGAATCAATATTTCTTCAACATCCCAATCAGGGGCAATTTATTTCAAAATCAGCCCAGTCAGGGGCAAAATCACCTTCAAAGGCTCAATCAGGGGCAGGTCATGTCATGGTCACTGTCGAAGCTTCCCCATCAAATTTATTTCAGATACCCTACAGGCAGGGGCAAGCAAACCAGGAGAAAATCTTCCTATCTCTTCTCCCCAGCTGAACAGGCGGCCCTTGCTAGACATTGGCAATCGTTCAAAGCGAAACCAATCTTCATGTGTCAATTAAGTCGCTTCGCTCATCAGCGGATAACCAAGCTCGGAGCTTTCAGATCCATCTTCTGATCATACATCGTCGAAGATCGAGTTTCGGGGAATCAGTCCCTCCACCCACCCAAAGTCCAATCATTATTGGCAACTACCAGACCAAAAGTCCACCAAGCTGGCACCTTTCAATCACTCATATGCATCATTGTGCATCATATGCAGTCATAAGCATCATTTACATCAATCATTTGCAGCATATGCATCATGTGCATACCTAGATAAATCAGCTTTTCATATCCCCAACATTATCGAATTTATATCTCAGTGCATAAGCATTTGCATCGTATCTCCACCATTATGGAATACCATTTCACAACAATCAAGCATAGTTACATATTTCAGGATCCAGGATCAGTCCAAGATTCCAAGCCTTTCCTCAGCGAAAGTCAGGATCCAGGGTCGATCGAAATTTCCAAAGATTCTCCAGGTGTTATTCAGTGGACGTCCCCGTTGGATATTTCTCTTCCAGTTTATTTAAATTTTCTATTGCTCAGCATCGACCTAGCATCGAGTGCTGGGGTCGCATTATCATCCTCGCGGTGGTAAGCGATTATTTTAATTTTCTGTCTTTCGGCATCCATATCGACCTAGCATCGAGTGCCGAGTTCGCATTATCATCCTTGCGGTGGTAAGCGATTATTTAATTTTCTGTTACTCAGCATCGACCTAGCATCGAGTGCCGAGTTCGCATTATCATCCTTGCGGTGGTAAGTGATTATTTTATTTTATTTTCTGTTACTCAGCATCGACCTAGCATCGAGTGCTGAGTTCGCATTATCATCCTTGCGGTGGTAAGCGCTTATTTTATTTTATTTTCTGTTACTCCACATCGACCTAGCATCGAGTGCCGAGTTCGCATTATCATCCTGGTGGTGGTAAGCGATTATTTAATTTTCTAGCAACCTGTTTTGTTTCGCATAACCTTCATTTTCCAATTTTAATCATCGATTTACTGGATATTTTCTTTTGCGGACAAATTTGGAGTCTGTTAATATCTAATTATCTTATACCTTGAAAGTTTGAACGCGAGCCAGTTCATCTTACTTGGTCTAAGCCAATTCGATAGGGGCATCTGTCATACCCCAAATTTGTCCTACCCGCACCTTTTACTTTACTGTTTCACCATTTATTTCAAAAAATCCAAAAAATATGTATCATTTTACTTTTCTGTCTGATATTAGAAAATCCAAAAAATGTCATTTATTTTCAAAACCAGGAAATTAATTTTCACTTTATTAGTTCAAACTCACTAGCTCATTTACCGTTTTTTTATATAAAAATAATTACCAAAAGTCAAAATGCATTCATTATTTTCAAAAAAAATATTAATTTCTCTTATCATTAGAATTCACTTTTTATATTTAATTATTATCCAAAAATATACATACAAAAAATCTCTTTTATTTTTATTATTAGATTTTTTTTCTAGTTTTCTATTATTATTACTTTATTATTATTATTATTATTATTATTATTGTTATTATCCTTGCTTCTGTTATTATTATTATTATCAAGTATTATTATTATTGTTATTATTCATACTATTATTGTTAGTTGTTATTATTTTGTTAATTGTTTCATTCCAAATGCCAGCAACACCACTCTAAAGATTTTTTTGTACAAACTTTTTTCCTTTCCATTCACAACAACCTACAACCCAATTCCATAACAAATTTGCAGTACATTTTTTCGTCACAGCCTGTCACAAATCACCCTCAAATCTCCCTTTTACCCTGAAAATTCTCTCTACAAATGCTGTCATTTTTCTTCATTCACAGGAGGCTTGAACAAAATTAGAAAATTCTCTGCAAAAATATCAAGGCATCAAGCTTCAGAAAATGTCGCAAAATCAGAAAAAATAAATCTCCCCAAACTCTGTTCCTTTCTTCTTCATCATAACCCAAACAAAAAAAAAGAAATACAAAAGAATAGTGACTGAGCGATATTCATTATTTTCCCAGAAACTCTTCCTTCAACTTTCACTTTATTCTCCTCAAAACCACACAGAAACCACCACCATTAAAATCCATCACCCTTTAAACTTTTTTTAACCTTCTGCATAAACCTTCCCGTTATGTTTGTTCATCCAGCTTCATAAACTACTCAAACTTTTTAATACCGTACCATCACCGCAAAACGAAAACCGTCTCAGCAAGCCACCTTCAATGAACCCGCACAACCCCTTTTCTCTGTTTCCACCATAACCGCGCCGGCCACCGCCGCGAACTCGCCGGACGCGTCCAAACACCCACCAAAAACTCACCGAAAAAACACCATCAGCCATACCTCGAAGCCTTTCCGCATCACCTCCAAACACCACCAGCCATACCTCGAAGCCTTTCCGCATCACCTCCAAACACCACTGTGATTCGAAACCAGAAATAAACCTCACTAAACCGCGACGACGGCCTGAGCACAAACGCAAACAACACGCCGTGAAACTCACCAACAAATCCGAAAAAAATCGCAAAAGCCAAACCATAACCACCGTGAGAACATCCGAACCATCCTCCTACCGCCGCTCAACCAACCACCAAAACAGAACCCTTCGAAAACCCATCACCATAAACCTTCAAAACCAGCCGCGATTTCCCTCACCGGCCAACCAAATCGGAAACACAGAACAGTCGCGCAAACCAACCACTGTTCACAAACCTCAACCAAACCCTCCATCGTCTGAACCTCCGCATCACCGCGAGCGCCGACGACCATCATCTTCCGTGAATCCGCGCCGCCACCAGACGAACGGAGAAGCAACCAAAACGCGACAGCCGCCGCGCGAACGTGGAAGGGAGAGGCAGATCCGTGAAAAGTGACGTGATTTGAGAAGGAGAAGGAGATCGTCGTGCGTTGGGAGGGTAGGTGTTTCGATATCGCATTTACGCTTTTGTCTTGGCTTGATTCTTTTTCTTATCATTGGTTTTTGTTTTTATTTTTTTAATTTGATTTCAGTTTCTGTTGTTCTTAATATTATATGTTTTTATTTAAAACCTCTTTCTATGGTTACTGTGTTCAAATGTTATTAGGTTTCTAAACAACGCCTTCCCCATTTCAATAGCTTTTCATTTTAATAAAAAAAAACTAGTTAGGTTATTATTGCTGTTAAGCCCATTAGATTCATTTTGCTCACACCACACTGATTTCACAACGCAACCCCCTTTTTGTTCTTTTTTATTTAATAATTGTTATTTCATAACTTACTTTTGTTCTTATTTATAATCCTTATAATCTTTTTTAATAGTTTGTTAATAATCTTGAAGTTTAGAAAGAATGTTTTAAGAAAATATGTGTTATTAATTTCTTTTTGGGCCGATGATATTATAAAAGGCCGTTTTTCGCCCGATTACATTTAATCGGTGATGAGCGGTCAATATGAGGCCCTCTTTTATTTTATTCTATTATTTTTATTTTGAACAAAAAACTTGTAATATAATTTAATTTTATTCATTATTTTCAGCATTGTTTAATTGATTTATTTATTTATATTCATTATTCCATTTAATGTTTCGCGATTCAATTTATTCATTTTATTTTCGCATTTTAAATTACGATTCGACTCCTCATAGAACGATTTCATTAAATCGATTCTAAGGCAGTTCACGAACAAAATTTCGTCGCTTCCCAAAAAAGGTCCAACGCCTTCGAATAGTTGTGCTCGATTAAAAGGTCCAACGCCTTCAAATAGTTGTGTCCCGAATAAAAAGGCCGAACGCCTTCGAATAGTTCAAACACACTGCCCACACGCTTCCTCTTGGGCAAACTACAATGATACCCTTTATTTCTCGCAATCCCCTGTATTTATTTTGTATCCCTCTCCCCTTAATTTGTACGCAATTTATTTTCCGTATTTATTTTTGAATCCTTGGTCCAACGCCAAGCGATTGCACTTGCACACTCGCACTTTATTTTCCAGTTATTATTTCTTTATTAGGATCCACCTATCTTTGCGAGCCGAGCGCATTGTGCCTCGCTAAACAAACCACAAAAATAAACCTCCACCTGCATTTACCCTTTTAACCTCAAAAAACCAAAACGTTTCGATTAGATCCAAACCCTTGATCCAACGTCAAGCGGCTTTAGGAAATAAAAAATTCTAATAAAACGAGAAGATTTGTACACCACGAGCCTTAAGCGGTAGAAAGGAGGATAACGAGCTCTCGTTACTCGCTCCGATTATTTCGACGCAGGACGCTCGTCCTGTTGGGCGGGATAAACTATCCATAGTCTTTAGTGCATTTCAACTCCTAAACCCTTTCATCAAAGAAAGGTAATAAAATCAACAACCATTACCCTTAGTAGGCTGAACTACGAGGCTCTGACTTTCCCATTGCAGATGGGAGTACGTAGGCACGAGGATCTCCATCCTTGCCGAGCACCTAGGTCCAATCTAACTTATAATTCAACTCATTTCCCTCTAGCAAGCAATTCGTTTAAGCATAGACATCCTTTCTCGCGCGTTAACTTAGATGGTTCCCATCGAGTACGATGGATGTAAGGGGTGCTAATACCTTCCCCTTGCATAACCGACTTCCGAACCCAGGCAATGGTTTCGTCGACCTTTGTCCTCATCCTTTTCCTCCCGGGTTGTATCTATATCTTCCCTTTCCCTCTTCGGGAATAAATAGAATTAGGTGGCGACTCTTCAGTCCGTCCGGCGCGCGGCTCCGTCCTTTCGGATCGCGTGAGGTCGTATTTTTCGGGGTACGACACTCGGGACACCACCCGAAGGGCGGGTCACTGCTCACAGCCCTTGGGAAGACTTTCCGACTGCCCTCGTCATATCGGGCGGAGGGATGAACGGCGAGGCCGCCTCCCTTTCAGTAAAACGCAAGTTCGACGAGCTCCTTCTGACCGCACCCGAGCAAAAGGCAACGCTGACAAAGTACCGAGGCAAATCCAACCCAATATCTTTCTTTCTGGAGGAGCTTCCGGGTGGTTCCCCAAATTCGGGCATCCCATTGTTGATTAGACCCAAGATGGCTCAGTTCGACGTCAGACGCATTCTGGTCGATCAAGGAAGCTCGGTGGACATCATGTACGTCCACCTTTTCAAGACTCTAAAACTAGACAAGACCAACCTATCTCCCTACGTCGGGTCCGACTTCCAAGGATTCAACGGGGCCACGACAAAGCCGTGGGGCTACGTCGAGCTCCTCGTCACCTTCGGAGAGCAAGAGACGGCCAGAGAAATCAAGATCCAGTTCCTGGTCATAGAATGTCCCTCTCTTTACAACTGCATTCTCGGCCGCCCGACCTTAGCCGAGCTGACTGCGGTCCCGTCTACCGTCCATCTGAAGATGAAATACTACACCAAACTAGGTCGCGTGGTCACCGTCCACGGCGACATCGAAGCTGCCCGAAGGTGTTACGATGCCGCAGTAAAAGGACAGCCCACAGTCAACACAAAGAGCAACAAAAAGCTCAGGGCCGAGGATCCTCCCCTCCAGGGAATCAATGCCATCGACCTCGATTTCCGCATCGGCCAGGAAGAAACTGAAGAATGGAAACCCACCAAGGAGCAGACTCCTGCTCATCTGTTCCGCCCGATCCCGAACGGAGAGTTCGAGCTCATCCCTCTGGGCGACAACCCTGACAGAGCAGTAAAAATAGGCAAAGGATTTCCCGAAGAAACGAGGAAGCAACTCGCGACATGCCTCAGGGAGAAATCCGATCTCTTCGCGTGGAACGCCGCAGAAATGCCCGGTCTAGACCCTGAGGTCGCATGTCACCAATTAGCTTTGGACTGGGCAGTCAAGCCCGTAGCGTAGCGTAGGCGCAAGCAGTCCCCCGAGAAAGCGGAGGCTGTCGAGCGAGCTGTAAAAGACCTCTTAGAGGCAAATTTTATTTCTGAAGCCCAGTACACAACCTGGCTCTCTAATGTAGTCCTTGTTAAGAAAAATAATGGAAAATGGCGCATGTGTGTTGATTATACTGATCTTAATAGGGCTTGTCCCAAAGATGTTTTCCCTCTCCCTAACATAGATAAACTCGTTGACAACTCTGCAGGTTTCAGACTCTTGTCCTTCATGGATGCATACAACGGATATAATTAAATCCCTATGTCGGACACGGACAAGAGATACACAGCGTTCATGACCCCGACCGGCAATTACTACTACAACGTAATGCCCTTCGGACTCAAGAACGTCGGGGCCACATACCAGCGCATGATGAACAAAGTGTTCAGGGGAGAAATAGGGGATATGCTCGAGGTATACATGGACGACATGATCATCAAATCACACGAGGAGACCGACCACGCTCGACACCTCTACAAAGTCTTCGAGCAGGCGAGACAGTGCAAAATGAGGTTCAACCCTGAAAAATGCACGTTCGGCATCCGGACAGGAAAATTCCTAGGTTTCTACCTCACCGAGAGGGGAATCGAGGCCAACCCCGACAAATGTCGAGCATTTTTGGAATTTCCGACCCCGAAATCCAAAAAATCTATCCAATCCCTCAACGGGGTGCTCGCCTCACTCTCCCGTTTCATCGCCAAATCTGCCCAGCACGCGTTACCTTTCTTCAGACTCCTCCGTAAAGAGGCCAGCTTCGAATGGACCGACGAATGTGAACGGGCGCTACTCCATTTGAAGAAGGTCCTCTCCGAACCCCCGGTCCTATCACGACCGTTGGAAAGGGAGACCTTATATGTATCTGTCCGTGGCAACCGAGGCCGTCAGTGCCGTTCTAATCAGAGAGACCGACGAGGGACAAAAATCCATCTATTTCACGAGCAAAGCGCTCCAAGGCCCCGAGCTCAGATACCAACAAATCGAAAAGGTCGCCTTGGCTCTCATAAATGTAGCAAGGAGATTACGTCATTACTTCCTCGCCCACACGGTCAAGGTAAGAACCGATAAACCAATAAAACAACTCCTCGGACGACTAGACATGGCCGGCAGAATGCTAAAATGGTCGCTGGAACTTTCCGAATTCGATATACAATACGAGAACAGGAAGGCCCTGAAGGCTCAAGCCTTGGCCGACTTTATCGCGGAAATGACTCATAGCCCAGTACCGGTGGTCGGTGCCCATAAATGGACGATCTTCGTCGACGGCGCCTCCAGCACGACGGGAAGCGGGGCCGGGATCATCCTCGAAGACGAGGACGGGATCCTGATTGAGGTATCATTAGCATTAGATTTCCCAACATCAAACAACCAAGCCGAATATGAGGCTTTCATCGCCGGTCTGAGATTGGCAAAGACCTAGGAGCAAAGGAAGTCAAAATATCAACAGACTCCCAGCTCGTGGCATCACAAGTACAGGGAGAGTACCAAACCAAGAACGACAACCTCATCGAATACTTGGCCTTGGTCAAAGAAAGACCCGAAAAATTCGAGAAGTGGGAAGTTCAACACGTACCTCACGAGCACAACACACGAGCAGACATCCTGTCGAAACTAGCTAGCACGAGAAAGAAGGGCGGAAACAAATCAGTAATCCAGGAAATCCTTCCTCGACCTAGTATCGAAAAGCCACCTCCTCCACTTGAGGTTAACATGATCGGGGATACTCATTGTTGGATGACGCCCATCTATGATTACCTCACGAAGGGCGAACTCCCCGCTGACCCTAAAGAGGCGACCGTCACCAAACGTAGGGTGTGCTCGTACGTCCTCCTCGAAGGGAAACTCTATCCTAGGGGGTTTTCCATCCTGTTACTCAAATGCGTCGAAGAAGAGAAAGTTCCCGACATATTGGGGGAAATGCACCGAGGAATCAACGCCCAACATCCCGGCGGACGGTCACTCGCACGAAAGGCTCTTCGAGCAGACTATTATTGGCCGACTATGCAAAACGACTCCAAGGAACACGTCAAAAAATGCGACAAATGCCACCGACACGCCGACATGCACCTTGCACCCCCGAACGAACTAAAAACACTCTCCTCTCTTTGGCCCTTCGCATGGTGGGGCATGGACATCCTCGGACCCTTCGTAACCGGATCATACCAGAATAAATACCTCATCGTAGGGGTGTAAACACCCCAAATTTTCCCTCACCCATTCACACCATGGCTTGTGATCTTTTCATGTGCATAAGTTCAACCATAGCATCTCATACCACATCTTTGATTCACTGCATTGCTTCTAAGTCATCTGCATCTAGGGCTTGTGATCTGAGCCATCCCTGAGCTATTTGAACCACTCCAAAGGTCATCAATCACTTCAAAGGGGTCCATGTATGTTCAAGCATCATATTGTATCCTCACAAGGTCAAAGAAGCCAAAGAATCACAAGAACTGAGGATGGCATGGAAGCAGAGCCAGGCTTGACTGCACAGATGACCTAGAATTAGGGTTTTGGTTTCAAAGGCCATAACTCCAATTTTTTTGGTCATTCTTGTTTCTATTGGTCTCCATGTGTTATAAGGATCATTCAAATTAAGTTTCATGAAGAAATTCCATGGGGAAGGCATCCAATCAAGAGTTGACTTCTTGAGCAAGTCAGTACAAAACCAGGGCATCTGAGGCCCCCAATGACCCAACCAAGGGGTGTTCTTCATCATTTTGATTGTGTATGATCTTTATTTGATCATAGAATATGTTGGAAGTTCACAAAATTGAAGAATTTCAAGCCATTTGCAAAGTTGCCTTTTTGGGAAAATGACTTGTAATGGAAACTTGCCATTTTGGGAAACTTTTTCAAACCTTTCTTTTTGATTCAAAAATGCTTCAAATGGGAAAACTTTGGTCATAAAAGTTGTAGAATGTATCATTCCCTTTTCAAAAAGTACAAGAACTCATTCTAATTCATTTTGGATCAAAAGTTATGGCTTGTCAAAGTTGGGAAAAATCACATAATTTCAAGTTATGTACCAAAGAGGCAAAGTTGCAAAACCACTTGCCAAGGCAAATTGTGCTTTCAAATGGAATTCTAATCTTTGCACAAACATAAACCAATGCCTAAAAGTCAGAATGCATCAAAGGTTTGCCCATTTTCATGACTTGTGGATCAAGAAACTTCAAAAGGGCCAAAGTTGGACAAAGTTGCAAAACATCATACAAACCCTAATCCACTTGCTAATTGGCTTCAAGATTGATCCCATGGCTCTCCTCATTCCTTGCTGCGCAGGACACCCCTTTGTCCTTGGCCAATCAATGACCCATACCTCTCTTACACAAAACATTGACTTTTTGCATAAAGACCCATACCAATCAAGCTAGGCCAAACCAACTCCTCTGACCTATCCAAGAGTGATAAGTGGACCAAATGCAACACAACACAACAGACACACAAGCCTGAAACACTCTCCAAGCCATAGCTCCAAGCTTTGCCCTCTTATGCATTTTCATTCGAAACACATCACACAAGCATCAAACATAAAAACAAACTTCATAGAACATCTCAGCATGTCTCACTGATCATCCCTGACCCTCCACCTTGCCCTGAAACTCCCTGAAATCAAAACACGATTTCCTCCCCTCTCTGAACAGAACTCCATCAATCTCACAAACCAGCCCAAATAAACTCCAAACAAGCTTTGCAAACATCTGAGGGAAGTCATTAGAGTTGATTGGAAGCAAGGAAGCAGGCTGAAAGCTCCAAACTGAAAGCTTCACTTCAGGTAGCTTCACAAATTATTTTTTCCAGAAACCTTGTTTTAAGTTACTAAAATGATCTACATGTTCCCCTGATTGTTTTGCACTTTGTATTTTTGAAAATGATTGAGTATTGAGCATGTACTGCATCTCTGAAAGTTTGGCCATTTTCATGTTTTTGATTCGAATCATGGTTTTGAGTAAAAAGAAATGGATTTTGAGTTTAGATTCATGTTCAGGGAGATGGAAAGGTTTGATCTGGAGCTTTACAGCTCTTAAAATGACCAGGAGAGTGAGTTTGAGATTTCTCAGGGAGGGTGTCACCGGAGAAGACGACCGGAGCTCTTCTCTGGTGACCTGAAAGTGATTAAGTGTCTTAATTAGGTTTAGGGTTCAGTTTGAATGTAGGCCGTAGATTCAGTTGACTGGCATTGACCCGCGCGCAAACAAGTGGTCCAGATTCATCACTTAAGCCCTAATCCACGTCATTAATCTAATTAATTAAGTTTATAAATTAATCTGGTCAGTTTGAATGACAGCTGTTCGATGACGCGCCAGTCAATTCCCTCCTTTTCCATTTGAATATCAGCCTTCAGATTTGCATACTTTCCATTATTTTCAGTTTTAATTCATTTTCTTTCCATTTTATTTATACGAATTATTTAAAATAGCAAAAATCATTTTAAAATTATGAAAAATTTTGTCAAAGTTTTCATTAATTTTTAAAACCCAAAAATATTTTTATTTTTATTTTTAGCACTGAAAATTATTTTTAAATCATTTAAATGTTTATTTTTAATTAATTAATGGAAATTAATTAATTAAAAATACATTTAGGTATTTAAAAATCACCAAAAAATTCACATAGCATTTAAAAACATTTAGAAACATTGTTCAACTCTCAAACCAAATTTATTTTTTGTTCTTGATGCCTTTTGATCATTTTCATTGGATTTAATTTCATTTCAAGGCAATATTTTATGTCAAACTTCAAAAATTTCTTTCTGCCTAACCTTTGAGAGTTGAATGATGATTCTTCTTGCATTGCACTCTTCATAGCATGTAGTTTTTAGGGTAAATTTAGTTTGAATTGATCTTGCATTTTCAATTTGTTTAGCATTTTTCTTGTTGAGGTACCTTAAAACCCTAACAATCTTAGGAAATTCATAACTTTCACTAGGTTAAGAGTTGGATCCCCTCCTTTGGGCAGTGAGTTTGTTTATGTTTAGGGTATCTTTGATTGCATTTTCAAATTTTTATCATGTCATTTGCTTCTGGTTTTGGAGTTTTGCTTTGCATGATGCATATAACCCTAATTTGTGTCTTCCTTTGCATTCATCTTTCATTTGCTTGCCTCCCATGACTTGCCATGACATTTTGTGCATTCTTTTGATTCATAATACATCTTAGGACATATTAGAACCATGTTTGATCATTGCATCTTTCATTTACCATGTTGTATGTCCATTGCATTTCATAACTTTTCATGTACTTCCATGGTTCAATGCATGCCTCATTTGCATCCTTATGCTTGTTTGATCATTCTCATGCCTTGCCTCATGTTTGTATCATTTCTTAGCATCATTAACATCATGTTCTTGCTCCTGGTTTTGGTTTGCATCATCACATTTCATCTCATTTGCATTGCATCTCATTTCTTTTGGCTAACTTTTCAGGTGGTAAGTTGTTTGAGAAGTGAATTTGCCTTCACTTCTCACAATCTCTTTTCATCTCTTTCATACTTTCATTGCTGCCTTTTGTATGTGTATTAGAGTGAGCTTGCTCATTCATGTTCATCTTACTTTCTTTCTTCAAGCAACTTGTCTTCTTAAATGAAGCAAGTTGTTTTGCTTCTCTCTGCTTCTTACTCCTTTCATCTGCTTCCTTCCTGGTGGTTTCTCTGAAGATCTTCTTGCAAACCTCACAACCCCTAGGAACAACCAAGCATGATCAAAATTAGGGTTTAATTAGTCCCCCCATTTAGTTTTACCTTTGTGTCATCATTGAGTCTTCTCCTCTCATCTCATAATCAGGGACTAAACCCTAAAGGCTTTAAGGCTTTGTGATTAAGCTTATGCCTGCATCCTTCTATTAGGATGGAGTGTATAACTTTAATCCTAAGTGTTAAACCCTTAATGTGTTTAAATCCTTTAATCAATTCATCTAATAATCATTAAGACATTAAGCTTGTAACTTGGGCCTTGCATTAGGGTTCTAATTCTTCCTTAATTGGTTAAGAAGGACTAACCCTAGGGTTAATGGACAAGTCCCCCTCAAACTGTCTTACAAACCATAAAAATCACTTCTTCATCTTATCATTAACTAAAATCCATTTAATAAAGGCTTTGTTTTGTCATGAGGTTAATCCCTAATCATGGATTAAGTTGAGGAGCTTTCCTCATCTTAAATGTTCTCATCTATTATCCTTCTATTAGGATGGTGTAATGAGTCCATTAAATCCTTGATTAGGGCTTAAACTCATTACTCAACACTAAAAAAAACAACAAAAACATCTAAATAATCACAAGTAGGTTAATGATCTTAATCCTACATCATGGTAATTAAGTGTGAGATGCTGACTTTACATTTAAAGTATTCTTATCACCCCTAATCAGAGGGAGGATGTGATGAGTTTACTAAATCCATTGGTTTAGGCTTAAGCTCATTTTCTTATGACAAATTTCCAAAAGCAATAAAAGATTGAAAACACAAAAACAAACAATAATCGTCTCCTCCAGGATTCTTTTTCTCATCATCTTCACTCACAAACGAGAACTTGCTTCTCCCGTCTAATGTAAGACAGTTTGCACCTAAGCCAGACAGGTCATACACTTGAGCATAGACAAGTAAGCAATTCACAAGTCAATTCATCTTTCAGTCTCTTTGAGTCGAACTACGGTGTTCTGACTTCCTCATTGCACGAGAGGATACGTAGGCATAACTTAACGGTTATCGAACAAAAGTCTCTATATATTCCCCCTTCTTCCAGCTTTATTCCTTTTAGCCTCATTGTTTTGAGCATTTCATTCCTGTTCTTACACTCACACTTCACATATACACTTCACCTTTCTTTTAGAACTGACACTTACATTCTTTCCAGCTTTGATACACAGATTGCACTAACACTACCCCTTTAAACACAAATCTTTTAAGCGTGGATCCCGTCGAGTACGGCGGACAATCTGGGTGCTAATACCTTCCCAGGTTGTAACCAACCCCCTTTCTCAGTCTCTCTGGTTCGCAACCGTCTTATCCATATCTTTTCTCAGGTTTATGCAGCATTACCTTTCCTCCGGGATAAAAATGCCTAGCTGGCGACTCTTGTCTTCTGAGTTCACCCTTGTGTGTTCTCTTCTCCTTCGCCGACCGTTCGCGTCTGTACCCCTTCTGACCCGGGTGTCATTTGGTGGGAGCGACAAGGGGTAGACTATTTTACCAAATGGATCGAAGCAGAAGAACTGGCTAAAATAATAGCACAAAACATTCTTCGATTTTTTAAACGAAATATCCTCGCTCGATTCGGCATACCCCAGGTCCTCATCACAGACAACGGGACGCAATTCACAGACGGAGGATTCCAGGACTTCGTGGCCGGCTTAGGTACTAAACAACATTTCACATCTGTCGAGCACCCTCGAACCAACGGGAAAGCAGAAGCGGCCAACAGGGTAATCCTGCGCAGGCTGAAACGCAGACTCGGCGAGGCAAAAAGGGCATGGGTCGAAGAATTACATAGCGTCATATGGGCTTACCGCACGACACCTTACTCCACGACCGGGGAAACCCCATTCCGACTAACATACGGCACCGAAGCAGTCATCCCATTAGAAATACGGGAGCCGACGAGACGCGTAGAGGAACCCCTAGACAAGGAGATGAACGATGAGGCACTTAGAGCCGAGATAGATCTCGTCGACGAGATCCGCTCCGAAGCAGCCCTTAGAGAAATATCCCTCAAACAAAAAATAGCCTTGCGCCGCGACGCGAAGGTCATAAAAAGAGAGTTCCAGGTGGGCAGTCTGGTCCTCAGAAGAAACCAAAAAAACCCAAGAGAGGGTAAACTGGCCGCCAACTGGGAAGGTCCCTACCGCGTCCGCGACAAGACGAGCAACGGGGCCTACTATCTAGAAAACCTACAAGGTGAAGAACTCGCTCGACCATGGAACGCAGAGAAACATAGACAATATTACAGCTGAATATGTCACGGGGAGACATGGGAGGTACGTCCTTGCTCTTCACCTCCAAAACTATAGGGAGGAACCACGCTGCCCGGGGACGAACACGACCCCTCCAGCAGACACAACCCTCCCCGACATTTGGGACCTCGATCGAGCCCCAGCGTCGCAGTACCAAGATCGGCAGGGCACCCAGCTCGCGATGGGAAAGCCCAAGCCCCGAGGTCAGAGTTTCCCGACCACGAACTCGGCTTCGATCTTAGATGGGCACAACGCCCGCTACCTCGTCGGTTCCCTAAACTGATGAGACAAACATGGTCAAGCGTAAAATAGTTCACAAAAAACAGATATAAACTAAATAAAACCGAGCAAAGTGAAAACAAAATATTCATTCATATGCGGCCGTAGCCGAAGAAAAAGACAAGCATGCCCGAAGGCCAATATTCGTACAAATTAGGCACACAGGCCATACAAACCAGGCACGCAGGCCATACAAATAAAGCAAAATAAAATACATGACTTCGCCCGGAGTTATTCTTCCATATTTTCCTCTTCTTCCTCTCCTCCCAGCTCATCCTCCGCTTCACAGGGACACACGATCTCCCCGTCCTGGACGCAGTAATTATGGGCTGACCCCCCCGTCGCCAACTCAGGGTTCAGTATCCTGAGCTGCTCGACATCGTTGTCAAATCCCTCCTTAAACACAGCTACCAGGTCCTGGTTGAGTGAACGAATGTGTCCTCCCAACTCACCACGAGAACGATGAGCGAGCTCCTCTTCACTCTCATCGGCCAAGGGACGGACATTATTCTCGAGCAGAGCGAGATGAGCACTGAGCGCATCATTTTCCTCGGCCACCTTCTTGTGCTTAGCGGCTTGCTCCTCCAGGCCCTCCTTTTCCACCTTCAGTGCGTCCCGGTCCTCTTTAACTTCGTCCAGCTCTTTCTTCAGCCCCTCCTGTAGCTGATGCTCCTCTTTGTAGTCCGACAGGTCCTTTGACAACTTATCTTTTTCGGAACGGACCTTCAGAAGGGCATCCTCCAAAGAAGTCGTGGACACAGAGGTGTCGGTCAGAACCATGGCCGTTTCCATCACCCTGATGACGGAAGCCAGATCCCTAGCCAACTCTTTGCGTCGGACACCAGACTCCTGGTTCAGAATAGCCTTTGCCTCGAGCGCTGGCACTGAAATGGTGTTCTCAACCTTGAAGAAATCCTGCTCTATGTAGCAGGGGGAAGCAAATAGCTCTTGGGGCCACCCGGACTGCTGCTCCCCACCAAAGCTGATCTGGAGAGTGTCCCATCCGGGCGCTTCCGCTTGTGGAGAGGGGAGGTTGATAGAGGCGTACTGTCCGGGATGTCGATCGGAAAGGGACGCAGAGGAGAAGAGGGCACTCGGCTCGCTGTGTTAGAGGTCCCAGCCCCTGAATCACCAGCTACCTCCTGGACACGAGGAGCGGTCTTCTTCTTCTTTTTGGGGACCCTGTCCAGGGCACCTGCCTGATTGGCCAGCTTGAGAACCCGGTCGCGAGCAGTGGGCATAGCACCTACAAAACGAAGACACAAACATCAGCGGGCAAAAACATAATACAAAACAGCATAAGAACAAAAGGACACCTACTCAATAATTCCATGGCTTGATCCTCGGTATTACATTCGAGCAATGCCTTGGTATTGATAAGACGAGGCTCGCAGAGCGGCATCCCGGCCTCATCAAGATAAGGCACACCCTTTCGGTCAACCCAGACCGCCAGGTTGAAACTCTGCACAAACTCCACCAGCCTCTTGTAAGTGAGTCTATCCTCAACACCTAGGCTCGAGAACTTGACCCGGTAATGGCTGGTGGAAATGTCAAAGTGGTCGGGCTGCCACCTCAACGGTATCTTCGACATGAGCTTCTCCTCCCCGTCCGCATCTCGCTTGTAATAATAAAGAGAATGCAGGGCGACACGTGTGATCGGCCTCACTACATACCATCGCCCTTTGAAGTGGTGGGCGGAATCCACATACGTCTTGAACAACCTCACTGGCTGCTTGAAGGAAACCCAGCTATGAAGCCCCCGAAGACCAGACCGCTGGAGATGGAAAATGTGGAAGAAGAGGGCCCGAGTACACCCAATGCCGAGAAAGAGGCAAACCAGCTCGTACACCCGCATGAAAGCAATGGCGTTGGGGTGTAACTGTGACGGCGCCAGCCGAAGCCATTTGAAGATCGACATTTGGAAGAAGTTGAAGGGCATCCTAACCCCCGCCTCTCGAAAAGCGAACTCGTACATGGCGAATTGCTTCCCCGGGAAGCGATGACATATCCGGTCCGCCTCTTTAGTAGCCCGACACTGCCAGTTTTCAGGATCCTCGGGACCCCGATCTTCCACCACGGCATGAGCGCGGGTCGACTCGTCGCAGAAATAAGATTCCTCGTCCAAGGGTTCGTCCGCAACCCAGGAAAGGTCATTTTTCCCAGAAGAGGAGACGTGTTCGGTGCCACCCTCGACACTTCCCTCCTCGACATTTAAGCGCGCGATATCCGCTTCCACGGGCCGCGGTTCAGTTTCTTCTCCTCTGGGTCAAAGACGCCCGGTTGCACCTGAAATGCAGACAAAAAGAGTGAATTCGACATCGTATCAAATCCACCCTTCCACCGCAGGTCAAGTGAAAGGGCGTAGGGGCGACCTTCGCGAGCAAATGAAACCCTGGCTCGCGAAGTGACACCGACGCAGACTCTACCCACCGCCACCAGGCCCTAGTTGGGAAAATTCATACATGCTCGCAGCAGTCATAGACACATGAATTGGTACCCCGGGAAAAAATTTTATATATGCATATGAAAATTTTGCCCGACCCATTCATACGCATATGAAATTTCTGCCCGGGACAGACCAACCCTAACTCTATTTTTCACATTTATAACCTATTAAACTATTTCTAAGCTAAATCTACCCATTTTATACGAATAAATCATGCAATCCTAGCTACTAAACGCAGAAAAACATGAAAAATAGGGAGTTAAAGGCAGAATCAGTACCTGACATAGTGAAAGTTAGAGAAGGAGACGACGGCGCTCAGGCAGCAACGACGGTTCAGGTGATGAGACGGGCGGAGATGGGAAATTTCTTCAGAGCTTCCGGTGAACGTCTGAGCGAAAAAGTTCAAATGAAATCACTCAACCCCTTTTTATAGCCACAGACGCGTGGGTTGACGCGTCAAGTCATCATTACCTACTGCCTACACCGCCGTTTGCACAGTAAACGAAGTGACGCACCATTAATGCTGAAACACGTCAATCCATAAAGAATTTGGAACGACGTCGAGCAACCATACACCTCCCCGACTCTACGAAACGTCCTCGACCCCGTAAGACGTCCTTGACTCTCTTAAACATCACGTATCTGTCGAGGACTTTCATGTTTGACCTGACCATACGCCCGCCGCTCTGTCCCTGACGCCTGCGCCCGACTGCATTACAATTCATCGCTCCGACTCGGAGACTCGACTTGGGGGGCTCTTGTTCTGGACTGGGCCTCAAGAATGTATAAGGTCACGGCCCAACAAGTCGAGCAGAGGCCCATATACTCGAGCAGGGGCACCTCTTGGTCAAACCAGCTGCTTATGCGACGGGCATACACTAGGGACGGGCAAAGAGCATGTCTGCCAGCTCACTTACCACGTCACCCAACTTCCCTTTATTATCTCCTGAAAGATAGGGGTAGTTGGACCAAGGACCAGACCTTTTATCTAGGTCCTCTCTCTTCTCACGCGTTCCTTGGAAGTTCCTCCTTGGGCCTAGCTGATCTAGGCCCATAGAGGGATCTTGGCCCAACGCTGGGGGCACACTATAAATACCCTTTTTTATTAAAGGGTCAGCTGATTCACTCTAAATTAACCTATTCTTCACTGTACCTCTTCTCACTTAAGCATTGGAGTGCCTTGCAGGTACACCCCCCATTCTCCTCCCATTCTTTGGCCGTTACATAAAGTTGCTGGAAGGTCCTTCTGATCAGGTAAGATCAATGACAAAGAGCATGCAATGTTAAAACACATTTGTAATCTTTCTTGCTCGGGATTTTAGGCCTCTGCTTCCCAGTGTAACTCCCAACATCATTCTTAAATAAAACATTTAAGAATATTCAAACCATAGCAAAAGACATATTAAAAATTGTCAAACACATTCACTGACACCTTTTTAATTGTCTACATGCATCTTTACTGTATATATTTGCATTTCTGCTAGAATTTAAGTAATCAGGTTACTGTCACCAGACCTAACCTTTGAATAACAAGAACCAAACTAGAGCAAAACATAGCCTCCTCTTGGGCTTTATTCGGGACCCTTAGGCCTCTTAAAGGTGCCTTCTCTCAGGCTTATAAGTTACTTAGCCTTCCACAGCCTCCTTTTGGGCTTTGTTTAAGGACCCATGGGCCTCTTACAGGTAACCTAGCCTCCTTTTGGGCTTAAACACAAGGACCCTCAAAGGCTTCCTAAAAGTATAGGAATAGACCTTTAGAATAAAAAACAATATAATAGTCTCCCTTTCCCCGATGGATGACCAAGCTAGCCTCCTTTTGGGCTTTGTACAATTGAATCCTCCTAGACAAAAGAAAGTCTAATGACCACATCTCTTATAAATTTCCAATAGATCAAACACTCTTCATACATAGCCAGTCTCCCAAAAAAAAATTATCTTCCCATCTTAGGCTTCATGTAAGATACAAATAATCAAGAGTCAGTCTCTCACAAATAAGCTTCACACATGGGCTTCCAAATCAGGATACATACAAAAATTTCCCATATAGTCAATTTTCTTTGTTTAGCTTCAATCAAGGCATATATAAAACAAATATTCCTTCTTTAAAAATGAAAAATTCTCTCTACTGATTCTTTTAGCTTCAACCTTGGGCTTCAATCAAGGAACAAACAGTCAAACACTTTACAGTCATAGTATTGGACTTTAACTAAGATAATCTCATAATATAGTCATAGTCTTAGACTTAAACTAACCTAATAACATCAATATAGTCATAGTCATGGACTTTAACTAAGATAATTTCCTACAGTCACAGTCTTGAACTCTAACTAAGCTAAACATTCAGCCTTTCATGAGTTATGCAAATCAAGATAAACCATTCAAATGTCCTAAGTTATGCAATCCAGGTCAACCATTCAGTCCTCATTGAGCTATGCAATTCAGGGTACCCATTCATCCTTTATTGAGCTATGCAAATCAAGATATCATTCAGTTTATGCCTTGAGCTATGCAATTCAAGCAACCAACCAGTTACAAACAACTGGTTTTCATCTTCAATCCCAGGCTTTGATCAGGACACAAACAAACTTTTCAGCTTCAATATTGGGCTTTGATCAAGATACAAATCAAACTTTTGAGCATCAACATCTTGTGCTTTAACCAGGATACAAATCAACCCTCTCCTCATAGCTCTAGCATTTTAGGAGGAACTGCGATGCTCTGATCCCTCAATTCTCTTTTTGGGGGTACGTAGGCAAAATGTCGTAATATATTTGCGAGCACACCAAACAAAAAACAACAATTAGGTTCTTAGACCTATGAAAAACATCATAAAGTTATGATAATACAGAAACACAAAAAAATTAACATCATCTTATCTTACCAACACTCATCTCATACCTAGACCCAAATCAAAGAAACCCCATCAATATAAAAAAGAACAAATTTTGCACTAAACCAAAGGTGAAATAAGCTAAAGAAGAATCCAAAACCATGTGGGCATCTGTTAAATAACAGTATCCAAAGCGGGTGAGTTTAAGAAATCTTTTCCCTTCCATAACCAGCTTCATCAGGAAAAAATAAGAAATCAGAAAGTAGCAAAAATGCGATAGTGATTAAAGACCACAAAAATCGAGCTACAACAAGCTATGAATAGCTGGAGAAATGAAGAGGTGCAATTAAGAATGAAGAGAAGTGCAACAGACTACAAATAAGAATATATATTGTTGTATACTTATGAGTTACAAGGAATAGTTGACACAATTAAAGGCAAAGAAGAAACAAGCTTATTTTCAAGGATAATTTGAATTTTAATATTTGTCTAATCAGAAACACTTCTCATAACAAAATCCACAAAAGGATTGCAACAACAACATTAGGCATCCTTGGATCTTTCTGATTGTGTTTAGATACAGAAGCACACTTGCTTCTTCAACATGCTTGCGACTAGTGTTACACATAGTAACTTCGCATATTATCATTTATATACATTTTCATAATGTTTTGATTGATTTGATATATTCAATATCCATGATCTGCAAATAACAAACATCAAAACAAAAAATAGTTATTTCACAAATACTTCCTTGATATCATCTGTAACACCCCAAAATTTTCCCTCTCATTTTTTGTAGCATTTAGCATGCCGTCTTACATACGTAACATTGCATCTTGGCATGGAGAATTAAAGCGTAGCATAAAGCATAGGAGGGATCACTTCAGATGTCGTAGTTCAGTATATTTCAAGTCAGATGAAAACTTTGTCTAATCTGGGTTAAACTATTAGGAAATGCTACAAGTTGTTTGCGCTAGTGGCTTATTTCGCAGCCGGTATGCGTCCAAAGTCAAATGGTGGTATGGAGAATTATCCAGTTTATCAAGAGGTGGTTCGTGCGAGGTTTATTTCACCTATCATACTTGTCATTATCAGGAGTTGTCAATACAGGTTGTGTTTCGCCTGTGGATTTATTCTAAATTCTTGATTCAGACAAATTCAAAATGGTTCAGGGGTTACATTGTTAAAGGAAGATGTAATTCAGAGGATTGTTCAGTCGATCAGTTGTTGTTTGCAAATAAAAAGGGTTTGAGCTTGGTTTTGGACCTGTCTATTCCTCAAATTAATTTTTCATCATTTGTGTGTTCATCAAATTATTAACTCCATTGTATTCCCAACTAACACCTGTTTTTCGTACTCAATTTCGTATAAAATTCATTCTAGAACATTTCTCTATTTTAGTCATCATCCACCTTTGATCCATTTGTTATCATTTACAAGCTCAAACCAAATCATTTATAGGACCATTAGACTCTTTTATTATCTTTCTTTCTTTCTCTCCTTTCTTTCTTTTCCTCCCAATCATAGCCCATCTCATTTTAAGCCCATTTGCCATTTGTTGTTCTCTCTTACATTAACCATAAAATGAACAAAAAAATATAATTGAATGGTAAAAGTCAATAGTTCCCGCTGCCCCACTTCAAACTAGTGCATGTAAATAAGTTCTAATCCTAGCCATTTGCAGCAAGTTGAATTCATGGTACGTATTAAAGACACACAAACTCAGAGATTGGAACGCAAGGAAAAGAAAACTCAGCTAGCCACAAAAGAAAAGCACGCCTTCCTCAAGAGGCAAATAAACATGGAAATTGTTTCAACTGTACTGGATTTATTGATCAAAACGCGGGCGTAAATGGCTAGTTCGAATTTCAGAATAGGAGACAGAAGAAAAATATAATGGAAAAAATATAATAATACAGATGAGGGATAACTGTGCATTTAACGGTTCGGCATCGTTTTCATTCTGAGAATATAACAGAGGCTGATAACAAACTTTGGGGGAAGATTAAATTACAAAATTCAGTTACAAAAATCCTAACAGGATTCTAACTGAATCTCTAACTGAAAAAACAAACTCTTAACCGAATATTTCCGGAAGCTTCAGCTTGACTTATATATTCTAACTCATCTCCAGATTTAGAGGTTGGCTTCTGGTCCTCACTTCTTCTTCTCCTCATTTTTCATCCTTTTGTTCCAAGCTCCTGAATCTTCACTTTTCACTCATCTTCATATCCCTTTTCTCCAGCAACAAAACCTGATACCTGCAAAAGGTCCTGAAGAGAATTCAATGGGAAAGAAAACCCAGCAGAGAAAAATGGGAAAGATAACCAATTTATAGCAAACCTCCATCATTCCTTCATGTTTGATCATCAACGATTCCTCCATGATAGTTCTGGAACAACCTGCAACAACCACCATAAATTCTATTTCAATCTTCAACAAGAAAAAATCTGCAAGTTCATCAACAACAGAAGCATAAGTGATTCGAAGTCAAAGAAAGCATGCCTAAGCGTTGTGTTTCCGTTGGTGATTAAGAAAAACGCATTGACTCCGATCCAAACCTCAACCTGCTTCACTCTTTGACGAGTCTGCAGCAAATTCAATATCAAGACGAATCGTCGCCTTCACGTCATCACGATACACACACTCGGATTGGTGAAAGCCTCGCCGCACCTTTATCGCATAACTCAGGAAGGATTTCACCATCGTTCATCTCCATCCCTTTTTCCGCGTAACAGCTCCATTGATCATCTTAAGGCTTTGAGTCTTCGAACTTTGCTTCGCCGATTTCACCATCACCGTGCTTCAACAACAAATAATCTTCCCGAACCTGAAATTCAAGAAGTACGCAAGATCAATACTCAAACCAAGATAAGAAAGGTCGAAGAGCGGAATAAGTTCGTTGATACTTTCGTATTCACCTTCAAAGTGACTTCGGTGAGTCCGCATGATGATTCTTTTTTTTCTTTCCCGCAAAATCTGTTTACCAGTAGGATGAGCAAGAGGTAGCAATTGGAAACCCTAAGGTTTGAATGTCTGTATAGCCATGGTTCTCCGTTTTAGGGTTCTTGAGTTTCTTCCTTCAATTCGAGTTATGGAGTGGATTAGGAGAAGTGATTTGGGGGTTTAGGTAGAGGATACGAAGGCGGATGTTTTGGTGAGTGGACGGAGAAGCGGCGGCGGAGCTAGGGTTCTCCCGTGGGGAAGATGAAGGTGGGACGTGCTCCATGAGAGAGAGGTGGCCGATGAGAGCGGTGGCCGTAGGTGGTTTTCTATGGTGACGATGGTGTGATGGCGGCGGCATTAGGGTTAGCAAGAGGAAGAAGATGAAGGGTGATTGAGGGAGAAAGGATGCGTGAGAGAAAGAGGAAAGTTTCAGGGTTAATATTCTTTAAGATCAGATTTTACTTTATTTTTGTTTGGTTGTTATGCTGTTTAATGGTGTTAAAGAATTAATGGAGATTGATGGAAATTTAAGAATATTAATCAATCATTAAGACTAAATTAATTGTCATTTTTACGAATCCTCAAGAAGATAAGATCAGGGCAAGTTTTGAAATCCCCAGCCACACCGGCGGTGACACTTGTCACCGTCCGGTAGGCTCCATTATCGGTCGATCGCATGCGTGTCGTCCATGTCAACTATCATGTGCCTGAGTTTATGAGTTGTTTGATTAGAATACATTTTGGAGACTTTGGATTAAAAGGCCCAGATTGAGTCAACTTAGTTGACTGAGGGAGCGTGGTAAGGCCTCCATGAGCTGCGTGTTTTGGGCCCTGGGTTATTGATATATGCACCCCATCCTGGCCAGGCCCAGTTTCCTTTTAACTTATAAAAATTTCTTTTTTCACCTCCCTCTCTATTCTCATTTTTTTTCCAATTTCAATTTTATGCATTTTTCAATTAATTCGTAAATAAATATTAAAACACATATTAAAATTCCAAGAAAATTAGAATAGAATATTAACTCAATTTTGAACTTGTCCCAATTTTTGTTTTCTGAATTTAATCATTTTTCAATTTAATTTCGAATTTTCACTTAATTGATTTTCTATTGAATTCTCATATGGACACACAAATTTGTATAATTTATTTCTGCCACTTCCTATAACATTTATGGCCCATTCTTTTTGCTATGATTAGAGGACAAATAATAGTACCTAGAATATTTTTTGTGTATTTTTTAGGGCATTTTCTCTACTATTTTGGTATGGTGATTTGTACAAAATTATGGTTAAACTTTAGGTAAGTTTAGATGACCATTTGACATAGTTAGGATTAGAATTTTTAAGAGATTTTTTAGCATAGTATTATAATCAGGTTTGAGACCTTAGGAATTTAATTTCACATTTTTTTCATGACTTTTAATATTTTTGTCATTTTTATTCATTCCTTCACATTATGCATATTCATAATTCATATCATTCACTAACTATTTGCTTTTTTTGTGCAAGGTATGTGTTCAAGGATTGGCTTATTGGACTTGGATATTTTTATGCCTCAATTGTGTTTTATACTTTGTGTACTTTGTGATGTAATAGTGTAATACTTGTATGCTTGTATAATTTCCTTAATTAGGGTTAGAAAAGATAAAACGAAATCGTTAGAAAACGAAAATCTCAAAAACAAATAAAGTATTCGATCCAACGTCGAGTATATTTTCAAATAAATAAACAAAGTTCATATTATTTTAGGGTTCCTCGATTACTTTCGTTCCACTCCATTCAACCAAAAGCAAGCCTTGTATGTTTCACACCATAAGTCGTGCGTCTCAGCACCACGCAATCGACCCACCCGATCCATTGTTTCATCCCATTTACATTCCATACCGTTTTTACCTACCATGACTTAGGAGGACCATATTGCTCATCACTAACTTCTTTTACTTGCATGTTTAGTCTTATATCTCTTAGGTAGATTTAATTGCAAACCTCACTAACCATAGGTTATCCATGAATTCAACTAACTTAGGGTAAGTCTAGTTTCCCTTAGAATGTTTACCTTTTATAACTTGAGTCTCTTCTCATCTTAAAAGAAAATAAAAAACACTTAATAAATGAAAGGTGTACAATGCGCCACGAGCCTTAAGCTACACGGGAAATGATTAGTGGAGGTCTCCTTCACTCTTCTAGGATGCTTTACAAACGTTCCATTGGGGGCGATCTTGGAAAGTATTCGCTCCTGTGTCATAGTCTTTAGTGTTGTACATTCAATAAACACAAATTCAAAACATTTTTTATAAAAGACAACAAACCAAGAAGTCACGTCTTCTTTTCTCATCTCATACTCTTTGCGGACGAACATGACTTGTCTCGACAGTTCAAACAGCGACACGGTAAACACCCTCGAGTCAGAGCCGGTAAAACCTGAGCTAGAGCTATGGCAACGTCATCCTAAAAATCACAAACAAGTGTAAGCCTTAGTTAGACGAACTACGGCGTCTCTGATCCTCATTTATCCCGATGAGGTACGTAGGCAGTGGGGTAGGGCCCATTCGAGCACAATCTTTTATTTTCCCTACATTTTCCCTTTTATTCCCATTTGTCGATTCCGTTTCTTTTCTCATTTCCATTTCATTCCAGATAGCTATTCTTCCATTCAAACAGCATATTATTTCTCACCCTTTGAAAACAGATTAATAAGCGTGGATCCCATCGGGTACGGCGGACGGATTGGGGTGCTAATACCTTCTCAATTCGTAACCGACTTCCGTATCCAGATCTTTGGTTCGCAAGGCCTCGTCCTTTTCCTTCTTCCTTAGGTTTGTGCAACATTACCTTTCCCATTCCTTCGGGATAAAAATGTATGGCTGGCGACTCTAACCTTTTCCGCGCCACTTTCGCGTTTGTACTAGGATGAAAATCCCGGGAGCGACATCATCAAAATATAGAGATGAAATTAAAAGACAACTCTTGTTCTTACAAGCCCCACTCTTGGTCTGGGACCTCTTCTACAACTCCCAATGCTAACCAAGGTTCCCCATTACAGGTGTCCTCGAGGGAAAAGAGAGCAAGGATTGAAGACATATTGAACCTGACTAAAAAGTCAGTCAATAGTACATACGAGTTGCCTCCCTGCCTCCACCAACCAAAATTCTTCGAGGAATCCGCTCTTTAGGTTCACTGTGTAGAGTCCCTCCATATCGAGGGAATGGACATGTTAGGAAAGAGATTGATGTTGGCACAAGAAGTTGTTGATATAATGTGGGTCTTAGAGATGGTGGTGGTGTACACCGAGGGAACTTCCACTCACAAGCTCAAGCTGAAGAAGATTAAGGCATCTATGATCTCAAGGAGAAGCACATGAAGGCTTTCGAGGAGAAGAAAGAGCTGGTGAAGAGGAACAAGGAGTTGGCTGAAGCTCTAGGCAATCTGGAGGAAGATAAAAAGGCTTATGTGGAGATGGTCGCTTCAATGAGGGATGCCATGGCTCCTGCTGATGGGATACCGATAAGCAGAAAAAACTAAAGACCATAGTTGAGCTGATTACATGGATAGACTAGTCTGACGACAACCTCCAAGTGTCCGCTGAGGAATCCTTCAATAGCGTCATAGCGCAACTGAGGGTTACCAATCATGGGGTTTAGCTTTTCGTTACCAAAATGAGCTACCTCCACTGCATGGTGAATGGTGTCATTCGTGTCCCTGCCTTCCTTCAAAGGGATGAGGGGCACGAAGAGAACGAGACTCAGGTCGTATTTGTAGTCTGAGTTCCGCAGCATGAACATCCCATCACAAGCTGGGTGTTCTGTCAATCGTGGTATGATGACAACAACAGACTCGGTCGAGGATCCGTCTTGTGACAAGGGTCTTCTCATTCAAGAGTATAAGTATGCCTTCTTAAACATTTGGAATGCAATGTGTGTATGTAGGCATGCCTGTCTAGTTGGTACATTATGCTCGTCATTTCAACTGAGCAAGCCGACAGATGTTTTAGATGTAGTATTGTTTCATATTCTCAGTGTTCCATGGTCAAGTAAGTTCTTCCCGATTTAGGTTTTCTAAGAAGTAGGCCCCGTTTTTTGTTTTTCATATTCTCAGTAGGTTCGTTTGTTGCATGGCCGACAAACCACATTAACGTAGGATATGAGGTATGCCTAAAACCTTTGTTAACCTTAATGTGTATATTCAAAGTTTTTACGGGCATTTTACGTACATTTTTTACTTGGTTATGTTAAATAGACTTCCACAAGATCCAAATCAAAAGATAATGTTATTATGCGGCATACCGAGTCTGTGGTTTCAAAAAAACAGGTACAATACAATTATATGACATATATGCATGGAAGTTGTTAAATTCTTAATTTCATCTAACTATTTATATATGTAGCTTCAAGAAAAGGAGGTTAGCAATGTCTCCGCACAACAAAAAAAGGAGGTTAGCAAAGCCTCCGCACAACAAAAAAAGGAGGTTAGCAACGCCTCCGCACAACAACAAAAAGGCTGGTGCTAAGAAGACCGTAGCTAAGAAAAAACCTACCACCAAGTATAAGACGTGCCTCCAAACATTTCTAGAGATGACAGATATATCGACCGGAGGTGTTCGTCTTGTGCATATGGAGGAAGATATTTTCGTCTTTGATTACGAACAAATGATTGGTAATGAAGATTTCATGCAAGTTTTTGGTTGTGAAGAAATTGGCGTCAGTGTTGTCAATACATATATCAGGTAAATCCGGTATACTTTGTTATATTAATTGAACAACTTATTTACTTTATGTTTCAAATGAGACGTCTAATGTTAATGATGTTTTAATTTAAGGTTTTTGTATGACAAATTGATGCGCCCCAATGGATTGGACGTAACATTTGGATTCTTAGCACCCGCATCCGTCAACTTAAGTTTAATCATAAGTAGACCGGATACCGTGACGGAGTACATTCTCAGGATCCTCATGGCCAACAAAGATGCGGAGAAGTTGTTCTTTATACCGTTTAATATCGGGTTAGAATTTCATTCTAAATTCATTTATTATAATTATTTTGTATTTTGACGTCGTGTAGAAAATTTACATCTAACATTTGTTTAATCATACATTGGACATTGGTTGTTGCTCGCAATCAATCCTATCAGAGAAATCGTTTATTAACTTGACTCGTTAGGAAATGATTGGACAACATACCCAGATATGAAGGACACAATTGACAAGTAAGTGAGATTGTTCTAAATTTTCTTGTGTGTATTTATTAATTTATGTGAATTGTTCTAATTACTTCATTTTTATTTTATTAGCATCCTACAAGCTTTTCGAGCCCAGTGAGATATACAAACATCAAAGAGGAGAGCCAACTGCATTACATGGATAAAAGTGGCGGTATATTATTAATTATCACATTTTTTATTATATTAGTGATGATACTTGATAAAACTTAGGATTTATCCATATTTTCTTTTCATCTATAGTGTCCTCAGCAACGTAATCAAATAGATTGTAGATATTTCATGTTAAGGTTTATGCGAGATACTCTTGTTTTGGGCCGATTAGAGATTTCCACCGATGTATGTATTTATAACTTATGAGTTATTTTAATATTTACACATATCTCTCATATAATTAAATAGTTGAAATTAAATCAAACTATGTTATATTATTATCTAGTACTTTGATGAATTCAAGTGTGCATATTATACAAAAGATCAAGTGGACGAAATAAAAAAGGAATGGTGTCAATTCATTATAGAGCTAGGTGTTATGTGAGGTATAATATTGTACTCTTACTTTAATTGATGAGAATTAAATATGTGTAACGTTCTAATTTCTATAATATTGTTTATTAATTGAATTACAATCTTTGTGTTGTTTCAGGACCTATGTATATTTGAAGCAATGCTTTGGATGGATTAGATATGTGTACTTATAATATGTACATTTGTAGTAAAATGCAATGACTTGTAATTATAATAGGCCAAAATGGTTTGAATTGGTATATATATATATATATATATATATATATATATATATATATATATATATATATATATATATATATATATATATATATATTGGTTTGAATTGCCAATTTTGGATTTATAATTTTGGTGCATAAATTGATATATAATTTATGATAGTTGTCTGCCAAAATTTGGTTGAAAACATGTCAAAATTCTGGTTTAAAAACCTGGTAAAAAAGTGGTTTCAAAAAAATTATTCAAAAATTTTCGTATACCTTAGACAGCGCTTTACACAAAAAAACACCGTCTAACGGGGGCTTAGAAAGCGCTTTTGGCAAAAGCGCTGTCTAAGGGGGCTTAGACAACGCTTTCCAAAAGCGTTGTCTAAGGTATACCTAAAAAACTTAAAATAGGAGGGGATTAGACAGCGCTTTCACCAAAAGCGCTGTCTAAGGTATACCTAAAAAAATTAAAATAGGAGGAGATTAGACAGCGCTTTCACCAAGAGCGTTGTCTAAGGTATTCCTAAAAGAGTTGTCTAAGGGTACCTTAGACAACGTTTTTAAGATTTAAAAAAACGCTGTCTAAACCTTTAGCAGTGGAGGTTTAGGCAGCGCTTTAAAACGATGTCTAAGTGAAAAAAAAGCGTTGTCTAAGGTCTTGTTTGACATAATGAGTCTCAAGCCGTTTGTTACTCTTACTATAGTTTGTCACCAATCTACCGTTTTTAAGCAACCAACACAAAAGTCTGGACCCTTTCCGGTGCTTTAATCTTCCACAAATTACTCCAACCATTATCGATCCTATCACACTCTAATCTAGCAATCAACTTATAGAAATGCTTTACTGTTCCCGCGTTATTACTTCCTCCACCCAGATTAAAAGATGAAATTAATTTTTAATAAATACTATAATATTATTTGATATTTATAAAACTAAATTATTGCACAAATGTGTTTATAAAAAATATAAACTGATGTTCGCAGATATTTTTTCTTTTGTTTTTAAATATAAATTATATTTTTTGTATTTAGTAATTTTTATTAATCCTAATTTAAATAAAAAAGTGCATAACACACCAGTAATATTTTAACATTTATTATTTTTTTCATTTGTGATTTTTTTCTTTCTGATTTGTGTAAAATATGATTTTTTTAAATATTTTATTTAATGGAATGCCAGTTTTGAATTTTTATATTTTATTTTAAATTTAAGATAATTTTTTAAAATATAATACATAAAACATTAAAATATATCTTATCGATCTAAAATATTCTTGGTAAAATAATTGTTTTTTTTTTAAATACTAAACTATTTTGATAAAATAATTTCATTTTTCTTTTTTATAATTACGCTTAACCCATCAATACTCGGGAAAACACACGGCTATTGATATGAGTATCACACGAAATATATATTTGTAAGTTAATAATATTTATTTATATAATTAAAAAATATTTATAAATATTATAATATTATTTAATATTTATAAAACAAAATCATTACATAAATATTTTTTAAAAATACGAAATAATGTCTGTGGGTATTGATTATATTTTTTTTATAAATTTAATTGATATGCACGAACAGTTTAAAGAATTATTATTTGGTTATTGAAAAAAGTTAATCCATTAATATTGTTATTCTTTGAGTTCCTTTATAAGTGTTATTTTTAGAGTTTTTATATAACAAGAAAATTAATTATTATTATTACTTTTTATATAATAATTTTTTTTTTATCTATAATGCCTATAACTATTTATGAAATTCATTTTACCTTTTTAATCTGTAATAGTTATCTATGGACAATTTTGACAATATGTATTTAATATTACCTTAAATTTTGCAAGTAACAATTAAAAAACCAAAAAATTATTTAATAGTGACACTTATAAAGGAAAAATAGTTATCATTAACTCCAAATACCCTAATTTGAGAGTTTAAATATGCGATGGTTTAATTTCCTATAAAAACAGGATAGGCATAGCACTCTTTCTCATTCTTTTCTCATAATACGGCGGCCGTTTCAAGAAAAAAAAAATGGCAACCGTCCTCAGTCGTCAGAATTTTTACAAGCACATGAATTTGACCGTCAACTTTCACGGAACTGAGATTACCGTCACAGTTACCGCAGATCACTCTGTAATCGATGATTGGATCAACACGACGCTCTCCATCGGTGCAGAGCACCTTCGGTGTGGCCGACTCGTGGTCGGCCTCAGCATGGATCATGTTCCATGCTCGTTGCGATTCTGCGCCGGCCGAAGAGTTCTGATTTACCAGATTGCTCGCTGCGAGGACTATTCGGAAAACCTCATTAAGTTCTTGGTTAATCCTGGGGTAAAATTCACAGGGTTTTGGAAGGAATATGATCCGAAGGATATGATGTTCTATGAGCATGCTTTAATGATGCACGAAGGTTATGTGGATCTAATGTGGTTGGCAGAAGACGCCGAAAATACAACGATGGAGGATATGGTTGATAAATGGTTAGGATTGAAAGTGGAGCTGAGTGAAGAGATCGAAGAAAGCAATTGGTTTGGAATACCTCTCAGTGATGATCAAGTTGCTTATGTTTGCGTTGAAACTTACTGTGCGGTCGCTCTTGGGTTGAAGCTCAAGATGTGGGATTATTGCGATTGATTTTCATACTTCTCTTGTCTATTTTTAATTTTGTTTCTGCTTCCCATGCCTTTTGTTATTCATTTTAATATTTCTCTTATTTATTTTTCCAAATTGTGATCCTTGTGCTTCCAATGCTTTTTGTTATCATTTTAATATTTCTCTTGTTTTTTTATTTTTCCAAGTTGCGATCCTTGTGCTTCCAATGCTTACAAATCTTGCTTTAGTTTTAATTCTCATGCCATTATTGACAATCTCTCAATACTATCAATGTTTTTAAGTCATGTTTATCACCTGAATACAATAATTCTGATGCTATTATTGACAATCTGTTTGGGTGAATACTTTATAAAAAACCAGAGTGCAACAATTATGCATATAGCACATACTCGAGGATTTTTTTTGGTTACTTCCCATTTGTTCTTTACACCTCCAATTTTTCTAAAGCTTAGAAATGACCCTAAGCATTTTAACACTAAATATCCGGACAAAATTTTCGGTAGTGTAAAAAACTTCCCGATAAATAATTTGAAATTACTAGAATATCGGAAATTTCAAATATTCGGTAATTTGTAAAATTCCGGATTTTTTCGAAAAAGTGCATGTCAATACAGGTAATTTCATTTCCCATGAAATTACAGTTAGTTATATTTTTAGGGTTTTTATTAACGGTCACGATTTTGTCGATAGTTTTGTATGGTTGTGATTGCACCGATAGTTTGTGTGGCCCATAATTGATGCACATTTGTATAGACAGGGGTTAAGGTCGGGTTAAGGTGAAATGTGGAGATCATTTCGTTGTAGGCTAACAAAGGGTCCGCTCGAGTTAGATGTGAAGTTGTCAAGATCAGATGATGACATAATGTAGATGCTAAAACGTACTGAAGCGTCTAGTAGTGTTTAGGTTTTTCTTATTTATTAATCATGTTGTAATGTTAAATGTTATTTGTTTAAGTTGTTTAATGAAGATCATTGAAATGTAAGGGAAGATATCAAAATAATATAATGTTCTGGCATAGGTGCCTAGGTAATAATATACATATAATACAAAAAATACAAAAAATATCTAAATAGCCCCCACCCCACCCCCACGAGTTAAGTCTGCAATGCGAGCTAATATAGTAGAAATGACACCATCTTGGTCTACCAAATCCATCGCCTCATCATCCATCACTACAATCATTTGAAAGCGTTGTGTGTCCTTGTGGTGATGTGCTGGAGGAGGAGGAAGATGTGCGTCATCAACAGCCTCCTGGTCATCAGACGGTACACCCTCAGGCGACGATGGAGTGATTTATGGATGTGATACAGTGAGATACCACTCCAAGTAGACATACTCATACTGCGCGAGATACTACACATGTGCAGATCCAGCTATGATGGCACGACCGAAGTTGAGAAATGAGTCTAAAACCACCGATCAATACCCTCAGAGGGTGTATCCGGAACTGCTGGTGGTATCGTCTGAATGTATCCATACTGACGGAGACATCTCCAGGAAGGTGTTTGACAACCGTAGTCTCCCACCGCATATAGCCTGAATATAATGACAACTTATTGAACTCACGGTGCACTCTATGAGCATCGTAGGGTGTCCATATAACGTCATCTACTGTTAATGCATCCAGTCTCCTCCAGTACTCAGCTAAGCCTCCGGGGTGTTTCTGCCTTGCCTTCCACCTCTTCGCTCGTGGCTCACCTGCTATATAGGGTTGGGTCCTCCTGTCGCATATGTTGGGGAAATGCTCGTAGATCTAGCACTAAGATCATGACGAATAGTAAATTAGAAATTATACCTGTAAAAAATATGTAAGGAAGCAATAAAAATATACTCGTAACAAACTCAGGTACCCAATTAGTTATCTGGTCTCCATTTGGGTCGCGTCCCCAAGCGACCAATATAACTGAGTCAGAGCTGCATAGTGCCAAGCCCAATTGTGCACCTCGAGATAGCTAAAATGGCACAGATATCGAGCATTTACATATGTATCATACTTGTCTGCAAAGAGAGTACATGATACTACATGCAACATGTACGCCCTAGCGGCAACCTGATACCTACTAGCTGCAACAAGCTCGTCATACCTATCCTGAAGCAGCCACATGCGTAGGTGAACACCTCGGGTATCAAAAAACTCTTATGCCACCACAACCTTAGACAAACATAGATCACGAACAACCATCGCATGTGCCATGGCCACACTGAGGACATGAGCCGTCCAGAATCTGTCGCCGATGTGGAGATGAAACGAGGAGGAGACATTATCTAAGGTCACAGTCATCTCACCGAACTGGAGGTGAAATGATGACGTCTCTTTGTGCCACCTCTCGATGAAGACACTGAGCAGATGAGCATCCAACATGGCCAGGGAGCAGTGGCCAAAATGTAGCAAACCATATATGTTTCTTAGGTACCATACAAAAATTCAAAAATGCTCATAATTTTCGGAGATGCATTTTCAGACGCATTCCAATATACACATTTCATTCGTTTTTGAGTCAGACCCCAATTTTATGAATAAATTTATTCCAAAAGTACATCTCCGAAAAAAAAACCCAGAAAAATACAGTGTTTTAAACTATGGTAAATAATGTAGCTAAACGTACAAGGTTGAAAATAAAGTTAATTGTGGTTTGAGTTTATTTTTTTGAAGAAGTATCTCTAATTTTATGCTATCTATTATGTTCTCCAACATCATTTCCCCGGGTGACCCTGCTACATATCACAATTATCAGGTTTTTAACCATACAAATCAAGCTTAAATGTTATTAGAAACAATACTATACACCAGATGCTTCACATATTATAAATAGTATTAGTAACGTTGTAATTTTCTTTCACTAGATACATAAGCAAATAACCACACAATGTAATACCAAATATGAACAAGCCTAAATGGCTTCCTCTTTACAATGACAACATGTTGGAGAAGATCATCAGGTACAACCATAACATGGATCAACACCCCGATGCACAACTTCATGAGCAACAATAGTAAGTACTTTCGAAATACGACAAATTTCACCTTCCCAAGTCAACTCGTCTTGACATTCTTTAACCACATCCCATATTTTCATGTTTAATATTTTCTTTACTCTTCAGTCCAAATATTATCTGACTGCTTCAAGCAAAATGACACCATCAAGTCTTGCTCCTTCAAAGTCCTGATTTATAGAAAAAAGGTCGATCATGTAAATTTATCGTATTTTGAACAAAAGAACAGACTTGCCATCTTTTTCCCACCCACTATATCCTTTTGTTGACTAAATTAATACTCCTTTTGTTGGATTTTATAGTTTTTTTAGGTTTAAAAAAAAATATTTTTAAAGTAAATTTATTTTTAAAATTGAGATTTGACTCAAAAATAAATAAAATGTGTGTATTAGGATACATCTGAAGATGTATCTCCAAAAATTGAAAATATTTTTGAATTTTCACGTGGTGTTTAAGAAACATATATGATGCATTAAAAAAATGAGAATTCCTTATGGCACCCCATAAGATTCTTAGGCACCTTGCGCTCTTCTAAAAATACCCCTAGCTTCCGGAGATATATCTCCGGACGCACCCTTATTTCAGTTGATTTTGATTAATTCTAGAGATGTATATCCGGAATGTATCCGTAGTCATATTTCCGGATAAAAACGATACATTATACACAAAATCAACATTGTAACCATTAAATCAACATTCGCATTACAATGATGATTTTAATAGAAAATTAAATACTACATTTCAATAGAAAATTCGCATTGTCGCTTTCAACTTGAGTAGAACTTTCTCTTCCAAACCAAAATACGTTTGTCACATCGCCATAACATCATCCTGACTTATAAGCTCAAATTTGTAGAACACGACGTTCCCTTTGTTGTCAACTGAAGAAGAACAGTACTTGAGCTTCACAACCTTTCGTTTGTCTCTGTAAGTTAGACGATAATGGATCTCGTATATGATATCGTCGAGGGAGGTGAGATCATTGAGCTTGATGTCCTCCCAAGTGTTTTGTCGTCGGAAAATTAGACACTTGCGACATACCAACGAATCTTTACTTCATACAATTGAAACATTTTGAATTTGTGTGAAATATAAAACTTGAAGACCCAAATTTATAGAACACCTATGTGACTATGGACCACTCAATTACTGTCATTATTATTCCAGAGATATACCTATGTAACGACTACATATTATCTTGTTCTGGAAATGCATCTCCGAAACTTTCCCTGAACCTATTAAAACAAAATAATTTTAGAACCTTCCGGAGATACATTTCCGGAACGTTTCCTGCTACATTTTTAAATCAGAATAAAATGACAAATAATACATAAGAGACAACTACAAAGAAAATGTTCATAAACACCAAATATGAATAAAAATGACTATTATATTGCGTTTCATAAAATACAATTAGTTTTCCGATTATACAAGGAATCAAAATAAATCAAAACATGTGTCGCCGACTAAATCTATAGGTGGCCCCTTTTGACTTTTGTGCATTTGTTTCCTTTTGAATGGTGTTCAATCTCTGAATATTCTTGTGTCCTTTCCATAAAATGATATGACCACATCTCGACATTTGCAATTGAATAACTCATTCATTCCGGTGATGTAGGTTGTATGTGGGCCATCCTGATTTCAAGTATATTTGAACAAAATGACTTAATTTATAAAGTTATCTAGTACACATGATGCGTTCATTTGGATTTTGGGGTGGTGCATCGTGGAGTGGAAAAAAAGGTTTCTGAAAACCCTTAGTGTGTCAGCTCAATGCACCCTATCATATGCATATGCAATTAGATGAACCATCTCAGGAAAGGTCCTCCATTTAAACTGCGGTGCCAAACCACTCAAGCAAGGAACAAGATACTCATAAACCGCATCAAAATTTTATTTCTTTCCATACAACTGTGTCTATGACTTTCTATGCGTCTTCAACTCTTGGAAAAGTTGATGACGGACAAGTGCATGATTATCCTCTCCTCTACCAAGCAAATCTGAAACGGCTTGGTAACCGCAATTACAATCCCCCTCAACATTGACAATACGGTCGATGTATTTGTGCATAAAAACCGACATCTTGCCGATGAATGGAATTTTCGGTAGAATCGACGTTGTAGGTGGTTTTCTAATGCGGACTCCTTTCACAATATTTTCTTGAGATTTAGGAGTCGGTGAATCGGGAAAATATTTGTCAACATGTTCAGAATATGAAGGAGGTCGTGTAGTCGAGTTGTCATTCGGTGTAGGATTCATTATCTTCAGAGCACTTTTTGTTTTTACCAGTTGAGAGGGTGATTTCATGTTGGTTGTTTCGTGATATGCAATATTCCTCAATTGTTCTTTGATGTAGAGTTTCATGTTGTCACCGGCCTTAAAAAATCTCTCTTGTATCGCTTCTCATTCGGTCAAAATAGAGATATTTAATTTACCTCAATCCATACAACCATCATCATAAAATCTAAGTTCTTTCCAATGAGAGCAAACTTCGTCCATTCTTATTTGCTCACCTAGTTTCAACTTTTTAGCAATAACACAAGCACATGGGAGACCATATATTTTCACAATAGTGTAACCATACTTTGCGCTCTCGGAGCCTACATTTTCAGCTCGTCTGGCCTCGTGAAAAATATATTTCAACCCCGACCGAGAAATAGTGCCGACCAATTGATAATAAAGAATGTTGTCTTTAAATCGATGTTCCAATATTGTTATGCTTCAATCAAATGTTGTTTGTATCTCATTATGTTGGTTTTTAATCATGAGTTTCACTGAGTCCCAATCTCGAAAAAAAATAGCCCTTGTTATTTCCCAACCAAATTTTCAAAGTAGCATGTGCCGACTCAACTCTGTTGGTAGTTGAATTTCCAAGGTGTCAGACATTATCACTCCACACACAAACTATCTTCTCCTTCACCTGATCAAGAATGATGATCTCAACGTATTTCAACAAAGCAAGATACTTTTCACACACTTTAAGGAAATGAACGACTGAGTCGACATATAATTCTTTTGTGGAAGAATTTATTAAATGATTCCATGCATCCATTATTTTTTCAACAATCGCACCCGACTTCACTAATTTTTCACCTTCGAATTCTACTTGTTTCGTCAGTACCATGAGTTTAACCCGACTTCTCACATTTTTTGTTATGTGATACCTACAAAGTAATACATACGAAGAAGGAAATACCTTTGCAACCACATTCATCAATGTGGTATTACGGTCCATAACAATGGCTTTATGCATCTCACATCGATCCTTCAAAAGTGACTGATACACCTCTATTGCACTGGTAAAATTGTCCTTTTTTTCAAACTCTAAAAATCCAAAACCAACAAAATATGTATTCTCAGTTGAGTTAACACCGACCATCTCAAATAATGGAAGTCTATACTTGTTGGTCTTGTAGGTAGAATCAAGAATGAGCACTGTCAAAAACGTGTTGAAAAACTTTATCGAGTCTGGATGAGTCCAAAAAATATCTCTAACTGTAACTCCATTATTGCAAGTTCGATACCGGGACACGTAACTATTATCATCCAATAATTTCAACAGTTGTTGTATCTCAGTTCTATCTCTCCTAATTTCCATGTTACACTACAAAAAATTGACAAATTGCGACTGTTCATTTTGGAATGTTATGACGGTTAGAACTGCCGCAATTTTCATGCTACGACTGTTGCAACTCCGTCCCAGAAACGTGTGTCACGAGATTGTATTGTGACACTTTGTAAAATTTTTGCTCCAACTGTCGTAACATTTCGCGGTAGTTTTGAAATTGCCTCCAATCACTATGCCAAAAATGACCTTTAACAGCGCACCTTAGACAACTCTTTATTAAAAAAGTGTTGTTATAAGTTAAATAAAAAATAAAACACGGAAACTGTTCACGAAAAATAGGAAAAGTGCTACTAAAAGTCCTACCTTAGACATCACTTTTGGAAAAGTGTTGTCTAAGGTAGACATTAGACAACACTTTCTGAAAGCGCTTTTAAAGGAATATATTAGACAACGCTTTTCTCAAAAGCGTTGTCTAAGGTCTTATAAATTTAAAAATAAAAATCTCAAAAGCGCTGTCTAAGGTTGACCTTAGCCAGCGCTTTTCAAAAGCGCTTTTAAAGGGCTATCTTAGCCAGCGCTTTTCTCTAAAGAGTTGTCTAAGGTCTAATTAAAATAAAATATTAGAAACTCAATATTATTTTTTCATATTCTTTGCACTTTCTTCCCTGCGAACGATACAAACCTAACGAACGAAACTAATTTTCCACCGTCCTCCATCGCCGTTCTGAAGCCCTATTGTCGTCGTTCTGAGTTCATTGTTCAAGCTTTCTTCTGATACATTGTTCTTTCATTCTTGCATAGTTATTCGGTGCCGTCGTTCAAGCTATCAAGGTATTTCGTTTTTGAAGTTCGATGTCGCCGTTCAAAACCCATATTGCCGTCGTTCAAGGTATGTTGTTGTTGTGAAGAATATGGTTTTGTTGCTTTACATTATTGTTGTAATGAAAATAGGATTTTGTGAATAATAGGGCAATGTTACTGTTCACGAAAAATCAGGTCTCTGTTATATTGTTGTTGCCTTACATTGTTGTTGCTTGCAGTTATACTTTTTGAGTTTTGCTTATTATGAATGAACTTTTGGTTTTAGTTTTGAAAAATAAGGTTTTCTCTATTATGAACTGAAATACAGAGATTATTATATGTATCTTTGATCTATCTCCTGTTTATTTTGAAATTTTGGTTAATTTGGTTGTGAAATTTTATAGGTGTTTGACCATGTTAATTGAGTCTTAAAATAAAGCTTAATAAGCTAATCGTATTCCTTATTCACAACATAAAAATGAATTTTCGGTTTGTCTAGAATATGTAATTCTGATTTTTCTTTTGAAATTTCGCAAATAATTATAGTAGTTGTGAAGTTGAAGTTTTATATAATTATAATTTGGCATTCCCCTTAGGTTCTAGTTTATAGTAGAGTCATGAGAAAACTAATACTTTTTTTTTTATCTTTGACTTATCTTTTATTTTAGTGCAAATCAAAAGCCAAATAAAGACTATTAGAAACAAGAGCTTCTGCCATTATGATTAATTATAAATATCTAAAATTATAAATATCTATTAGTGATGATACTTGATAAAACTTAGGATTTATCCATATTTTATTTTCATCTATAGTGTCCTCAGCAACGTAATCAAATAGATTGCGGATATTTCATGTTGAGGTTTATGCGAGATACTCTTGTTTTGGGCCGATTAGAGATTCCCACCGATGTATGTATTTCTAACTTATGAGTTATTTTAATATTTACACATATCTCTCATATAATTAAATAGTTGAAATTAAATCAAACTATGTTATATTATTATGTAGTACTTTGATGAATTCAAGTGTGCATATTATACAAAAGATCAAGTGGACGAAATCAAAAAGGAATGGTGTCAATTCATTATAGAGCTATGTGTTTTGTGAGGTATAATATTGTACTCTTACTTTAATTGATGACAATTAAATATGTATAACGTTGTAATTTCTATAATATTGTTTATTAATTGAATTACAATCTTTGTGTTGTTTCAGGACCTATGTATATTTGAAGCAACACTTTGGATGGATTAGATATGTGTACTTATAATATGTACATTTGTAGTAAAATGCATTGACTTGTAATTATAATAGGCCAAAATGGTTTGAATTGGTATATATATATATATATATATATATATATATATATATATATATATATATATATATATATATATATATATACATATACATATATATATATATATACATATATATATATATACATATATATATATATATACATATATATATATATATATATATATATATATATATATATATTGGTTTGAATTGCCAATTTTGGATTTATAATTTTGGTGCATAAATTGATATATAATTTGTGATATTTGTCTGCCAAAATTTGGTTGAAAACATGTCAAAATTCTGGTTTAAAAACCTGGTAAAAAAGTGGTTTCAAAAAAATTATTCAAAAATTTTCGTATACCTTAGACAACGCTTTACACAAAAAACATTGTCTAAGGGGGGGGCTTAGAAAGCGCTTTTGGCAAAAGCGCTGTCTAAGGGGGCTTAGACAACGCTTTCCAAAAGCGTTGTCTAAGGTATACCTAAAAAAATTAAAATAGGAGGGGATTAGACAGCGCTTTCACCAAAAGCGTTGTCTAAGGTATACCTAAAAAAATTTAAATAGGAGGGGATTAGACAGCGCTTTCACCAAGAGCGTTGTCTAAGGTATTCCTAAAAGAGTTGTCTAAGGGTACCTTAGACAACGTTTTTAAGATTTAAAAAAACGCTGTCTAAACCTTTAGCAGTGGAGGTTTAGGCAGCGCTTTAAAACGATGTCTAAGTGAAAAAAAAGCGTTGTCTAAGGTCTTGTTTGACATAATGAGTCTCAAGCCGTTTGTTACTCTTACTATAGTTTGTCAACAATCTACCGTTTTTAAGAAACCAACACAAAAGTTTGGACCCTTTCCGGTGCTTTAATCTTCCACAAATTACTCCAACCATTATCGATCCTATCACACTCTAATCTAGCAATCAACTTATAGAAATGCTTTACTGTTCCCGCGTTATTACTTCCTCCACCCAGATTAAAAGATGAAATTAATTTTTAATAAATACTATAATATTATTTGATATTTATAAAACTAAATTATTGCACAAATGTGTTTATAAAAAATATAAACTGATGTTCGCAGATATTTTTTCTTTTGTTTTTAAATATAAATTATATTTTTTGTATTTAGTAATTTTTATTAATCCTAATTTAAATAAAAAAGTGCATAACACACCAGTAATATTTTAACATTTATTATTTTTTTCATTTGTGATTTTTTTCTTTCTGATTTGTGTAAAATATGATTTTTTTAAATATTTTATTTAATGGAATGCCAGTTTTGAATTTTTATATTTTATTTTAAATTTAAGATAATTTTTTAAAATATAATACATAAAACATTAAAATATATCTTATCGATCTAAAATATTCTTGGTAAAATAATTGTTTTTTTTTTAAATACTAAACTATTTTGATAAAATAATTTCATTTTTCTTTTTTATAATTACGCTTAACCCATCAATACTCGGGAAAACACACGGCTATTGATATGAGTATCACACGAAATATATATTTGTAAGTTAATAATATTTATTTATATAATTAAAAAATATTTATAAATATTATAATATTATTTAATATTTATAAAACAAAATCATTACATAAATATTTTTTAAAAATACGAAATAATGTCTGTGGGTATTGATTATATTTTTTTTATAAATTTAATTGATATGCACGAACAGTTTAAAGAATTATTATTTGGTTATTGAAAAAAGTTAATCCATTAATATTGTTATTCTTTGAGTTCCTTTATAAGTGTTATTTTTAGAGTTTTTATATAACAAGAAAATTAATTATTATTATTACTTTTTATATAATAATTTTTTTTTTATCTATAATGCCTATAACTATTTATGAAATTCATTTTACCTTTTTAATCTGTAATAGTTATCTATGGACAATTTTGACAATATGTATTTAATATTACCTTAAATTTTGCAAGTAACAATTAAAAAACCAAAAAATTATTTAATAGTGACACTTATAAAGGAAAAATAGTTATCATTAACTCCAAATACCCTAATTTGAGAGTTTAAATATGCGATGGTTTAATTTCCTATAAAAACAGGATAGGCATAGCACTCTTTCTCATTCTTTTCTCATAATACGGCGGCCGTTTCAAGAAAAAAAAAATGGCAACCGTCCTCAGTCGTCAGAATTTTTACAAGCACATGAATTTGACCGTCAACTTTCACGGAACTGAGATTACCGTCACAGTTACCGCAGATCACTCTGTAATCGATGATTGGATCAACACGACGCTCTCCATCGGTGCAGAGCACCTTCGGTGTGGCCGACTCGTGGTCGGCCTCAGCATGGATCATGTTCCATGCTCGTTGCGATTCTGCGCCGGCCGAAGAGTTCTGATTTACCAGATTGCTCGCTGCGAGGACTATTCGGAAAACCTCATTAAGTTCTTGGTTAATCCTGGGGTAAAATTCACAGGGTTTTGGAAGGAATATGATCCGAAGGATATGATGTTCTATGAGCATGCTTTAATGATGCACGAAGGTTATGTGGATCTAATGTGGTTGGCAGAAGACGCCGAAAATACAACGATGGAGGATATGGTTGATAAATGGTTAGGATTGAAAGTGGAGCTGAGTGAAGAGATCGAAGAAAGCAATTGGTTTGGAATACCTCTCAGTGATGATCAAGTTGCTTATGTTTGCGTTGAAACTTACTGTGCGGTCGCTCTTGGGTTGAAGCTCAAGATGTGGGATTATTGCGATTGATTTTCATACTTCTCTTGTCTATTTTTAATTTTGTTTCTGCTTCCCATGCCTTTTGTTATTCATTTTAATATTTCTCTTATTTATTTTTCCAAATTGTGATCCTCCTTGTGCTTCCAATGCTTTTTGTTATCATTTTAATATTTCTCTTGTTTTTTTATTTTTCCAAGTTGCGATCCTTGTGCTTCCAATGCTTACAAATCTTGCTTTAGTTTTAATTCTCATGCCATTATTGACAATCTCTCAATACTATCAATGTTTTTAAGTCATGTTTATCACCTGAATACAATAATTCTGATGCTATTATTGACAATCTGTTTGGGTGAATACTTTATAAAAAACCAGAGTGCAACAATTATGCATATAGCACATACTCGAGGATTTTTTTTGGTTACTTCCCATTTGTTCTTTACACCTCCAATTTTTCTAAATCGTAGAAATGACCCTAAGCATTTTAACACTAAATATCCGGACAAAATTTTCGGTAGTGTAAAAAACTTCCCGATAAATAATTTGAAATTACTAGAATATCGGAAATTTCAAATATTCGGTAATTTGTAAAATTCCGGATTTTTTCGAAAAAGTGCATGTCAATACAGGTAATTTCATTTCCCATGAAATTACAGTTAGTTATATTTTTAGGGTTTTTATTAACGGTCACGATTTTGTCGATAGTTTTGTATGGTTGTGATTGCACCGATAGTTTGTGTGGCCCATAATTGATGCACATTTGTATAGACAGGGGTTAAGGTCGGGTTAAGGTGAAATGTGGAGATCATTTCGTTGTAGGCTAACAAAGGGTCCGCTCGAGTTAGATGTGAAGTTGTCAAGATCAGATGATGACATAATGTAGATGCTAAAACGTACTGAAGCGTCTAGTAGTGTTTAGGTTTTTCTTATTTATTAATCATGTTGTAATGTTAAATGTTATTTGTTTAAGTTGTTTAATGAAGATCATTGAAATGTAAGGGAAGATATCAAAATAATATAATGTTCTGGCATAGGTGCCTAGGTAATAATATACATATAATACAAAAAATACAACAAATATCTAAATAGCCCCCACCCCCACCCCCACGAGTTAAGTCTGCAATGCGAGCTAATATAGTAGAAATGACACCATCTTGGTCTACCAAATCCATCGCCTCATCATCCATCACTACAATCATTTGAAAGCGTTGTGTGTCCTCGTGGTGATGTGCTGGAGGATGAGGAGGATGTGCGTCATCAACAAGCTCCTGATCATCAGACGATACACCTTCAGGCGACGATGAAGTGATGTGTGGATGTGATACAGTGAGATACCACTCCAAGTAGATATACTCATACTGCGCGAGATACTTTACATGTGCAGATCCAGCTAAGATGGCACGACCAAAGCTGAGAAAATGAGTCTAAAACCACCGATCAATACCCTCAGAGGGTGTATCCGGAACTACTGGTGGTATCGTCTAAATGTATCCATACTGACGGAGACATATCCAGGCAGGTGTTTGACAATCGTAGTCTCCCACCGCATATAGCCTAAATATAATGACGACTTCTCGAACTCACGGTGCACTATATGAGCATCGTAGGGTGTCCATATAATGTCCTCTATTGTTAATGCATCCAGTCTCCTCCTGTACTCAGCTAAGCCTCTGGGGTGTTTCTGCCTTGCCTTCCACCTCTTCGCCTGTGGCTCACCTGCTATATAGGGTTGGGTCCTCCTGTCGCATATGTTGGGTAAATGCTCGTAGATCTAGCACTAAGATTATGACGAATAGTAAATTAGAAATTATACCTGTAAAAAATATGTAAGGAAGCAATAAAAATATACTCGTAACAAACTCAGGTACCCAGTTAGTTATCTGGTCTCCATTTGGGTCGCGTCCCCAAGCGACCAATATAACTGAGTCAGAGCTGCATAGTCCCAAACCCAATTGTGTACCTCGAGATAGCTAAAATGGCACATATATCGAGCATTTACATATGTACTAGACTTATCTGCAAAGAGAGTACATGATACTACATGCAACATGTACGCCCTAGCGGCAACCTGATACCTATTAGCTGCAACAAGCTCGTCATACCTATCCTGAAGCAACCACATGCGTAGGTGAACACCCCGGGTATCAGAAAACTCTTATGCCACCACAACCTTAGACAAACATAGATCACGAACAACCATCGCATGTGCCATGGCCACATTGAGGACATGAGCCGTCCAAAATCTGCCGTCGATAGGGAGATGAAACAAGGAGGAGATATTATCTAAGGTCACAGTCATCTCACCAAACTAGAGATGAAATGATGACATCTCTTTGTGCCACCTCTCGACGAAGACACTGACCAGAGGAGCATCCAACATGGTCAGGGAGTAGTGGCCAAAATGCAGCAAGCCATATATGTTTCTTAGGTACCATACAAAAATTCAAAAATGCTCATAATTTTCGGAGATGCGTTTTCAGATACACTTCAATATACACATTTCATTCGTTTTTGAGTCAGACCTCAATTTTATGAATAAATTTATTCCAAAAATACATCTCCGAAAAAAAAACCCAGAAAAATACAGTGTTTTAAACTATGGTAAATAATGTAGCTAAACATACAAGGTTGAAAATAAAGTTAATTGTGGTTTGAGTTTGTTTTTTGTAGAAGTATCTCTAATTTTATGCTACCTATTATGTTCTCCAACATCATTTCCCTCGGGTGACCCTGCTACATATCACAATTATCAGGTTTTTAACCATACAGATCAAGCTTAAATGTTATTAGAAACAATACTATACACTAGATGGTTCACATATTATAAATAGTATTAGTAACATTGTAATTTTCTTTCACTATATAGATAAGCAAATAACCACACAATGAAATACCAAATATGAACAAGCCTAAATGGCTTCCTCTTTACAATGACAACATGTTGGAGAAGATCATCAGGTACAACCATAACAGAGATCAACACCCCGATGCACAACTTCATGAGCAACAATAGTAAGTACTTTTGAAATACGACAAATTTCACCTTCCCAAGTCAACTCGTCTTGACATTCTTTAACCACATCCCCACTTTTCAAGTTTAATATCTTCTTCACTCTTCAGTCCAAATATTATCTGAATGCTTCAAGCAAATTAACACCATCAAGTCTTGCTCCTTCAAAGTCCTGATTTATAGAAAAAGGTCGATCATGTAAATTTATCATATTTTGAACAAAAGAACAGACTTGCCATCTTTTTCCCACCCACTATATCCTTTTGTTGACTAAATTAATACTCCTTTTGTTGGATTTTATAGTTTTTTTAGGTTTAAAAAATATATTTTTAAAGTAAATATATTTTTAAAATTGAGATTTGACTCAAAAATAAATAAAATGTGTGTATTAGGATACATCTGGAGATGTATCTCCGAAAACTGAAAATATTTTTGAATTTTTACGTGTGTTTAAGAAACATATATGATGCATTAAAAAAATGAGAACTTCTTATGGCACCCTATAAGATTCTTAGGCACCTTGCGCTCTTCCAAAAATACCCCTAGCTTCCGGAGATATATCTTCGGACGCACCCTTATTTCAGTTGATTTTGATTAATTCTAGAGATGTGTATCCGGAATGTATCCGGAATGTATCCGTAGTCATATTTCCGGATAAAAACGAGACATTATACACAAAATGAACATTGTAACCATTAAATTAACATTCACATTACCGCAAGTTCGATAACATTTATCGAATCTGGATGAGTCCAAAAAATATCTCTAACTGTAACTCCATTATCGCAAGTTCGATACTGGGACACGTAACTATTATCATCCAATAATTTCAACAGTTGTTGTATCTCAGCTCTATCTCCCCTAATTTCCATGTTACACTACAAAAAATTGACAAATTGCGACTGTTCATTTTGGAAGGTTATGACTGTTAGAACCGCCGTAATTTTCATGCTATGACTGTTGCAACTCCGTCCCAGAAACGTGTGTCACGAGATTGTATTGCGACGCTTTGTAAAATTTTCGCTCCAACTGTCGTAACATTTCACGACAGTTTTGAAACTACCTCCAATCACTATGCCAAAAATGACTTTTAACAGCGCACCTTAGACAGCTCTTTATTACAAAAGCGCTGTTATAAGTTAAATAAAAAATAAAACACGGAAACTGTTCACAAAAAATAGGAAAAGTGCTACTAAAAGTCCTACCTTAGATAACGCTTTTGGAAAAGTGTTGTCTAAGGTAGACATTAGACAACGCTTTCTGAAAGCGCTTTTAAAGGAATATATTAGACAACGCTTTTCTCAAAAGCGTTGTCTAAGGTCTTGTAAATTTAAAAATAAAAATCTCAAAAGCGCTATCTAAGGTTGACCTTAGCCAGCGCTTTTCAAAAGCGCTTTTAAAGGGCTATCTTAGCCAGCGCTTTTCTCTAAAGAGTTGTCTAAGGTCTAATTAAAATAAAATATTAGAAACTCAATATTCTTTTTTCATATTCTTTACTCTTTCTTCCCTGCGAACAATACAAACCTAACAAACGAAACTAATCTTCCACTGTCAACCACCATCCTTAATCGCCGTTTTGAAGCCCTATTGTCGTCGTTCTGAGTTCATTGTTCAAGCTTTCTTCTGATACATTGTTCTTTCATTCTTGCATAGTTGTTCGGTATCGTCGTTCAAGCTATCAAGGTATCTCGTTTTTGAAGTTCGATGTCGCCGTTCAAAACCCATATTGTCGTCGTTCAAGGTATGTTGTTGTTATGAAGAATATGGTTTTGTTGCTTTACATTGTTGTTGTAATGAAAATAGGATTTTGTGAAGAATAGGGCAATGTTATTGTTCACGAAAAATCAGGTCTCTGTTATATTGTTGTTGTTTTACATTGTTATTGCTTTCAGTTATACTTTTTGGGTTTTGCTTATTATGAATGAACTCTTGGTTTTAGTTTTGAAGAATAAGGTTTTCTCTATTATGAACTAAAATGCAGAGATTATTATATGTATCTTTGATCTATCTCTTGTTTATTTTGAAATTTTGGTTAACTTTGTTGTGAAATTTTATAGGTGTTTGACCATGTTAACTGAGTCTTAAAATAAAGCTTAATAAGCTAATCATATTCCTTATTCACAACATAAAAATGAATTTTCGGTTTGTCTAGAATATGTAATTCTGATTTTTCTTTTGAAATTTCGCAAAAAATTATAGTAGTTGTGAAGTTGAAGCTTTATATAATTATAATTTGGCATTCCCCTTTGGTTCTAGTTTATAGTAGAGTCATGAGAAAATGAAAACTAATACTTTTTTTATCTTTGACTTATCTTTTATTTTAGTGCAAATCAAAAGCCAAATAAAGACTATTAGAAACAAGAGCTTCTGCCATTATGATTAATTATAAATATCTATTAGTTAAACAATTTGAATTATTGGTAGCTGATGTTATGTTGAAGTTGATATTGATTGCTTTCAATTGTGATTGTTCTTTTCATATTGTTGTTTGAGGAGAATTTGTTTTGAACCAAGTGCTACTACTAGAAAGGTATTTAATTCTTGCACTCAAATCTTCATATGGTATTTTATTTTGTTTACCTTAATAAGTAGGAAAACCATGGATAAAAAATGGATGTTTGTCGATCGATTGACCAAAGAGTACGAGAACGGGGTTAAGGAATTCTTTAAGTTTGCTATTCAACATGTTGAATACCCCAGTCGAATGAAATGTCCTTGCTTGGGTTATTGTTATGTGGGTAAGGTTGAAACAAATGGATTGAAATCGCATTTACTGAGGCATGGAATTGATCGAAGTTATAAGTGTTGGATATTTCATGGTGAGAAAATTAATGAGAATGTTGAACCGAGAGGGAAAAGTAATACGACATATGCTTCAGACGACAAAAACACAGAAACATACGATTGTGATTGAGTCTAAGAGATTGCAGAAGCACTTGAATAAGATCTCCATGATTGTCCCGAAATGTTTGAGTGGTTGGTAAGAGATGCAGAGAAATAGTTGTATAAAGGTTGCACTAAATTCACAAGACTGTTTGTGGTATTAAAGTTGTACAACTTAAAGGCGGGCAATGGATGGTCGGACAAAAGTTTCATAGAGTTGTTGGCCCTTATGAGAGAAATGCTACCGGAGGATAATGTTCTTCCTAATCGAACCTATGAGGCAAAAAAAATTGTGCTTTATTGGCATAAGCTATGATAAGATACATGTTTGTCCAAACGATTTCATTTTGTTTCGAAATGAATTTGCATCGTTAACTGAGTGCCCTAAATGCGGTTTGTCTCGATATAAGAGAAAATTGCCTCCAGCAAAAGTCTTATGGTATTTTCCTATAATTCTGAGATTTAGGCGCATGTTTCATAGTGAAACCGATGCAAGAAACCTGACTTGGCATGCATATGAAAGAATTATTGATGGAAAGTATCGATATACGGCTGATTCACCACAGTGGTTGAAAATTGATAATGATTATCCTGACTTTGGAGAAGAAGCAAGAAACCTTTGCTTGGCATTATCTACTGATGAAATAACTCGCATGGTATTCAAAGTATCTCACATGCCACATGGCCTGTGATTCTTATTATGTATAACCTACCTCCATGGATCCTGAGTTATGCAACTATGCTTGACAAATTTGAAATGGTATCCCATAAGGATGGAGATACGATGCAAGTGTTTATGCACTGAGATATAAATTCGATAATGTTGGGGATAATAAAAGGTCTGATTTATTTAAGGTATGCATATGATGCACATGTTGTAAATGATTGATGTAAATGATGCGTATGACATTGATGATGCATAATGATGCATATGAGCGATTGAAAGGTGCCAGCTTGGTGGACTTTTGGGTCTGGTAGTTGCCAATAATGATTGGACTTTGGGTGGGTGGAGGGCTTGATTCCCTGACACTCGATTTTCAACGATGTATGATCAGAAGATGGACCAGAAAGCTCCAAGTTCGATTATCTGCTGGTGAACGAAGCGACTTAATTGACACATGAAGACTGATTTTGCTTCGAATGGCTGCCGATGTTTAGCAAGGACTACTTGTCCAGCTGGGGAAAAGAGATAAGAAGATTTGCTCCTCGCTTGCTTGTCCCTGCCTGCAGGGTATTTGAAATAAATATGGTGGGGAATCTTTGACAATGGCCACGACATGACCTGCCCCTGATTGAGCCTTTGAAGGTGATCTTGCCCCTGATTGGGCTATTTGAAGATGAAATGCCCCTGATTGGGCTATTGAAGATGCTTTGTCCCTGGTTGGACTGTTGAGGTAGTCTTGATTCATGTGGGCGATGAAGTTCAAGCTTCTCTTTTGATTGCCCCTTTGTTGGGATTGTACTGATGTCGAGCACTAAATTGCAATTAAATTGTTCATACACAAATGGCAGTGTTAATGTAAAGTTCATGTAAGTTTTGAAAAAAATCTATTCATTTGAATGTTGTGATAGTGTGACGAATGGACCGTTAGTCCACACGAGGTGTTGATTTAGGAAGTGCGTAAAAAATGCAGCAAGAATAATGTGCAATCGATATTGAAGATTTAGCAAATATATGGGAGTCATTTTACGCAACCTTGTTGGTAGCATGCTTTCAGAATAAACTCTGCCTCAATTAGGACTTTTGAGGGTTGTAACGTGGTCTGGTTAATGGTTGAAAAACAAAGGTATAAGGCTCAAATGACTTGTACCCACCCCTTCTTCGTAATATTCTCCAGTCCTACGCTCAGTTGACTTTACACATGCATTTGTTTTGACTTTGCAAGAGTGAAGATGAAGCATTAAAGTTTGCTTGGAGATGGCAGTCATCTTTTTTGCTGGTGACCCTTTGATTCTTGATTTTTATGGTCACTTATATTTGTTTTGTTTTTGTTGAGGATTTGAGTTCCTCTTTTGATTTCTTCTTTTTCGACTAAGTCTCCCTTCGGGTGCTCAACTTAGTGGTTTTTTATTTTCTTTTTTTTGTTTGAATATTGTGACTGCCAAGTCATTTGTTGATGGTCCTCTGACGGGATGTCTCATCTTGCGATTTGAAGGTGTAGTCAGGCTAACTGAACAACTACCCTGCCCCGGGTTAAATGTAAAGGGTTGTATCCAAAAGAAACTTCTACTTCTAGGCTCGAAGTGGTTGACTAGGGATTAACTCCTTATATCTCCAGTGTTTGGGGATTTGAACAAATGCCTGTACATCATTGACGAGGTTTTATCCGAAAGGATACCGCAACAGTTATGGGTATTTCGTTTTCATCATCCTCCCTCAAATATTTGCTAAAGTGAAGTGAGGAAATATTTTTTGTGATATTTTGTGATAAATGATAAATATGAGCGAATGATAAATATGAGCGAATGCGAATAGATTAATTCAAAACATGCATAAACATAACATTAACATAACCAAGTACAAATAACAATGTTCAGAGCAAATAGTACTTAAACAAACATTACAAAATAACAGAAATGCGGAAATCATAAATGGCGATGGCTGCCTTGATTTGAGAAATTGGACTTCTCTTGATTTAAATGCTTCAAAGTTGGTGACTACTCAGCCTGGTCTTCAACAACCCCTTCAAATGTCTTTACTTGTTGGTACCGTGTGAAGGCATTGGATCATTCTGGACATTTGCATTTCTCGGAGTGAAAGTGAGATCCTTAGAGTCGATTAAATCTTGGACTTTGTGCTTGAATAACCTGCAGTTGTCAATTGTGTGACCTGGAGCACCCTTGTGATACTCACAGCGAGCATTGGCATCATAATCTCGAGCTTTACCAGTTTGAGGTGGCATGTCCTTCAACACAAGATTTCCTTTTGCCATCAGCCCGTTAAAGATTTCTCCATATGACATAGGCAATGGATCAAAATTTCTTTCAGGCCTTCTTTGTTGATATGGTGGGCGTTGTTGAGGAGCGTGTTGTTGCTGTTGACCAGGCCGTTGTGGATAAGCCGGTTGCTGGTATAGATTGGGCGCATATTGCGCGACTGCAACCATAGGAGGTGGACGTGGTTGATGAGCCATCTGAGGCGGAGATAAAGCTTGAAAGGCCTGCTGATAAGGCATTGGAGGAATTGGCTGATATGTCATAGGAGCATATTGTGCAGCAGCAACATAAGGGTACTGATAGTAGGGAACTGGTGCAGGTGCACTCTGTTGAAAATTCCCACTTACAGCAGAGATGGCATTTGTGTCACCCTTTTTATACCCGTTGAAAGGTTTCTTGGCATTGTTTTGGCTGCTAGAACCTCTTTGGATCTTTCCACTCTTCAAGCCTTCTTCGATTCTTTCTCCGACCATCACCATGTCTGAAAATCCAGAAGATACGCTGCTGATCAGCTTCTCGTAGTATTGCCCCTGTAGGGTACCCATGAAGATATCGATCAATTCATGGTCAACCAATGGTGAATGAACTCTGGCAGCTAACTCCCTCCAGCGTTAGGCGTACTCCTTAAAGGATTCACTTTCCTTTTGAGACATACTCTGAAGTTGAGTACGGTTAGGAGCTAAGTCAGTGTTGTACTTGTACTGCTTTTTGAATGCATCGGATAGATCAAGCCAAGCACGAACATTGTTGCGTTCGAGCTGCATGTACCATTCTAGAGACGCTCCAGACAGGCTGTCTTGGAAGCAATGGATCATAAGCTTATCATCTTTGGCATGAGCGGCCATTTTCCTGCAGTACATCCTCAAATGAAGTTCAGGACAGCTGAGGCCTTTGTACTTCTCGAATTCTGGCAGTTTGAACTTAGCAGGGATCACAACATCTGGAACTAAGCACATGTCTGAGGCACTCAGAGAAGTTAAGTTGTGTCCTTCCATAATTCGGAGTTTTTCAGCTAACTCGCGACACATCTTCATAGCTTCGGATTCTTGAACAGCATGAGGATTGGTGATTGGAACAGCAGTATGCATCTCATACTCAACTTGATGATTCTCTTCAGTTTGAGGAAACTGGACTTGAGTTGGAATAGGTTGAGCTTGAGGAATAGCACCAACAGTGACACCAGAAGCAGGTATCGGTTGGGAAGTGACCTCTTCAACAACAGGAGTGAAGCCTGGAGGCAAACCATAAACCAAAGGATTTGGAACGGGAACTGAAGGCATTGCTCGTGAGGTAGATCCTTGCACTTGAGCATTGTTCATTGCGGAAGCAGCTTCGCGACGTTCTTCCATCCTTGCCAAAGATTGCAGTGTCTCATAAATCTGGTCAATCTTGCCCTTGACCGAGTCAATCTCTTCCCTCATAGCAGCTTGCTCTTCTTGAATCACGTCCATCAGTCTTCTAGTGTTGGCTCTAGTTAGATACGGTCGTCTAGCTCGATACGGGCGTCAGGAAACCAGCTTGATTTACTGAAGATGGAGGAACATGAAATAAGTTTTCCGGTTTTTTTGAATGAAATGCAAGAATGAACAAATAATGCAAACGAAATGATATGCAATGTCAGAATCCAGGATCACAAGATCAAGGTCTCACGAGTCCAAGGTACTGATGGAGGATACTCTGATCAGGAACTCACTGGGTAGACTCTAAAGTTTTAGGGATCCCAAAGTTATCAATTCATATGGCTGTTCATCACACGCGCCATAGGCATGACGGTTGATTGACTCCGCCATATGAATCTATTTTGGGTGAGATCTTCGTATCGACACCCACGAGAGCAAATTTTCTCGGGAGCCTATACTACGTGATCATCGACACAAGGTTTAAAACAAAGTCCTGGAGTTATGGACCTTTCTCAACTGTTTGATGCACGTGTCAATTTCATACATTCTTGACAGTCAATCAACTCCATTGAGTAAGTCTATTCCAAGCGAGGTTTTCGTATCGAGCCACGCGAGGGCGAACCCTGGTGCCCAATACTACGCAACCATCAACCGATGTTTTAACCAAAAGGTTCTAAAGGTCCTCAGAGTTAATGACCCTAATGAAAGCAACTGAGCACACACGTCAAGGACTTGACGGTTGTCAGTATTCTCATCAGAATCTACTCCAAGTGAGGTTTTCGTATCGACAACCCACGAGAGAGGTTCCCTCGGGAGCCTATACTACACAACCTCGCTAACTTAAGTTTGTACTTGTAAGCCCGAGCATGGAGCTTTTCCCTCAAGTTTCTTTCGATCAAGTACGATCCAAATCATAGTACCAAGGAGCCACAAGATATATAATATGGAATGCGATAAAGAAAGCGAAAAAAATAAACAAGCAAGGCATAAAAGCAAACATCCAAACAAACACAAGAACTTAGACTAGGCTTGACTCGCATAGGGGTGAACCAGTCCCCAGCAGAGTCGCCAGCTGTCGTACCCCGAAAAATACGACCTCACGCGATCCGAATGGACGGAGCCGCGTGCCGGACTGACTAAAGAGTCGCCACCTAATTCTATTTATTCCCGAAGAGGGAAAGGGGAGATATAGATACAACCCGGGAGGAGAAGGATGAGGATAAAGGTCAACGGAACCATTGCCTGGGTTCGGGAGTCGGTTATGCAGGGGGAAGGTATTAGCACCCCCTACATCCATCGTACTCGATGAGAACCATCTAAGTTATCGCGCGCGAAAGGATGTCTATACTTAAACGAATTGCTTGCTAGAGGGAAACGAGTTGGATTATAAGTTAGATTGATCCTAGGTGCTCGGCAAGGATTGAGATCCTCGTGCCTACGTACTCCCGTGTGCAATGGGAAAGTCAGAGCCTCGTAGTTCGGCCTACTAAGGGTAATGGTTGTTCGATTTTATTACCTTTCGTCGATGAAAGAGTTTAGGAGTTGAAATGTACTAAAGACTATGGATAGTTTATCTCGCCCAACAAGACGAGCGTCCTGCGTCAAAATAATCGGAGCGAGTAACGAGAGCTCGTTATCCTCCTTTCTACCGCTTAAGGCTCGTGGCGTACAAATCTTCTCGTATTATTAGAATATTTTATTTCCTAAGACCTCTTGACATTGGATCAAGGGTTTGGATCTAATCGAAACGTTTTGGTTTTTTTGAGGTTAAAGGTAAATGCAATAATGGAGTTTATTTTGTGGTTTGTTTAGCAAGGCACAAAGCGCTCGGCTCGCAAGGATAGGTGGATCCTAATAAACGAAATGAGATAACTGGAAAATAAAGTGCAAGTGTGCAAGTGCAATCGCTTGGCATTGGACCAAGGATTCAGAAATAAATAAAATACGGGAAATAAAAATGCGTACAAAGTAATGGGAGAGGGATACAAAATAAATACAGGGGATTGCGCGAAATAAAAGGTCTCGTTGTAGTTTGCCCAAGAGGAAGCGTGTGTGCAGTGTTTTTGAACTATTCGAAGGCGTTCGGCCTTTTTAATCGGGACACAACTATTCGAAGGCGTTGGACCTTTTTTCGAGCGCAACTATTTGAAGGCGTTGGACCTTTTCGGGACGCGACGAAATTTGGTTCGTTTACTGCCTTAGAGCCGATTTAATGAAATCGTTCTATGAGGAGTCGAATCGTAATTTAAAATGCGAATTAAATGAATAAATTGAATCGCGAAAATATTAAATGGAATAATGAATATAAATAAATAAATAAATAAAATAATGTTGAAAATAATGAATAAAATTAAATTATATTACAAGTTTTTTTGTTCAAAATAAAAATAATAGAATAAAATAAAAGAGGGCCTCATATTGACCGCACATCACCGATTAAATGTAATCGGGCGAAAAAACGGCCTTTTACTATATCATCGGCCCCAAAATATTAAAAATAATAGAATCATATATAACAAATTAAATATAATAATAATAAAAATCCAGAAGAGGGTTGCATCGTGTGAAGCTGTGGGTGTGAATATCAGTCCAGTATGGACTCAAAGCCTAATCACATAGGTGGTCAAAGCACAAATTATTAATAAATAAATAAACCAAACCTAAATATTTTCCCAAAAAAACGTAACCACAGCAAACAAAGAATTATAAAAATACATATTAACTGATCTTAGTCAAAACAAACCATAATTATAGGAAAAATCAAATTATTAAATAAGGATTAGAAAAAAATAAAAAAAATAATAAACAAAACAAAAGATGAACAAATCAACGAGGGAATCGTGTTCTGTGCAAAACAAAATTAATGGCTCAACAACAACGTGTTCTTGCCTCTTTCCATTTTCAAAAGTGCTTTTCAAAATAATCACTTTCCAAACTCAAAGACGCAGAGAATAAACAAACCTACCCCCGACGGTGGCGATCCCTTCACTCTCACGCCGCGGTTGGCTACCTCGGTTTCTCACTCGATTCTCTCTCGGTGTGTTCTTTAGTTTTCACGGCTTTTCACGAACACCTCAGCCTCGTCTCCACAATTTCGTAGGTTTTGAAGATTCGTTCAGTGGTGTTGAAAGTTTCCGCCTCGGGTTTCGATTTGCACGGTGGTAAGGAGCTCTTCTCGTGATCTCAACTCTGTGGTTCATCCAGTTCGTAATCTCTTTCTCAGCGGTGTTCGTGATGCGTTCACGGCGGTGAAGCTTTTGCTCTTGAGTTTGAATCAGTGACGGCTTTCACTCGTCTTCAACTCGGATTTTATTTCAACTTCGGTGAGTTATTCGGATTTAGGGTTTTTGGGGAAAAGCTTATTTTTATGGTTTCGCTGTGATTTTTCTTTCTTTTGCCAATGATTGAAAAATCATTATATAGTGGAATGAGTGATGCTTAATACGTGTGAACAAAATGAAATTTATGTGAGTTTGTTGTGTGATCCGTCCGAGAGAATCATGTGAGCTGAGCTGTGATTTTTTGAAATCCGTTAAAAAGGATTTTTTTGTGAGATCTTGTGGGACCAAATCATGACCCAATCTTCTTGTTTGTCTGTAGTGAATGAGAGTTATTCTAGAATGTTTGTGGTCCCGGATGAAATTTCACCTTCAAATTTTATTTCACTGAGCCTTTTTTACCACAATGAGCTTGCTGACTTACTGCTTTTACTGCATAACTCTTGTTGAATAAGTTTGGACAACTTGAACACTGAACTTGTTTTCATGTTGCAGGTATTGAAATGGCTTGTATAACGGATGGCTCGCTTGGCTCGAGGATGAGAAGATCAAAGCTTGCCGATTGATACCTTGCAGGTTTGGTACGGAGCTTGAAGCCATGAAGGATGATGGGAGCTCAGAGTTGCAATCTAAAGTGTTGTCATGGTTTGTCTTTAAGAAACATTTTGATGCTCATGATTCTCATTAATGGCTGACCTTTTGCTTTATGATGCTCAATATCACATCCTCATCCAAAGGGTTATTAAACTCATCACATCCTCCCTCTGATTAGGGGTAATGAGAATACCTTAAGTGTGAAGTCAGCATCTCACACTTAATCTCCATGGTGTAGGATTAAGATCATTAACCTACTTGTGATTATTTAGATGCTTTTGTTGTTTTTGTTTAGTGTTGAATAATGAGATTAAGCCATAATCAGGGATTAAACAGACTCATTACACCATCCTAATAGAAGGATAATAGATGAGAATGTTTAAGCTGAGGAAAACTCCTCAACTTAATCCATGATTAGGGATTAAACTCATGACAAAACAAAGCCTTTATTAAGTGGATTTTAGTTAATGATAAGATGAAGAAATGATTTTTATGGTTTGTAAGACAACTTGAGGAGGACTTGTCCATTAAGACTAGGGTTAGTCCTTCTTAACCAATTAGGGAAGAATTAGAACCCTAATGCAAGGCCCAAGTTACAAGCTTGATGTCTTAGTGATTATTAGATGGATTGATTGAAAGATTTAAACACATTAAGGGTTTAACACTTAGGATTAAAGTTATACACTCCATCTTAATAGAAGGATGCAGGCATAAGCTTAATCACAAAGCCTTAAAGCCTTTAGGGTTTAGTCCCTGATTATGAGATGAGAAGAGAAGACTCAATGAGACACAAAGGTAAAATATAAATGGGGGACTAGTCAAAACCCTAATTATTGTCATGCTTGGTTGTTCCTAGGGTTTGTGAGGTTTACAAGAGAAATCTTCAGGGGAGCCACCAGGAAGCAGATGAAGGGAGCAAAGAGAAGCAAAGTAACTTGCTTCATTTAAGAAGACAAGTCACTTGAAGAAAGAAAGTAGGATGAAGAAGAATGAGCAAGCTCAATCTCAAGCACAAGTCAAAATGCAAAAATGATGCATAAGAGAGATGAAAAGAGTTTATGAGAAGTGAAGGCAAATTCACTTCTCAAAGTAACTTACCACCTGAAAAGTTAATGAAAGAAATGCAATGCAATGCAAAATGAGATGAAATGACATGATGCAAACCAAAACCAGAAGCATGTGTGTGATGTTGATGATGCTAAGAGATTATGCAAACATGAGGCAAGGCATGAGAATGATCATACAAACATATGAATGCAAGAGAAGCATGCTTTGAACCATGGATATACATGAAAAGTTATGAAATGCAAATGACATACAACATGGCAAATGAAAGATGCAATGATCACATATGATCTTAACATGTCCTAAGATGTATTATGAATCAAATGGATGCACAAAATGTCAAGGCAAGTCATGGTATGTAAGCAAATGGGAGATGGATGCAAATGAAAGCCCAAATTAGGGTTTATGATCAATGCACAAAACACAATTCAAAATCAGAAGCAAACATCAAGATAAAAATTTGAAAATGCATTCAAAGGAACCCTAACCCTATACAAACTCACTTCCCAAAGGAGGGGTTTTAACTCTTAACCTAATGAGGGTTATGAATTTCTTAAGATTGCTAGGGTTTTAAGGTACCTTGTCAAGAAAAATGCCAAACAAATAGGAAATGCAAGATCAATTCACACCAATTTAATCCTCTAAACTACATGCTATACAAGATGCAATGCAAGAAGAATCAAGGTCCAACTCTTAAAGGCTAGACATAAATGAATTTTTGAAGATTGGATCAAAATAATGCCTTGAAATGAAATTAATTCCATGGAAAATTGTCAAAAGACATCAAGATCAAAAAAGAAATTTGGTTTGAGAGTTGGACAATGTTACAAAATGATTTTAAATGTTTCATGAATTTTTTTGTGATTTTTAAATACTTAAAAGTATTTTTAATTAATTAATTCTCATTAATTAATTAAAAATAAACTTTTAAATGATTTAAAAATATTTTTTAATGCAAAAAATAGAAATGAAAATGTTTTTGGTTTCTGAAAATTAATAAAAGGTTTAATAAAAATTTTCAGAATTTTCCAATGATTTTTACTATTTTTAAATAAATGAACAAAACAAATGAATTTAAAAGAAAATAAAATTGAATTTAATGGGAAGTAAGCAGAATCAAGGGCCAGCATTCAAACTGGACGCGCGGGAGTTGACTGCGCGCGTCATCCAGTGGCTGAGATTCAAACTTGACTAAGGCTGATTAATTAAATTAATTAAGTGGGATTAGGGCTAAGTGACAAATCTGGACCACACACGCGCGCGGGAGTTTGACTTAGTCAACCAGATCAACGCTCCACATTCAAACATCATTTAATTACAAAATTAGGGCTAATGACTTTCAGACGACCGGAACAGTGGTTCCGGTCATCTTCTCCGACGAGCCAAATCTCTAACTCTCTCTAAACTCCATGAAAATGAAATCTAATTTCCCAGAATCAAACCCCATTCAACACTGAATCAAAACCCCCAAACAAAAATCATTTTTCATTCACTAATCATGCAAATCGAAGCACAACATATTTAGGGCAAAAAGTTTCAGACAACTCATACATACTCAATATCCCACCATTTTCATTTTTAAACACATCATGATGATCAGGACAACATGTAGAATCAATTTATAACAAGTAAATGAAGTTCTGGAAAATTTGTTCTTGATGGATACCTGAACTGAAGTCCTTCGAACAGGAGCTTTCTGACCCTTTCTCCTATGCAAACTCACTCCTTTGGTCTTCCTGAACTCAATGGGATGCTTCACAACTCTTGTTGATGGCTGATTAGGGAGATGGCAGAAGTTCTGTTCAAGGGGGGGTGGTGATCGTGTTTTGGTTCCAGTGACTTTTAGGCTGTTTGAGTGGTTGGTTTGTGATCAGTGGAACCTCTTAAGATCAATGGTGAAGTTTGTTTTTTGTGTTTGAAGGTTGTGCTGAGTGTTTCGAATGGTTTTGCAAGTTGGAGCAAAAATGATAACTATGGATTGGAGAGTGTTTCAGCATGAATGGTGTGGTGTGTTATGCTGGCTTTGGTCCATGTATCAAAAGGTGATATGTCAGAGAGTTGTTGGTGGCCTATGGTGATTGGTATGGGTCTTTGGCCAAAATGTCAACTTGATTTGTACTTGAGGTATGGGCAATGGTACAACTTGCTTTTTGGCTTGTCTTGGTTCAGCTGAGTTTAGGGAGAACCATGGAATTGTTTATGAGATGATTCAGCAAGTTGATCAAGGTTTGTGTAGTGTTTTGCAAATTTCACAAGGTTTGGCCCCTTTGGAGATTCTTGAGATTCAAGGCATCAAAATGCAAAGTTCTTTGGCCCATTCTGAATTTTAGAGGTCATGTGATCATGTTGTGAAGAATTGGTACACATTTGTAGGCTTTAGAACACTTGATCATAGCATTTTGCAAAATGCCTCTTTGGTAGAAAACTTCAAATTTTGTGATTTTGGCCAACTTTGACAAGCCATAACTTTTGATCCAAAATGAATTAGGTCAAGTTCTTGTACTTTTTGAAAAGGGAAAGATCCATTCTACAACTTTCATGACCAAAGTTTTTTCATTTGAAGCATTTTTGAATCAAAAAGCAAGGGTTGAAAAAGTTTCCCAAAATGGCAATTTTCATTATAAGTCAACTTTCCCAAAAAGTCAACTTTGCAAATGACTTGAAATTTTCCAATTTTGTGAACTTATAACATCTTCTATGATCAAATAAAGATCATACACAATCAAAATGATGAAGAACATCCTTTGGTTGGGTCATTGGGGGCCTCAGATGCCCTGATTTTGCACTGACTTGCTCAAAAAGTCAACTCTTGATCAGATGACTTCCCCATGGAATTTCTTCATGAAAATTGATATGCATGATCCCTATACCATATAGTGACCAATAGAAACAAGAATGACCAAAAAATTTGGAGTTATGGCCTCTGAACCCAAAACCCTAATTCTAGGTCATCTGTGCAGTCAAGCCTGGCTCTGCTTCCATGTCATTCTCAGTTCTTGTGATTTTTTGACATTCTTGACTTTGAGATGATATAATGATGCTTGAACACACATGGACCCCTTTGAAGTGATTGATGACCTTTGGAGTGGCTCAAATGGCTCTGGGATTGCTCAGATCACACACCCTAGATGCAGATGACTTAGAATCAATGCAGTGAATCAAAAATGCAATATGAGATGCTATGATTGAGTTTATGCATATGAAGAGATCACAAGCCATGGTGTGAATGGGTGAGGGAAAATTTGGGGTGTTTACAGCTGCCCCTATTCAAACATGAGTTAGATGTGCAGGATATAAGCAACGGCTTATCAGGCAAACGAGATAACTTGTGGTTGAATACCAAAGACAGTCCAAAATTTGCACTCACAGAATGAAGAAGAAAAGGGATATAGATTTGTAAAAGGAAAATAAAGTATATTATAAAATGCGGGCGACGGAGGACGACCGTCGAGCAGAGAACGACTGCTGGGGAAAGAGCAATGACGGGGACGGCCGACATGCTGGGAAAAATGCGGGAAATAAAGCAAAGACGGGGACGGCCGACTAGCTGGGGATATAGGAGATTATGATGGGGACGGCCATCAAGTAAAGCTATAAGATGTTCTGGGGATTAATGAAAAATGATGGGGACGGCCATCAGGTTCATAAGGTAATGCAAACAATGATGGGGACGACCATCGGGCTAAACTGATGAAGGACGATCATCAAGAAAAGGAAAAGGGACCACGACGGGGATGGCCATCGGGTTAAAGAATGAATGAAATAATGATGAGGGACGGTCATCAAAGGTGAAGGACGATCACCAAGAAAAAGAAAATGGACCACGACGGGGACGGCCAGCAGGTTAAAGAATAAATGGAATAATGATGAGGGACGGTCATCAAAGGTGAAGGACGATCACCTAGCAGGGGACGGCTGCTCCGTTGGGGATAAGATGAGGGACGGTCATCTAAGGTGAAGGACGATCACCTGGCAGGGGACGGCTGCCGAAAATATCGCGACATAGGACGAATGCCGGATAAAAGGTCGACGATGGGGACGACCATCGGACGAGCATGATGAAGGACGATCATCAAGAGGTGAAGGACGATCGCCTAGCAGGGGACGGCTGCTCTCAAGGTTTATCATGACATAGGACGAATGTCAGATAAAAAAGATCAACGATGGGGACGGCCATCGGATAAAATGATGAAGGACGATCATCAAAAGGTGAAGGACGATCACCTAGCAGAGGACGGCTGCTAAAAATCACGGCATAGGACGAATGCCGGATAGAAAAGATCGATGATGGGGACGGCCATCGGATGAGCATGATGAAGGACGATCATCAAGAGGTGAAGGACGATCACCTAGCAGGGTACGGCTGCTCTCAGGGTTTATCATAACATAGGACGAAATTCAGATAGAAAAGAAATTTTGCTTTGCTGGCGACCTACTGGGGAAATAGTAAACACGGACGGGTGTTTATATCCAAGAAATGAAAGGTATAAATGTTTTGACGTTGTGTACAGATTTAAAGATGCGGACGAGCATCCCTAAGACTACGATACGGACGAGTATCGGGTAGAAACAAATACTGACACGTGTTCAGAGATGATGATACGGACGAGTATCAACTGGTTAACAAGGAACACGGACAAGTGTTGATTCTGAGGGGACTCTTCTGGGGAAAAGTAGACACAGACGAGTGTCTAAATACAAGAAGACATGAGTGTTTGACATGTGTATGGATTAAAGATGCGGACGAGCATCCTTAAGGCTATGATACGGACGAGTATCAGGTAGAAACAAACGCTTGACGCATGTTCAGAGATGATGATACGGACGAGTATCAACTAGTTAACAAAGAACACGGACGAGTGTCGGATCTGAAGGGATTTGAGTGATATATACAAGATACGGACGAGTATCTGTATAAGTGAAATAAGTATGAGTGGTGTACAGTAGAGTGCTTAAACTGCTGGGGAGAGTGACACGGACGAGTGTCAAAAGAGAAAGGTGTAATATAAACAAGTATATGGGTTTCAAAGTGTTCAGGTAACTCTGTTGGGGAAAGTGACACGGACGGGTGTCAGGGAATTATATATATGTATCTGTGAGTGTAAAGGGGACGCTTTGGCTTTCTACTGGGGATATGACACGGACGGGTGCCAGGGAGTATCTGTAATATACAAGTGTCTGTTCGTAAGGAAAAGCTCGGGCGAATTTACCGGGGAATGAAGACACGGACGGGTGCCAAGGGGTATTTGCTTTGTGAGAGAAATGTTTGGGCTCTCTGCCGGGGAGTCTGGGGAGTTTTCTGTATATTGTTGATGGATTGTCATTGTTCACAAGTGTCTGATTCAGAACATGGCTTATGATTATGCAATATGTTTGATTTTTGCCGTAATGCTCCGTATTAGACGGAATGCTACGCTCTGTGGGGAAAATAATGATGCGAATGCTATGTTTATGCAAGAGGTAACTATCCGGGATTCGGATCCCGTCGCTTGTGAAGATTTCTGGCTGATCTTGCTTGAAATGGACATCCCAGCTGGGGGTGAGATCATTGGTAGATCTGATGAAATGTATCTGCTTGGGGAAATAGGTCACTGATAGACCTACTCCAGTAAATGAAGGACCCAGCTGGGGTTTGCAGAAGCCTTCGTCACTCTGTTGTGATTCCTTCGGATATTGCTCTCCCGGATAGAGGCTGAAGCTTTTGTGGGGAAATGGTTTCTCGACCTTTGCACTTGGCTGAGGAGGAGGTAAATGGCAACTCGGCTGGGGAGGAAGCACCTCCGGAGTTAAGACTAAGTGGATAATGATTAGTCAGCTTGCCGGGATGAAGCTTTCATGCCCCATGTTGCACTTTGAATACCTGCAATCCTGAAAAGACATAGAAACGCACAAGTAATCCCGAGGTATCCCTTACCGGATTCCGTCATAGGAGTCTAGGCACTCCCGGGAGTAAGTATATTTCCTACAAGCACGTATTTTAAAAGAGAAACATTTGTATTTATGCAACCAGTATCTTAAAGACATCGGACATTTTTGCAAATGAAAATAAAATGTACGAGACGAGACATGACTGAAAATCTGATTTTATTAATTCATATGCCCTGAATTGGCAAGATACAGTCAAAGAAACACATCCCCTAAAATGAGGAGATTGTTACAAATTGAGAAACAAAATATTGGCAATGTTGACGACGCTTCAAGGAGCTTCCCTTTTGCTATGACTCGTATGACGTTTGACGTTCTTCTCGTCTTGCTTTCTGAAGAAGGCTGATTCTGACAGAAACTTGATCCTTTCGAAGCTTACCAAGTTGTAAGTAATACAGATGAATTCAGAGTACAGTTGTTCGCTTATTCCCTTATTTTTGCATGGATCGCCCTTTCGGGTTTTCAATCCATCGGGGTACCCTTTTTTGCCTGAGTTGTCCAATGCGGCTTTTCAACTCAGCGGGTGTACACATTTTTTTTAAAATTTATTTCCCTTATTTTTGCCCGAGTATTTTATTCTGTTTTTGACTCGCCGGGATGCCCTATTTTTTCCTGGACTTACATTCTGTTTTTATGTCCAGCGGGTCATTTTATGCGAAGTATTTTTTAACTGCATCTGAATTCATAGGGGACGGGAAGTCTTCACCATCCATAGTGCTGGGCATTAGTGCTCCACCAGAGAAAACTTTCTTTACTACAAATGGCCCTTCATAATTCGGAGTCCACTTGCCCCTGTGGTCTGTATGAGGAGGGAGGAGTCTTTTCAGCACGAGATCTCCTACTCGGTACTCTCGGAGCCTGACTTTCTGATCGAAGGCTTTCTTCATTCTTTTCTGATACAACTGTCCATGACAAATCGCAGCCAATCTTTTATCTTCAATCAGACTTAGTTGTTCGTATCGGGATCGGACCCATTCTGCTTTGTTCAGCTTAACATCCATTAACACCCGTAGAGAAGGTAATTCAACTTCAACAGGTAGGACTGCTTCTATACCATACACAAGCTGATACGGTGTTGCCCCAGTGGATGTTCTGATTGACGTGCGGTACCCATGCAAGGCAAATGGTAGCATTTCATGCCAGTCTTTGTAGGTAACTACCATCTTTTGCACAATCTTCTTGATATTTTTATTAGCTGCCTCAACAGCGTCGTTCATCTTTGGCCTGTAAGGAGAAGAATTGTGGTGTTGGATCTGGAAGTCCCGGCACAGCTCTGCCATCATTTTGTTGTTTAAGTTAGAACCATTATCAGTAAGGATTCGCTCAGGAACTCCATACCGACAGATGATATCTCTCTTCAGAAATCGGGCCACCACTTGCCTTGTAACATTTGCATAGGAAGCTGCTTCAACCCACTTGGTAAAGTAGTCAATGGCTACCAGGATGAATATGTGGCCATTTGAAGCAGTCGGCTCAATCTTGCCAATCATATCAATGCCCCACATGGCAAAGGGCCAAGGTGAAGACATCACATTCAGAGGATTTGGAGGCACATGCACCTTATCCGCGTAAATCTGGCATTTATGGCATTTCCTGGCATAAGCACAACAGTCAGCATCCATTGTGATCCAGTAATATCCTGATCTTAGCAACTTTTTAGCCATGGCATGCCCTCCTGCATGGGTACCAAAGGATCCTTCGTGCACCTCGTGCATTAACAAGTCTGCTTCTGTTCTATCAACGCATCTGAGGAGTACCATATCAAAGTTTCTCTTGTACAGGGAACCATCAGTGTTCAGAAAGAAACTACCAGCAAGCCTTCTCAAAGTCTTATTATCATTGGAAAATGCCCCAGGTGGGTATGTTTGATCCTCTAAGAAGCACTTAATGTCATGGAACCAAGGCTTATCATCCTTAACAACATCTGCTGCGAACACATATGCTGGTCTGTCAAGTCTGGACACTGAAATTCGAGGTACAAAGTTGGCAGCTTGAACTTTGATCATGGATGAAATGGTAGCCAGAGCGTCTGCAAACTGATTCTCGTCCCGGGGAATATACTCAAGCTTGACCATTGTAAAGAAAGTCAATAACCTCCTTGTATAATCCCTGTAAGGTATCAGATGATCCTGGTGGGTGTACCATTTGTCGTTGGTTTGATTAACTACCAGAGCTGAATCTCCGAATACAGTCAATGTCTTGATTCTGAGGTCAATGGCTTCCTCAAGACCCATAATGCAAGCTTCGTATTCAGCTTCGTTGTTAGTGCAGTTGAAGGTGAGTTTTGCCGAGAAAGGCATATGAACTCCCTTAGGTGTAATGAGTACTGCACCAACACCACGACCATTCATATTAACAGCCCCGTCAAACATCATAGTCCACTCTTCTTCTGGGTTAGGCCCTTCAGTGTGAACAGGCTCTTCATGATCTCTTGCTTTAATGAACATGATGTCTTCATCAGGGAAGTCAAATCTCATAGGCTGGTAGTCATCAATGGGTTGCTCAGCAAGATAATCAGACAATACACTGCCCTTGATGGCTTTCTGAGACGTGTATTGGATGTCATATTCTGTGAGGATCATTTGCCATCTTGCAACCCGTCCGGTAAGTGCTGGCTTCTCAAAAATGTACTTAACTGGGTCCATCTTTGATATCAATAAAGTAGTGTGGGTCAACATATACTGTCTCAGTCGGCGAGCAGCCCACGCTAAAGCACAGCAAGTTTTCTCGAGCAGTGAATAACGTTGTTCACAGTCGGTAAACTTTTTGCTCAGGTAGTATATTGCATACTCTTTTCGACCAGACTCGTCATGCTGGCCCAGCACACACCCCATCGACTCTTCTAATACTATCAAGTACATTATCAGAGGTCTTCCTTCAAATGGCGACATAAGGATTGGAGGTTCTTGTAAGTATTCCTTGATCTTGTCAAAAGCCATTTGGCAGTCTTCGTTCCACCTGACCGTTTGTTCCTTTCTTAACAGTTTGAACAAAGGTTCACAGGTTGCTGTAAGGTGAGATATAAACCGTGAAATGTAGTTCAATCCACCTAAGAACCCCCGAACTTCTTTTTCAGATTTTGGTGCAGGCATTTCTTGAATGGCTTTGACTTTATCAGGGTCAACTTCAATCCCTTTCTCACTTACAATAAATCCCAGCAACTTACCAGATCGCACCCCGAATGTGCACTTGTTGGGGTTCAACTTCAGTTGGTACTTCCTCAGACGCTTGAATAACTTCAACAGATTCACCAGGTGGTCTTCTTCTGTGAGGGACTTGGCAATCATGTCATCCACATAACATTCAATTTCTTTATGGATCGTGTCGTGGAATAATGTTACCATAGCCCGTTGATATGTTGCACCAACATTCTTCAGTCCGAATGGCATCACCTTGTAACAGAACGTGCCCCAGGGTGTGATGAAAGTTGTCTTCTCCATGTCTTCAGGCGACATTTTAATCTGATTGTATCCTGAAAATCCGTCCATGAAGGAGAACACCGAGAACTGAGCCGTATTATCAACCAATACATCAATGTGAGGTAAAGGGAAATCATCTTTTGGGCTGGCTCTGTTCAGATCCCGGTAATCCACACACATCCTCACCTTGCCATCCTTCTTAGGCACAGGTACAATGTTAGCAACCCACGGCGGGTAACTAGTCACGGCAAGGAACCCGGCGTCCCACTGCTTTTGTACCTCTTCTTTGATCTTCATTGCCATGTCCGGGCGAGTACGGCGTAGCTTCTGTTTAACTGGTGGGCAGTCTTCTCTTAAAGGAAGCTTGTGCATAACGATATCGGTGTCCAACCCTGGCATATCCTGATAAGACCAAGCGAACACATCCACATACTCATGAAGCAGGTCAATCAATTGTTCCTTTACTGAGTCTTGTAAGCAGGCCCCGATCTTAACCTCTTTCACGTCTTCATCTGTACCAAGATTAATCGTTTCGACCTCCTCCTGATGCGGAGTGATAACCTTCTCCTCTTGCCTTAACAACCTGGCTAGCTCTTCAGGAAGCTCATAATCTTCTTCAACCCCTTCATCAGCTTGATTGATTGGATTGTCAAAGTCATACGAAGCCATAGCTGTGCTGTTGTCGGTGCAGTCTGAAAGGCACTCTCTGCAAGGGTTTAGATTGTTCATTTTAGTGATTGATTTTAATCTTGTTTAGAAAAGTGAAATAAAATTGTCATTTTGAAAACATTGCCATTTTATTTTTGTACAAAAAGAAAAATGGAAAAACAGTGAGCGAAAAAGAAAAAGACTCATTTGCAAAAGACGTCCGATATTCATTGATTGATCTGTTTGCACAAAAATTACAAAGACGGCCCGATTACAAAATGAGTCTTGTCATCTTGGGCAAGATGCAAGGCTTGATGCATGCTTAAAATACACAGGAAATAATAATTACTCTGCAGGAGTAACCCTTATAATTTCCTGGGAAGACCAGTTTGAGATACGGCTCCCCGGGATCCTTGGACGTATCCAGCTCTCCAGGTTGCGCTCATCTTCCGAATCATCTTCCAAGTTGTTTACTGCATCCGGGGTGAGCATCCCCCCACTAACAAAACTGGGCTTCTTAGCAGCCTCTGATTGATCTTGTTGAGTTGGTTTGTAACCCAACCCAAATCTATCCTCTTTCTTCTCCACAGGCAACAGCTTGCCCCAGCCTTGGGCAGTCCCCTCTTCAACAACCTTCTTGGCTTGCTGATAAGATGTCATGGAGGTCCCAAGTACAGCATATGCTTCATTAATGTTCAGGGCTTCAAATCCCTGGCTCATGGTTTCATGGATCTCTCCATCCATCTCAATGTATTTGTATGTAGCCAGATGGCTAACAAAAATATCTTCTTCACCACAAATGGTGATGATCTGGCCCTCCCACTCGAATTTCAGCTTCTGGTGAAGGGTAGACGTAACTGCGCCAGCGGCATGGATCCAAGGTCTACCCAACAAACAGCTGTAGGCCGGCTGAATGTCCATCACGTAAAAGGTAATTTTAAAAGTCTGTGGGCCAATCACCACAGGCAGATCAATCTCTCCCAGCACTGATCTCTTAGAGCCATCAAATGCTCTTACCACCAAATTACTTGGACGTAATGCCAAGCCATCATATTCCAGCTTCACCAAGGCTTTCTTTGGTAGAACATTGAGTGAAGACCCAGTGTCTACCAATACATGTGATAGAACAGCACCCTTGCATTCCAGGGTGATGTGCAAAGCCTTGTTGTGGTTGCATCCCTCAGTTGTTAAATCAGCATTGGTAAAACCCAACCCATGGCTGGTATTGACATTTGCTACCACGGTCTCCAGCTGATTAACGGTGATCTCCTCTGGCACATATGCTGCGTGCAAGACTTTTAGTAATGCATTCCGGTGAGCTTCGGAACACATCAGCAGGGATAAAATGGAGATTTTTGAGGGAGTTTGGTGAAGCTGATCCACCACTTTGTAATCACTCCTCTTGATAATTCTCATAAACTCGTCTACATCTTGTTCAAAAGATGTCTTCTGAGTTTCCTTGAGAATGGGTTCTTCAGATATTACACTCTTTCCCTTTGCTTTGGCAGCAGCTTCTACTTCGACATTAGGTCTTTGTGGTTGCGAGGCAAAAAGGCGTCCGCTTCTGGTGAAGCCTCCGCCTCCCCCGACATTATCAATCTATGGAGAAGAGGTTGAAGAGTCAAGAGTGATTTTCTCCCCATTGCAGTAAAGGTCAGAGCCATAATGCCAAGGGATGGCATTACTGCTTTCATATGGAACTGGTCCAGGTACCATGATGGTATCCAGACTGACTGCAGCAGAGGAGGGTGTTGAAATAGTGTGCGGATCATAGTAGATGGTGACCGGTATCCTGGCAGGAGATGCCACTGTTTGTTGTTGAAAATTGTTGTTAGGAGGAACATAAGACGGATCATAATAAATGGTGACTGCTGAGATGTCTGTTGGCGTTGTAGAAGATTCTGAATAAAGGGGTGCTGATGTTGTAGAAGGAACGTTTGTTGACGTTTGGTTTGTTGAAGTGACAGATGAAGCATTTGTTGATGAGATTGAAGAATTGTTTGGAATAATTGTTGTTGCAGTTGTAGAAGATTCAGGAATTGTTGTCAAAAAGTTTGCTGGATTTGAAGGTGTTGATGTTGTGATTTGAAGTAGGCCACTCTGGATAAGACCATCTATGCCGCTTCTCAAGTTATCACACCCGTTTACCGAAATGTTGCAATAACCACAACCGAGCTCACACCCGGGGAACATCTGGCATTCTAAGAGCTGAGCTTTAATTTCTACCAGAGGTGTCCGAATCTGCCCAACACTGGTTATTAAGAAAGACGGCTTATCTTCCTCAATAGCATTAATTCTTGGTCCTCCGTGGTTGGGCATGGGATTCTTGTTAACATTTGGCGGGGGTGCAAAGTTTAGAGCTTTAGAATCTACCAAGTCTTGTACCTTCATTTGTAAAGCCTTGCATTTCTCTGTACTGTGGCCAGGTGCGTTGGAGTGAAAAACACATCTGGCGTTGGCGTCATAATTTCTTGGTAGACTGGAAGGATCTGGTGGTGCCAACGTCCTTAACTCAACCAAGTTGAGCTTCAGGAGTTGTGGCAACAAAGCGGCATAAGGCATAGGGATTGGATCAATCACCCTATTGGCCTGAGATGGTCTCTATTGAAATGGTATTTGTTGATTGTTGTTGCTGGTGTTGTTGTAGTTTCTCTGAGGTGGATACTGGACTTGTTGCTGGTAATGGGGTTGTTGCTGTGGCTGATATGCTGGTTGCTAAGGAATTGGAGCGGGAATAGTGACAACTGCCACTGACCTATGAACATGCTGTGGTCTGCCCCTGTTGGCCTGAATAGCATTAGTCTCACCGGTTCTTCTTGGGCCTACAAAAGGTTTTCTGGAGTTGCTGGACGAGCTCGCACCACTATCAGAAATTTTGCCCATCTTCAATAGGCTTTCAATCCTTTCTCCAGCTATGACTACGTCAGCGAAGCTGGTGGAAGAGAAGGCAGCTAGCCTGTCAATATATGTCCCTTGAAGGGTGTTCATAAACATGTCGGCCATTTCCCTTTCCGACATGGGTGGCTGGACAGCAGCAGCAAGCTGTCTCCACCTCTGGGCGTATTCCCGGAAGCTTTCTCTGGATGATTGAGACATTCCCATCAGGAGGGTCCTGTTAGGAGCCATATCCAAGTTGTACTGGTACTGTCTGATGAAGGCCTCAGCTAGGTCCTTCCAGCATCTGATGGTTGCTCTGGTCAAGTGAGAGTACCATTCCCTTGAGGCTCCAGTTAAACTATCTTCGAAATAAAACATCCACAGTTTTTCATCCATGGTGTATGCCTTTAGCCTCCCCAGAAAGGATTGCAAGTGGGTTCGTGGACAGGAAGTTCCGTTGTACTTCTCGAAGCACGGGGGTTTAAACTTGTGGGGAATCCTTACCCCGTCCACTAAACCCATGTCCATGACATCAAAGCCCAGGGAATTTTGAGACTCCAAAGATCTCAATTTCTCAGCAATTTCATCAAGCCTTCTGTCATAGGCTTCATCCCCAGCTCCCATTACAGTGAATTGATCTTCTTGGGGGTCTTCTTGTAACACTCTGCCCGTAGTAACATGAGGCTGAACTCTCTCATTGTTGCTCGTTCCTCCAGTCCCCAGATGGGGTTCTTCCTGGGTCTGCCTTTCTACCAATGCCCTTAATCTCTCTTGACTTTGAGCCAAGCCATTCATCACCTCCATGAACTGGGTCATCTGGTTTCTCATTTCTAGCCTCTCATTGGCCATTTGAGTCTTGACCTCTGTAAGGTCCTGCTGTACTTGGTCCATTTGTATACCCGGAAGGTTGTTGCGAATGGGATATCTGTGCGGACGGTTGAGAGGGAACACCCGTCGTCGAGCAATAGTTCCTGAACCACAACAGAGTTAGTAACAAACAGAACAAAAACCTACAAAACAAAACAAAAGTTAGTATGCAATGCAGTATGCTTATTTGTTTCCAAGGTATCCGGCTTGGCACTTGGTTTTGACCTTTCCAGACCCCTGAGGAAGATGCTTTGATGTTGCTTGGGAGAAAGAGATTCAAATGAAACAAACCAATGGATATATTACAAATGGTGAACCATACATAGTTTATTTTTACAATACATGCCCTCTGAGGGGTCAAAAATACAACACAAAAGAAAAGTACATGAAATGAAAGCAACAACAAGCAAAAGTCAGACACCAAGACCAAACTCATCCTCCCTAACTTCCTTCAGAAGTGCTTCAGTTACAGGGTCAGCTGGATGCTCCGTGAGGTTCCTGATAAGAAGATTCCTGGTGGTGATAGCTGTGATCAACCTCTTGTGCCTGCTTTGGTCCTTTGACCTCTTCACACCAGCCCTAAGCTTCAATTCTGAGATCTCCTTCTGGGTTGCTAGCAGGGCTTCCTGTTGCTCCTTTGCACTAGCCTCCAACTGCTCAATCTTGTCCTGAGTTCTCTTATCCTCCTGAGTGCGAGCTTCAGTGATCCTGACCCACCTAGCTTGACTTTCTTTCAGATAGAGATCAGTCCTAGCTTTCTGAAACGGGGCCTCCTTACAGGCATTCTTCAAAATTTGCTCTCCTGCTCTTGATTTCTTGATGTAGTCCTCTGATTTCTCAATCCTGGCTAGATGCTCCACCTTTAGCTTTTCTAGCCTCTCAATGTCTAGACAACCATCACTCCTCTCCCAGAGGGTCTTCTGCAGAGCCTGAGTCAGATTCTCATTCCTCTCTTTTAGCTTCTCAAACTCTTCCAGGCTGACAGTGGCTGGAGGTGGTGCTGTGGATGGTCCAGGTGCATCCTCAATGGTGAAGGGCATCCCAGAAATTTGGGCCCTAGCATGAGACCACTCATAATACTGAGCTGAGGCCACATTGTTGCATCTCCCCAGAAAGGCCATTCCTTTGGTCTGGATGTTGTCCTAAGCCCAGGATGCTTGTCTGACAACAGCTAGATTAGGCTTTATCTCACAGTAGATGGTTTTAGCCAAGTCTTGCACTCTAGGAGGGTGAACCAAAGCATAGCCTAACCGTCTCTTAAACAGCAAAGGGTTGTAGTTGATGCAACCCTTCACTCCTATCAGAGGTACATTGGAGAACTTCCCACAACTAGTAATGATGTCCCTGCCCTTGGTGCTCTGGGTGCACCACTTGATGTCATCTGAGGTCAAAGCAATAAGTCTTCTAGCCCAATTCTTTTGTTGGTGAGGGTTCAAGAAAGCATCAGTCTTGGGCAAGTGTTTGAGCAACTAGGTATGGAATAAAGGAGCACAGCATCTTACCAACCTCCCTCTCTGCTTCTCATTCCTTTGGTGAACAGAGTAATAGAAATCTCCCAGCAAGGTGGGTACTGGGTTCCTCAAAAGGAAGAGATGAATAGCATTCTTGCTAATAAACTTGGGCTCGTCTACAAAAAGTATACCCCCATATATGCTGAGGGCTAACAATGCACAGACTGCCTTCCATTCCCCCAAAGAGGCCTTCAGGATGGCCTGAGAAGTCAGAAAGTCCAAGTGTAGACCAGAGATTCCAGCCTTTGTTGTCATGTTCTGCTCAATCAGAATAGGTTCCAGATACAGTGCTTTTGCCACTTCCTTATTGCTGGGAAAAACCATTTCAGGGTTGAAGGGGACACCACCCCTGATAGGCACTCCAATCAGTGATGAATACTCCTCCAATAGGGGTCCCAACTGAAAATTCTGGAAAGTGAAGCATCTCAAAGGAGGATCATAGAACTGTAGGCAAGTGTGAATCAAGCTCCTCTGAGAAGGGTCCAAATTCATAACCACCTCAAGGATGCCTCCATGATGTTCTCTGAATAGTGGTATATGGTCTGGAGTGATAAGGGCCTGGACCTTCCTGATGCCAGTCAGCTCAGGCTCAAAGAAATGATATGAGATATTGCTCTTCTTGGGTTCCATGTCTGCTGATGAAGAGCTGAGACAGATACTGATGATGGAGACTAACACTGGAGATGAACCACTGATAGGTTGATACTGGTGATGCAGGTGACTGAAGCAGGTAGCTGATGAAGGTAGCTGAAGCAGATAGCTGGTGAACAAGGGCCTATGCAGATGAAGGGGTCAAAACCAAGCCAAATGTAATATGGATACCCTGAAAATCAAATAAACACATGTTAAATGATGCAATGATGATGTATGCAAATGATATGCAAGGGTTTGTGATCAAGCTGGATCTGATTACTGCCTTGATATAAGTCCATGTATGTCTAAGAAGTCCAGATGGAGGTTCATAAGTCCAGTAACCAAGGTGGGGGACTCAAATAAAGAGTCACATGTCCAGGGTTAAAATCACAAGAACTGTCCCAAAGTTGAGTATTCTTATTCAAAACAAAGTATCAGGGTATGATGTGGTCAAGGGTACCTGCAAACCTGTAAACAGCCCAACCCCCTCACTGGTGGTGTTCGAAAACAAGGATCCTCAGACTTGGACCAGTTATGAGAAGTGTAAACACTTCTAACCCAGAGGTACAGTGTTTACAATAACCATAAAAGATCCTCCTCTAATTCACCTCAGTTTCTGAAGGTCAATATAAAGGTCATCCAGACTTAGCAGGCTTCCCAGATAGCCCTAGCACTACAGGAGATCTGCAGCACAGAGTTCTCAAGAAGAAACCCACATCTAAACCGTGTTTCATATTCCCGCACCAGACCGAAATGGAATGGGAAAGAACATGAACCACTCTAGCCTAGGTGTCACTCAGGTCCCAGGTATAGGACCTTAAACTCTCAATAGAACCCCACCCACCAAGACAGAAAACAGATCCAGCCAGATAACAGTATGACAGTATGATGTATATAAAGCTGTAAAGAAAGCAATAAATAACTGTACATAAAGCAGTAAATAAAGCAAATATACAAACACAAATAGCACATAACACCCCAGTAAACACAAATCAAACAAGCGCTAGGAGGAACCCACAAAAAGAACCAGAAGCCCTGGTTACAGTATAAGGGTCCCCAGCAGAGTCGCCAAGCTGTCGCTCCCAATAAATGAGACTAACAAATAAGGTACAGACGCGAACGGTCGGCGAAAGGATGAAATGAAAAGAGTCGCCAGCTAGGCATTTTTATCCCGAGGGAAAGGTAATGCTGCATAAACCTGAGGAAGATATGGATAAGACGGTTGCGAACCAGAGAGACTGAGAAAGGGGGTTGGTTACAACCTGGAAAGGTATTAGCACCCAGATTGTCCGTCGTACTCGACGGGATCCACGCTTAAAAGATTTGTGTTTAAAAAGGGGTAGTGCCAGTGCAATCTGTGTATCAAAGCTGGAAAGAATGCAAGTGTCAGTGTAAAAGGAATGAAGTGTGTAAATGTACAGTGTCAGTGTATGAACAGGAATAAGATGCTCAAGATCATGAGGTTAAAAGAATAATGCTGGAAAGAGGGGGGATATACAGAGACTTTTGTTCGATAACTGTTAAGTTATGCCTACGTATCCTCTCGTGCAATGAGGAAGTCAGAACACCGTAGTTCGACCCAAAGAGACTGAAAGATGAATTGACTTGTGAACTACTTACTTGTCTATGCTCAAGTGTATGACCTGTCTGGCTCAGGTGCAAACTGTCTTGCATTAGACGGAAGAAGCAAGTTCTCGTTTGTGAGTGAATGAGATGAGAAAAGAATCCCGGAGGAGACGATTATTGTTTTTTTTTTGTATTTTCAGTCTTTTATTGCTTTTAAAAATGTGTCATAAGTTAATGAGCTTAAGCCTAAACCAAAGGGTTATTAAACTCATCACATCCTCCCTCTGATTAGGGGTAATGAGAATACCTTAAGTGTGAAGTCAGCATCTCACACTTAATCTCCATGGTGTAGGATTAAGATCATTAACCTACTTGTGATTATTTAGATGCTTTTGTTGTTTTTGTTTAGTGTTGAGTAATGAGATTAAGCCATAATCAGGGATTAAACAGACTCATTACACCATCCTAATAGAAGGATAATAGATGAGAATGTTTAAGCTGAGGAAAACTCCTCAACTTAATCCATGATTAGGGATTAAACTCATGACAAAACAAAGCCTTTATTAAGTGGATTTTAGTTAATGATAAGATGAAGAAATGATTTTTATGGTTTGTAAGACAACTTGAGGAGGACTTGTCCATTAACACTAGGGTTAGTCCTTCTTAACCAATTAGGGAAGAATTAGAACCCTAATGCAAGGCCCAAGTTACAAGCTTGATGTCTTAGTGATTATTAGATGGATTGATTGAAATATTTAAACACATTAAGGGTTTAACACTTAGGATTAAAGTTATACACTCCATCTTAATAGAAGGATGCAGGCATAAGCTTAATCACAAAGCCTTAAAGCCTTTAGGGTTTAGTCCCTGATTATGAGATGAGAAGAGAAGACTCAATGAGACACAAAGGTAAAATATAAATGGGGGACTAGTCAAAACCCTAATTATTGTCATGCTTGGTTGTTCCTAGGGTTTGTGAGGTTTACAAGAGAAATCTTCAGGGGAGCCACCAGGAAGCAGATGAAGGGAGCAAAGAGAAGCAAAGTAACTTGCTTCATTTAAGAAGACAAGTCACTTGAAGAAAGAAAGTAAGATGAAGAAGAATGAGCAAGCTCAATCTCAAGCACAAGTCAAAATGCAGCAATGATGCATAAGAGATATGAAAAGAGTTTATGAGAAGTGAAGGCAAATTCACTTCTCAAAGTAACTTACCACCTGAAAAGTTAATGAAAGAAATGCAATGCAATGCAAAATGATATGAAATGACATGATGCAAACCAAAACCAGAAGCATGTGTGTGATGTTGATGATGCTAAGAGATTATGCAAACATGAGGCAAGGCATTAGAATGATCATACAAACATATGAATGCAAGAGAAGCATGCTTTGAACCATGGATATACATGAAAAGTTATGAAATGCAAATGACATACAACATGGCAAATGAAAGATGCAATGATCACATATGGTCTTAACATGTCCTAAGATGTATTATGAATCAAATGGATGCACAAAATGTCAAGGCAAGTCATGGTATGTAAGCAAATGGGAGATGGATGCAAATGAAAGCCCAAATTAGGGTTTATGATCAATGCACAAAACAAAATTCAAAATCAGAAGCAAACATCAAGATAAAAATTTGAAAATGCATTCAAAGGAACCCTAAACCTATACAAACTCACTGCCCAAAAGAGGGGTTCTAACTCTTAACCTAATGAGGGTTATGAATTTCTTAAGATTGCTAGGGTTTTAAGGTACCTTGTCAAGAAAAATGCCAAACAAATAGGAAATGCAAGATCAATTCACACCAATTTAATCCTCTAAACTACATGCTATACAAGATGCAATGCAAGAAGAATCAAGGTCCAACTCTTAAAGGCTAGACATAAATGAATTTTTGAAGATTGGATCAAAATAATGCCTTGAAATAAAATTAATTCCATGGAAAATTGTCAAAAGACATCAAGATCAAAAAAGAAATTTGGTTTGAGAGTTGGACAATGTTACAAAATGATTTTAAATGTTTCATGAATTTTTTTGTGATTTTTAATTACTTAAAAGTATTTTTAATTAATTAATTCTAATTAATTAATTAAAAATAAACTTTTAAATGATTTAAAAATATTTTTTAATGCAAAAAATAGAAATGAAAATGTTTTTGGTTTCTGAAAATTAATAAAAGGTTTAATAAAAATTTTCAGAATTTTCCAATGATTTTTACTATTTTTAAATAAATGAACAAAACAAATGAATTTAAAAGAAAATAAAATTGAATTTAATGGGAAGTAAGCAGAATCAAGGGCCAGCATTCAAACTGGACGCGCGGGAGTTGACTGCGCGCGTCATCCAGTGGCTGAGATTCAAACTTGACTAAGGCTGATTAATTAAATTAATTAAGTGGGATTAGGGCTAAGTGACAAATCTGGACCACACACGCGCGCGGGAGATTGACTTAGTCAACCAGATCAACGCTCCACATTCAAACTTCATTTAATTACAAAATTAGGGCTAATGACTTTCAGACGACCGGAACAGTGGTTCCAGTCATCTTCTCCGACGAGCCAAATCTCTAACTCTCTCTAAACTCCATGAAAATGAAATCTAATTGCCCAGAATCAAACCCCATTCAACACTGAATCAAAACCCCCAAACAAAAATCATTTTTCATTCACTAATCATGCAAATCGAAGCACAACATATTTAGGGCAAAAAGTTTCAGACAACTCATACATACTCAATATCCCACCATTTTCATTTTTAAACACATCATGATGATCAGGACAACATGTAGAATCAATTTATAACAAGTAAATGAAGTTCTGGAAAATTTGTTCTTGATGGATACCTGAACTGAAGTCCTTCGAACAGGAGCTTTCTGACCCTTTCTCCTATGCAAACTCACTCCTTTGGTCTTCCTGAACTCAATGGGATGCTTCACAACTCTTGTTGATGGCTGATTAGGGAGATGGCAGAAGTTCTGTTCAAGGGGGGGTGGTGATCGTGAAGGTTGTGTTGAGTGTTTCGAATGGTTTTGCAAGTTGGAGCAAAAATGATAACTATGGCTTGGAGAGTGTTTCAGCATGAATGGTGTGGTGTGTTATGCTGGCTTTGGTCCATGTATCAAAAGGTGATATGTCAGAGAGTTGTTGGTGGCCTATGGTGATTGGTATGGGTCTTTGGCCAAAATGTCAACTTGATTTGTACTTGAGGTATGGGCAATGGTACAACTTGCTTTTTGGCTTGTCTTGGTTCAGCTGAGTTTAGGGAGAACCATGGAATTGTTTATGAGATGATTCAGCAAGTTGATCAAGGTTTGTGTAGTGTTTTGCAAATTTCACAAGGTTTGGCCTCTTTGGAGATTCTTGAGATTCAAGGCATCAAAATGCAAAGTTCTTTGGCCCATTCTGAATTTTAGAGGTCATGTGATCATGTTGTGAAGAATTGGTACACATTTGTAGGCTTTAGAACACTTGATCATAGCATTTTGCAAAATGCCTCTTTGGTAGAAAACTTCAAATTTTGTGATTTTGGCCAACTTTGACAAGCCATAACTTTTGATCCAAAATGAATTAGGTCATGTTCTTGTACTTTTTGAAAAGGGAATGATCCATTCTACAACTTTCATGACCAAAGTTTTTTCATTTGAAGCATTTTTGAATCCAAAAGCAAGGGTTGAAAAAGTTTCCCAAAATGGCAATTTTCATTATAAGTCAACTTTCCCAAAAAGTCAACTTTGCAAATGACTTGAAATTTTCCAATTTTGTGAACTTCTAACATCTTCTATGATCAAATAAAGATCATACACAATCAAAATGATGAAGAACATCCTTTGGTTGGGTCATTGGGGGCCTCAGATGCCCTGATTTTGCACTGACTTGCTCAAAAAGTCAACTCTTGATCAGATGACTTCCCCATGGAATTTCTTCATGAAAATTGATATGCATGATCCCTATACCATATGGTGACCAATATAAACAAGAATGACCAAAAAATTTGGAGTTATGGCCTCTGAAACCAAAACCCTAATTCTAGGTCATTTGTGCAGTCAAGCCTGGCTCTGCTTCCATGCCATTCTCAGTTCTTGTGATTTTTTGACATTCTTGACTTTGAGATGATATAATATGATGCTTGAACACACATGGACCCCTTTGAAGTGATTGATGACCTTTGGAGTGGCTCAAATGGCTCTGGGATTGCTCAGATCACACACCCTAGATGCAGATGACTTAGAATCAATGCAGTGAATCAAAAATGCAATATGAGATGCTATGATTGAGTTTATGCATATGAAGAGATCACAAGCCATGGTGTGAATGGGTGAGGTCAAATTTGGGGTGTTTACAAGTAGCTTGAGTTTACCCTTGGTTTACCTTGCCTTCAAATTGCATTCCCTATCGTCCCTGCAGGTACAAAAGACGGGGTTTACATGGTGGCATGTAGCCCGCGGCAGGTTGAGCCTGGATTTGTCGTGAATTCATCGAATCCCTGGTTGCTTTGGTTACAGCTTGGTGAGATATGGAACTGTGATGGTAGCTTATAAACAGTGGCGGGTAGCTGACTGTAACTATATGTAGATCCATCAGCTGGCTGAGCAAGACCCCAGGATTTTGCTGTTGCTGCATAAATCCACGCTTCGAATATCGATGTTCAGGTCAACTTCTTCCTTCGTGTGTATCAATGATTCTGCATAATCTAATGTTCATTGTTCTTGCCATGTTTGTGACAACTCTTTGAACGAATTGAGAATGTCTGTTTTGAGCTCTTCATTAGTCATCCTGCCTATGATGCAAATTCATGAGGAATTCTTTGCTTCGTGCCTTGCTTACTCTTTGAAATGATAATCTATATTAATATCTTGCAGGCTTGGTTATGGAGGCGTACATCATGAAGAAAGACGGTCGTTCGGAATTTGTAATCCGGTGCATTGGCTTGGCTGGTATGGAGGATACATAGTTGATGAGGGGGTCTCATTTAAGGTTGCATTGAGAATTGCTGACCCTGCTGAAGCCAATGTTGTCACGGCAGCTGCTGATGCTGATACAATTGTTACACAGATGTAGGAGGATTTATCTGAGATGGTGTTGGTTGTGGAGCCACCCGGGACATGTCTTGCAGTTGGGGGCTTCGGTAACTGGGCCTGCAAGTCTCTTGGTAATGTCAATAATTCCAAATTCTCACATTTTAACCCTTGTCTCTTTAAGCTTGATTGAAAATGCTATGATACTTCTTTATTGGTGTGTGCCCAAACTGAATTTATCTTAACTTTACCAATAATTCTGATAACTAAAGTTTATGCCATTGGTTATTTGCAGGTTGAAGATTATAGCTCAAAGAAATACAATTTATTGCGGGATACCATGGTTTGATGGTCTTGCGCTTTTGTTAACATTGTTTCATCATTGCAGGTTTTGACTAGCATGGATTGATGCAACAAGGTGATAACTAAAGGCAAATATGATGGTACCAGGATGTCAGTTTGTTGAATTTTCCAGGCTTCTATGCTCAAATATTGCCAAATATTTAGCATCCTTGAGTGAGTTGCCCTTTTGAAATACTTGAATGCTTTTCCGGTTTTTCAAGTGTTATTGTTACATCCTGAATTTGCTTGTAAACCGCGGGTTACGGTTCTTGAGCCATGCTTGATCGATGCAATGTATTTATGGCAACATTATACTGAAACATCATTATCAATTTACTTTGTAGGAAGAAAACGTAATGACAGGACTTTGGTGAATCGGTATGGCAAGAAACCGTGAGGTGATCTTGGGGAATGATACAAAGATGTGACCCACAAGGTCTGGGAAGCTTGCAGCAATTCAAGGCCTTCCCTTTAAAACATATCAAGAACATTGATTGTATGAGGAAACTCAATTTTGGAGATTATGATCTTTGACTTGTATTAAACAATGAGCAATTGATTTTAAATTGTAATCCTTGATGAATATTCAATGCCCAACATATTTCTCATGTAATACTATCTCCATTTGAATAACATCTTTGGAGCAAGTGAATCATTTCTTTAGCATTTTGAATTATAGGCCCTTGACTTCCCTTTTTTTAACATGGCTCAAAAATCTAAACTTCATATTACGTGAACTTGCAACTTGGTCTTTGATTTATAGCTAACTTTGCATTTTGACTTTGAACAATAATGGTCTTAAGGTAGAACCAACTCCACGGGATACATAAACTTGCAACTTTGCACCAAAAAATCTTAGAAGGCAATTTGAATATGAAAGTATTGGATTCTCTTGGCAACAGAATGGCTACCATGCTTGTTCTAGCACCAAAATGAGACTTTTCTTTGATTCGATCTTGAAAGCACATTTTAGACATAATTATTACACATCTTTCAATTTAAGAAAATCATGTGTCAGAATCCATATTGGAGTCTTCTTTGAAAAGCATCATAACCAAGATAGATGTGCTCCAAAATTATAAGTCAAACTTGAGGGAAAAAAAGAATCCATTTTGAATCTTGATTTGGAATGAATATAGTCGTCTTGAATCCTAATAATGAAGCAAAACCAATAACCATGATAACTTTGAATAAACCCTGAATTTTACGAACACCTGCTTAGACAATAAGAAGAAAAAGGTGGCAGTAACAAGGCACACACATAATATTTTAATCTCTCTTTTTTTTAATGCATAACAATATGCTAATGATATGATGCAAAGATGCTGGAAAAACTAGAATAAAAATGAGAGTAATGGTAGGACAAATTTGGGGTATGACACCTGTTTGTGAAGATGGAACCGAAACGATGCAATTGGAACTTTTTCGGAAGAATGTGTTTCTCGGTCATCGTAGATTCTTAAATTCTAAACATCACTACCGTGGGTGGAGAATAGCATTCAATGGAGACACCGAACTGCGTAAAGCTCCACCCACATTGTCAGGTGACCAAGTTTTTTAAAAGGTGAAAGATGTATGTACTGGGTTTGGCAAGCCTTTTCCATATAAGGTTGTCAAAGGTGGGTGGACGAAGAGGTCGATATTTTTTTAATTGACATATTGGAAGTCTTTGTATGTGAGACATTTTCTCGATGTTATGCATATTGAAAAAAATGTATTTGAAAGTGTTATTGGTACGTTACTCAATATAAAAGGAAAGTCTAAGGCTGGCCTTAAAACAAGGGAGGACATGTTAAAAATGGGAATAAGAACTGAATTAGCACCCATGAAGAAAGGAAGACGAACATATCTATCACCTGCTACTTTTACTCTATCTAGAAAGGAGAAAACAATATTGTGTAAGTTTCTGAGTGAAGTTAAAGTTCCAGAAGGATGCTCTACAGATATTAGAAGACTTGTGTCTATGAAAAACCTCAAGTTGAAGTGTTTAAAGACACATGATTTCCATGTTATATTGGAACATTTTCTACCAATAAATATACGTTCTATTTTTCCAGAAAAAGTAAGAAGTGCCATAACAAAATTGTGTTTTTTCTTTAGGTCGGTTTATAGTAAGATGATCGATCCCGAAATATTATCAACACTACAAAAAGAGATAGTTATTACCTTGTGTGAGCTTGAAATGTATTTTCCTCCCTATTTTCTTGACATAATGGTACATCTACTTGTTCATCTTGTGAAAGAGACACAGTTGTGTGGACCAACTTATATGAGATGGATGTACCCTGCTGAACGGTATATGTAAATATTAAAAGGTTACATGAAAAACCGAAGTCGCCCAAAGGGTTGTATTGTTGAATGATACATTGTTGAAGAAGCGGTTGAGTTTTGTATTGAATATTTGTCCAATGTTCAATCGATTGGACTCCCCAAAGCTCATATTTTCAAAAAAAAATGGAAGGTAAAAAATTAATTGGAAATAAAATTGTGACAGTATCAAGGGATGAACGGGATCAAATGCATTTGTATGTTCTGCATAATGATAATGAGGTTGAGTCATATGTTGAAAGGCACAAGGATGTACTTCGAAGGTTAAATCAGAACATAAATGAAAATTGGATAGTACGAGAGCACAATCAAAGTTTTATACAATGGTTAAAGGATCATATTTATTCGAAGCGCTCTTCAGATCCTGCTTCGGTAACAGAAAGGTTGAGATGTTTGGCATATGGTCCAAGTTTTCATGTGTTTTCTCATAGCGCATACGCAATTAATGGATACACATTTTATACCAATGAACAAGATGATTAAAGTACTATGCAAAATAGTGGTGTCACCGTGCTAGCTGAAGCAATGCATATATCAAGTATGAAGGACTTAAACCCCAAATATGCAAAATTTTCATATTTTTGAGTTATTGAGCACATTTGGGTGTTTGATTACGAGAAGTTTCAGATTCGTATCTTTGGTTGCAAGTGGGTAAATAGTAGTGGCATACGAATGGATAAGTCTGGATTTTTGTAAGTGGATCTTAATAGGGTGGGGTACAAAGATGAGCCTTATATTCTAGCATCTCAAGCTAAACAAGTGTTTTATTTAGTGCGCGACAAGTGTGTGGAACAATGTCGGTACTTGTTTGTTTACTAATCATTGTCTCTAGGTGTTGGTTTGAAACAAGTGGGGGAGAAGTTTACTTCCCGAAGATGTTTATGGTGCGAAGAGTTGATTCAAGGTGATCTTGTTAGTAAGGGTACAAATGTTGCTGGAGTTGGAATGCGCGAACCGACAGGGGTACGAATTCATGAATTCTTAGTTGCCGGTTAAGTTCAAGATACATTGAGGGAGAACAAGCCGGGAAGATAATTGTGACTTGTGTATGGAGTAATAAATCTGAATTTGGAGACAGTTGAGAATTGGTATCTTTATCTGTTGAGAAAGTGAGCTAACTCTTAGAGAATGAAGCTTATATGAGTGTATGTGTGGAATGATGGTTATATGAGATGTGCATAGATTTTTTATGATTGGTTTAGGAGATGATTGAGATTAAGGATCTATTCCAAAGAATTGACGATTTGATGGACCAATTTGTAGGCTAGTATGTCTTGAGTGTACTTGGATGGAGGTCGGGTTAATTCAGAGTTGGGTGAAAAATAAGGATAGTTGGAGAATCTTGGAAGCACGAGAAAGAGGTGGAACTCATGTTCATCGATTTTGAGTTTTTAGTTTTGCATTAGGGGAACAACCTTTAGTAAAAGAGGCATAATTTTTTACTCGTGATTCTGATTGAAGCAATTCTAGACTTTTTGCGAAGCTTGTGAAATTCCCTACAGTTTGCATATAAGATTTTCCTTCAGGAGGTTTGTGAAGAGGGAGGTAAGTGTGTTTTAATAATTGGGTTTAATGCTGATTTTTGGAAAATTTTGCATAAGGGAATTATTGACCAGTCCCATTGCAAGGAGGATAACTTTTTGCTCGTAACTCGGATTAAAACGATTCTTGAAGTTCTGAAATCTGCACAAAATTCTCTTTATTTTGGAATATAATTTTGTGATTGGGAGGTCCGTATTGGAAGAGATAAATGTAGTTGAAGTTGAGCGATCCTTGCTGAAAATTGAGAAAGATGAAGACGAATACGAAATCTTGATAAGGAATTAAATGATGGTATTAGAAAGAATGTGATGGTATCGAAAAATTCATAGATATGCGATTTATATTGAATAAGGATGGTTAAAGTGACGACGTTATATGATGGTAATATTGAGGGGAAGAAAGTTGTAATTGGAGCGAACCGAATTGGATTATGCTCGATGTGTAGCGACTCCGGTGTTAGAAGAATATTTAAAGTTGTATTATGCTACGAGCATGTATAAGAAATTGTGTATTGGATTTTGGACGTTTTGGTACAACTAACGAAGTCGGAATTAAGGAGACTAAGAAAACATTGATAAGCCTTAGATGTTTGGCAGAGCATTATGCTTACGGATTTTGGGGTACAAGTTGATGTACGCTATTATGTTGGATAATGATGATTTATGCCACCATTATGGTTGTTGGATGTTTATTGACAAATTGAGGAGTTGATCACCCTTAATCTATTGTTAATAGAAGACGAAATCTTAATTGATGGATATATGTGTTATGCTAATTAGTATAGTATGTACGTTGAATTGGTTGAAGTCAAGCCAAGAGCTTGAGGATTGTGTGAATTGTCGATGAATATTCGAATATAAGAATATTAGTTGAATTAAAGGATGATAGTATGAAGTTGTGTTTGGATTGAATAGTTATATGGAAACTAATAATTGAACTCATATAATTAGATTGTTGTTTTGGTGATGAATTAAGTGGCACGAGACTTGAAGTTTTCTTGAGATGATTCAAGAGGAAAGTAGATGGGAATGTAAGACTGTGATTTGACAAGAATGCCGAATAAAGTTGAGTTGCAAGTATTAGAAGGAGTGAAATTGTACGTTAGTTTATTAAAGTATGAGTTTTGGTTGGAACAAGAAGAGTTGTTTGGTTGTGTCACTATGAGTAAGAATCGAGGATTCATTATTTTGAATTAGTTAGAAGCGAAGAATATGAGTTATCTTGTAGAAATTTGTTGGACCGATGTACCTTATGTTGTGTGTTTAAGATGATTTTTGAGGGACGTGTTATTAAAAGATGGTAAAGTCGTAGTTGTGTTGAAGATAATTGGAAGTTGGAAGTTGAATTTGGTGTTGTTACTACCTTACAGGTAATCAGAGTGCGTAACAAACGCGTGGCGTAGTACAGTTGATCGTATGTGAGTAACAATGATGTTGGGGTCAGTAGTATTCATGTCGTGTTGGAGTTGTGTGTTCCTATGTTGTTGTGTTCTAGTTCTTCAATAATTGAATTCTTGAGTTGGGTACTATCTTGTGTTGTGATGCTAGTTGTCAAGTGTATTACTTGTATAATATTCGTATTGTTGTTGTCGTTGATGCTATGAGTTATGGTTTGTATTATATGTGGAGTTTCCTTTCTGAGTCGAGAGTTGATTAGTCGGATGGAATAAGTAGTTGGAGTAGTTGTATCAGATGAATTTTCGAGGACGAAAATATTCTAAGTGGGGGAGAGTTGTAACACCCTAAAATACTTAGAATATTTATTTAATTGACTTATAATAAATATTCGGGATTTATCAGTGAACTTGGCGAAATATTATGGTGTAAGATGTGTTTATGAAGAGTGAGGTGTAATTTAATATGTAAGTGATTATCCGAAATTATTTTAATAATGATAATAGAATAATATTATTCGGATTATTATTATTATTATTTAAAATAAAAGGAGAATGATTAAGGGTAAAATGGTATTTTTGGATGGATAATTGAGGTTAAAATTGGAATAACATAATGAGGTCCAAAAGGGTAAAGGAAGAAACATAAAATCAGAATTTTGGGAAAAACCTGGGATCGATCGTTTTTTTTAAAAAGAAACTGCTCTAGGGAACAAAGGCAGAAAGGCGAGGACTCAGAGTTTTCTCGAAGACTCCGAGGAAAGGGGATTCAGAGTTCGACATCTAAGGTATGATAAGTATTACTTTTCATTGTATTTGATATAGGGTTTAGCACCCCAGACCAAAGAACTGGGTTCGGGAGTCGGTTACAAACTGAGAAGGTATTAGTACCCCAGATCGTCCTCTGTAACCGACGGGATCCATGCTTGTTTGTTTGTTTCAAAGGGTGAGAATAAAACTGCTGCTGAATATAAAAACCGCTACTGAAACTGGAATCAGACAGGGAACTGGAAAAAGAGAACGAAAAGGTACGAGAAAAAATGTAGGGAAAATAAAGAATGTGCTTGAATGGGCCCTACCCCACTGCCTACGTATCTCATGAGAAATGAGAATCAGAGTCGGCGTAGTTCGCCTAACTAAGGCGGGAACTTGTTTGTGTTTTTTATGAATTGAACTGCTTATGTCTATGCTCAGGTGTTTCAGGCTCATCTGATATGAGTGCGTTACCGTCTTGTAAAGAGACAACTCGTAGCAAGTTCTCGTTTAGAGTGAATGAGGTGAGAAAAGATTTCTCGCAGGAAAGATGTTTTTTGTTTATTTACTATCTTTTAAAAGAAGTGTTTTTGATTTTTGTCGTTTGTGAAACATCATTATGCTAAGACTTGTTCATCATGGTAGATGCCTTACACCTCGCCCCGGAATGAGACGTGTGCAAGTAACCCACGACAAAGTCTCCTGGCACACTAGAACGTTCAACTTTTATTGGGTGTTTTGTTTTTTCTTTGAGATGAGAAAGAGGGACTCAAGTCGAGAAGGGAACAAAATAGGGGAAGTAAGACTCACCCTAAATGGTTTTATCATGGTGATCCTATGGTTAATGAGGTTTTCTAATCCTAATGAAGAATAAGAAAAGAAGAGGAAACTAGAAAGCAACTTACTTCTCTAAAGAAGTTAACTTATTTCTAAAGAGGAAAAGAAAGAGGTGATACAAACAAAGCACAAAATGCTAAGACAAATCAATTTGAAAGTATAAAGAGATAAATGAAGGATTTGTATGTGGGTTACCCTCCCACACACATGGCTTACCTCAACCCCCTACAAAACAAAGGTTAGATACACAATTCATATTGAAAGCATAAGCAAATACAAAAACTAAACAAGTCATGAAATAACACTAAAGGTTCCCTAAGGCTAAGTATATAAAATAAAAGAATCCTAAATGATAAAAGGCTTCTAAAGTCCGTAGCTAAACCATGTTAATATTTTCTAAGGTTATAAGATCAAACACTAACAAACTATACCCAAACTATGTGCTAAACACCTAAGAAGCTCAAGGTGAAGTTAGATGAAGAAGTTGAATGAAAGTGAAAGGTAAACATGGACTAAAGCATGGTTAAATGTTAAAGTAAGAACCTAACATCAATTAAAAGTTTCTTAAAAAGTAAATGAAAATGTATACAAAGCATGAAAAGGATCACTCAAGTGTAAGAGATTAGATGGAGAAGAAGTAATGAGAAATGAATAAGTTGCTTTATGAGAAAGGAAGTGACTTGGAACATAAGTCAAACATGAAAAATGAGGGATGAATCTTCCATACAAAATCCAGAGGCTAGATAGGATATTAACATGAAGATTAGAACATAAACTAACCACAAATGAATAAATGGGAACTATTTTAGGGTTATGAGAAAGGAAAGCGAATTAGAAGTAACCATGTGATCAAATGTGAAACTTATGAATCAAGCAAGCTAAGAATTCAAGAAAAGGACCTATAATTGAACACAAGAGACTTGTAAGTGTCTAATGATACCCTAATAACTCATACCAAAGACCTCTAATGAATGGCATAAATGTCTTTGCCCAAAACTAGGTTAGAAGGAAGGAAGAAGGATGTATGAAATGTAACTTGAGAAACAAGGCACCAAAAAATGGTTATTGTCATGAGAAAATTATGAAATTAAGTATTTAAGATCACCAACCAGAACCAAACAACACTCTAAAAAAATCTCACAAAGATTCACAATTAAACTCTCTCAAAAGGTCATGCAAGTTCAACTTAGAGTTTCAAGGACTTAGGCTCAAAAATGAGCTCAAAAGGATACCAAATGTTACCTAAAAAATAGGGAAAAAATACTTTTCAACACCTCAACATGTCCCCTAGATAAAGCAAAAAGAATTGGATTAAGACTAGGTTTGGATTGAAAGATATAAAATGGACAAGACAAAGTATGCTTAAAAAGGAAATCAAAAAGAAATTAAAAGAAAATTAATTCAGGGACCAAAATAAAATAAAAAATGGAAAATTAAAATTTCCAAAATTTTGTAAAATTGTAAGGATCATTCATGAACATTTCTGGAATTTTTGTAGACCTCTAGCTATTTTAAAAAATCAAAAATGGAAATGGTATGAAAATAAAAATATAATTGAAAAGAATGGATCAGGGGTGCAAAAAGGAAGCCCAAACACGTTGAAATTGAGAACCAAACCAAAAAAAAGGGTGGGAATAGCAACAAGACCCAAAGGCGCATCCTATGAGTATTCAGGTCAACAAAATTGACTTGATTAGAAGTCATTGGATCAATCTAAGGGATTACCTTCAGTCAACTGAATGAAAAAGTATGAGGGATCTACGCATGAGATTAGTCCACAAAAGTACGCACATCCAAGGGTTAAGATGGAAGTCTCAGATCAAAAGTAAACAAGACCAATGGCTGGGAAAGGAAGAGCACACAATGTACAAGTTAATGGTCCACATTTATGGGAGTCAGGGTCAACAAGGCTGAGGGTGAGGTCACGTGAATGAGATGCTCCCTCATTAATATGGTGGCACTATCATAAATGCACGATTCAAACAAATCAATGGATATGTTTTAAACTGGTACTAAAACCATAACAAACCCTCACCGACCGGAGAAGGACCTCTGGTCATCTTCTCTGGCCATCTTCGGCGACTACAAACCCTAAAATTCTCCAGAAATGCATAAACAAGGTACCAAATGAAAGCTGAGCTCATGTACATCTCAAATCTACTCATCAAAATCATTTATCACACCTATACAAACAAAATCAAAGAGATGAAGTTTTTCCCTAAAAACTGAATCGAAGCACCTAAGGTGCATATCAACTAGCCAGTGATTCCATAGCTTCTACTAAGCTCCAATCAACACAAAGAAATAAAAAATATGATGAAAACATACAAGAAAATTTTAAATCGAAACCTGTAAATTGAAGCTCTTCAAATGTGAAAGAAAACCAGATATGAGGTTCCTAAGCTAGCTCCACTTGGTCTTGATCCAAATAAAGGATGTGTGATGCTTGATTCTTGAAGCAAACAGAGGAAAATTCAAATCTATAGTGAAAATGCACTTGTGAAATCAACCTTGCTACTCTTCATCTTGATCCAAATAAAGCTGGATGATGAAGGATTGATGAAGATGATGATGAACAATGAAGCTTGGAAGCAAAATGCATAGAAAACTTCCAAAATGCAGAGAGAATTTCAGAGCAATGTGAAGAGTGATTTCGTGCAAAATGAAAAGTGTGGTGCAATTCTGTTATGAGAAGCTTTTATGGGTGTGGTTAACCTATTAACCACATTGGTTAACAGTTAGAACCATGGTTAAAGGTGTTTAAAGCAACAATCAAGTGTATCTACCAATGCCAAAGGATAGCTCGAATTTGATCAAGTGTATGGAGCTTTCCAATGCTTATGGTGAGGTCTGAGGGATGTGTGGTGTGGATGAGATCAATGCAGCCCATGTTTAAATGTTATAAGCTTCTCATTCATTTGAATTTTCATTATGGTGCATGGTATCTGGTGTACATGTGCATGTATGTGATGGATTGAGCTCTTAATATGATGCCTTATGATCATAATACATTAATTAATGCATACAAGACTAAATTGAACACAATCAAGCTCATGATACAATGCCTTAGCCAACAAGAAAAAATATGCAAATTGTGATCTTCCATGAGACAAAACCTCATGCTCAAGGCACCAATTGGAGGAATTCTTGTGAGCAAATTGAAGAGGATGCTTCATATAACAACTTTGATGTTCATTCCAAATGCAATTGAGGTCTTGAAGATGAAGAAAAATAGACATGAACATGATTGGATGAAACTAGTTTTAGGCCAAACATCATTGGATTCATGCTTAAGCAACAAGCCTCTGACAATTCAGTTTTGAGAACCCCTCTTAATGCCCTTATATCTTCTGATCCTTTATCCAAATGAAAAATCCTCCAACATCAAAGTTGAAGAGGAGATGAAAATAAAAAACTTTTATGTTTAAAATAATTTCATTTGAAGCTTCCTTGGTGGAGAAAAATGGCCATACATCTTGCATACCACTTGTTTGATGAAATACCTTGCCTGGCGCGTGCGTGTGCCTTGCCATGACTTGGTTTTTTCCCTAGTTTGGTCAATATTTGAATGATCATAACTTCCTCAATTTTAATCCTATAAACATGATCCAGCTATGGATTTAAAGCTTAAGATGCCCTCTTTCAAACAGTCTAAGTTGAATTTTTGTTTGACTCTTATATTGAGAGAATGTCTCTCTTGAATATGGCTGCAACATGGACCAAAACCTACTATTTTGGAAACCCTAATTTTCCAAAAATGGTAACTCTTGATTTTCTTGATTCTTGATGATTCATCCATAATTTCTTGATCAAATTTTGTCAATGACCACTTGCAACATTATTTCATGATTTTGATCTCAACAAGTTAGGAGTTGACTTTTTCCTCTGCATAGTTGACTTTTCCCCAATTTCTTGATTTTCAAGTATCTGAAAAATTGAAGACCTTCTGAAATCAACCTTAGGTACTTGAAATCATGTGGAAAACATTGGAATCAAGTTTGAACCAAAATTTCATTGGGAAGTGTTGCACCCCAAAATTTTCCCTCACAAGAGAAGACTTTGTGTACTAAGAGGTTCACAAGGTTCACAAGACATCTCATGAGGTTCACAAGGTTCACAAAGTTCACAATTAGTCAGAAGATTTGACCTTTTCCTCAGACAATGCATCCTCCTAAGCAATGCATCCTGAACTAGGGTCTTAACTTTAATCAGGCTAAATGGACTTCCAAGACTTCAAGTGAGCTTCATAACATCTTATATGTGTTTAAGAATCCTCATGACAAGTTTCAAGACTTTTCCCAAAGGTTTGCTCAGTCAGATGATCAGATAGGTTAAAATCAGTCAAAGTAGTTAAAAAGTCAAACTAAGGTCAACTGTGGTCAAACCAAAGTCAAACTTCATGATTTTTTGCCAACATCAAGTATATGAAGTAAAATTCATCATTTGATCAAAGGTTGATCATGATTCATCAAGGAGATTTCAGATCATCAAGAATCAGGAGTTTCTAAATTAGGGTTTCCTTAGGAAAAGTCAACTGAACTTTGACCAGCCATAACTTTCACATGCTTCATCAAATTTTTCCCATCCAAAGCTCATTTTGAAGGAAATTAATTTCTCTACAACTTTGGGTCTCACAAGCCGAGCCCAAAAATGCTTCATTTGGAAGGTATGAGCTAAGACATTATAGGTCTTTTTAAAAGTCAACAAAAAGTCAACAACTTCAAAAGAGCATAACTTGAGAATGGTAAAATATATGGACATGAAACCAATGGGGTTGGTTAGATGACTCTTTAAGCTTTCCAAAATGTCCAAGAACACCCTCATAGCATTAAAATTGAGGGATATATGTCTTTGCAAAATTGGGAAATTTTTTAGAGGTTTATTGAGCAAATGGGGTCTTAGAACCAATTCTTTCCACATGGGCTTGCATTTTTATGACCCAATCACTACCATGACATCATACACGAGCCAAAAATCATTTATTCAGATTTTTATTATTTTTATTTTATTTATTTTTGATTTTATTCATTTAAAATCATTTTAAATCAAAATAAAATATGAAAAGTTAAATATTTGATTTGATTTTCATTCTAGAAGCTCATAAACATGTTTTAAAGTTGATTGAAAGATTGAAATTCGGGCTAGACCAAAGAGGAAAAGATTTATGTGATTTTTTGACTAAAAAAGCAAGTTGTATCTTCATGATCAAGCAACCAAGACAAAGCCCATAAATCCAAAGATTCTTGACCTAATTCAACTCTCTATATGTACACAAACTAATTACAATGCTAAGGGACGAAAATTGCAGCCTGAAGAACAAGTTTCAAACTTTCAAAATTCATCAAAAAATCTCAATTCGGATTCTCACTTGCAGGCCATATTAGGGTGTTTTAAAGGTTGCAAAACATTCCTTGGACATCACTGAGCCTATCCCAATCCTCAAAAGCATCATAATCATGTTATATTGCATAAACTGAACCACACTTGTTCTTGTGTTTTGAATTTTTCGATTTCATATATATCTTTGTTTTAAATAATATTTGATGATTGATTAATGTTTATAATGATGTTTAGAACAATTCTGGATGGTTTGATTGAAAGTTTGATGCAGGAAACATGAGAAGCCATTGTTAGGGTTTCGGCCACGTATTTGGGGTTTCATGATAAACCAAATATAAATGATTTTTAAGGACATAGGAAGATTGTATGAGCTCTGAGGATCATAATGCACTGATTAATTGGAAGAAATTTTGTTGTTTCGATGATGTTTGATTTTCGCAGGTTATGAACCTTGAAAGATTCGCAGGTAAATGCGTAAGAAAAAACCTAGGAAATTTCGCAAGAGATTCAAAGGAAGAAGATGAAGTCTGGCGCCAGAATTCATATTCAAAAATTTGATATAATATTTTATGATTTGTTGTTGTTATTATTTCAGAAAGCTAGCCTGACTCAGTTGGTTTGTGTGTGCGCGTATGTGGTTGATGGTCCTGGGTTCGAATCCCCCAGGCCATTTTGTATTGTTTTGCTCTCTTTTTTATGATTTTTACAGGTTATGAAACAAAACACCTTGGCTCTCATTCCATAGCACAAGCGCATGGCTTGTCCTAGTGGTTGGCTTGTTGGTCTTGAGGATACAAAGCCTAGGGCCTGGGTTCGAATCCCAGCCCCAGGTAAGTCTGTTTTATTCACTTTTTCTTATTTTTTTTATTTTTGTTTATATTTTAATTGATTTAATAAATGAATAAATGTTAAAATAAAAAAATGTTTATATTATTTTCTTGTATATATTTCAAAACTTATATTTTTTTAAAATTTAAGCTTTATTAATAAAATTATTTAATATTTATTTTATTGTATATTATTAATATTATATGGTTTTGTATAAATAATTTAATTATATTTATATTAAATAATTAACCCTAAAATTTTATATGTAAAAAAACCTAATTTTTTTATATAAACCCTAATTTTCTTTTATAAACCTTAATTATATTGTAAATATTAATTTATTTGTTTATTTTAATTTTATAATTTGTTCATAATATATGTAGTTTTTTATATATAAATAATTTAAATAATTTAATTAAGTAGTAAACCCTAATTTATTTTTCTAAACAATTAAAAACCCTAACTTATTTTTTATGAATTTGATTTATTATTTTTACATGCTTACTTAATTATAATTAGATATTTTTATAATATGTATATAAAATTAAATTATTAGAATTATTAGTCATATTTATTAGTATATAATTATTATTATTTATTTCTTTTATTAATATTCTCTTAAAAAATATTTATTTATTTAATTTTGAACTTTTAATTTATTTCTATGTTATATTGTTATACTAACCCTCTTATATTTATTTATTTTTGTTTATTATTACTAACCCATTTAGTTATTTATTTATTTGCTTATTTATTTTAATTATTTTAATTATTATTATGTAATTGTGCAATTTATGTAATAGTTGTAGAATTATTTTTATTATTTATTTTAAATTGCCATGGTTAGTAAAATAGGGAGTGTACAACATGTTTGTATTTAAAATTGAATTTAGATCATTAATCTCAAGATAAATATATGAATTTGTACACGCACACACGTAAGTCGATCTTGGATCGCCATCTCACCTTCTTAAGGATACCTCTCATGTTGCCTAAACAAAAAGGTCAAGTAAGGTGTAAAGCAAAGTCCCTTCTCTCATATCATCTAGTCCCTTAAAAGATAATAAGATCAAGTCCCTCCATGGTTGCCTTTCGTAAATGATCTTGTCCCTTTCGAATAAAGATGATAAGTCCCTTCGAATTGCTAAATAGACCTTACAGTTGCCTAATCACAGTTGTCCCTTCATTTGTCCCTCATACATCCAAGGTAATGACTACTTATTCCTTAATAATAGGGATAGTCTTACCATTTAAAGGATATTTAAGAACATAAAAGACTTAACTTAGGGTAGGTTTCTCTTATGTACTTGCTCACCTTTTCAAAACAATTCAAAAACACTTCATAATTTCAAACAATTTTCAAAACAAAGGCTTTATATATATCCGTACATGGATCATTATAAAGTACTTAAGAAAATTTCTAATCACACACTACACTTCTCAAAACATTTTAAAGTGAGCTAAGTAACTAAGAGCCCATGGATAACCATGGATGTAAAGGGTGCTAACACCTTCCCTTTACATAACCTACCCCCCGAACCCAAAAATCTTTTAAGGTCTTTCCTGTTCTTTTATGCCCTTTCCTTTGGATAAAATAAAAGTCGGTGGCGACTCTTGCTATCCGCAACATTTAACTAAAGTTAGTTCTCCCACCGTGTTATAGGAAGCCCCATTAATCAGAAACCCTAATTTTAGCCCTTTTTCTTAGGAGATGTTGCACTACTTGAATTCTTTGATCAATCCCCCTTTTTCTAGGGCTTGAGGAATCATTTGAGATTAAGTGGGATGTTGGGAACCCTTTGAACTATGTCGGGAAGCCATGTGACCCTTTCATTGCTTTTGGATGATCACCAATTTCACCAGTCATTAACCATATGCACTATGCCTCTAACTATGGCTGATATGCTTCAATTCTCTATGCAAAGATGTAAGAACATGTATGCAATATGATATATTAAATGTCATGAAATTATAGGGAAAATTTTAGGGTGTTTCAGCTGCCCATATTCAATCAACTGTAGACCTGAATGGATGATAGCCATGGCTTTCAGACGTTCAAAGTATGGAGGGATTGAATACCCAAATAAACCGGAAAATTTGCACTCGGTGGGAAATAAAATATCCCAACTTTCAAAGGGAGAAATGATATAAGGCCAAGCCGAAGGTGGACTCGCAAAAGTAAGACCATGTCGAGGGTGGACTTACAAAGCATGAGGCTAAACTGAAGGTAGACTCAAACAACGATACGAAACCAGGCCAAAGCTGGAATCGTAAACGTAAGGCTAAGCTGAAGGTAGACTCACGATGAGATTCGAGAACAAACCGAAGGTGAACTCAAAAAAGTAACACCAAGCCGAAGGTGGACTTACAAAATGATACTAAGCCGAAGGTAGACTCAAACAACATTACGAAACCAAGCCAAAGGTGGAATCATAAACGTAAGGCTAAGCCGAAGGTAGACTTACAATGAGATTCGAGAACAAGCCGAAGGTGAACTCAAAAAAGAAAGACCAAGCCAAGGGTGGACTTACAAAGAATGAGACTAAGCCAAAGGTAGACTCAAGCAACAATATGAAACCAAGCCAATGGTGGAATCTTAAACGTAAGGCTAAGCCAAAGGTAGACTTACAATGAGATTCGAGAACAAACTGAAGGTGAACTCGAAAAAGTAAGACCAAACCGAGGGTGGACTTACAAAGAATGTCATAAAAGATGACTCTGTAGGGGACAACAAGTATCTGAGGGCAAGATTAACAAATCCATGATCCTTTGATTATACTCAAAATTCTGTCCAGGAATGTATTAGGTATTCTTTGTGGGTATGCTTCGATCTGATTGAAGAAATGGTATTTCGGGCTTTCGTGCGAGGTACCAAAACTAGCTTATGCTTCGTATGCATATGTTTGAATTTTTCCATGGTGTAATTCTCCATAATGATGGAAATGCTACGCTTTAGAGGATGCAAATGTTAATGATGATTACTAAATGAAAATGCAAAGGGGTCTCCTGATGAGGAGGTAACAGGTATCCCAGGTAGCTTTACTGGGGAGAAATAATCACTGAATTGATTTAATGAATCCATGTGGGGAAAAACCACTCTACGGGGGGATAGTGTTAATGATACAATGGCTCTGAGCTGTTGCCCTTGCCAAAAATAAATTGGACTTTGAGATAGTTGAGGAATGAAGACCTTGTTGGGGAATATCTCAACTAGAAATAATCTGATTGGGGGGTACGCCACCCGTAGAACTCCGTTGGGGAAGTAATAACCTTCTGACCTGGTTGAGGAAAGGGTTCGTTGATATTTTGCTGAGGGAAAATTCTGATGGGGATTTCTCATGTGATAGATCCTCTGTTGGAGGAGTGAAGCCAATGAAGATTGGACTTCGGTTAGGGACTTCACTGGGGAAAACTATGAACAATGTCTTGCAAGAAGGAAAACCATCAGACTTCTCGCTATTCCCACCATTGCTAGGTGTAAACACCCCAAATTTTCCCTCACCCATTTCACACCATGGCTTGTGATCTTTTCATATGCATAAGTTCAATCACATCATCACATATTGCATTTTTGCTTCACTGCATTGATTCTAAGCCATCTGCATCTAGGGTTTGTGATCTGAGCCATTTGAGCCACTCCAAAGGTCACTAATCACTTCAAAGGGGTCCATGTATGTTCAAACATCATATCATATCCTCACCAAGTCAAGGAAGTCAAAGAATCACAAGAACTGAGAAAGGCATGGAAGCAGAGTCAGGCTTAACTGCACAGATGACCTAAAATTAGGGTTTTGGTTTCAAAGGCCATAACTCCAAATTTTTTGGTCATTCTTGTTTCTATTGGTCTCTATATGATATGAGGATCATGCATATCAATTTTCATGAAGAAACTCAATGGGAAAGGCATCTGATCACAAGATGACTTCTTGAGCAAGTCAGTGCAAAATCAGGGCATCTGAGGCCCCCAGTGACCCAACCAAAGGGTGTTCTCCATCATTTTGAATGGGTATGATCTTTATTTGATCATAGAAGATGTTAGAAGTTCACAAAATTGAATAATTCCAAGCCATTTGCAAAGTTTCCTTTTTTGGAGAGTGACTTATAATGTAAACTTGCTATTTTGGGAAAGTTTTTCAACCTCCTCAAATTGATTCAAAAATGTTTCAAATGAGAAAACTTTGGTCATGAAAGTTGTAGAATGGATCCTCCCATTTTTAGAAAGTACAAGAACTCATTCTAATTCATTTTGGATCAAAAGTTATGGCTTGTCAAAGTTGGCAAAAATCACATAATTTCATGTTTTGCACCAAAAAGGGAAAGTTGCAAAACCTCATGCCAAGGCAAAATGTGACTTCAAATGGACTTCTATGCATTACACAAACATAAACCATGACCTAAAAATCAGAATGCACCAAAGAATCTCCAAGTTTCATGACTTGTGCATTAAGAAACTTCAAAAGGGCCAAAAGATCACAAAATTGCAAAACCACACATAAGCTTTGATCCACTTGCAAATTGGCATCAAATTCATTTCCATGGTTCCCCTTGATCACAGCTGAACCAAGCCATGCCTCTAAACCAGCCTGTCATGACCCATACCTCAAAGGACAAGTCACATTGACTTTTGGCAAAATGGACCATACCAATCAAGTTGTGCCACCAACAACTCTCTGCCCTATCACAGCTTGATATGTGGACTAAAAGAGACTCAAAACACACAAGGAAAGGGCCTGAATCCACAGCATTGTTAGTGTTCACAAAAATCCTCCCTTTTGCATTTCCTATCGAATCCCATAACTCAGCCATTCATTCTCCAAATTTCTTCCACCATTCACCTCAAAATGCTTCACTGATCATCCCTGACCCATCAAAACAGCCTAAGACCACCACAAACAGGGATACGATTTTCACCACCCCTGAACTGGAAGCTTCAAAATCCTCCATATAAACTCATTCCAAGCTTACCAGAAGCCTCAAGGAGTTCATTGGAGTGGAAAAGCACAAAGCAGAAGGTCAGAAAGCCCAGGATTCGAAAGCTCAATCTCAGGTAACTTGATGAACATTTTTTCCAGAACCTTGTTCTTTAGTTACAAAGTTGTTCTATGTGTTGCCCTGATCATGGGGATGTAATTATTTTTGAAAATGAGCCAGAAACAAGCATTTTGTGGTGCTCTGAAACTTTTGCCCTAAAATTTATTTTCTTCGATTCCCTCTGTGTGGCTAAGATAAATTGTTTTTGACCCTGGATTCTTGTTATTCAATGTTGGAGGATTGATTCTGGAGTTTTGGAGGTCTTGGGGGTGTGTTTTGAGTGTTTCAGGTGAGGGGGATGACCGGAGAAGACGACCGGAGCTTATCTTCGGTCGCCTGAAGTTAATTAGGGCAAAACCTGTTTAATCAGCAACTTTGAATTCTAACCCTAGGATCTTGCTTCCCGCGCGCACTTGGACAGGCCAGATCATGTCATTAAAACCCTAAAACCTGATTAATTAAATTAATTTAGATTAATTAGTCAGTTTGAATTTAAGCCACACGATCACGCGCGAATTAGCAACTTTGAACCATGGCCTTGGATTCTGATTACCCTCAGTCTTGTTGACTTGCACGCGCAGCCCTTGGATCCTTCAACTTTGCATCTCAGCCACTGGTTTTGATTACTTTTCATTTTTTCTTTATTTATTTCATACTTTATTTCATATATATTTTTAAAATAGTTAGAAAATTCCAAAAATATTTTCCTTTTGCATCTTGGTTTCAAATATTTTTCTTAACCAGAAAATATTTTTATTTTTATTTTTTGCATTAAAAATTATTTTTAAATCATTTAAATGTTTATTTTTAATTAGTTAATGGAAATTAATTAATTAAAAATGCATTTAGGTATTTAAAAATCACAAAAAAAATTCACATTGCATTTCAAAACTTTTAGAAACATTATCTAACTCTCAAAACAAATTTCTTTTTGGTTCTTGATGCATTTTGACAATTTTCATTGGAATTAAATTTGTTTAAAGGCAATATTTGTATCCTAACTTGAAAAAATCCATTCTGCCTAACCATTGAGAGTTTGATGATGGTTCTTGTTGCATTGCATCCTTCATAGCATGTAGTTTATAGGATAAAATTGGTTTGAATTTATCTTCCATTTTCAATTTGTTTTGCATTTTTCATTGTGAGGTACCTTGAAACCCTAGTTGACTTAGAAAAATCATAACTTCCATTAGGTTTAGATTTAGGTCTCCTCCTTTGGGCAGTGAACTTGTGTAGGGTTAGGGTTCCTCTAATCCCATTTTCAATTTTTTACCATGTCATTTGCTTCTGATTTTGAATTTTGCTTTGTGTGTTGTTCATAAACCCTAATTTGTGCCTTCCTTTGCCTCCATCTCTCATTTGCTTGCATTTAAGAACTTGCCATGACATTTTGTGCATCCACATGAGCCATAAGACATCTTAGGACATATTAGAATTATGTTTGATCATTGTATCATCCCTTTTCCATGTTATATGTTCATTTCATTTCATAAACATTCATGAATCTTTATGGTTCAAAGCATGCCTCATTTGCATCCTTATGCTTGTATGATCATTCTCATCTCTTGTCATGTGTTTGCATCATCTCTTAGTATCATTAACACCATGTTTATGCTTCTGACTTTGGTTTGCATCATGGCATTTCATCTCATTTCCATTGCATTTCATTTCCTTTGCTAACTTTTCAGGTGGTAAGTTGTTTTGAGAAGCGAATTTGCCTTCACTTCTCACAATATCTTCTCATCCCTCTCTTGCATCATTGCTGCATTTTATCTTGCCTTGGAGTGAGCTTGCTCATTCTTGCTCTCTCCTCTTTCTTCCTTCAAGCAACTTGTCTTCTTAAGTGAAGCAAGTTGTCCTGCTTCTCTTTGCTTCTTTCTCCTTTCATTTGCTTCTCCTTGGTGGCTTCCTTGAAGATTATTTCTCTCTTAAGCCTCACAAACCCTAGGATATCCAAGTATGATAACAATTAGGGCTTTATTAGTCCCTCATTAGTTTTACCTTTGTGTCATCTTTGTGTCCTCTCTTCTCATCTCATAATCAAGGACTAAACCTTAAAGGTTTTAAGACTTTGTGATTAGGCTTATGCCTGCATCCTTCTATTAGGATGGAGTGTATAACTTTAATCATAAGTGTTAAACCCTTAATGTGTTTAAATCCTCTAATCAATTCACCTAATAATCACTATGACATCAAGCTTGTAACTTGGGCCTTGCATTAGGGTTCTAATTCTTCCTTAATTGGTCAAGAAGGACTAACCCTAGTGTTAATGGACAAGTCCTCCTCAAGTTGTCTTACAAATCATAAAATTCACTTCTTAATCTTACCATTAACTAAAATCCATTTAATAAAGGCTTTGTTTTGTCATGGGGTTAATCCCTAATCATGGATTAAGTTGAGGAGCCTTCCTCAGCTTAAATGTTCTCATCTATTATCCTTCTATTAGGATGGTGTAATGGGTCCATTAAATCCTTGATTATGGCTTAAATTCATTACTTAACACTAAACAAAAACAACAAAAACATCTAAAATAATCAAAAGTAGGTTAATGATCTTAATCCTACACCATGGTGACTAAGTGTGAGGTGTTTACTTCATACTTAAGGTATTCTCATTACCCCTAATCAGAGGGAAGATGTGATGAGTTTACTAATCCTTGGTTTAGGCTTAAGATCATTTTGTTATGACAAATTTCAAAAATCAATAAAAGACTCAAAACACAAAAACAAACAATAATCGTCTCCTCCGGGATTCTCTTCTCATCTCATTCACTCACAAACGAGAACTCGCTTCTTCCGTCTAATGCAAGACAGTCTGCACCTGAGCCAGACAGGTTATACACTTGAGCATAGACAAGTAAGCAGTTCACAAGTCAATTTATATTTTAGTCTCTTTGAGTCGAACTACGGTGTTCTGACTTCCTCATTGCACGAGAGGATACGTAGGCATAACTTAACAGTTATCGAACAAAAGTCTTTGTATATTCCCCCCTCCTTCCAGCATTATTCTTTAAGCCTCATAGTCTTGGGCAATTCATTCTTATTCTCACACTAACACTTCATTTATATACTTCACATTTATTTTACACTGACACTTGCATTCTTTCCAGCTTTGATACACAAATTGCACTGACACTACCCCTTTAAAACACAAATCTTTTAAGCGTGGATCCCGTCGAGTACGGCGGACAATCTGGGTGCTAATACCTTCCCAGGTTGTAACCAACCCCCTTTCTCAGTCTCTCTGGTTCGCAACCGTCTTATCCATATCTTTTCTAGGTTTATGCAGCATTACCTTTCCTTCGGGATAAAAATGCCTAGCTGGCGACTCTTTTCATTCCTTCCCTTTCGCCGACCGTTCGCGTCTGTACCCCTTCTGACCAGGTGTCATTTGGTGGGAGTGACACTAGGGAGTAAGGAATCCTCGTGTATTGCTGGGAATAGGAAGACTCTGGTGGGGAATACTTCTTCATTGAAGGAGAATCCTCTACTTAGGAGAGTTTCAATCATCTACCGATCTGCTGGGGAAATTTCAATTTCCGACTCTTCTGGGGATGATGGAGAACATCAATGAGAATGATTCTTGCCTAAGATAAAAGTTTTAGTCATTTCTCACTAGGGATGAAAGTTAATGAAGCGTCTCATTCTGGGGATGAGAGATAATGATACCCTTTGCTCTAGGAGTACCAAAATCAATTGTAGATGAATAACAAAAACACACGAGAGATAATTTGCATGAAATTGCACTTTATTGATTGAAAAGTGACCGTGAATAGGCATTACACCAGAAGCAACCCCTAGAAAGGGGAACTTGCACAAAAGGAAAATAAATTATCCTAATGGAAATATGAGAATTTGATCTTATCAAATTCCAAGTCGGCTATGACCCATATGTCCTCGAGACTCTCTGTGTACTTCGCTTTTGAGGAAGATGATTGGATTGGTTCTTAACCCTCAGATTATCCTTGATTGTAAATGACGAATCACAGATATCGCAGATCGCAGTTGTTTGTTTCCATCCCTCTTTTGCGTGGATCGCCCTTTCGGGTTTTCAATCCACCGGGATACCCGTTTTTGCTTGAGTTGTCCAATGTGGCTTTTCAGCTCAGCGGATGTACATTTTTTCTGTTTTTTCCCTAACTTTTTACCGATCCTTTTATTCTATTTTTGGCTCACTGGGATGCCCTTTTTTTCCTGGACTTTCATTCTATTTTTGTCCAGCGAGTCTCTTTTATACGAAGTATTTTTTAACTGCTTCTGCGTTGATAGGGGATAAAAATTCCTATCCATCCATAGTTATTAACATTAAGGCTCCGCCTGAGAAAAACTTTTTAACCACGAATGGACCTTCATAGTTAGTTGTCCATTTTCCCATATGATCTGTTTGAGGAGGAAGGATCCTTCTCAGTAACAAATCTCCTGGTATGTAGCGTCGAGACTACACCTTTTGGTCGAACGCCCGCTTCATTCTTCGTTTATACAACTGTCTGTGGCATACAGTTGCCAAATGCTTCTCTTCAATGAGGCCCAATTGAATGAACCTGGATCGGAGCCATTTAACTTCATCAAGCTTAACATCCATCATTATCCTCAAAGAAGGAATCTCAATTTCCACTGGTAGGACTGCCTCCATACCATACACAAGTGAGAATGGGGTTGCCCCTGTTGAGGTGCACACAGATGTTCGGTACCCATGCAATGCGAATGGAAACATCTCATGCTAATCTTTATAGGTCACAACCATCTTTTGAACTATCTTCTTGATGTTCTTGTTGGCCGCCTTGACAACTCCATTCATCTTCGGGCGGTACGAGGAAGAGTTGTGATGTTCGATTTTGAAATCTCGACACAGATCTGCCATCATCTTGTTGTTGAGATTGGAACCATTATCAGTAATGATTCTTTCGAGTATTCTGTATCGAAAAATGATATCCCTCTTTATGAATTGTGCTACAACCTGCTTGGTAACATTAGCATAAGACGTCGCTTCCACCCACTTGGTGAAGTAGTCATTGGCAACCAGGATGAAACGGTGACCGTTAGAAGCAGTAGGCTCGATCTTTCAGATCATATTGATGCCCCACATGGCGAAGGGTCAAGGTCAAGACATGACACTCAACGGATTAGGAGGCGCATGCACCTTATCAACATAAATTCGACACTTATAGCGTTTGCGGGAGTACTTGCAGGAATCAGATTCCATGGTTATCCAATAATACCCCGATCTCAGAAGTTTCTTCGCCATGGCATGTCCTCCAGCATGGGTACCGAAGGATCCCTCGTGAACTTCTTGCATTAACATGCTTGTTTCGTATCTATCCACGCATCTGAGCAAGACCATGTCGAAGTTCCTTTTGTAAAGCACATCATCCTGATTTAAGAAGAACCCGCATGCCAACCTCATTAAGGTCTTCTTGTCTTTATTGGATGCCCATGTAGGGTGTTCCTGAAACATTAGAAATCGTTTGATATCGTAATACCATGGCTTGTCATCATTAACACTATCAACTACAAACACATATGCAGGCCTTTCCAGACGAGACACCACGATTTTGGGCACATAGTTCTCTTGTTGGACTTTAATCATGGAGGATAAAGTTTCTAGGGCATCAGGGAATTGATTCTCGTCATGAGGTACATACTGAAGTTTTACCTTCGTGAAGAATGTCAGCAACCTCCTAGTGTAGTCCCTGTAGGGAATCAAATGTGGTTGATGAAAAAGCCACCTACTGTTAACTTGATTTATAACCAAAGTTGAATCGCCGAAGATCTCGAGGGTCTTAATTTGCAAACCAATCTCCTCCTTTATCCCCATTATACAGGCTTCGTATTCTGCCTCATCGTTGGTCCATTCAAAGGTCAACCGGGCAGTGAAGGGCATGTGAACTCCTTCCGGTGATATAATAACAGCACCAACTCCGCTGCCATTCATATTAACGTCCCCGTCGAACATCAGACTCCATTTGGATTCAGGGTCTGGCCCCTCCTCCGGAAGTGGTTCTTCACAGTCTTTCGATTTGAGGAACATGATATCTTCATCAGGGAACTCAAATCTCATCGGTTGATAGTCATCAATCGGTTGTTGGGCCCGATAATCTGATAATACGCTTCCCTTGATATCTTTCTGTGAAGTATACTAGATGTCGTACTCAGTCAAGATCATTTTCCAACGAGCTACCCTTCCAATCAAAGTTGGCTTTTCAAAGATGTACTTGACGAGATCCATCTTGGATATCAATAGGGTGGTATGATTCAACATGTACAGTCTTAGTCGGAGAGCAGCCCATGCCAAAGCGCAACAAGTTTTCTCGAGTAGCGAGTATCTTGTCTCACAGTCGGTAAACGTTTTGCTAAGGTAGTATATCGTATGCTCTTTTCGACCAGACTCGTCATGTTGACAGAGAGCGCAACCCATCGATCCCTCAAGCACTGTAAGGTACATAATCAGAGGCCTCCCTGGCACTTGAGGTATGAGGATTTGAGGTTCTTGCAGATACTCTTTGATTCGATCGAAAGCCAATTGACAGTCATCATTCCACTTGATGGTCTGATTCTTTCTTAATAGCTTGAATATCGGTTTGCACGTAGTTGTTAGGTGAGATATGAATCGTGCAATGTAGTTCAATCTTCCTAAGAAGCCACACACTTCTTTCTTAGTTCTAGGCTCAGACATTTCTTTAATTGTTTTCACCTTTGCAAGGTCGACCTCAATCCCCTTTTCACTTACGATAAAGCCCAGCAATTTTCCAGAGCACACTCCGAAGGTACACTTATTCGGGATCAACCTCAATTTGAACTTCCGTAGCCTGTCAAACAGCTTGGCCAAGTTGATTAAGTGTTCTTCTTCCGTTTGTGAATTTATGATCATGTCATCAACATAGACCTTGATCTCGTGAAGAATCATATCGTGGAAGAGAGTCATCATCGCCCGTTGGTAAATTGCCCCGACATTCTTAAAATCGAAAGGCATCACTTTGTAACAGAAAGTGCCCCAAGGGGTGATGAAAGTAGTTTTCTCCATATCATCTGGTGACATCTTGATTTGATTGTAGCCCGAAAAACCATCCAAGAAGGAAAACACAGAAAATTGAGCTATATTGTCAACTAGCACATCAATATGCAGCAACGAAAAGTCATCTTTAGGACTAGCCCTGTTTAATGTTAGACGATGTCGCGGATCTAGAAGGGGGATTGAATAGATCCTTTTTCAAATTTAACTTTTCAAAAATACTTTGAAAAATGTTTTGCGGAAGTTTCCCGAAAAACTCTTCTAAAACAAATAAAGTCACCGGTGATCGGATATGCGTTTTGAAACTAAATGGGAAATAAAGGATGATAAGACACTTAATACAATGCAACTAAATCACTTAAATTCAATTCACTTGATAACCCACTTTCAACAATGAATTATAGAGAAGAAACAAGCACAAAAGAGATGAATTTATGTGTTTTGACTTTTTCACAAATACTTGGTGTGCACCCATACAAAGTGTTATATCTATGTTTAAGTAGTGCAGATTTCTAACAAGGTTGCTGTCAAAAATTGATAACAACAATTTATCAAATAGTTGATGTGCACATACTCAATCAAAACAGAATTTTTCAAACCAGACAAATTCAAATTATGCAGAAAATATAAGAACGAAATGATTAAAGAACGTACGAGATTTGTTTAGGCAGTTTCTTCACCGTCCTCGCTAGAAGTACTTTTTATATCCACCTGCCAATCCAATCATTATTCACCTTAGTTCTGAATTCCACAGTGCCAAATTTGTTTTCGACATTCTCCCATAGAGTCGGATAAAGAGACGCAAACGAATAATGACAACCAAAAAAACATATCCTTCCCATTGCCAACATGCAAGAAAACATAAAATCAGACCCATTATAATAATAACTCTACTCTATATTATAAAAAGAGGTAGGGATTATTCTTCTTGCATCGCATCTTCTTCACCATGAGAGGGCAACATGCAAGAAATGGTTCCCACATTTCAAGTTCTTCTGCTAGCAGGTGTTAATGCATTACTTCATAGCCATGGGATAATTTTAGATTATTTTATTCATATGCATGTCAATTTGTTCAAATGTTTAGTTCATGTGCTTTTCTTCATAACCATTTTAGTTGTGTTTATGCATAGTTTTATGTAAACTTTAAGGGTTTAGTTATTTTTTTCATGGATTAAGGTTGTAAGGTTAGAGTTATTATTTTATGTAAATATGTTGCATACTAAATATAAATTGAAATAGGAATCGAAATGAAAATGTTGTTTCACATGAACGCACATGCAATTTTTTTTATGGGTCATTCCCATACAAGATCTCTAATGTTGATATGTCAATATTTTTTTTTCACAAGAATACATTTAAACCAATAGGATCAATTACTCTAATTTTTCACAAAATTTTAATTCGTTTTTATTTTTCTAAAAATAAGAAGAAAAAAAACCTAATTAAGGTTAGTTAAAATTAGAAGGAAAACAAAACAAAATGCAAAATATAGTAACTTTTTTTGTTCCGAAAAAACAGTTGTTGTTTTGTAGCGCATATTTTGTTGTGGTTACTATCTATATTCATTCATACAAGAATATCTATCCCTATATAAACCAGTTTTCGTTTCACATTTCATCACCATCTCAGTTTTTATATATTCACAATAACCTCTTCCCGTTCACCTTCATCAATTCACTCACCATCATGGGTCATATTTCTCTGGCCATCGTTCTTTCTCTTTCGTTTTTGTCTCTTGCATTTGCCTTAGACATGTCCATCATCGATTATGATGCGAAACACGAGGCTGCTAAATCAGATATTCATCTCATGAGAGTTTATGAATCATGGTTGGTGAAACATGGTAAGGTTTACAATGCATTAGGTGAGAAAGAAAGAAGATTCGAAATCTTCAAAGACAACCTGCGGTTCATCGAAACTCACAACAACGTGGAGGGTCAAAGCTACAAGCTTGGTCTTACGAAGTTTGCTGATCTCACCAATGAGGAATATCGTTCCATGTTTTTGGGTACAAAAAGTAGAAAATCCGGAGGGTTGTTATCCGGTTCAAAGAAGAGTAATCGTTATGCTTTTCGTGATAACGATGAACTTCCTGAATCTGTTGATTGGAGGGAGAAAGGTGCTGTTAATCAGGTCAAAGATCAAGGCCAATGCGGTGAGTTTTTTTGTTATGTGTTTGATTTTGTTTGTGAATATTATGAAATGTGTGTGAATATTGAATTCAATTATTTATTTCTTTAAGGGAGTTGTTGGGCCTTCTCGACTGTTGGTGCGGTGGAAGGGATCAACCAAATTGTAACTGGTGATCTCGTATCTTTATCTGAACAAGAATTGGTGGATTGTGATAAAACTTCTAACATGGGGTGTAATGGTGGTCTCATGGATAATGCTTTTGAATTTATAATGCAAAATGGTGGCATTGATACTGAAGAGGATTATCCTTATCATGCTAAGGAAAATACTTGTGATATAAACAGGGTATTTACGAAACAATGCTTGTATCATTTTCTATATATTTGGTGATGAACAGAGTATTTATGAAACGATGTTTTTTTTCTAGAAAAATGCTCGTGTGGTATCTATTGATGGGTATGAAGATGTGCCTGAAAATGATGAGAAATCTTTGAAGAAAGCTGCTGCACATCAACCTATTAGTGTTGCCATTGAAGCTGGTGGCAGGGCATTTCAACTTTATGAATCTGTAATCTATCTATCTATCTATTTATCAAAGTTTTCTTCATTGTTTCAGAGATGTGATTGAAAAATGAGTCTTGTGACAAATTTTGATTGATGCAGGGTGTTTTTACCGGCATTTGTGGAGCTGAACTTGATCATGGTGTTGTGTTGGTTGGATATGGAACCGACAATGGTACCGATTATTGGATTGTGAGAAACTCATGGGGTCCATCATGGGGTGAAAATGGTTACATTAGGTTGGAGAGGAATGTGTTAACAACCAATAATACTGGTAAGTGTGGAATTGCAATGATGGCATCTTATCCTACCAAGAAGGGTATGAACCCTCCCAACCCAGGTCCTACTCCTCCATCACCTCCATCACCTGTAAAGCCTTCAACTGTATGTGATGAATATTACTCTTGCTCAACTGGAACCACATGTTGTTGCCTTTTTGAGTATGGAAACTTTTGCTTTGCATGGGGATGTTGTCCGTCCGAGTCTGCAACTTGCTGCGACGACGGTTCCAGTTGCTGTCCTCATGATTACCCCGTCTGTGATTCTCAAGCCGGAACTTGTCGATTGGTAATGATCCCTTTTTCACTAAAATTTATCCATTTAGTTATAAAAAATTATTCTCTTGTTTTGTGACTTAATGCTTCTTTGATTTCCTTTGTGTCTATGTCAGAGTAAAGGAAATCCATTTGGAGTGAAAGCCTTGAAAAGAACACCTGCTACAAGAAATTTGAATTGGACTCAAAGAAAAGTTGCCAATCAGTGAGAAAAAATATTGGAAAATTGGCACAAGTTAACAATCTATAATGTATATATACATCCAAACAACATTTTCATATTTTCATTATTTTTCAAACTGTTTGGTGTAAAATTTCTCTTGACCTGCTCAAGCAGTTTGCTATTGTGATATTGATCCTTTTGATAAATTATATAAATTTACATGTTCTTGATTCTATCTGTGTTTCATGTTCCTTTGCTATATTTGAAGGAATTTAAAATATGTTTATTTGTTGCTGATTTTATAAGTTTCATATGCGAATCTTCATAACCAAAACAACAACATAAAGTAGATTAGTTCTCAACAACAAAAGCAATAAAACAAAAAACATCATTAGACTACAATATTGCCTTGCAAGTTTAATATTGTGCTGAAAAGTTTAGTGGTATACTAATCCATTTTGCATAACATCAATAACACAAGCTTAAAAGGAGTAAAACAAGCTAAATTTTAAGTGACAGATCATTTAAAAGAGATTGTAATCTTATTAATCATGTTATACAAAACAAATTATTACGTCCTTTCATTGCTTTTTTATCCATAGTGACATACATTAATTTTGAGAAGCACATTTTATAAATTGTTTCTTAATAATTTGTAATAGAAGGATACAATTTTGACATATCACTCATACTAGCCTAAAATGCCATATAGAAGTTTGAGTGATACAGTGATTTAGAAATGCACTTCTGGTGGTTTTGACATGCCGGTAAGCACGGACACCATTAGGAGTAAACGTGTTGTGGTGTCTGATATGCATCGGTATCTGATATTTGTATGACACCCGTATAACACGTGTTAGAAAAGTCAAAAAAGTGTTGGAGTGTCCGTGCTTTATAATTGACATGTTTGTGGTCAAGAAGAGTACCATGTACAAGTTGCTTTTAAGATTGGATGTCCATCATCAGCTTGTACAATCCATTCATCTAATTAAGTCATACAACAAATTTTCTCTAAGAGTTATCTGGGTGAAATCTAGATAGAAGAACAAGAAAATAAATGATCATACTATAGCAATTAAAATGACAAAGGCACGAAAGTTGATCACGCAGTTGATCATGCAGTCAAGACATGGACGGATTCAGACATTATATTTTGGTGTGGTTAAACATAAAAGAAATTACAAACTAAATTATATAAAAAATGAAAAATAATATTGATTAATGCAATATGTTACAATGAAAATTGTATATCATTCATTTATTAAAAATGAGTTAAAATAACATTATTGTTAATTGTTCCAAGAACGTTAATTTCTATGAAAGTTACAAGATGATCATTTAACCACTTATCACTCATTTTGTTACATAGACAACTCTTTACAAACTTCATAGCTAAAAAAACATATTTCACGCAAATTTTGCACAAAGATCTGAAAGTCATTTTAACTTTGCAAATTTTGGATCACATCAAACACTTCTAACATAATTTTGAATTTTGGATCACATCAAACACTTCTAAGATTTCCTTACCTCATTTTGGATGCCAGAATGACAGTTTGAAATTCCCGGATCTGTTTTCAACAATTCATAATCAACAACTTTGATACTCTCACTTTGATGTTGAGTTTTTGATGTTTCTAGATTAGTCGAAGAAATAGTTTTGTCTCTAAAAAGTACCAAAATTCTTCATCCTATAAAGAGAACATTGAAACCAGTTAATTATAAAGAAAATAATTTATAAAAAAAAAACAATTTATGAGAAATTAAGAAAATTGATATTTTTAATAAATTGTAGTTTTTGGGTTCAACTCAAAAAGGAGAAAAGAATGAGGGAAATCTGAAATACTCAATTTACTTTTGATTTTCAATCATCCACAAATAAATGCAACAAAGATAAGTGAAAAAATTGAAGAAAAACATGAGAAATTATTGAATTAGTAAATATTAGAACAAACGAATGTGGTGGGGTTTGAGAATAAGAAATAAAGAAAAGTGAAAGGAAAAAATATTGTGAGAGAGAAAAGTGAGTGGGTGTTGGTGATATTTTTATTAATTAATTGACTTATATATATATATATATATATATATATATATATATATATATATATATATATATATATATATATATATATATATATATATATATATATATATATATATATATATATATATATATATATATATATATATATATATATATATATATAAGAAAAAAATGAAAATTCTGGTGTGGCTATAGCTACACCCTGCCTATGAATAGGTCCGCCCATGAGTCAAGAGAGGGACAATCACAATATGACAATCCATAAGTTAAAGATAAGCAAAACCATTATATTTATATCAAGACTTTGCTTATCTACAGCAAGTAAGGTCATAAATCACCAAAAGGCGACTAAATTTTCAAGTGGGAAGCAATTTCATTCAAAATCATTATGAAATTGTTGGCGGGTACATTTCACAAAAAATAAATTTACACCTCATCAATCTGCACTTCAATATTTCCACTAATCGAAATGAAATACTTTAAATCCAACATTTCATCTTCTAAGTTCTCCTCTCACATGGATCGTTACGAATCCAACAGTCCAAATTACGTATTGCCATAAAGCATCAGTTGGAAGATCGTGAGGACTATTATTAATGTGTAATAATAAAGGATTCAAGAAATTAGAAGATATCGTTGGAGGCAATTTTATTTGTGTAAGAGGGTATTACAGATTGAATAGCAGGAAGATAAATGTAGTCAATGTTTACTCTCCTTGTGATGGATCAAGTAAGAGAAGGTTGTGGCAAGATCTGAAGGAGTTAATAGGTAGTGAGGAAGACGGTATTTGGTGTATTATGGGAGACTTCAATGTCATAAGAAACGAAAATGAAAGGAAAGGAACTGGGGAATTTCAAAGGAGAAACGAGATGGAAGATTTCAATGAATTTATCGTAGATTATGATCTTGTGGACCTCCCTCTCAAAGGTAAACGATTCACATGGTCAAATCTATCGGGATCTACAATAAGTCGTATAGATAGATTTCTGGTGTCAGAAGATTGAATGGTAAAATGGTCAAATTGCTCCCAAAGTTGTTTGGAGAAAAGCTTGTCAGATCACTATCGATCATGTTAAGCGATAAAGAAGTAAATTGGGGACCTAAACCTCTTTGGCTATTTGAGGGGTGGAGAGAGCTTGAAGGATATCATAAATTCATTGAAGAAAATTGGAATAAGCTAGAAGTACAAGGATGGGGTGGATATGTGCTTGGAGAAAAACTCAAGATGATTAAAGTAAAGCTTAAAGAATGGAGCAAAGATCATGTAGAGAATTTGGACAGTAGAATATCAGAAGCTAAAAGAAATGTAAATGAACTGGAACAGAAGGGAGATAATGTAACCCTATCGGAGGAGGAGAAGAAAATGAAAAGAGAAGTCTCTAATCAATTGTTCAGTTTAATGAAGTTGAAGACTAGTTTCTAGTGGCAGAGATCCAGGGTAAAATGGCTAAATGAGGGAGATGCTAATTCCAAAATTTTCCATAGATGTGTTATAAATAGACAAAAACAGAATGATATTTCCAGTATTCAGAAGGAGGGTATAACAGTTCATGAAGTGAGTGAAATTAAGAAAGAGACAGTAGATTACTTTACCGGGATTTATAATGACAACAATGAGAATAGAGCATATCTTGGTAATTGTGACTTTAAGAAGATAGATTTGGAAGACAATGTATTCCTTATGGCAAATTTTTCAAAGGAAGAGGTGCATGGTGCGTGTGGGAATGTGATGGTATGAAAATTCCAGGCCCGGATGGTATCAAGGTGGGTTTTTTAAAGAGTTCTAGGAGCTGCTAAAAGGAGATTTGTGCAGGTTTATCTTTGAATTTCACACTAACAATAAGTTGGTCAAATGAGTAAACAGTTCCTTCATTACATTAATCCCGAAAGTGGAGAACCCTGTGAAGTTAAATCAATATAGGCCTATTTCATTGGTTGGGAGCATATACAAGATTTTGGCTAAGTTATTAGCTAATAGGTTGAAAAAAGCAATACATAAAGTGGTGGCGGAATCGCAATTTGCATTCTTAGAGGGAAGAAAAATAGGTGATTGTATTTTTATAGAGAATGATCTAGTGGATGATGCAAAGAGGATGAAGTGTGAAGCTATGCTTTTTAAAGCGGATTTCGAAAAAGCATATGATTTGGTTAGTTGGGATTTTATGGATTTTATGTTGTTAAAGAAAGGATTTAATGAGAAATGAAAAAAGTGGATAAGAACATGTTTGAGAACAGCTAGAGTATCCATCTTAATTAATGGCATCCCCACAGAGGAAATTGGGATGAGTCAAGGGTTGAGGCAAGGGGATTCGTTGTCGCCTTTCCTATTCTTGTTAGAGACAGAGGCTTACAATCTCATGATGGATAAAAGTGTGAAATTGGGGTTGTTTGATAGATATGAATTTGGTAAAGGTGGGTGGGAGTTTCGCATATCCAGTACGTGAATGATACGATTGTAATGGGGAAAAGAAGCTGGAAGAATGTATAGACCATAAAGGCTCTGTTGCAATCATTTGAAGTAATGTCAGGTTTAAAAGTTAATTTTCAAAAAAGCTCTTTAATAGGAGTGAACATAGGAGTCGAATGGTTGGAAGAGGCGGAAAAGGTGCTTAATTGTAAAGTAAGTGGGATACCTTTCAGCTTTTTATGATTACCGGTTGGCGACAATCACCGAAGTATAGGAATGTGGAAGTCGGTGATTGATGTCGTTAGAAGAAGATTAGCATTATGGAACAATAACATCTCTCTATAGGAGGTAGATCCATTCTAATTAAGTTTGTCCTAAGTGCGCTTTCGGTATATTTCCTCTCTTTTTCAAGGCTCCAGTTGGTGTTATTAATAAATTAGAGGCGATGTTTAAAAATTTCTTGTGGGGAGGAGAATTGGGCCGTAGGAGGATCCATTGGGTACAGCGGAACAAAATTTACAGGGGAAAGGAAAAAGGAGGGTTCGGCATAAAAAAAATATGAAGGATTTTAATCTTGCATTGGTGGGGAAATGGAGATGGAGAATGAACACATGAAGGAATAAATTGTGGGCAAGAATTATGGAAAGTAAATATGGGTCGCTAAATGGTGGAGAGGGTAGGATAAACAAAAACACATCATTATTATGGCAAGACGTACAAAAGATATATAAGGTGGGAGGGGGTTTCAAAGAAAATTGGTTCGTTGAAACTCTTTCAAGAGAGATTGGGAACGGTGAGTATTCTGCGTTTTGGGAAGACCCTTGGTTAGAAGGAAAGAAAGTAAAGGATGAGTTTCCAGAGTTATTTAGGTTAGCGGATGCGAAGGCCGCAATAGTTAAGGAGGTGACAAAGATATTTTCTAGAGGATCCGATATGGGAGGTCTTTTGAGCAGTAATCTCAATGAGGAATTAAACAATTCTACAGAATATTTCAAAAGAAGGATTGGGGAGGTTGTTTTAAAGGAGAACGAGGCATATAATTGGAGATGGAGACTGAAAACTTATACAGTCAAAGAGGTGTATTCTGTAATCATGGAGGGATTGTTATCTCATATAGGCGAAAATGAAGAATTGAAAGTAGTTTGGAATAATGTGATTCCTCTTAAGGTTGTGATATTGGCATGGAGTATATGGAAAAATAGGATTCCTAGTATAGATAATTTAATCAGTAGGGGAAGTCTAGTCGTATCTCAAAATTCATGTTTGTTCGGCCACGGTAAAGAGGAAAATGTCGCTCATATTTTCTTCAAATGTTTGTTGGTTTGGTTGACATGAAGCGAGGTTCTATGGTGGCTCCGTATTGATTATGTTATGCATAATTCAGTGGACCGGAATTTTCATCAGTTTGCATATTTATGTAGTGGCGGGAGAGTTCAAAAACAAAGGCTAATGACAATCTGGTTTGCTTGTATTTGGTCGATATGGCGCCGAAGGAATGAAAAAAATATTTAGGTAGGTGAATGGCTCTGTGACTAAGTGCTTAGAGGAGATTCAAACGTTATCATGGAGGTGGTTGAAATCAAGGATAAAAGGATTCTATTTCGATTTGTTTCAATGGATCATGCATCCAAAGGAATGTCTTGGGTGGTGTCACACACTAAATTTTGACCGAACATTTTCGTTTTTAATCTGACGCTTTTTTATCGCAGTATCGATCACCAGTCATTTTTTTTGCATTTTTGGTCTATTAATCTTCATAATCATGCCTTGTTCTAGACAGTTGCATTTTATTTTTATTTTAGACTTTATTTCAATTTAAATAGGATGTTTGTTTTATTTTATCATTTATTTATTTTCATTTTAATTTATTAATTAATACTTAGCTTAGAATTATTTAGTACAATTTGAATTTAATTTTATTTTAGTATATATTTTAATTAGTTAATTTTAATTAGGTAACTTTATTTAGTTATTTCTAAGCTAGTCTAATTAACTTAGTTGTAGATTTAATTAAGTTTTTTTTAAGTTAGGTGATTTAATTATTTTTTATATTTAAAACTAGTTCTGACTTAATTTAATCTTTATTTTAAGAAACTTCTAATTTAAGTTCTAATTTAGTTTTATTTGGTTCAATTTTATTTTATTCAGCTTTTTTTAATTTAATCTATAATTAGTTTAATTAATTCATTATATTTAGTTTTACTTTATTTTAAATTAGTTTACCCCCTTTTCTTTAGTTTAATTTGCAATTTTTTATTTTTAAATTAGTTTGACTTACTTTTAATTTAATTGATTTAGAATTAGTTTTTGTTATTAGTTAGGATTATGGTTACAATATCTGGTTACAATAACTTGCCAAACTATTACCCCACTTGCCTAGTCCAACCTGTCATTACAATCCAAAATTTCCTCATTATTTTGTCAAAAACTCAAGACTGTACAAAAGGCCAACAGTGACTTCACATAAGAGGTCTCAAAGCCAAATTTGACTCTACTCCAAACTTACACCAAAATGTGAGAATCCAAACCTGCACATGAAAAAGGGATTATTGATGAGTTTATTTTTTAATAAGAAAAAGACAACACATGAGGGGGAGGCTCAGGACCACAAAACTAAGGGGATGAACCTTCAAAAGCCACTGATATATGCAGTAACTTGAGGACCTTCAGGAAAAAAACAAATATGAACAACTTCCTTGGTTCATCACTCATCCGTCCATAATCACAAACCACACCTCCATTTTTGAGAAGACAAAGACAACACTGCCTCCCTTATAACCCCCAAAACATTTCCTCCAAACATCACAAATCTTCGCTCCAACAAACACCCCGAGAAACCTGCACAAACCCAAACCAAACCTCATCCTTCGAACCGCCCACCGCCATCATAAATTGCGTAAACGGTGCCGCATGAAGAAGAATCGAGGCAACTGTGAGAAAACACCAACCGAGATCACAAAAACTACCACCGTGCCGTGAGAAATCTACCGAAAAACCACAAACCTCAATTTCCTTTCAACCAGAACCATAAGCCCCAAGAAAACAACCTTCATTGACCCATCATCAAACAAACACCTTCAAAGCCATAACACAACCACCATGCCGTAAATCATGACTCACCAAAATCCAACCGAGAAACCACCCACAACCGAAGCCGACCACCATAAAACCTCCCGCGAAATCCAAATTGCGACTCACCACCACCGCGCGGAATCGAACGAACAAAGTGAGTTGAATCTCACAACTGAGAGAGATTTATGTGAGTTGAATCGCGACGAGTTGAGGGAGATCTGAGATGAAGACGAGACTGCCGCCGTGCAAGAGAGAGAATCGCGAGAATCCAGAGTGACCCCGTTAAAGGAGATCTGAGCAAATGAAACGAAAGGCGGAAGAAATCTTCGGCGAGCTTTGTTCCTCTTCGATGCTATTTTGGTTTGGTGGATGTTGATTTTTTTTCCAGATCGCGAGTTGTTGCAAGAAGAAGAGAGGATCGTGTTATCCTTTTTTACTTTATTTTGGTTTTTTGTTTTTTTTTATATACTATTTTGGTCTGATTGTTTTTGTGTGGTGCATTCATTGGGCTAATTCCCTAAGCCCATATTTGCTTAAACTTTATTATTTATACACCCCCCAATCCAGGCTTCACCCATCTTGTGTTGCTGTGCTAATCGTGGGCTTGGCCCATCATAATTTTTCTCTTTAGGCCCCTTTTCACTTATACACCCATGTTGTTTCTTTTTCCTTTTAATACTTATGCTCATTTATTACTAACCCTTTTATTTTCTAACTAAATCTTGATTAGTTTTTTTAAGGTTTTTTTTGGGTTAATTTTCTTGCAAAAAAAGGTTTGAAGTTGAACTTATAGTTTATTTTCCTGATTAAGTTCCACTTAAATTTTGGAAATTAAATTTTAGTCGACTTGCTTGGATAATTGGTAGAATTTTGTTGGTTAAACTTGTGAGTAAATATTTTTATTCTCTTCATAGTTGACTTTAATTGTACATTAATTGACTTTTGATATTAAGATCTTTCTAACTTTTTCTTTGTTTACTTGCCCGAGCTCGGATTTAATTTACCTTGTCGATTTGTGATATTAAGTGCTTGAGGAATATTGTGATTGATCGTATGAAGCTTCTAACATATATTCTTGATTTTCTTTGTGCATATTTGGAAGAGGCAACGGACCTTCTCCGTTAGGTATCACCGAAACTCATTTTACCTCTTTCACACTTCATTTCTAACCTTGATGTCGTAGTTACTCTTGTATGATTTATTTATCGCATTTACGACTTTATTTTGTCAATAAAAAAAACGAATGCTCGCATCTTAGGAATAGTCCTTTTAAGAATAATTAATTTCTTGGTCCAACACCAAGTAAACAATTCATGCGCCTACATTTGCACACACGTAAGTCGGTCACCTATGTGATCGCCGTCTGCACGACCCGACGCGTCATAATTAATTAATGTAAGAACTAAACTCAGGAATCTAGCATTCCTCGGGTTTTTGAATTGAATTACTGTTGGGGCTAGCCCCCGATTTGTAATTCATTCGCTCTTTCGTTTTTCAAAACAATCGCGTCTTAATTCACAAATCAAGTCAGCGAGTAACTGAACTTCGGAGTCTAGCACTCCGCATGTTCTTGAATTAAATCACTCATGGGCTAGCCCCACGCGACGTGGTTTATTCACCCTCTCGTTCCTAAAACACGGAAACTTTTAATTAATTATACGAAGAACTGAACTCAGGAATCTAGCATTCCTCGGGTGCTTGAACTGAATTACTCCTGAGGCTAGCCTTCGGGTTGTAATTCATTCACTCTTTCGTATTCAAAACAATTCAACAACCTTAAAGGATTAGACATGGTTCATCCCCATAGGAAAAATATCTCTTCTATCTCCACAAACACAAACAAAATCTTACAAACAACTTTTCTCAAAGGAAGAATGTGGCATTGCTTGTCGATACTCATATCCAAGTTTAAAGCTTCTTCCGATTTTTATTTATTCTCAAAGGAAGAATGTGGCATTGCTTGTAGATACTCATATCCAAGTTTAAAGCTTCTTCCGATTTTTATTTACTCTCAAAGAAATAATGTGGCATTGCTTGTCGATCCTCGTATCCAAGTTTAAAGCTTCTTTCAATTTCCCTTCCTCAAATGTTTGTGGTGGAATAGGCGGGATACCTCCCCTTAAAGATGACGACTTGTATCTTTCTTTTTTCAAATACAACTTAAAACTTACCAACCAATACAAACTATTTTCCATAATTAATTAGCGAGTAACTGAACTTCGGAGTCTAGCACTCCACACGTTCTTGAATGCAATCACTCCTGGGCTAGCCCCACGCGTTGTGGTTCATTCGCCCTCTCGTTTAAAACACTTTAATAAAGATCAAACATCTTTTCTAAAAAAAGAATATTGTTTAAATCTTTCTATCTTGCAGACAAGCTAGCGCTTCAGCCTCATGCGCGGCTATAAGCCAACGCTTAGCAGATTAGAAAGCATTTTCAAACAATTGTTCAATAAAAATCACAAACCGTAGTTGCATGAACTATGAAGCTCTGACTTTCCCATTGCACAAGGGAATACGTAGGCACGGGGATTTTAATCCTTCGCGAGCACAATAATAAAAAAACTCAACCTTTTCCACATAATAAATAATAATTTTCTTTTCCCTTTAATAAGCAATCTTAACAAAAAGAAGACAATAAAATAAGTTAACATTTAAGCGCAAATTAGACTAAGAGGTTCTCGTTGAGTACAACCAACGTGAGGGGTGCTTAACACCTTCCCTTTGCGTAACTGACTCCTGAACTTAGAATAGTGGTTTCGTTGACCATTTCTTATCCCTTATTTAGGTTGTGTCTATATCTCCCTTTTCTACTCGTAGAATAAATAGAATTAGGTGGTGACTCTGATTTTTGTTTTAGGATCGTATTTTTTTCGAGGTAGCACAGCTGGCGACTCTGCTGGGGAAAATGATGTGCTTTATGCATAAGAGAGTCGAGCCTAACTTAGGATAGTTTGCGTTTTTTTGCTGACATGTTTGATTGTCTTCTTTATTTACTATTGATATTTTATCTATTGCTTTCTTCTTCATTATATTTGCTCATTATTATTTTTGCCTGTTAGATCTCGGGACATCACGGGGGAAGCTTTGTACTTGAGCGTTTGAAAAAGAAGAGGGAACACCTAAGTTAGAATTGGATGTTATTAGTGTTAGTCACCAAGGACTCGCTCCTTGCACGCCTATCATGAAAGCTCCCCCAGATAGTTAGACTTTTCGTAGATCTTGTCACAACACAACTAGCATGTCGCGTGACCTTATTCACGAAAGGGCTGTGATTCTGGGACCCCATAGAACCTGTTTCAATTTTGGTAGTTGTGTAATGTTAGGCTCCGAGGGCTCGCCCCTTTGTTGGCCTAGAATGAGAACTCCACTCAAGGTAGACCTTATCGTCATTATCGTCACAATACAACCAGCTTGCGGCGGGGCATTAGTACGATAAACGTCCGCGACCTTGAGTATCCTTATACCATCACCATAGAAGCTACCCTATGAGTGGGCTTTATGGGTAAAGAATTTAGAACTCTCCACTTAAGACTTACCAGTTAGGGGATTCCGAGTTACTTGTACCTTGGATCCAACATCTTGCTTTCATGCTGGAACTGATTGTATTTGTGATTCTGAGCTTTGAATTCATTCGCATATCATTTGCATTTGCATCGCATATCCTTCTCCCACCAAACAAAAAGCTCACTCATTTGTCCTTCTACCAGTTTGTTGACTTTTAGACGTCTCTTTCAAGCCTGAAGTAGTCACTGAAGAACAACAGATATGGCAGAGAATGTTGATTCCATGTCAGGCTTTACTGTAATGACCAACCCGATGTACGATTTTCCTCCTGATAACGATGCTCAACAAGTGGGTGTTCCCCAATCTCAGAATGTTCATCATGTGACAAAGGTGAATAATCCTAATGTGGTGAAAATTGAGGAAGGAATTCGTGATCTCGAGGAACAACTAAAGATGGTGAAAGAACTCGACGCATTTGGTTCAAAAGCTTATAACTTGTGTCTGGTCCCGGGCGTGATTATTCCCCCAGATTTCAAAATGCCTACTTTTGAAATATACAAGGGTGTAAGTTGTCCAAGATATCATTTGACGATGTTTTGCCGAAAAATGACTACTCATGCCGATAACGATAAGCTGATGATTCATCACTTTCAAGAAAGTCTATATGGGGCATCTTTGATGTGGTATATGAAGCTAGAAAGAAACCATATACAGACTTGGGAAGACCTAGCCGGCACTTTTGTGAAGCAATATGACTACAATTTGGACATGGCTCCAGACTGTGACCAGTTGATAGGAATGAGTCAGAGAGACGATGAATCTTTCAGGGAGTATGCACAATGATGGAAAGAATTGGCAGCCCAAGTTCATCCACCACTCTTAGAGAAAGAACTGGCCAAAATGTTTCTAAAAACATTGCCAGACTCTTATTATATCAGAATGATAGGCATTGTGCCATTAGAGTTCTCCAAAATTGTGGAAGTTGGAGTAAACATTGAAAACGCATTCAAATGTGGAAGGATCCAAGAGGGGCCAGATTGCCAAATTGTTGAAGCGAAGTTTGTATGTGATTCACAAGAGGAAGGAAATTTTGAAGTTAATGAAATTAGGGATTCTCCTAAAATCTTGCAAATTCCAGTGCCTTACGGCGAATGTCGGAATCAGCGTCATAATCAACAAAGATCTCAGGACAGCCCAACAAGAGAGACTCCTCAGTTTGATCCAATCCCAATGACTTACGGTCAACTGTGGACTTGTTTCGCCAGGAATTCAGTGATGGCACCCAGGAAGACCAGAGCCATGAGGTCTCGCCCTCATTGGTTCAATCCAAATACCAGTTGTGAATTTCATGGTGGAGTAATGGGGCATCCGATTGAAGAATGCAAAGTTTTCCAGGAAAAGGTTCAAAAGATGATCGACTATGCGGTGTTGGCCTTCAATAGAGGAATCCTATCCATGGATGGAGTGCCTTTGTGCTGATAAAAACTCAAGAGATTCATGTCCAAGTCAATCTGTTGTTGGAGCGTAGGACAAGTTCCTCAATGCACATGATCGTTCGATACTTTGAAGTTTATCTTCTCAGATGATTAGCTCGCTCACTTCTTTTCATATGTATTTTCCTTTGTTTGATAATGCATTTGTTTTTGGAATGTAAAAACTTATTTGTTTTGAATGATTAATTCAATGAATATGTTTGTCTTGAAGTAATCCATTCGTATTCACTCATAATGCTTTTTAAACTTTATAATGCCAATATTATCCCATCTCCTGCTTAGGCAGAAAATTGGAGGGAGGATGACGAAATTAAAACACAAATGCTCTAGTGGAATGTTTTTGATTAAAACCCTACTGAAGATGTACAGGCATTGTTTCGAATCCCCAAACACATGAGAAATAAGGAGTTAATCCCTAGTCAACCACTTCGAGCCTAGAAGTAGGAGTTTCTTTTGGATAATTCAAAACCTTTACGCTTAACCTGGGACAGGGTAGTGTTCAGTTAATCTGGTTACATATTCAAATTTACAAGATGAAACATCCCATCAAGGAATCCACTACAATCAATAACTTGACAGTCACAATTTTCAGCCCTTCAAAAAAAAGAGAAAGAAAAAGGAAGAAAAGAAAAGAAAATCCCGCTAAGTCAAACACACAAAAGGAGACTTAGGGACCAAATAGAATAAGTCAATTGAAAGAAGTCCTCAAATACATAAGATTTAGTGACCACCATACCAAAGTCAAAAAGGTCATTGATATTCCATGGAGGACAAAATAAGATGACTGTTATTTCAAGCAAACCTTGGATCTTCATCTTCACTACAAAACCATCAAAGACAAATGTATGTGCCAATTTAGCTGAGCATAGGATCGAATAACATCACGGAGAATAGGTGGGCACCAAATAAACTTTGAGCCTTTATCCTTTGTTTCTAAGAACCGTGAACCAAACCACATTACAACCCTCAAAAGTCCTAATTGAAGTAGGGTTTATTTCGAAAGCATACTTAATGAGATAGTGTTTCCTGACTCCTATGAGCTATGTTCAAAATTTGTGTTGGCTTTATAAAAATGAATATCACATCCTAGCTAGTGATTCGGTCACCGACTATTGTGAAAATCTTTTCGAAAACATAAAAAAAAAACTTCGAAACAAACATGCGTGTTGCATTAGAGGTCTCAACATTAACATTTTGCTTGTTAGCATTTGCTTGATATCATAGAAACCTATGTATGAGTACCTTAGCCGAGCTTAATCTCTTGAGATTTGAAACTCTTATGAGTAGTTGAACAACCATTTCAGAGAATGATCATCCCCAGGGGCAAGTTGCTTGAAGACTTTGCTAGACATGGCCAAGTTACTTGAAGATTTTGTTAGACATGGCCAAGTTGCTTGAAGACTTTGCTAGACATGGGCAGTTTGCTTGAAGACTTTGCTAGACATGGCCAAGTTGCTTGAAGACTTTGCTAGACATGGCCAAGTTGCTTGAAGACTTTGCTAGACATGGGCAGTTTGCTTGAAGACTTTGCCATACATGGGCAGGTTGCTTGAAGACTTTGCTAGACAGGGGCAAGTTGTTTCCCAATTTATTACCTACACATTCTGATCATTCCTAAAATACAAATATTGAAGACTCATTTGTGCCAAACACAGTTAATCTGAGGCAGTGACTTCGAGATTCGACAAAATCTCTCTAAGAGTTTGAAGACACTGGGGCATTTTGAATGTCAAGACTTCTATAAAATCCTCTTGAGATGATCTCTTCTCACAAACCATTTCGTGGGTGCATGACCATGTGTTTCCCTAAGTAAGACACTTTTGTGATCTACCTTGCAAGTATCTCCATATGATGGGGTCCTTACGCAAAGTTGCCATGATGTGTTGGGGGCATGACTCAGTATTTTCTGATGGATTTCTTTTACTACTTAGTGCTCCCCAATGAGATACCAAGTCTAGTGTCCCCAATTGAGCCTTGATTCAAGCTTCTCCAGCTGAATGTGATTTTCTCCCCCCCCCCCAACGGAGTACAAATTTACTTCATCCTAAGCGAACATAGTTTGTATGTTTGTTCCTTTCTGATGGACATTGAAGTTATAAGATTTGCTTAGGTCTATTTCCCGATTGAAGTATCTTTATCTCCTTGAAGAGACATGAGCCTTGTAGTAGGACTTTACTCCATGGATGGCTCTTTCTACCCTATCTTTAGTGATTGCGTACACTTTGACGAGATTGGTCGAGTATCTGTCTGTTGTGATGTTTATTTCGTCACCAGTTTATCTCTTGTGTCTGTTTTGTCTGTCTGGCAGCATAAGCATAACGCATATACATACATGTACATCATAACTAAATTCATATTCATATTCATGTTGCATTCATTAATGCATACTACCTTCACCTTGGTCGTGTTTATCCCCGAGTGATGTGTCTCTCTCAAAATAGAGTTGTCAGCCTTAGGCAGAAAATGTACGATCTTTCTAATTCCCCACTGAGTTTTTACCCTCGTGGAAGATGTTTGCTTCAGTTCTCCTTTCCACACTTGGATAGGATTAACTCCCCAGTTGAGTTCATTCCTCATGGGTTGGTGTCTTGCTTGATAGTTTCTTTCCAGCTCGTTCCTGGATTGAATTTGGTCTTTGACAATTTTGATAATTGAATTTCCAGATAGAAAGCGCATGTATTTTGCACCTTTGAATACTTTGTCTCCTAGAAGGAATTCATTGAAGGTTCCCCTATTTAAGACAAAATTTGTTCTCCAAGCAGTGTTGTTGCAACATTCTTTTGGGATACTTACACCTGACAACAAGTGGCAGTCTCTTTATTTGAGAAGCTTGTTTTGTCCTTGAACTTTTGAGTAAATCAACAGATGGCAGTCTCTTTCCGAGCAGTTGATCCATCCCCAGCAATTTCAGATGAAAGTGAATTTATTGAATACTTTGTCTCCTAGAAGGAATTTATTGGAGGCTTCCATTGAAGACAAACTTTGTTTTCCAGCAGTGTTGTTACAACATTCTCTTGGAATACTTACACCTGACAACAAATGGCAGTCTCTTTATTCGAGAAGCTTGTTTCATCCTTGAACTTCTAAGTGGAATCAACAAGTGGCAGTCTCTTTATTGGAGAAGCTTGTTCTTATCCCTAGACCTCTAAGCGGAATCAACAAGTGGCCGTCTCCTTATTTGAGAAGCTTGTTTCTTATACATGGATTTCCCAGTAAATCAACAAATGGCATTCTCTTTTCGAGCAGTTTGTTCATCCTCAGCAAGGTTTATGTTCTATCAAATGGCATCTCCCCTATTTAGCGGAGAAGTTTGGTATGAATTTATCTTTCCAACAAATGGCTATCTCTTCCAGACAAGTTGAGAAGTTTGTTGTGAATTTTCCGATTTCCGTCAAATGGTTATCTCTTCCGGACAAGTTGAGAAGTTTGAGCGTGAAGTTGTTGTCCATCATATGGCTGTCTCTTTCAGAGGAAGGGAAGTATGGTGAGTGTTCTATCTAATGGCATCTCTCTAATACACGTTGAGAAATTTGATACGAATCTCCTTTTTCCAACAAATGGCTATCTCTTCCAGACAAGTTGAGAAGTTTGTTGTGAATTTTCCAATTTCCGTCAAATGGCTATCTCTTCTAGACAAGTTGAGAAGGTTGAGCGTGAAGTTGTTCTCCATCATATGGCTGTCTCTTTCAGAAGAAGGGAAGTATGGTGAAAGTTCTATCAAATGGAATCTCCCCTATTCGGCGGAGAAGTTTGGTATGAATTTATTTTTCCAGCAAATGGCTATCTCTTCCAGACAAGTTGAGAAGTTTGTTGTGAATTTTCCAATTTCTGTCAAATGGTTATCTCTTCCAGACAAGTTGAGAAGTTTGAGCGTGAAGTTGTTCTCCATCATATGGTTGTCTCTTTCAGAAGAAGGGAAGTATGGTGAAAGTTCTATCAAATGGCATCTCTCCAATACACGTTGAGAAGTTTGATACGAATCTCCTTTTTCCAGCAAATGGCTATCTCTTCCAGAGAAGTTGAGAAGTTTGATATGAATCTCTTTATTTTTTCCAACAAATGGCATCTCATCCAGACAAGGTGAGAAGTTTGTTGTGAATTTCCAATTTCCTTCAAATGGCTATCTCTTCCAGGCAAGTTGAGAAGTTTGAGCGTGAAATTGTTCTCCATCATATGGCTGTCTTTTTCAGAAGAAGGGAAGTATGGTGAGAGTTCTATTCAATGGCATCCTTAGTTAAATCTCGGCAGAAGATTTGGCGACAGGTATATCCTCAGTTAATCCTCGGAGTAGGAATTTCATAGTATACCTCGGCAGAAGGTATCTCATTCTTAGATTCTCTGGCAAGTCTCGGCAGAAGATTTCCAGTCTACCTCGGTATAAGGTATTTACTTTTTATGATCTCGACAATAGCATCCTTAGTTAAATCTCGGTAGAATATTTGGCGACAGGTGTATCCTCAGTTAATCCTCGGCAGTAGGAATTTCATAGTATACCTCGGCAGAAGGTACCTCATTCTTAGATTCTCTGGAAAGTCCCGGCAGTAGATCTCCAGTAGACTTCAGCAGAAGATGTTTTCTTTCCAGAATCTCAGCAGTAGATTTCTGGTTCATTTCGATACCTCAACAGAAGGTATTTCCAAATGAGGTTTTAAATCTCGGCAGTAGATTCCTCAAAGTGGAATTTTGTTCAAGGATTTCGAGTCATCTTAGGACCTGTAGACAGTTGTCGTCTGGCTTCGCTCAAGAGAAAATTCCTCGTGTGGATTGTATTCCAATTATGTGTGTCTAATTCCCAGTAGTGTCAATTTACTTTCCCAGTAGCGTCGTGGCCTTTGTCTTGCATTTTTCATTGCACATCATATCATTTCATCTACATTTTCGGTCAAAATTTTAGGTATTCTGATATTTAATCCTCTTCCACCTTGAATGTCCCAAAAAAAAATCTTTGTTACTCGTACATTCAGGTTCAAGATGATTAAATAGGGGCAACTGTCACACCCTAAATTTTGACCGAACATTTTCGTTTTTAATCTGACGTTTTTTTATCGCAGTATCGATCGCCAGTCTTTTTTTTGCATTCTTGGTCTATTAATCTTCATAATCATGCCTTGTTCTAGACAATTGCATTTTATTTTTATCTTAGACTTTATTTCAATTTAAATAGGATATTTGTTTTATTTTATCATTTATTTATTTTCATTTTAATTTATTAATTAATACTTAGCTTAGAATTATTTAGTGCAATTTGAATTTAATTTAATTTTAGTATATATTTAAATTAGTTAATTTTAATTAGGTAACTTTATTTAGTTATTTATAAGCGAGTCTAATTAACTTAGTAATTAAGTTTTTTTTAAGTTAGTTGATTTAATTATTTTTTATATTTAAAATTAGTTCTGACTTAATTTAATCTTCATTTTAAGAAACTTCTAATTTAAGTTCGAATTTAGTTTTATTCGGTTCAATTTTATTTTATTCAGCTTTTTTTTAATTTAATCTATAATTAGTTTAATTAATTCATTATATTTAGTTTTACTTTATTTTAAATTAGTTTACCCCCTTTTCTTTAGTTTAATTTGTAATTTTTTATTTTTAAATTAGTTTGACTTACTTTTAATTTAATTGATTTAGAAATTGTTTTTGTTATTAGTTAGGATTATGGTTACAATATCTGGTTACAATAACTTGCCAAACTATTACCCCACTTGACTAGTCCAACCTGTCATTACAATCCAAAATTTCTCCATTATTTTGTGAAAAACTCAAGACTGTACAAAAGGCCAACAGTGACTTCACATAAGAGGTCTCAAAGCCAAATTTGACTCTACTCCAAACTTGCACCAAAATGTGAGAATCCAAACCTGCACATGAAAAAGGGATTATTGATGAGTTTATTTTTTAAAAAGAAAAAGACAACACAGGAGGGGAAGGCTTAGGACCACAAAACTAAGGGGATGAACCTTCAAAAGCCACTGATATATGCAGTAACTTGAGGACCTTCAGAAGAAAAAAAACAAATATGAACAACTTCCTTGGTTCATCGTTCATTCGTCCATAATCACAAACCACACCTCCATTTTTGAGAAGACAAAGACAACCCTGCCTCACTCATAACCCCCAAAACATTTCCTCCAAACATCACAAATCTTCGCTCCAACAAACACCCCGAGAAACCTGCACAAACTCAAACCAAACCTCATCCTTCGAACCGCCCACTGCCATCATAAATTGCGTAAACGGTGTCGCAAGAAGAAGAATCGAGGCAACTGTGAGAAAATACCAACCGAGATCACAAAAACTACCACTATGTCGTGAGAAATCTACCGAAAAAACCACAAACCGCAATTTCCTTTCAACCAAAACCATAAGCCCCAAGAAAACAACCTTCATTGACCCATCATCAAACAAACACCTTCAAAGCCATAACACAACCACCATGTCGTAAATCGTGACTCACCGAAATCCAACCGAGAAACCACCCACAACCGAAGCCGACCACCATAAAACCTCCCGCGAAATCCAAATCGCGACCCACCACCATCGTGCAGAATCGAACGAACAAAGTGAGTTGAATCGCACAACTGAGAGAGATTTCTATTAGTTGAATCGCGACGAGTTGAGGGATATCTGAGATGAATACGAGACCGCTGCCGTGCAAGAGAGAGAATCGCGAGAATCCAGAGTGACCCCATTAAAGGAGATCTGAGCGAACGAAACGGAAGGCGAAAGAAATCTTCGGCGAGCTTTATTCCTCTTCGATGCTATTTCGGTTTGGTGGATGTTGATTTTTTTTCCAGATCGCGAGTTGTTGCAAGAAGAAGAGAGGATCATGTTATCATTTTTTACTTTATTTTATTTTTTTGTTTTTTTTATATATTATTTTGGTCTGATTGTTTTTGTGTGGTGCATTTAGTGGGCTTATGCCCAAAGCCCATATTTGCTGAAACTCTATTATCTATACACCCCCCAATCCAGGCTTCAGCCATCTTGTGTTGATGTGCTAATCGTGGGCTTGGCCCATCATAATTTTTCTCTTTAGGCCCCTTTTCACTTATACACCTCTGTTGTTTCTTTTTCCTTTTAATACTTATGTTCATTTATTCCTAAGCCTTTTATTTTCTAACTAAATCTTGATTAGTTTTTTTTAAGGTTTTTTTTGGGTTAATTTTCTTGCAAAAAGGTTTGAAGTTGAACTTATAGTTTATTTTCCTGATTAAGTTCCACTTAAATTTTGGAAATTAAATTTTAGTCGGCTTGCTTGGATAATTGGTAGAATTTTGTTGGTTAAACTTGTGAGTAAATATTTTTTTTCTCTTCATAGTTGACTTTGATTGTACATTAATTGACTTTTGACATTAAGATCTTTCTAACTTTTTCTTTGTTGACTTGCCCGAGCTCGAAATTAATTGACCTTGTCGATTTGTGATATTAAGTGCTTGAGGAATATTGTGATTGATCGTATGAAGCTTCTAACATATATTCTTGATTTTCTTTGTGCATATTTGGAAGAGGCAACGGACCTTCTCCGTTAGGTATCACTGAAACTCATTTTACCTCTTTCACACTTCATTTCTAACCTTGATGTCGTAGTTACTCTTGTATGATTTATTTATCGCATTTACGACTTTATTTTGTCAATAAAAAAACGAATGCTCACATATTAGGAATAGTCCTTTTAAGAATAATTAGTTTCTTGGTCCAACGCCAAGTAAACAATTCATGCGCCTACATTTGCACACACGTAAGTCGGTCACCTATGTGATCGCCGTCTGCACGACCCGACGCGTCATAATTAATTAATGTAAGAACTAAACTCAGGAATATAGCATTCCTCGGGTTTTTGAATTGAATTACTGTTGGGGCTAGCCCCCGATTTTTAATTCATTCGCTCTTTCGTTTTTCAAAACAATCGCGTCTTAATTCACAAATCAAGTTAGCGAGTAACTGAACTCCGGAGTCTAGCACTCCGCACGTTCTTGAATTAAATCACTCCTGGGCTAGCCCCACGCGACGTGGTTCATTCACCCTCTCGTTCCTAAAACACGGAAACTTTTAATTAATTATACGAAGAGCTGAACTCAGGAATCTAGCATTCCTCGGGTGCTTGAACTTAATTACTCCTGAGGCTAGCCTTCGGGTTGTAATTCATTCACTCTTTCGTATTCAAAACAATTCAACAACCTTAAAGGATTAGACATGGTTCATCCCCATAGGAAAAATATCTCTTCTATCTCCACAAACACAAACAAAATCTTACAAACAACTTTTCTCAAAGGAAGAATGTGGCATTGCTTGTCGATACTCATATCCAAGTTTAAAGCTTCTTCCGATTTTTATTTATTCTCAAAGGAAGAATGTGGCATTGCTTGTTGATACTCATATCCAAGTTTAAAGCTTCTTCCGATTTTTATTTACTCTCAAAGAAAGAATGTGGTATTGCTTGTCGATCCTCGTATCCAAGTTTAAAGCTTCTTTCGATTTCCCTTCCTCAAATGTTTGTGGTGGAATAGGCGGGATACCTCCCCTTAAAGATGACGACTTGTCTCTTTCTTTTTTCAAATACAACTTAAAACTTACCAACCAATACAAACTCTTTTCCATAATTAATTAGCGAGTAACTGAACTCCGGAGTCTAACACTCCGCACGTTCTTGAATGCAATCACTCCTGGGCTAGCCCCACGCGTTGTGGTACATTCGCCCTCTCGTTTAAAACACTTTAATAAAGATCAAACATCTTTTCTAAAAATCGAACATTGTTTAAATCTTTCTATCTCGCAGACAAGCTAGCACTTCAGCCTCCAACGCGGGTATAAGCCAACGCTTAGCAGATTAGAAAGCATTTTCAAACAAGCATTCAATAAACGTCACAAACCGTAGTTGCATGAACTACAAAGCTCTGACTTTCCCATTGCACAAGCGAATACGTAGGCACAGGGATTTTAATCCTTCACGAGCAAAATAATAAAAAATCAACATTTTCCACATAATAAATAATAATTTTCTTTTCCCTTTAATAAGCAATCTTAACAAAAAGAAGACAATAAAATAAGTTAACATTTAAGCGCAAATTAGACTAAGAGGTTCCCGTTGAGTACAACGGACGTGAGGGGTGCTATAAGCCTCATGCGCGGCTATAAGCCAACGCTTCAGCCTCATGCGCGGCTATAAGCCAACGCTTAGCAGATTAGAAAGCATTTTCAAACAATTGTTCAATAAAAATCACAAACCGTAGTTGCATGAACTATGAAGCTCTGACTTTCCCATTGCACAAGGGAATACGTAGGCACGGGGATTTTAATCCTTCGCGAGCACAATAATAAAAAAACTCAACCTTTTCCACATAATAAATAATAATTTTCTTTTCCCTTTAATAAGCAATCTTAACAAAAAGAAGACAATAAAATAAGTTAACATTTAAGCGCAAATTAGACTAAGAGGTTCCCGTTGAGTACAACGGACGTGAGGGGTGCTTAACACCTTCCCTTTGCGTAACTGACTCCCGAACTTAGAATAGTGGTTTCGTTGACCATTTATTATCCCTTATTTAGGTTGTGTCTATATCTCCCTTTTCTACTCGTAGAATAAATAGAATTAGGTGGCGACTCTGTTGTTTGTTTTAGGATCGTATTTTTTTCGAGGTACGACAGGTGGGTATGTTCATAGTCGAACAGTAATTTTTAGTTGCTTTGATATGGTGATTCAGCAATGGTTTCTAGTTCTGGATGTTGGTGTTGTTCGTATGTGTGTGTCGGTGGTTTGGCAGTATTTGAATTGGTTCTGGAGTTTGTCCTGCTTGTTTGTTGTTGTGTTGGAGTCTTGGTAGCAAGTGGTTAGGCTATGTGCTTTGAATGCCTGTGGAAGCATTTTTAGTTAGCTTTTGCAATTTGAATGGATAGCTATAAAATTGGAAGTCTTATTTTGGAGAATTGCTTGGCAGGAGTTGGTCTTAATTTGTAGTGGTAGTGGATTGAGTAGGTTATGAATTATGCATTTTTAGTTTGTTTGTTGGGTATCAACAGATTTTCTATAAAGTGGGGTGCAACCTGTTAGTTTGTTTTGTTTCGATGTAGACTCGTTTCAGATTGGTGTGGTGGTTCTTGTTTTAGTGGTGGTGGTGGTCGGGCTGGGTTGTGTGGGTCTTGCGGTTAGTTATATCATTGAGTTGTGGAATCTCTGTTGGTTTGTGGTTTGCTGGCATTTTGTTTCTAGTATTTTGTACCTAGTATGTTACTCTGCCTGCTTTGTTTGTGTAATATCTAGTTTCCATATAGAATTGGGGTGGTTTTTTATTGTAGTAATTTTGGTAGTCAGCTTTTTATTTGGGTAGGCTTTTGGTATTGGTGGTTATTTTGGCATTCCTTATGCCCCACTTCTTTAATAAATCTGTCTTTAAAAAAACGTATTTGTACCCTATATAACATTCCAAATTTTCGTTCTTTTATAGAAAACACTCATTATCACATTCAGCTATGGCAATATTCAATTTTTTTTACTCTACTATGCAAATTTGGTATTACTGTGAAAGGTGCTGATGAGCATGGCGAGGTTGATCCTTTGGTTAGTGATGTTGACACTCATATGCATTTTGAATGGGATCGTCACTTGAATGAGACACTTAAAACACCTCAAGCAACTGAATGTTATGATCCCTTATCTACCGGTCAGGTGAAAATGATGCATAAATTTTGTTGTGGATTGTTTCTCACATCTTACGCCCAAAGAATGGTGGATTTTATAGAGTTGACTTTATGAAAATACATTTGGTATACATCTTACTGCATAAGGTTAAGATCAATTGGCCAATGCAACAAAAGCACATTGGGATGTCAAATTGAATCTACAAATCTTATGGTTCATCTCAAGAGTTCTCTCAACTTACCTTGACTGACATAAATTATTTTTGGGACATCAAACATCGTGCATATTATCTTTTCCTAGGTAAGAATGGCAGGAAAATCTACAACTTTGATGATCCAATTGTTGTTGATGAAGATGAAGAGGAAAATCATATGGATGATTCGAAACCTTTGGAGAATCCTCGTGGTGCCCCTAATGGAGATGCCACAATGTAATATGTTCATCACACGGAGTTGGTGATAGTGTTGTTTTCATTTCTAGTGCTATTGATGATTCTTCTATAGTGACTATGCTTTAGAACATGCAGATGAAGCAAGATGAGAGGTATGCTGAGGAATGCAGATGGAGAGAAGCCTATGAAGCTAGACATATGAAACAATTTCGTCTAATGCAAGAACATATGGCTACCCAGGATGCTGATTTTCAACCTTTTGCTACATATACAAATGAGAGTCTTTTGTCCATACGAAATAGTGTGAATGAAAACCATGTTGCTATGATGGAAAGGATAAATCACATTATTGCATCTCAAGAAACGAATGGTTGTCATTATGATCGCTTCTACCATGAGATATGTGATGTTGCATTCTTGGAAGGAAGACCAAGACCAATTCTAATAGGCCATGGAAGGCGATGAATTGTCTTGATGTTGTTATGTGTATTTTGAGTTTGAAGTATTTGTGTTCTTTGTTTGTTGAGTCTTAGTTGGAGTTTTCATGCATTCTCATGTTGTTTGGTTTGGCATTTGCTTATTGGTTTTGTATGAAAAATATTTCTACTATGTTTGATTGGTTGTACTATGTGTTTAACTCGGTGAAATATTATGAATATTGTTGTGTCCATTAAGTTTGTGTGTTTACATATATTGTATGTGAGTGCACTACCCATCTTTGCAAATTGCCTATGTGTAAGTATATTCAATATGTATAATGTGTATCTATGTGATACTCCTAATAAATTGGTTATCTCTTTTTGATGTTGTCAAAGGGGGAGAAGAATATGAATGATACAATGAGGAATATGAAGGATATGCTGCTCATACTCATGGGGGCTATTCATTGTCTGCAGAAAAAGGGAGTATTCAGTGCATTCTTCCATATAGTCATGTTTTGAATGATGTCAAAACTATGAGAAATTCAACGTTTTTGTATATTGGACGGTCTAAACACAATCTTAGATGTGCATTGATCATCTTAGCATTAGGATGCATACAAACATGATTGAAATTGATTGGAAGTGACTTAGGAAATGATCAAGCTTAAAAAAACCCAAGTTTTTGTGTGAAAACCATTGTATAGGTCGACACATAAATGTTTAGGTTGACCTATAAAAGCTTTTACTTCAGTATAGGTCGACACCCATGCCTCAATAATGAAGGTTGTAGCTTTTTCCTAACAAGTTGCCTCAAATAGTCCGAGTTAAGACCTTTATAGATCAACACATCACACTCATAAGTCGACCTATAATATGCGAATTTTGAAAATTTATTTTTCCTTTCATTTCTTCATGCATGCCTTTTTACCAATACCTCTAATATTCCAACCCCCAAACTTAAACTTTGCTCACTTCCAAGAGAAATCCAAAACTTATTCTTCTTCATATGACAAATGAACTAATTTTTCTACATAACTCCGAAGAGAAAGTGGAAATATTTAATCTTTCAAGACAAATGACTAATATATTTGGCTATGTCACCAAAAGAAAGGGCTTAGGCCTAAAGTGGTTAGTAAAGGATATAAAAATTACATAAGGGTTAGTTTAAAAAGGCTCAGAGTTTACCACAAACAACTTCCTTAGTGTTTATTTATCAAACAAATAGATTAAATCTGAAATAATGCAAATTCTAGAGAATAACACTTGTATGGATATTGTTCTAAGAAGGAAAAGTAGTTCGGAACTCGAAAATAGTTCGGAACTCGATTCGACGATTAAATCGTTAAACATTTACTCCAAATATTAATCTTAAATATGTCCCTTATGTACTAGTTATGACAGTAAAGCTAACAATTGCATTCATGGACATCCTTGTCAGAGGTATAATGATATTTGTTAAAACAACATGTGTAATGAGGATTGTAAGTGGTGTAATCATTTTGTGATAGAAACGTATTGATTTCTAGTCATTTTTGGAGTAGTGTTTCATTATATTTGTATGATTCCTAAATATCTAGATGAAGTTGTGGATTTTTGAAACAAATTTAAACTTCAATTTAGTAATTTTTGAATTATACTTTCAAATGTATCTTTTGAAAGTTGAGTAGTTGTTGAATTGGTAGATTTTTTAGATAAAGTTAAATTTCAATATGATAACTTTTATTTTATTTTAATATTTTCATTTAAAAAAAATATTAATTTCAAATTTCAAATATATAAAAAAAATAGATTTAAAAAATGGCTTTTAAGTTCGTGAACCAAATCAACTGAACCTAATGATATGAATCTAACGAATTGAATCAAACTGTTCGTGAACTTATAACGAATCGAATTTGAACTTAAAAAAAAGTTTTTGTCGAACTTGAACCGAGATTTGAGTTGAACCAATTCTAAATGAGTCGAGTCGAACTCAGGCGAGTTCAACTCGACTCAACTCATTCTCAACCCTACTTTTTATAATAAAAGAAGTATATTATCATTAACAAAATTATAAAAGACAAAAATATAATTAATTTAAAATAAACAAATCACAAAGAAACCCATCTCACGAAAATTAGAGAAATATAAAAACGAGGACCTAATTATACTCATGAATAGATAAAATAATGTGAGAAAGGTCGAAGTGAATGAAGCAGAAGAGAAATCTTTAAGGTACGAATCTGTCTCACTCTTTCTCTTTTCTTCTTCACAAGTCACACAAACCCATATCATATCTATGTCCCTCACCATTTCACTTGTTCCCACATTCTCTTTAACCAACCCAACACATCTTAATGTTCTTGCTTTTTTTCTTTCACTATACTTGTCTCTTTTCTTGCATGCTTCAAACATATATGTAAGTGTTGTGTTGTTATTATTATTATTATTCTGTTTCACCGTTTCAACTCTTTCTTGTAGACTTTGTTTCCCCTTTGGTTTAAGTTGCTGTGATGGCTCCTGTGAGAGGAATCAAGAAGAGAAGAAAGACAGAAAATAATGATAATAACGTTTCTGCTTCTTCTGACTTATCAGACAAAGAGGGTGTTGTTGTAGATTGGTGGAATGATTTGTCAATCAAGATGAATGGTATACTCACTTTTCATGTCTCGTATTTCATTTTTCTATCATCAATGTGTCGGTTGGTTTTCAATCTATAATTCCAAACTCTATGTTTTAGTGCCCTTTGTCATTGGAATCCAATATCCACTGTGTAACACATGTATTTTGATATAGATAAGATAAAGATCCCTAATTTGAATTTCGAGTTGATTTTCGTTCTCATCGTGTTATCTTGTTAATCATGGAATATTTAATCAAACACAGTACATTATTATTTTATAGGCAAATGTTGGTAGCCAGAATTCGAATTCTAAATCGAGTTACGATTTGTGGACCATATAGTACATTGTCGATAGTGTGCCCTAAATTTCAATGAAGATTGATGCTTTGTTCTTGATTCTGATCTGTTTTTGCTATCTGCTAAATTTTGTTATTCGAGCGCATTTTTCTTTTAGAGATGTGAATCTGAAATAATTGAATTATGTTCTGCTCAAGTATGTCAGATGGTTGAATTAGCATGGATATAGCAGGAACCATATCAGAACAGATTTTGGCTTCATTGTTTTTTGTTAGATTCTTTGCATTTATTTTATCTTTGGCTTGTTTCAAGATGAAGGGCTTGATATATAGTTTTTATTTATATAGAAAACAAACTGTACTATTTTATAGGTTATCGAGAAGCCGATACCATTTGATGCAGGTTGATCATATTATGCTATTGTTCAACTCGTAAAGTTGTGTTTTTTCGGTTGCGTGATCATTACTGATTCAGTTTGGTACAGTGTTCTTGGATCATGTTAATGCTAGGAACATTCTCTAATCTTATAATATAAATGATTATAACATCATTTTCATATGTGTCTGAAACTCAAGCATGTTACTGTCTTAAACTATGCTAATAATTTAGTTCTGAAGTTTGTATTATTAGCATTTAGAATTTGTGTTGATTTGCAGGTCATCAGAAGTCACCACCAAAGATCTCCAGAAAGACATTTGAGTACATATGTTCACTTGTCAAGGATGATATAATGACAAAATCCGCGCATTTCACGTTTACAAACGGAAAGCCAATGTCTTTGTTTGATCAAGTGGCCGTGTCATTAAGAAGATTAGGAACTGGTGACTCGCTTGTCACAATTGCGGATTCATTTGGGCTAAGCCACTCAACTGTTTCGCAAGTCACATGGCGATTTGTGGTTTCCATGGAAGAAAGAGCACTTCATCATATACAATGGCCTTCAACACAAGAGGAAATGAATACAATCAAGTCAAAATTTGAGAAAATACAAGGCTTCCCCAATTGCTGCGGCGCCATTGATGTGACTCACATAACATTGTGTTTACCTGCATCCGAACATTCAAGTAATGCGTGGCTGGATCATAAGAAAAATCACAGTATGGTTTTGCAAGCAATAGTTGATCCTGACATGAAATTCCGCGACATAGTCACCGGTTGGCCTGGTAAAATGAAGGACTGGTCGGTATTTGAGAGCTCAAATTTCAACAAACTTTGCAATAAAGGAGAAAGACTCAATGGAAAGAAATTAAAATTTTCTCAAGGATCAGAAATAAGGGAATATATAATTGGTGATTCAGGTTATCCTCTACTACCTTACCTTATTGTTCCTTATGAAGAAAAAGAAGTCTTGGAATCAAAACAGAAAGCAAAGTTTAATAGGCTGCATTTGGAAACAAGACTGGTGGCACAGAGAGCATTGGCAAGGCTGAAGGAAATGTGGAGAATCATTCATGGAAATATGTGGCGGCCGGACAAGCATCGGTTGCCGAGGATTATTCTGGTCTGTTGCTTACTTCACAACATTGTTATTGAGATGCAAGATGAAGTGAATGATGAATTGCTATGTTTGTATCATCATAATCATGACTCAGGGTACAATCAACTTAAATGTGAAGGTGTGAAAGATGGGAAGGGTGTGGCAATGAGGGAAAGTTTGTCTCATTACTTGAATGGGAGGTTGCATCCATGATTTTCTATGTGAAGGTGTGAAGGTGTCATTGTCACGTTATAAAAGAAGCTGAATAGTTTTAATGACTAATCAAAGTGAAGAAAATTTCACATTACAAAGGTGAAATTTATGTTTTGTTACATACTTACATGGGTTATTTTCAAACTCGTCCCATATAGGAGGAGCGAATTTGGTATTAACCCTTATGGTTGAGAAAAAGTTGAGTGCTAAATTCACATTTAGACAGAACATATAGTTGTTGCGGTTGTCGATGATTACTACCTTTTATTTTTAAGAGTCAATGATATTTTTTAAGAATAAAAGAAATATTCATTTTTTGAAATTGGTAGAACATATAAAATAACATAAATTCAACGTCACAAAAATGAATTTGCAATAAAACTTACAACACGAAAATTGATAGCATAAAATTGTTTCGAGAGGGATCTATCCGGTACACATAAAGGGAGTGAATTTTACTTTAAAAGTGATGGATTTTAAGGTTATAATTGTGTGTACGTAAATCTGAGACACACATTAGGTTTTTAAGGACCTATAATATTTAGTTTGCTACAATTTTTTGAGAGGACATGGGTCAAAAAAATTCTTGGAAGTACAATCTAATGATCTTTCATTTTAGGTCAACTCTTAAGGTTCTACGATATTAGAACTTTCTTTGTAGATAACATTTTTAGGGGACTACCGTCAATAGTGCAACGTCACTGGGTATTGATCACCTTATTCAACGATCCTAACAACCTTTATCAAATTTGATCTTCTAAGCTATTAAGTTGAGGTCATTCTATATACCTTCAACCCTCTTAGCCATTATAGGACGTAGATTTTTCTAATCCTAATTAAGTCGAGGTGATTCTAAATACCTTCAACCCTCTTAGCCATTATAGGACGTAGATCTTTCGGATCCTATTGGGTTTGTTAGATGGATTTGACGACTCCTTTATCAAGTTTTTTAACACACATAGTAATGCGATGAAGTAGAATAAATTGGGCGATGTCCCATATTAGATTAGGTTTTTTTAGCATCACGATGTGGGTTTTTTTTATTGGTTTCGTAGTGTCGAGGCCTAGTTTATTGAGATGATCCATTTTCCTTCTTAATCCAAATGGTCAGTTGGTGTAAAAATGCAAGTGTAGTATAATTTGTGCCAACAAAAACCAAAAGAGGCAAGTGAGTTTGAATATGCATATTCTTTCATAAATTCCGGAACAATAACAATTAAACGCGTTTGGACATTTATAGAAAAAAACATGTTCATCGTAAAATGTGTTGCACAACCCTAATGGCACATCGCAATTAAGATATTTTTTGTGACATATTAGCCTTGTGGTCGTAAAATTCAACTACATTTTTTTGTCTTGAGTGCCACAACATTTCCCTTAGTTAATTTTTATTTTCATGCTCTGTTATCGTTACACATTACTTGTCATGTGCGACATGATTTCGTTCAATCTTGCAATTTTTGTTCTTTTCTTTAGATCCTTGAATGCAACCTCTCTCATTCCTTAGTATCATATCAAATGATGATAATAAAGATTTGAGAATACACAGTTTGAATATATTTCTTTTGTAATATTACTTAATGTTATGTTTGTGCACTTTGTGTAATATATTGCTTGAATAAATATATTTTACTCTTTTATACTTATAATATATTATTAGGATATATTTATAATTTTATGTTCTTCTCTCAAAACAAACAAAATTTCACCTTGACCTGAGGATAAAGGTAAGGTTAAGGCCTATTGCACGAGGATTATTACACACGATATGGCCTAGTTTCCTATGTTTATTATATGCCACACTTTAGTAAGTAGGATCGTCCAACTATGACCCATACTTCACTCTTACTACTCCTTCCATATTTATATCTTTTAGTGCACTATTATCATCTTACTATTTATCTCGCTCCCACATGGGTGTCCACCAACTTTTATATGCCCCCTCTAGATATATATACCTTATTCATCCCAATATCCAAGAGGATCCCGCATTATGTATCCCTCACATGCATGTACCTTCATTATCCTTGTAGCCAGGGGATCTTGTATTCTATAACCCCACATGTACCTTCACCATACCTGTAATATGGGAGATGTTAGAAAAAATTAGTTTGTAGCATATCTCTTAGGTTTTGATGATAAAAAAGTATTTAAAGAATAATTGGGCATACTAATATTTGTTCAAGTGTACAAGACCATAGATTAAAATTTCAGGAATAATCTAAGTATTGGTTATATTAGTGAACGTATAAAGAGAAACTTAAAGATCAGAATATAAAGGATCAGAAGCTAAAGACCAGACTCTAAGAGGTCAAATTCTGAAGACCAAACTCTGAAGAAGTAAGCCTCTGAAGACCAGAATTTGAAGAAGTTTACTTTTGAATATCAGAACCTGAAGTTAATCAAAGCGCAAAGATCAATGTAACTCTGATAGGTCACTATCAGACTTTGAGGCTATTTTTTCTTCTCTAGGTCACGTGAAGACTTAAGCAAAATCTGATAAGACAACTAATATGCAACATATAATTCCTTTTGTAACAAAGGGATTTCAAATGGCTTTTCAACGACATTAACCATTTGAAGATACATATCAACGCCTTTATTCAAACTTCTTAAAGACTCTCTTGTGCAAACTCTCTAACGACTCTTTTACTTCTCTATATAAGAATATGAAGACTTGAAGAACAATAATGTACCATTGACATTCAAAGAGCAGTTAATATGTCAAAACATAAGCACACATTTAACTTAAGATTTCTTATCCTTGTATCTCTTAGAAATCCCTAAGTCTTAAAGAGTCTTCTTGAATTATATTTTGTCTACACCTCTGATTGTATATCAATTGTATGTTGAATGCCAAATATGTCTTATTTTGATCCATTATTCTTGGCATTTTTTAACTCTTTTCTTATGTTTTAATGGATTTATTTCATGTTCTTCTGTGATTCTTCAATTGTATTGCGATTACATTTGGATTCCTTGGTATATGTGTTATTTTGTAGGAATTGGGCTTGATTATCAAAGAACAAGGAATAAATGATTGGACAAGAAAACCAAAGAAATGAAGAAGATTCCAGCAAGTTCGCAGTGCAAACAAGTAGTGAAGTCAAGACGAGCTCGCAATGCGAGCTCAAAGTGAAGCCAAAGCAAACTAGACATTTTGGATGGCAGTAGATATTTAACCATAAGTTCGCAATGCAAGGTCAAGGCGAAGAAGTTCGCAATGCCAATAATAGCTCGCAGTGCAAGCTAAGATATTTCCTCAGGTGCAGCTTAATTGTTCAGAGGCACTTCATGTGCCTAAAAGTAGACTTTGCGGTGAGAATAAGGAGTTCGCAGTTCAAACAATACAGATTCTGTAAAGATATTTAAGTACTTTCTTGTACTTTTTGAGATACAATTAGATTTAGAGGAGAACAACTTTATCTCTCTTCATTTCAGACATATTTTAAAGAGAGAAATACAAACCCTAAGGGGGAGAAGTCAAAATCGAAGCTTGATCTTCGTGTATATGCTTCAATATCTTGTTGGGGTTGGATGTAATTGATTGATACCTTATGTATTTCTTATAATATTTGTATTTTGAACTAGTTTTGATTTAATATGGGTTTAAGTGTGAATTGAGAAATCACTTTCAAATCCTATATCTAAGATATTCATCTATCAATGAACAAACTCTAGACATATATTTGTGAGTTAATATTCACTAGTATCTTGATTTTATATTATTGTGTTGATTGTTAGCATGAGACATCATCTAGTGATTAATACGGTAAAGCCCACAATAATGCTTTAGACATAAACTTAATTGTGAGGATGCATGATAATAGAGATGAAGAACTATGTTCACATGCATAAACTAGTTGAATACATCTTAAAAGGGGTTAATCGTGTGTATGTATTATGATCATAGCGTTATATATGAATTAATAAATTATTTAATATGGATGTTATCCATGTTTACTTGTTTACACTTTGATTTGAGCCGCTATAGACATATACTCTTCGGATATGGATCTAGGATGAATATCTATCAGGTTCTAAACTTTAGACATAGATTTAGATTTAACATTCGTGTGAGTATCAGTTCTTAATGCTCCATGTTGTTGAGTTTCGTGAGACATCACTGATGAGATGATATGGTTGTTCTCTCAACTTTGCGTTAGACATAACCTTTATTGTGGATGATAAGTGATTGTATTAGATGAACGATTGATTTTTGTATAATTGGTCAGGAGAATGCATGTGTTATCGATTAATGAAATCACAATCCCAACAAGACTCTATTTATTTTAAGTATTTACTTTATACTTTCCATGTTTATATTTTCCGCTTTTATCTATTGTACCTTTAATTTTTCAACCAATTTGTTACAACAAGCTTAGAAACGGTTGAATGACATTTTGTCTCTCGCATCGATCCCTATGGAGACGAAAAAAGCGGGTACTTAATCATTTTTACTTTCTTCTTTACAACATCAACAGTGTATTACCCTAAAAAATATTTTATATGTTAGGTAGATTGTTAGAAGTCTCTTGCTTAGTGTTTGAGCATTTGAAGTTTCTTACTTGTATGCTTGAGCATAGAAGTCTCTTGCTTGTGTGCTTGAGCATTGTAAGTCTCTTGCTTGTGTGCTTGAGCATATAAGTCTTTTACTCTATGTTTGAGCATTGAAAATCTTTTGCTTGTGTGTTTGAGCAAATTATAATCTTGTGTGATTATAGTGAAAATCTCTTATAAGTACAATGGGATTGGACTTCTCTCTATTTATGCGGGGAACCAGGATAACTTTGTTATTCTCCTTCTTTATTTAATTCCTTATTTGTTGCTTATCACTCACCTCTGATTCAGACTCTACACTTTGTGTTTAGAATCTTATTAAGAGTTTGAAAAAGAAAGAAAAAGTCTAACACAATTCAACCTCTCCCCCCTTCTTGTGTTTTTGTCACCTTCAAATGGCATCAGAGCACGGTATGTGCTAAACACTTAACATTGGTATAGAAAAGAACCTAAGAGAAAATTATTATCATGTCTGAAATATATGGGACTAGTAGTGATACTCCTAACTCACATGCTACTATTAATCATGTTATAATACCTTTGAAAAGAATAACTATATTGTTAGACCTCTAACTGTTAGTGGAAACTCTACGGAGTTTGAATGCTGGAAGAACAAGATATACACTTATATCATAGGTCTTGATAATGAGTTGTGGGATATTCTTGAAGATGACATTGATATTCCATTTAATGGAGTAGGAACGGTAACTGATATAAAAAAGTCTCGCAGCTACTCAAATGAAGACTTATAGAAAACATCATAATGTTAGAGATATTTTGGTATATGCTATACCTCACTGTGAGTACATCAAGATTATTAACAGACAAATCTACGACTAAAAACATTTTTGAATCCCTATGTTCTACATATGAGGAAAATCAACAAGTAAAGGAAGTAAAGGCTAACCTTCTGGTTCAACAATACGAGTTGTTCAGAATGAAGTAAGATAAAGACATTGAAACCGTGTTCTCAATATTTCAAATTCTGGTGTCTAGACTTCAGGTTCTGAACAAAACCTACACAGCCTTTGGTTAAAAATATAAAACATAAAATATAATTTATATTTTAAACATTTGTCAAAAATAACAGCAACTTTAGTTAAAATATATTGAATGTCAAAATCTCTCACTCAAAACAACTTATTTCATGGGGTTAGAAAACTGATTTCGATTAATCCAAATAGGACATAATATGTCATATTCACTTATTATAAATATTTTTTATAGGAAGTGGAAATAATTTAGAATTAATACTTTAGTTTAATTCTAAATTAATATTTTAATATTTCATATTAATTGGTATTTTAATTTAATTGTTATTGAATTGGGTCTATTTGTATTTGGCCATTTTAGCTTATGGTCTATATTAGTATCAGGGATGACAAAATTATCTGTATCCGCGGATAAAATCTGTTACGGATATGGGCCGGATAACTTAATGGATATCCACGGATAAAATAAATGGATATTTAAGTATCAGTTTGTTAATGAATATGGATACGGATTTAATAATATCCGTACCCACGGATATCCATATCCGTTAATCAATTATAAAAATCATTTAAACATTATTATTTTATTATACCTTATTTTTTTCATCTATAAAAGTTAATCTTCTTATATTTCTTACTTCTTTTTTTATTTTCTTTTAAGAAAACCTTTCACATTTCATTCAAATTCTATTAGCCATTTCATATTTAAATTATTCAATATTTCATGCCTCAATTCAACAATTTCACTTTCCAACCAACCAGTGTCGTCATTCCTCTGTCAAACCAATGTCTTCTTCATACTCATCGGTTGTCCGCTGTTTAAATTAAGAGTGAATTGTATGAATGTTATATAATAATAACTTTTTATGTCTTTAAAAGAATTTTAAAATTATTTATTTAAAAATAATTTTAAAAAAAAATTAAAATATTATCCATGGATATCTGTAAATATCCGTAGATTAAACTCGCGGATTATATGAATTAATTATGTTGATTGTTATTGGTTTGGTTTGGATTTACGGTAGCAAATTAGAAATTCGTTGTCCGAGCACACACACACACACACACATATATATATATATATATATATATATATATATATATATATATATATATATATATATATATATATATATATATATATATATATATATATATATATATATATATATATATATATATATATATATATATATATATATATATATATATATATATATATATATATATATACTGTAGTTGTTGGCTCATATACTTACATGATACATTTGGGATTGGAAATATCATGGAAATTAAGGAAATTAGAAATCCGTTTCCAACTGTAGTTGTTGGCTCATATACTTACATGATACCTATTATGTCTGTTGTCCAAGCTAGAAGATACAATTCATACTCAGATCCTTATGCGAGGTTCACTATAGATCTTTATGAGAGGTTCACTATGACAGTTAAAGGAATACAAAGTGCTTTGATTATATGTTCATGTTTCCAAATGTTTATAGGATTATTGGGACTATGGAGCAATGTTGTTAGGTTCCTTAGTCCACTTTGTGGTGTCCCACATATTTGGTTGTTTCTCAAGATACATATTGATTATAGTAGCGATGAAGAGATGGAATGGATGATCGCTTGGATTTTGGAATATTTTTTGAGGTAATGTCCACATTGAAGAAAACCAAGGAAACAATAATGTTTTATCAAATGAAGAAGAGTTGAGGTCTTATTTTTAACAATGAGACCTTAGCATGTGGTTTCTTAATTACATGAGGAAGTAATTGGAATTCATTTTGGTAGATGGCATTACTTTATTTTTTTGAAGTTTATCTTATTACAACTTGAGGATAAAGTGATAGAAAGTGGAATTAATTTAGAATTAATACTTTACTTAAATTCTAAATTAATTTTTTAAATTAATTGGTATTTAATTTAATTGTTATTGAATTTGACCTCTATTAATATTTGGGCATTTTAGTTAATGCCTTAGTAGTCCATTAATATCATTATATATATATAGTGTCTTTGATACATTGGAAACTAAAAAATTAAAAAGTTTTTTATTATTTTATTTTGTTTGTTTTAATGTTTTCTTAATTTAAGGTTTTAGCATCCTATCAATTTTCAAACATGATCAAGTTTTTTATTATTTTATTTTGTTTGTTTTAATGTTTTCTTAATTTAAGGTTTTAGCATCCTATCAATTTTCAAACATGATCAGATCTGATCTCATTAAATAAAAATAATAATAACTATTTTCAACATATAATTACTACTACTACTATTAATAATAATAATAATAATAATAATAATAATAATAATAAGAAGAAGGGTTTGTCTAACCTAGGATAAGAGGTAATTAATACATAATTTTTATTGAAATATCATGTATTAATTACACTTTATCCTATGCAATATTGCATAAGAATGTTTCACTAATAAATTATCACTAAAATGATACTACATCCGTTCCTTTATATAAGAGACAAGTCATTTTTTTAGATTCATTGAATAATTAATGTATCTAGTCTGCAAACTGACCAAATACATTGGTTATTCAATGAACCTACAAAATGACTTGTATTAATTATCTCTTATCCGATGCAATGTTGCATAGGTTAGAAAAACCTATATAATATAATAAAATATAATATGATATAATATAATAATAATATATAATGATAATATATATATATATATATATATATATATATATATATATATATATATATATATATATATATATATATATAATATTATATTAAATGATCAAACTATTAAATTTAGTTTAATTGTTTTTTCCATTTTTTCCATCCAATATGATATGATCTTCTCATTTGTTATTATTAAATTACAGTATATTTCATTTGTCTCACAATGAGTGATTCATTTAAAATAAAGGAGTGTCCCAAAATAGTTGACTCATTTTAATTTTCAATACATATTTTCTAATTTTATCCTCTAATTATCATTATTTTCACAATTCCCAATACATGATAAGGACATTTTAATAAAAAAATCACTCTATCTCTTTCATTTATTTTCTTTTCTTAATATGTGTAAAATGATCAACTAAATCATGCATTCCTATTTAGTATTACTTTTACAAATACTCCATAAATTCATTTATATGTTTGCTTCTCTTTCTTAACACGTGCCAAATCCCAAAAACTCGGAATAATGATTTAGTCATTAATAGTAACACATTTATTAACATGTTATCATTAATTATTAATATATTAACATATAATAATTGATATTAAAAATAGGAGCTTACAGAAACAATTTGTATATTAATCTAAAAAATGTAAAGGATAATAAAAAAAAATGTTTTAAAACCCGGGCGGAGACCATTTGTATATTAATCTAAAAAAAGTAAAGGACAATTAAAAAAAATGTTTTGAAACCTGGACTGCTCCGCTCATTCGGGCCGGTTAGACCGTGAACCGGAGAGTAGAGCGGTCCAGTCAGGCCATTGAACCAAAGTTATAATTGATCCGATAAAAATCGGTGTGATCCAGACGGTTCACTGATCAGACCAATAAATCAGTGAGTTTCTTGATCAGGCGGATTTATCTATTTATATTTGCTTTTTTAGCTTAATTATAATTTAATCCTCTTATTTTCATTTTTCTTTTTGATACCCCTGTTTTAAAATATGATTTTATTATTATTTATAATAATTAAATAATATTAAAATTATAAAAATGATTTTATAATTATAAAATTTATATCAAGAAATTTATTTCATGTTTTTCTTTTATTTCTATAAAATGAATTAAAATAACTCATAACACACTGGTCTGATCAGTAACTCAGTGATCCAACAGCTTGATCGGATCGATAATCGGTCTAGATTTTTAAACTATGAAAAATAATATTTGCACAAGTTATTAAGTGAAGAAAAGGAAAATTAAGATAAAATATTTTTAAATATAAATACACATAGATAGAGGTATATTAAGAAATAGAAGTGATGGGTAAAACGTAATGTCTTTGATTAGCCATTATGCTTGCTACCACATCAAACAAAATCAACCCTTAAGATATTTATGTAGAGATAACTAAAATGAGTTTTCATCTATTTAATTATGTTGTTAAAATTTCAACCAAATAAATGATAAGTGGGATCCTTATTTTATTTGAACATTAAACTATTGTACTTGATGTGACATGGTCAAAAAAGTAGTAAGAGAAGTAAGGGTGATAAAATGGGTCCGATTCATTAGGTATGTTCATTCTGTCCGTATTTTAGTATGACACGGACCAAGGGTTCAGATACTCATTTTCTAAAGTGTCTGTCCCGTCCGTCCCGTTTTTTTGTGTGCTTTTGATATACACGTTTACTTTAATTTTTGTATTTTCAGGCTTAAAAAGTACACTGTTTGCGGACTTTCCCCGTGCCGCCTGTAACGCCCTGTTTATTTAATTAAATATCTTTGTATTATTGGTGTTGATTTGCGTTGATTGTCGAAATTGTGTTGAGTTGATATGTTGGTTTTAGTCGAATTAATTTAACTAAGTTTATTTAAGTTGTGTTATGGATAGTCAAAGTAATTAAGTTGATTAAGTCGCAGAAATAGTGTTGGAATGTGTAACACGGTGGGAGAACTGACTTTTAGTCAAATGTTGCAGATAGCAAGAGTCGCCACCGACTTTTATTTTATCCAAAAGGAAAGGACATAAAAGAACAGGAAAGACCTTAAAAATATTTTGAGTTCGGGGGGTAGGTTATACAAAGGGAAGGTGTTAGCACCCTTTATATCCATGGTTATCCATGGGCTCTTAGTTACTTAGCTCACTTAAATTGTTTTTGAAAAGTGTAGTGTGTGATTAAGAATTTTCTAAGTACTTTATAATGATCCTCGTATGGATGTATATAAAGACTTTGTTTTTTTTGAAAATTTGTTTGAAATGTGAAGTGTAATGCAGTATTTTGAAAAGGTGAGCAAGTAATTAAGAGGAACCTACCCTATATTAAGTCTTTGTTGTTCTTATGTTCTTTCAATGGTAAGACTATCCCTATTATTAAGGAATAGGTAGTCATTACCTTGGATGTGAGAAGGGACATGTATAGGGACAATCTGAATTTAGGCAACTGTAAGGTGTCTTTAGCAATTCGTAGGGATTTATCATCTTTTATTCGAAGGGACAAGACCATTTATCGTAGGCAACCTCGAAGGAACTTGATCTTATAAACTGAAGGGACTTGATGATACTTATGAAGGGACTTTGCTTAAGACACCTTACTTGACCTTTTGAAATAGGCAACATGAGAGGTAACCCTAGAAAATGCAAGATGGCGATCAAAGATCGACTTACGTGTGTGAGTGTTCATGTTCAAATATTTATCTTTAAATTAATTATTCTAAGTCAATTTTTAATTATAAACATGTTATACACACCCTAGAATTACTAACCATACAGTTAATATATTTACAATAAAAATAAAGCAAAAATATAAACCTAAACTATTACAAAGCTTCGGGACAATTACAATATAGTCGGAGAAATAATAATAACGATAAATAGAAGATAAATAAGCAATAATTTAAAGGTTAGTAATAATGAAATAATAATAATAATAATAAAAGGAATTAGTAAAAATATAAAGAAAATAAAAATTTAAGAAAGAATATTATTTTAAAGTTAAATAAACATTTAGAAAATTTTTTAGAAGAAAATATAACAATTATGATAATAAACAAATAATAATTACTTATAAAAAAATGATTAATTATTTAATTATAGTTTATAACAAAATTAAGTTAAATATTAATGTTAATAAAAATTAGGGTTAAAAAAATTAGGGTTAATAAAATTCGGTTTTTTTGAAAATTAGGATTTACATTTTATTTAAAAAAAATTAGGGTTTTAATTATTAATTGAAATATATAATTAATCTATTTACAAAAATATAATAATTATACATATATACATATTATAAAATAAATATAAACAATGTAAAATTTAAGAAAATAAATTATGATTTTTTAAGAAAAATATTATAATATTGTTTAGAAATTATTTTTATAATTTATATTTAATAATTTAAACAAAATAGAATTAATATATGAAAAGAAATTGAAAATAAGAAAAAAACAAGAAAATTGGCCAAAAAGAAAGGACCTGGGATTTGAACCCAGGTTCCTTACCTCAACAACAACCCTTCAAAACCAACTGAGCCAGCACGCGCTGGTGACTACCAATGGCAATGCAATCACTTTATTACAAACCTGCAAAATAAATGGATTAAAAAAAACAAAACTGCTTTCGGCCAGACTCGAACCAAGGCGCTGAACAACAATACACGCATCCCTTACCACTGGACCAACTCACACTTGTTGAAATAAAACATAAACAATTTAATAAAATATTTAATCAATATTTGAATTCCCAACTGGCGCCAGAACTTCATCTTCTTCCTCTGAAATTCGTAGATTTACCTGCGAATTTTATTGTGAAATTTCCTGCAAGTTTTCCTGCAACCGAAACCTACAAAACACATACTCTCACAAAAACGTAATTCCCACAAATTGATCATGCCAACATGATCTATACAGTTCATTGGATTCAATTAAGGTCTCAAACATCATTTATATGGTATATTTCATGAAACCCTAAAAGCTTGGCCGAAACCCTAGCAATGGCCATTTACGATTTAGGTCATGAATCTTCAATTTAATTATCCAAAAAGCTTGCAAACTTCATTCTAAACACAAATCAACAACCAAAATCAGTAAATGATGCATAAATAATGAAAATCGAAAATCAAAAGTTCAAGAACAATCTTGATTCGGTTACGGCTTATGATCATGCTTTTGATGTATATGATGATTGAAATATGATCAGTGAGCCTCAAGGAAGCTAAAACAACCTTCAAAAGTTATTGAAATTGCTTGAAAGTATGAGACCGAATTTTAAAATTTTCTTGAATATTTTTTACTCTTGCTCTTGTTCTTGGAGGCTGGAATTTTCGTCCCTCAGCATTGTGATTAGTTTGTGTACATATAGAGAGTTGAATTAGGTCAAGAATCTTTGGATTTATGGGCTTTGTCTTGGTTGCTTGATCATGAAGATACAACTTTCTTTTTTAGTAAAAAAATCACATAAATCTTTTCCTCTTTGGTCTAGCATGAATTTCAATCTTTCAATCAACTTTAAAACATGTTTATAAGCTTCTAGAATGAAAATCAAATCAAATATTTAGCTTTTCATATTTTATTTTGATTTAAAATGATTTTAAATGAATAAAATAAAAATAAATAAAATAAAAATAATAAAAATTTGAATAAATGATTTTTGGTTCGTGCATGATGTCATGGTAGTGATTGGGTCATAAAAATGCAAGCCCATGTGGAAAGAATTGGTTCTAAGATCCCATTTGCTCAATAAACCCCTCAAAAATTTCCCAACTTTGCAAAGACACAAATCCATCAATTTTAAGGCTATGAAGGTTTTCTTGGACATTTTAGAAAGCTTAAAGAGCCCTCTAACAAACCTCTTTGGTTTCATGTCAATATACTTTACCAATCTCAAGTTATGTCCTTTGGAAGATGTTGACTTTTTGTTGACTTTTGAAATGACCTATAATGTCTTAGCTCATACCTTCCAAATGAAGCATTTTTGGGCTTGGCTTGTGAGACACAAAGTTGTAGAGAATTCAATTTCCTTCAAAATGAGATTTGGATGGAAAATGTTTGATGAAGCATGTGAAAGTTATGGTTGGTCAAAGTTCAGTTGACTTTCCCTGTGAAAACCCTAATTTAGAAACTCCTGATTCTTGATGATCTGAAATCTCCTTGATGAATCATGATCAACCTTTGATAAAATCATGGATTTTACTTCATATACTTGATGTTGGCAAAAAAATCATGAAGTTTGACTTTGGTTTGACCACAGTTGACCTCAGTTTGACTTTTTAACTACTTTGACTGATTTTTGCATATCTGATCATCTGACTGAGCAAACCTTTTGGGAAAGCCTTGAAACTTGACATAGGGATTCTTGAAGACATATAGGGTGCTATGATGCTCACTTGAAGCCTTGGAAATCCATTTAGCCTGATGAAATTCAAAACCCTAGTTTAGGATGCATTGCCTAGGAGGATGCGTTGTCTGAGGGGATTGTCAAACTTTCTGACTAATTGTGAACCTTGTGAACCTCTTGAGATACCTTGCGAATCTTGTGAAACTCTTGAGATACCTTGTGAATCTTGTGAACCTTGTGAACCTCTTGGGACACCTTAGTACACAATGTCTTATCTAGGTAAGGGCAAATTTTGGGGTGCAACAGCTGCCCCTGTTCAATTTTCTAAAACCTGAGGAGTTAGATTGGCCTGTGTGCCATTCATGACTTGGAAGGTTGAACGGGATTGAACACAAAAGCCCAAAAATTTGCACTCGTCGGTGCGTAAAGTATCACTGATGATTGGTTGTATATGCTTGAGTGGGCTTGAAGATGCCACTTGGAACTGGAGATGGGCTCATAGATGCCATCCATAATATCAGGAGGTAATAATATCTTTATGTTGATACTGGATATCAGTACTAGGTCTTCGTATAGGCCGTCTCTGAATCGTTTATGTAACATGGTTTGAGTTGAATGCCAGCACTAGATCTTCGTATAGATCGTCTCTGCATTATCTTTGGGGAAAAAGAATATCCTTCATTAGGTGTCAGTATTTAGATCTTCGTATAGATCGGCTCTGAACCATATCTAAGGACATACTTTAATTTAAGTATCAGAATCAAATCTTTGTGGCGATCTTTTTCTGAATTGCTTGATAATATCTTGGGCTAAGTACAAGATCTTCGTATCGATCATCTATGTACTATCCCATAGATAAACTGTTGCATAGACCATTAGAAATAAATCTTCGTGGCGATTATCTCTTCTGGAAATATCCCGGATTATGTAATAGATCTTCATATAGACCATTTACCCCTCCAAGGACAAATTGAGTATTGATCATCAGAAATAAATCTTCGTAGCGATTATCTCTAAATTAAGTATCAGCACTAGACCTTCGTATAAATCGTCTCTGAACTGTTTTGAATTGTTAAATAGACCAGTAGAAACAAATCTTCGTAACGATTATCTCTTCTGGAAATATCCTAGATTAGGTAATAGATCTTCGTATAGACCATTTACCCCTCCAAGGACAATTTGAGTATTGATTGTCAGAAATAAATCTTCGTAGCGATTATTTCTGAATTAAGTATCAGCACTAGACCTTCGTATAGATCGTCTCTGAACTGTTGTGAATTGTTGATAGTGTTTTATCTGCATATAACTATCCTGCAAAGAAAAGATTAGTTTACGCAATATGTATGCATGCATGGCATGATGTACCTAAGTAAATGTATTATGCATTTATGGATATGTTATGGTATGATGTAAATAATGTGTGTATTAATTATGCATCCTGAAGTGTCTGGGTATCACTGTATAACAACTGCTGGCTAGGGAAAATAAATCCCGATTCGTTGCTGAAGAATATGAGGACCTCGCTCCCGTCTTGTTTGATAGCATAATATTTATAACCTCCCGTCTTTGTTCGTCGTACTTCTATTGAAGGAATAAGTTCCTGAGTATCCCGACTGAGGATAAAAGAGATGGACATAAATTCAAGGGGAGATGTAACTTGACGTATCTATAAAGATAGATTTGCTCTGCTGGGGATTTGTAGTTGTCTTGTGGGGATGAACCGACGAAGCTTCGTTGAACTCCTACCCTCGTTCGTCCTTAGTAAATATTAATACTGTATTTTATGCATTTCTGGTAAACATCAATCATATTCAAAAGCATACATACATTCAAACACAACCAATGGACGTTTTCGCTTAGGTAAATAGGGTAAAAGTAAATCTGGATTTAAAGACAAGATTTTATTTATTTTAGAAAGTGACCTACATACAGGTAAGTTTGTACAAGGAGATAGAAATCCTAGTAAGAGGAATTTTGTCGTAAAATTTTTACAAAAACAAAGAAAGACAGCTATGTGAGAAATAATCCTATTGAGTTTCAATTCTACTATTGCCATTATCTTCAAGTATCTCATCCTTTGATGTTGAGATGGAAACGATTGGATTGATCCTTTATTTGTTTGAACTTGAGTTAGGTAGCACTAACAATTGGAGTTACATGGGTGATCCAAACGAGACATAGTCATACGCTTGAATCCCTAACTTTTGCCTAGATTGCCCTTTCAGGTTTTCAATCCACCGGGATACCCTTTTTTGCCCAAGCCGCCTTTTCAGGTTTTCGACTTGCCGGGTGTACGCTTTTATATATATATATATATATATATATATATATATATATATATATATATATATATATATATCCCTAATTTTTTTCCCGAACCTTTTTGGTTCGCCGGGATGCCCTTATTTTTGCCTAGGCCAGTCAACCTAGCGGGTCTCTTTTTATGCGTAGTATTTTTTAACTATGTCTGCGTTTACGGGTTGTGGGAAATCTTCACCATCCTTAGTAGTAAGCATCATGGCACCTCCTGAGAATACCCTCTTGACTAAAAATGGTCCTTCATATGTTGGAGTCCACTTGCCCCTAGGATCACCCTGTGGTAATATGATACGCTTGATTACCAAGTCACCAGCCTGATATATCTTTTGCTTAACCTTCTTATTAAAAGCTTTGATCATCCGTTTCTGGTACATCTGACCGTGACAAACAGCTGCCAACCTTTTCTCATCAATTAAATTTATGTGGTCAAGTCGAGTCTGAATCCACTCATCTTCATCCAAGCCTGCATCCTTCATGACTCTTAAAGAGGGTATCTGAATTTCAATGGGTAGAACTGCTTCCATACCATAGACTAAGGAGAATGGGGTTGCCCCTGTTGAAGTATGTATTGTAGTATGATAACCATGAAGAGCAAATGGTAACATTTCATGCCAATCCTTGTAAGTAATAGTCATCTTCTGTAGAATCTTCTTAATGTTCTTGTTAGCAGCTTCTACTGCCCCATTCATTTTCGGACGATACGGAGAAGAATTGTGATGTTTAATCTTGAACTGCGTGCAAAGATTAGTAATCATGGTGTTGTTCAGATTAGAGCCATTGTCTGTGATAATCCTTTCAGGGATGCCATACCTACATATGAGATTATTCTTAATGAATCGAGCCATAACATTCTTAGTAACAGATGCAAATGAGGCTGCCTCCACCCACTTTGTAAAGTAATAAATAACAACCAGGATGAAACGATGCCCATTAGAAGCAGTAGGCTTGATCTCACCAATCATATTTATGCCCCACATAGCAAAAGGCCAAGGAGCAATCAACACACTCAATGGAGCTGGAGGTATATGCACTTTATCAGCATAGATTTGACACTTGTGACATGTTCTGGAATGTTGATAGCAGTCAGCTTTCATAGTAGACCAATAGTAACCTGCTCTCAATATCTTCTTTGCCATGGTATGACCACTAGAATGAGTGCCAAAGATCCCATCATGCATGTCTTCCATAATCTTTGTTGCTTCCTTATTATCCACACAACGAAGAAAAGTCGAATCATGATTGCGCTTGTACAAAATTCCATTACTCAAGAAGAGCTTAGCAGAAAACTTCCTCAAAAACTTCTTATCTTTGACAGATGCCCCTTCAGGGAACTCCTGAGTTTCAAGATATCTTTTCACTTCATAGAACCAAGGCTTCCCCTCTGTTTCTTCAGTGTCAATCTCATTACAGTATGCAGGCTTCTCAAACCTATCAATAGTAATCTTGGGAGCTTCATCATCCCAACTAATCTCAAACATAGATGCCATGGTGGCTAATGCATCCGCCAACTGATTCTCTCCTCGTGGAATATGTCCAAAGGTAATCTCTTCAAAATGTGGGATCAAAGACAACACATGCTCTCTGTAAGGAATGAGATTTTCATGCTTGGTATCCCAATCTCCTTTAATCTGACTAACTACCAGGGCTGAATCTCCATATACATCTAGGAACTGAATCTTCATCTCAATGGCGGCTTTGATACCCATGATACATGCCTCATATTCAGCCATGTTATTGGTACAATAGAAACAAAGTCTTGTAGTAATCGGGGTATGACAACCTTCAGGGGAAATGATCACAACACCAACACCATTACGAAGTGCATTAGAAGCTCCGTCAAAAACCATAGTCCATCGGGATCCTTGTTCAGGTCCGTCATATTGTCCAGGTTCTTTGGTAATAATCATAATGTCTTCATCAGGGAATTCAAAACTCATTGACTGATAATCATCTACTGTTTGATGAGCCAAATGATCAGCCACAACACTTCCTTTAATGGCCTTCTGAGTAGTGTATTGTATATCATATTCTGTTAAGATCATTTGCCATCTCGCTATGCGTCCGGAGAGAGCAGGTTTCTCGAATATGTACTTGATTGGATCCATCTTTGAAATTAACAAGGTAGTATGAGTCAACATATACTGTCTTAGTCGGCGAGCAGCCCATGCCAAAGCGCAGCAAATTTTCTCGAGCAGTGAGTATCTTGTTTCACAGTCGGTAAACTTTTTGCTAAGGTAGTATATTGTCTGCTCTTTTCGACCAGACTCGTCATGTTGCCCCAACACACACACCATTGAGTTGTCTAATACTGTTAAGTACATAATCAAGGGTCTTCCATCAACTGGTGGCATCAAAATTGGAGGTTCCAACAAATATCTCTTGACTTCATCAAAGGCTGTCTGGCACTCGTCATTCCATTCCATCACCTGATCTTTCTTCAATAACTTGAAGATTGGCTCACAGGTAGCAGTTAACTGGGAAATAAATCTTGCAATGTAATTCAGTCGTCCCAAGAAACCTCTAACTTCCTTTTCAGTACGTGGAACTGGCATCTCTTGTATGGCTTTCACTTTTGCGGGATCTACTTCAATACCTTTTCCACTGACAATGAAACCCAGGAGTTTACCAGATCTAACTCTAAAAGTACACTTATTTGGATTCAATCTCAACTTGTATTTCTTCAACCTTTCAAACAGTTTATGCAAATGATCAAGGTGTTGTTCTTCATTTTGGGACCTGGCTATCATATCATCCACATATACCTCTATCTCATGATGAATCATATCATGAAATAAAGCCACCATAGCACGCTGATATGTTGCCCCGGCGTTCTTCAAACCAAATGGTATCACTTTATAGCAAAAGGTGCCCCACTGTGTAACAAACGTAGTCTTCTCCATATCTTCAGGTGCCATATTGATTTGATTGTAACCAGAGAAACCATCCATGAAAGAGAATACCTTATGCTGAGCAGTGTTGTCTACCAGAACATCAATATGAGGAAGTGGAAAGTCATCTTTAGGGCTGGCCTTGTTCAAATCCCTATAATCTACACACATACGTACCTTACCATGTTTCTTAGGTACTGGTACTACATTTGCAACCCATTGAGGATAAGAAGTCACAGCTAAGAACCCTGCATCAAACTGTTTCATCACCTCTGTTTTAATCTTTTCTGACATTTCAGGATGCATGCGACGAACCTTCTGCTTCTTCGGACGACAATCTTCTTTTACCGGTAAACGGTGAACCACAATGTATGTATCTAATCCTGACATATCTTCATAAGACCAAGCAAAGATCTCTACATAATCACGTAACATCTGAATTAGTCTGCTCTTGACACCATCTTCTAGTTCAACCCCTATCTTGACCTCTTTCCTGTTTTCTTCAGTTCCCAGATTCACAACTTCGATTGACTCTTCATGTGGATGTATAGCTTTCTCTTCTTGTTGTAACAACCTAGCAAGCTCTACAGGTACTTCACAATCTTCCTCCTTTCCATCTTCAGCTTGATAGATCGGATTCTCGAAATTATAATGGGCAATATAAGAACTGTTATCAACAGGATCCAGAGTGGATGAGGATCTGCATTTTAGTGATGTGGGTGTGTGTAAGAACACATAGCTGATAAAACAAAAATAAAAATAAAAGAAAGACAAAGAGCGCAATATTTACGAAAACGAAACGTCCATTGATTTTTATTGAATGACGTATGCAAATGAAATGACATCACGAAACAAGCATACCATTGTGCACCGGGTAAGGCACAAGGCTTAAAAGTTTAATTGTTTAAAATTACAAACTTAAAAATAAAAACACAGTAATAGTATTTACTCCTGACTAAAGGAGATAGGAATAACGTCTTCGGTCTTCCAGTTGTTGAGCCCATCACCCGCAGTAGGAAAAATCCAATCATCTAGGTTGTAGTCTTCATTACAGTCACCCACAACATTGATTTGATCTCTTATGACCCCTTGATTAGTGATACGAACAGCGCGAGCTCGACGAACAACCTTCTGGGATTCTACAGTGAAACCCAAACCAAACTTGTCAGACTTGTAAGGGATGTCAGGAAGCTGACCCCAAATAGTACAACCACCTTCTTCAACCACCGCTCTAGCATCTTTGAGGGAGGCCATTGTAGGAGGTACTCTGGTAACCACAGGAACTTTTTTGACAACAGGGGGAGCTTCAGTAGTAGGAACGACCCAAGGAACTACCTCAAATGTCTGGCAAGGAGTCTCAACAAATTCTACCTCCATCTCAACATATTTAAAAGTATTCACATGACTGATCATGTATTCTTCTTCACCATAAACAGTGACAATCTTTCCTTTCACCGGATATTTCAACTTCTGATGTAAAGTGGAAGTTACAGCACCTGCCCCATGGATCCAGGGGCGCCCAAGCAAACAGGAGTACGCAGAGCAAATATCCATTACATAGAAAGTAGAGTCGAAGACTTGAGAGCCTACTTTGATCGGGAGATCTACTTCTCCATGTACCACTCTTCTTGAGCCATCAAAGGCCCTCACCACCACATCACTTGGTCTTAACACAACATCTTCAGGACTGAGCTTGTCCAGAACCTCTTTGGGGAGCACATTTAATGAAGAACCATTATCCACCAGCACATGAGACAAGGTAGTGCCCCTACATTCAATGGAGATATGCAAAGCTCTGTTATGGTTTCTCTTGGTAGGAGTCAAGTCAGCATCAGAAAAGCCTAACCCATTATCATAATTCAAATGTGCAACACAATTCTCAAATTGATCCACAAAAATCTCATTTGGCATATGAGCAGTCTTCAAGAACTTGATTAAGGCTTTAGCATGAGCCTCAAAACACAACAACAAAGATAACATGGAGATTTTGGAGGGAGTATGCCCCAACTGGTCAACAATATCATAATCACTCTTGCGAATGATCTTCAGCACTTCTTCCATCTGTTTAGAGAGATTTTCAGCAGTCGGTGCCTCAGTTTGCACAGGTTCAACCACAGGACCCTTGCCCCGAGCATCAGTACTTGGCCCAGAATTGGAGGTAGTAGTTGGAGTAACTGCACCTTTGGAGGTAGCCTGAGGAGAGAAAATTCTTCCACTTCTGGTGATCTTACTAGATCCAGCAATATTATCAACATCAAGATTATCATCAGTAACAGGTGCATCAGTCAGAGGTTCTTACTTGACACCTTGGATGTAAACATCAGAACCATAATTCCAGGGTATAGCTTTATCCGAAGTATAAGGAACAGGGCTAGGAGTGGTAATAATCATGGGAACCACCCTAGCTTCAGCAACAGTCTTCTCAAGGCCTTTAGCAGTAATCCTGACAGGACCCTTAGAGGTGATCCTGACAGGGCCTTTGGAGGTAATCTTCACTGACACTTTATCAACCATAGCCACATCTTCAAGCTTCGTACTTCGAGTTAGATGTTCACACATACTTTCCACAGAAGGTGTCCCCTCAAACAATATATTGTAATTGTCCATGAGGCGTTGAATACCATCTTTCAACTTCCAGCAGCTATCGGGTTTGTAGGCACAATAAAAACAGTCTTCATTGCAACCTGGAAAGAATCCAGCTTGCACCAGCTTCTTCTTGATAATGGATAAGGGAGTGGTCACATCTTCTACTGAGGAAACATAGGAAACCTCATCCACAGCATTAACAGTCTTCTCATGATTGGGCATAGGAGCAGTGATCACATTTGGGGTCCCAGGAGGGTCAAATTCAATCTCCCCAGCTTCAATCATGTCTTGAATCTTGTTTTTCAACACCCAACAGTTGTTGGTGTCATGTCCCGGACTATTAGAATGATAGACACATCGTGCATTAGGATTGTATCGAGGAGAGGAAGTATTAGAATTTTGAGGAGGGTCCTTCAAAGTAATGAGTTCCCCTTTCAACATGTGTTGCAAGGCTTGGGCCAGTGACATGTTGATCTTGGTGAACTGTCTTCTAGGCTTCTGTTGATTGTTTTGTTGTGGCTCTGGTGCTGCAGGAGTAGGATTGGAAATGTGAACTTCTCCCACAGATTGGTGACTCCTGTTACGACTATGTTGACCATACACAACATTAGACTCCTTCTTTCCACTAGGGGGTGTAACGCCCGTTTATTTAATTAATTATTTAATTAAATATAAGTGTATTGTGTTGTGTTGATTTGCGGTGATTTGCGTATTTAAGTTGATTTCCAAAATATCGGAATATTGTGTTGATAATTATAAGTTGGTTTAGGTCGAATTTAATTAATTAAGTTAATATAAGTTATGGAAGAAGATATGAAGTATTTTCGTTTATTGTTGGATATGTCGATCGGGTTGTTTGAACCATTTGGTTAATAATCGTAATATAATCTAATTAAGTCTAGAGAAAATAATTAGTAGTGATTTATTAAATTAAAGTTTGGTGTTATGGTGAATTTAAGTCGTTAAGTCGGGAAAAATAAGTCGGAAGCCGTAGAAATATTATCGGAGTTAATATTATCTTGTTGTAGTGGATTTAATTAGTGGGCTTGAACCGTGTTGGAAATAGAAATTAAGGGGGTGTTGTAGTTAGGCTCATTAGTTATAATTGGATTATTATTATTATTATTATTATTATTATTATTATTATTATTATAATAAAGAGAAAATAAAGGAGAATTAGTCAAGAGGAGAAGTTGGAAATAGTAGAAGTTGAGAAAAGGGAATCGTGGAAAATAGGGAAAACGAGGAAAAAATTTTAGAGAAAAATAAAGGTTTTAGAGGAGAGAAAACAGCTTGGGAGAAAAGAAGGATTCATGTTCATATCTTAATTTTCGCACATTCGGTACAGCTTCCACTAAACAGGTGATAACTTTTTACTCGTAATTCTGATTAAAGCGATTCTTGAATTTCTGGAAATCTTACGAAATTCCCTTCGATTTGATATATAATTTTGTGTCAATAAGTTCTGTATTGAAGGAGAAAAACGCATTTGAAGTTTGGAAGTTCATGCTGGAAATTGGTCAAATAGTAGTTACGGGATTGATGGTGATGATGGCTAAATTTTGGTCGATATAGGAACTCAATGGCAGCGTGTTCGTATTTCTAATCTCCATGGATGAAAGAGGAGAGGAAAAGGGACACATATGCAAAGGGGTTGGAAAATCGATCGGAGATTCGAATCGGCCACCGATTAAGGTAAGGGTGGGGTTCGAACTCTATAATCAGGATTATGATGATTAATATATGGGATTGGGATTTTATAATTTCTATACTGTCGGATGTTAATTTCGTGTTGATCGTGTTGTGTTGAATTATCGTAAAGAACATAATTTTTATGATAATTGAATTAATTGAATTTGTATGATCGTGGCTGGATTAATCATTGAGAAATTGTTTTGATTGTGGATTCTGGAAAAAATGGAATTTGGGGACGGAACCCCTAGGCAGAGGGTGGCGCAGGCCACCCATTAGCAAAGGAATGGTGGCATAGGCCACCCATGTGAGAGACAAGTCATGGCGCAGGCCATGCATAGGGAAGGTGGGGATGGCGCAGGCCATCCTTTGTTAAGTAGCCACCTCACATGCCTACGGCCCAGGCCACACCTCACGGCCCTTGCCATGGCTTATTTATTTAATGTATATTTACGTTACTTTATTTGCTTAAAGGAATAATTAAATATAATAAAAGTCTTACTAATTTTATAATAAGAATATAATTAAGGGAATATTATTATAATAACATTATACTAAGTATTAATTATAGTATTATATGTGAATAATCATGTTTAGTATAATTAAATAATAATATTAATTGGTTTTTAATATGTGGAGTATAAAACAATAAAGTTTGTCTGTTTAGCCGAATAAGTGAATTTAAGCGGATAAATTAGTTGTCCGGAATTTAACGAAAATTGTCGTGTTAGTTCAGAATAATAAATAAGTGATTTTAGTCGGTGTATTGGAAATTGAACATAATTTGTAAAATTGATTAGTAATAGTCGTGGAGTATAAAACAATAAAGTTTGTCTGTTTAGCCGAATAAGTGAATTTAAGCAGAGAAATTAGTTGTCCGGAATTTAACGAAAATTGTCGAGTTAGTTCGGAATAATAAATAAGTGATTTTAGTCGGTGTACTTTGTTAATTAGTGTTGAATGTGTGTATTTTCGAGTATAGTTGCGTATGTTGTTTTGTCTCAGTTTTGGAGCATTTTTAAGTTAAAGGTCGAAGGACCCATGTTGATTATTTGAGTTGTAGGTCGTAAGACCAATGTTGATGTTCAAGTTGTAGGTCGTATGACCAACGTTGAAAGTTGTAGGCCTATGGCCAAAGTTGAATCGGTGTTGAATTAAAGTTGTGATGTTGTTTGTTGTATGTTGTTGAAGTTGATTGTTGTGATGTGTTGAGTCGTTGTATCATGGCATACACTGCATTTCTAAGTTGGAGCGGATGCTCATCACGTTGGCCTGGATTGGCAAAATATTTAAGTTGAAGGCTTATGCCTTGCAGATACCTCGATAACCTGGTATATTTTAAGTTGGGAGTTTAACTCCAATGGTACCACATGCATATGCATAGTCGAGTCACATTCCGTGTTGCATTAATTATGTTGTTTGTGTTGTTTATGTTGCCGAGTTGATAAAGTTGTTCTTGTTGCTTACATTCATAAAGTTGTGTACGTTGCTCAAGTTGAATAAGTTGTTTATGTATATTCATGTTGATTATGTTGTTAAGTTGATTATATTATTATGTTGGACAAGTGATTATGTTGTTAAGTTGATTATATTATTACGTTGGACAAGTTGATTTTGTTGCTAAGTTGATTATATTATCATGTTAAATAAGTTGATTATGTTGTTAAGTTGATTATATTATTACGTTGGACAAGTTGATTATGTTGCTAAGTTGATTATATTATTATGTTGGATAAATTGATTATGTTGTTAAGTTGATTATATTATTACGATGGATGAGTTGATTATAGGATTATGTTGCCTGAGTTGTTTATATATTTATGTTTGTAATGTCGATTATGTTGATATTGAAGAAGTTGAATATGTTGTAAATGTTCGTCGAAGTTGATGAAGGTTTGTATGCTAAGGTTATAGTTGGAATTGATTATGTTGATGTGTGAATTAAGATGATAAAGAATGTTGGGTGTTTGGGGTGTTTAGTAAGACGTTGTTGTGGATAGTGTAAAAATTGTATGATTCTATCTAGCGTATTAATTATCATACTCTTGTTTATATGGTTCGATATCTCACCTCTTTCTGTTGTTGAATGTTACCTTGATTGGTAACGTGCAAGTATTCCAGTTTAGAGTTGCTTACTTTCGTAATCAAGTCGGTGTCGTCGCTCTGATACGTAACACTCGGGGGGATGAACGCTTAATTGTTTCGTTGTTATATTTAGTTGTTGTTATTTTAAGTTGTCTCAATGAAAAACATGTTATTACTAAGTTGTTAGGTGAGAAAAGTTGCTAACTGATGCAAAATGTTGAATATTTGTGGATCCGCTGCCTATTTGTAAAAGTTGTTTGACTTCAATGAATTGGATAAGAGTTGACCTTATAGTTTCATCCTGTTTGAAAGTGTTATGTATCGATGTTCATGAAATTAAATGAATTTGTTTAAGTGGAAAAAGTGTAGCATCCTGTTTTAGTGTTGAATTTTTGAAACTCTGATTTATGAATTTCCGTCGGGTAGATTTGGGGTGTTACATTAGTGGTATCAGAGCAGGTCGGTCCGTCCGACCAATGTTGTTTAATGTTGTTAATTCCTTAGTACGCGATATGTGTGTGAAACATTGTCGGTACTTGTTGTTAGTTTCTAGTCGATGTCTGCAGATGTCGGTTTGGAAAATAATGGGGGAGGAGCTTGACTCCCAGACTGTGTTGGAAAGTCGAAGTTGGTTCAAAAATGATGTTGAATGCAAGAGTGCAAGGTTGTTGAAGAGACGTTGTTGCTGACCGGTGAGAGCATGGATTTGTATCGGTCGGGTTGAGAAGTGAGTGGACTTATGGATGGAGATTGTTTATGAAAGAAGGATTTATTCAAAATAAAAAGACAAGTTGATGAATTAAGTTGAAGGATCAAGTCGGTAGATTGCTATGCCTTGAGTGTAGTTGGATTAAAGTCGAGTAATTTTCGAAGTTGGATGTAGAGCAAGATTTTTGGTAGAACTTGGAAGTAAGATGGAGAGAGGTGGAATTTACATTCATCTATCTCAAAAATTCTGGTTTTTGCAATCTTGGAGCAGCTGTCACGAGAAGGGGCATAACTTTTTAACCGTGATTCGGATTGAAGCGGTTATGGACTTTTTGGAAAGCTTACAAAATTCCCTATAGTTTGCATATATGATTTGAATTCTGGAGGTTTATAATGAGGGAGATAAGTGCATTTTAATAGTTGGGTCTGCTGCTGATTTTTGGAAAATTCTGCATACGGGAAACTTCGACCAGCCCCATTGCATGAAGGATAACTTTTTACTCGTAAGTCGGATTCGAGCGATTCTTGAAGTTATGGAATCTTCACAAATTTCTCTTCATGTTAGAATATAATTTTGTGATTTGGAAGTCATGATTGGAAGAGATAATTATGTTCGAAGTTGAACGTCTATTGCTGAAAATTTGGAAAGATGAAAATATTATTAAATAATAAAATGTTGGTATCGGAGAATGCATAGAGATACGATTTATGTCGAATAAGGACAATTAAAGTGCCTATGCTAGATGATGGTGATGTTGAGAGGAAGACCGAAGTTGATTAGTGTTGTTAAATATTTTAACTTGGATGAAAGTTGTAATTGGAACAGACCATTTTGGATGGTACTCGTTGTAACGACCCTGGTGTTAGATGGATATGGAAAGTCGTGTGGTACTATATGTGTACATAAGAGAATGTGTACTGGAATTTTGGATGTTTTGCATCGTTGACGAAGTTGAAATTAAGGAGACTAAGAAGGAGTTGATAAGCTGTAGAGAGTTGGTGGAGCAATATGCTTACGGACTCTGAGCACAAGTTGAAGTACGCTATTATGTTGAATAATGATTATTTATGCCACCGTTATGGTTGTCGGATGTCTATTGACAAATTGAGGAACTGATCACCCTTAATCTATTGTTGATAGCAGACGTAATCATAATTGATGGATAGATGTGTCATGCCAACTAGTATAGTATGTACGTCGAATTGGTTGAAGGCAAGATGAGTGCTTGAGTACTATTTGTTTTGTTGATGCAAGTTATTATATAAGAGTATAGTTAGAATTTAAGATGAAAATATGAAGTTGCGTTTAGATTGAATTGTAATAAGAAAATTCATAGTTGAACTCTGAAGGATTTGAATGTTGTTTTGGTGATGAGTTAAGTGGCATAAGACGTGAAGCTTTCTTGAGATGATTGGAAAAGAAAGTAGGTGGAAATGTAAAACGATGATTCGACAAGAATGTCGAACAAATTTAAGTTGCAAGTATTAGAAGTGAAATTATAAGTTGGTTTATTAAGGTGCGATTTTTGGTTGGACAATAGTTGGTTGGTTGTGTCTATTCGGATTAGAATCTATAAAAGGTTGTGTCGGTATGAGTAAGAATCGAGTATTCGGTAAGTTGAATTAGTTGGAAGCGAAGGGTATGAGTTATCTAATGGAGATTCGTTGGACCCTTGTATCTTATATTGGTGTAATGATGTTGCGTGGTTAAGATGAATTTTGCAGGACGTGTTGTTAAAAGATGGTAAAGTTGTAGCCTATGTTGATGATAATTTGGAATTCATGGAAGTATATGAATGTCTTATCTGAGATTTGGAAGTAGTCGTCATTGTAATTATATTGAATGTTCAAAGGTGTTATCGTATGAATCTAAGTTGAAGTATGCGGTAACTATGAAGAGTTAGAATACCTGTTTGAATGAAAATTCTGAGGAGCGAGTCAGAGGCTTTGTTGATATGTCGATTTTGGTGATTGTAATTTGGATTTACACTCGGTAAACTTGGTATTTTGCAAGTAATCAGAGTGCGCAGCTAGCGCGTGGTGTCGTCATTCGTACGCAGTTGACAACGATGTTGGTAGTTTGGTTGTATTAATGTTGTGATTAAGTTGTATGTTCTTGTGTGGATGTGTTCTAAGTTGTAAGTTGGTTACTCGTTGTGTTGTGTTGATGGTTATCAAGTGCATTGCTTCATTGTTATTTGTGTTGTTATTGACGCTGAGGTTATGAATTGTTGTCTGTATTATAAGTGGGGTTGCCTTTCGAGGATGAGAGTTGATTATTCGGAATAAATGAGTAGTTGGAGTAATTGAATCGGATAAATTTTCGAGGACGAAAATATTCTAAGTGGGGGAGAGTTGTAACGCCCGTTTATTTAATTAATTATTTAATTAAATATAAGTGTATTGTGTTGTGTTGATTTGCGGTGATTTGCGTATTTAAGTTGATTTCCAAAATATCGGAATATTGTGTTGATAATTATAAGTTGGTTTAGGTCGAATTTAATTAATTAAGTTGATATAAGTTATGGAAGAAGATATGAAGTATTTTCGTTTATTGTTGGATATGTCGATCGGGTTGTTTGAACCATTTGGTTAATAATCGTAATATAATCTAATTAAGTCTAGAGAAAATAATTAGTAGTGATTTATTAAATTAAAGTTTGGTGTTATGGTGAATTTAAGTCGTTAAGTCGGGAAAAATAAGTCGGAAGCTGTAGAAATATTATCGGAGTTAATATTATCTTGTTGTAGTGGATTTAATTAGTGGGCTTGAACCGTGTTGAAAATAGAAATTAAGGGGGTGTTGTAGTTAGGCCCATTAGTTATAATTGGATTATTATTATTATTATTATAATAAAGAGAAAATAAAGGAGAATTAGTCAAGAGGAGAAGTTGGAAATAGTAGAAGTTGAGAAAAGGGAATCGTGGAAAATAGGGAAAACGAGGAAAAAGTTTTAGAGAAAAATAAAGGTTTTAGAGGAGAGAAAACAGCTTGGGAGAAAAGAAGGAGAAAGAAGGATTCATGTTCATATCTTAATTTTCGCACATTCGGTACAGCTTCCACTAAACAGGTGATAACTTTTTACTCGTAATTCTGATTAAAGCGATTCTTGAATTTCTGGAAATCTTACAAAATTCCCTTCGATTTGATATATAATTTTGTGTCAATAAGTTCTGTATTGAAGGAGAAAAACGCATTTGAAGTTTGGAAGTTCATGCTGGAAATTGGTCAAATAGTAGTTACGGGATTGATGGTGATGATGGCTAAATTTTGGTCGATATAGGAACTCAATGGTAGCGTGTTCGTATTTCTAATCTCCATGGATGAAAGAGGAGAGGAAAAGGGCCACATATGCAAAGGGGTTGGAAAATCGATCGGAGATTCGAATCGGCCACCGATTAAGGTAAGGGTGGGGTTCGAACTCTATAATCAGGATTATGATGATTAATATATGGGATTGGGATTTTATAATTTCTATACTGTCGGATGTTAATTTCGTGTTGATCGTGTTGTGTTGAATTATCGTAAAGAACATAATTTTTATGATAATTGAATTAATTGAATTTGTATGATCGTGGCTGGATTAATCATTGAGAAATTGTTTTGATTGTGGATTCTGGAAAAAATGGAATTTGGGGACGGAACCCCTAGGCAGAGGGTGGCGCACGCCACCCATTAGCAAAGGAAGGGTGGCATAGGCCACCCATGTGAGAGACAAGTCATGGAGCAGGCCATGCATAGGGAAGGTGGGGATGGCGCAGGCCATCCTTTGTTAAGTAGCCACCTCACATGCCTACGGCCCAGGCCACACCTCACGCCCCTTGCCATGGCTTATTTATTTAATGTATATTTACGTTACTTTTTGCTTAAAGGAATAATTAAATATAATAAAAGTCTTACTAATTTTATAATAAGAATATAATTAAAGGAATATTATTATAATAACATTATACTAAGTATTAATTATAGTATTATATGTGAATAATCATGTTTATTATAATTAAATAATAATATTAATTAGTTTTTAATATGTGGAGTATAAAACAATAAAGTTTGTCTGTTTAGCCGAATAAGTGAATTTAAGCGGAGAAATTAGTTGTCCGGAATTTAACGAAAATTGTCGAGTTAGTTCAGAATAATAAATAAGTGATTTAGTCGGTGTACTGGAAATTGAACATAATTTGTAAAATTGATTAGTAATAGTCGTGGAGTATAAAACAATAAAGTTTGTCTGTTTAGCCGAATAAGTGAATTTAAGCGGAGAAATTAGTTGTCCGGAATTTAACGAAAATTGTCGAGTTAGTTCGGAATAATAAATAAGTGATTTAGTCGGTGTACTTTGTTAATTAGTGTTGAATGTGTGTATTTTCGAGTATAGTTGCGTATGTTGTTTTGTCTCAGTTTGGGAGCATTTTTAAGTTAAAGGTCGAAGGACCCATGTTGATTATTTGAGTTGTAGGTCGTAAGACCAATGTTGATGTTCAAGTTGTAGGTCGTATGACCAACGTTGAAAGTTGTAGGCCTATGGCCAAAGTTGAATCGGTGTTGAATTAAAGTTGTGATGTTGTTTGTTGTATGTTGTTGAAGTTGATTGTTGTGATGTGTTGAGTCGTTGTATCATGGCATACACTGCATTTCTAAGTTGGAGCGGATGCTCATCACGTTGGCCTGGATTGGTAAAATATTTAAGTTGAAGGCTTATGCCTTGCAGATACCTCGATAACCTAGTATATTTTAAGTTGGGAGTTTAACTCCAATGGTACCACATGCATATGCACAATCGAGTCACATTCCGTGTTGCATTAATTATGTTGTTTGTGCTGTTTATGTTGCCGAGTTGATAAAGTTGTTCTTGTTGCTTACATTCATAAAGTTGTGTACGTTGCTCAAGTTGAATAAGTTGTTTATGTATATTCATGTTGATTATGTTGTTAAGTTGATTATATTATTATGTTGGACAAGTGATTATGTTGTTAAGTTGATTATATTATTACGTTGGACAAGTTGATTTTGTTGCTAAGTTGATTATATTATCATGTTAAATAAGTTGATTATGTTGTTAAGTTGATTATATTATTACGTTGGACAAGTTGATTATGTTGCTAAGTTGATTATATTATTATGTTGGATAAGTTGATTATGTTGTTAAGTTGATTATATTATTACGATGGATGAGTTGATTATAGGATTATGTTGCCTGAGTTGTTTATATATTTATGTTTGTAATGTCGATTATGCTGATATTGAAGAAGTTGAATATGTTGTAAATGTTCGTCGAAGTTAATGAAGGTTTGTATGCTAAGGTTATAGTTGGAATTGATTATGTTGATGTGTGAATTAAGATGATAAAGAATGTTGGGTGTTTTAGGTGTTTAGTAAGACGTTGTTGTGGATAGTGTAAAAATTGTATGATTCTATCTAGCGTATTAATTATCATACTCTTGTTTATATGGTTCGATACCTCACCCCTTTCTGTTGTTGAATGTTACCTTGATTGGTAACGTGCAGGTATTCCAGTTTAGAGTTGCTTACTTTCGTAATCAAGTCGGTGTCGTCGCTCTGATACGTAACACTCGGGGGAATGAACGCTTAATTGTTTCGTTGTTATATTTAGTTGTTGTTATTTTAAGTTATCTCAATGAAAAACATGTTATTACTAAGTTGTTAGGTGAGAAAAGTTGCTAACTGATGCAAAATGTTGAATATTTGTGGATCCGCTGCCTATTTGTAAAAGTTGTTTGACTTCAATGAATTGGATAAGAGTTGACCTTATAGTTTCATCCTGTTTGAAAGTGTTATGTATCGATGTTCATGAAATTAAATGAATTTGTTTAAGTGGAAAAAGTGTACCATCCTGTTTTAGTGTTGAATTTTTGAAACTCTGATTTATGAATTTCCGTCGGGTAGATTTGGGGTGTTACATTAGTGGTATCAGAGCAGGTCGGTCCGTCCGACCAATGTTGTTTAATGTTGTTAATTCCTTAGTACGCGATATGTGTGTGAAACATTGTCGGTACTTGTTGTTAGTTTCTAGTCGATGTCTGCAGATGTCGGTTTGGAAAATAATGGGGGAGGAGCTTGACTCCCAGACTGTGTTGGAAAGTCGAAGTTGGTTCAAAAATGATGTTGAATGCAAGAGTGCAAGGTTGTTGAAGAGACGTTGTTGCTGACCGGTGAGAGCATGGATTTGTATCGGTCGGGTTGAGAAGTGAGTGGACTTATGGATGGAGATTGTTTATGAAAGAAGGATTTATTCAAAATAAAAAGACAAGTTGATGAATTAAGTTGAAGGATCAAGTCGGTAGATTGCTATGCCTTGAGTGTAGTTGGATTAAAGTCGAGTAAATTTCGAAGTTGGATGTAGAGCAAGAATTTTGGTAGAACTTGGAAGTAAGATGGAGAGAGGTGGAATTTACATTCATCAATCTCAAAAATTCTGGTTTTTGCAATCTTGGAGCAGCTGTCACGAGAAGGGGCATAACTTTTTAACCGTGATTCGGATTGAAGCGGTTCTGGACTTTTTGGAAAGCTTACAAAATTCCCTATAGTTTTCATATATGATTTGAATTCTGGAGGTTTATAATGAGGGAGATAAGTGCATTTTAATAGTTGGGTCTGCTGCTGATTTTTGGAAAATTCTGCATACGGGAAACTTCGACCAGCCCCATTGCATGAAGGATAACTTTTTACTCGTAAGTCGGATTCGAGCGATTCTTGAAGTTCTGGAATCTTCACAAATTTCTCTTCATGTTAGAATATAATTTTGTGATTTGGAAGTCATGATTGGAAGAGATAATTATGTTCGAAGTTGAACGTCTATTGCTGAAAATTTGGAAAGATGAAAATATTATTAAATAATAAAATGTTGGTATCGGAGAATGCATAGAGATACGATTTATGTCGAATAAGGACAATTAAAGTGCCTATGCTAGATGATGGTGATGTTGAGAGGAAGACCGAAGTTGATTAGTGTTGTTAAATATTTTAACTTGGATGAAAGTTGTAATTGGAACAGACCATTTTGGATGGTACTCGTTGTAACGACCCTGGTGTTAGATGGATATGGAAAGTCGTGTGGTACTATATGTGTACATAAGAGAATGTGTACTGGAATTTTGGATGTTTTGCATCGTTGACGAAGTTGGAATTAAGGAGACTAAGAAGGAGTTGATAAGCTGTAGAGAGTTGGTGGAGCAATATGCTTACGGACTCTGAGCACAAGTTGAAGTACGCTATTATGTTGAATAATGATTATTTATGCCACCGTTATGGTTGTCGGATGTCTATTGACAAATTGAGGAACTGATCACCCTTAATCTATTGTTGATAGCAGACGTAATCATAATTGATGGATAGATGTGTCATGCCAACTAGTATAGTATGTACGTCGAATTGGTTGAAGGCAAGATGAGTGCTTGAGTACTATTTGTTTTGTTGATGCAAGTTATTATATAAGAGTATAGTTAGAATTTAAGATGAAAATATGAAGTTGCGTTTAGATTGAATTGTAATAAGAAAATTCATAGTTGAACTCTGAAGGATTTGAATGTTGTTTTGGTGATGAGTTAAGTGGCATAAGACGTGAAGCTTTCTTGAGATGATTGGAAAAGAAAGTAGGTGGAAATGTAAAACGATGATTCGGCAAGAATGTCGAACAAATTTAAGTTGCAAGTATTAGAAGTGAAATTATAAGTTGGTTTATTAAGGTGCGATTTTTGGTTGGACAATAGTTGGTTGGTTGTGTCTATTCGGATTAGAATCTATAAAAGGTTGTGTCGGTATGAGTAAGAATCGAGTATTCGGTAAGTTGAATTAGTTGGAAGCGAAGGGTATGAGTTATCTAATGGAGATTCGTTGGACCCTTGTATCTTATATTGGTGTAATGATGTTGCGTGGTTAAGATGAATTTTGCAGGACGTGTTGTTAAAAGATGGTAAAGTTGTAGCCTATGTTGATGATAATTTGGAATTCATGGAAGTATATGAATGTCTTATCCGAGATTTGGAAGTAGTCGTCATTGTAATTATATTGAATGTTCAAAGGTGTTATCGTATGAATCTAAGTTGAAGTATGCGGTAACTATGAAGAGTTAGAATACATGTTTGAATGAAAATTCTGAGGAGCGAGTCAGAGGCTTTGTTGATATGTCGATTTTGGTGATTGTAATTTGGATTTACACTCGGTAAACTTGGTATTTTGCAAGTAATCAGAGTGCGCAGCTAGCGCGTGGTGTCGTCATTCGTACGCAGTTGACAACGATGTTGGTAGTTTGGTTGTATTAATGTTGTGATTAAGTTGTATGTTCTTGTGTGGATGTGTTCTAAGTTGTAAGTTGGTTACTCGTTGTGTTGTGTTGATGGTTATCAAGTGCATTGCTTCATTGTTATTTGTGTTGTTATTGACGCTGAGGTTATGAATTGTTGTCTGTATTATAAGTGGGGTTGCCTTTCGAGGATGAGAGTTGATTAGTCGGAATAAATGAGTAGTTGGAGTAATTGAATCGGATAAATTTTCGAGGACGAAAATATTCTAAGTGGGGGAGAGTTGTAACGCCCGTTTATTTAATTAATTATTTAATTAAATATAAGTGTATCGTGTTGTGTTGATTTGCGGTGATTTGCGTATTTAAGTTGATTTCCAAAATATCGGAATATTGTGTTGATAATTATAAGTTGGTTTAGGTCGAATTTAATTAATTAAGTTGATATAAGTTATAGAAGAAGATATGAAGTATTTTCGTTTATTGTTGGATATGTCGATCGGGTTGTTTGAACCATTTGGTTAATAATCGTAATATAATCTAATTAAGTCTAGAGAAAATAATTAGTAGTGATTTATTAAATTAAAGTTTGGTGTTATGGTGAATTTAAGTCGTTAAGTCGGGAAAAATAAGTCGGAAGCCGTAGAAATATTATCGGAGTTAATATTATCTTGTTGTAGTGGATTTAATTAGTGGGCTTGAACCGTGTTGAAAATAGAAATTAAGGGGGTGTTGTAGTTAGGCCCATTAGTTATAATTGGATTATTATTATTATTATAATAAAGAGAAAATAAAGGAGAATTAGTCAAGAGGAGAAGTTGGAAATAGTAGAAGTTGAGAAAAGGGAATCGTGGAAAATAGGGAAAACGAGGAAAAAGTTTTAGAGAAAAATAAAGGTTTTAGAGGAGAGAAAACAGCTTGGGAGAAAAGAAGGAGAAAGAAGGATTCATGTTCATATCTTAATTTTCGCACATTCGGTACAGCTTCCACTAAACAGGTGATAACTTTTTACTCGTAATTCTGATTAAAGCGATTCTTGAATTTCTGGAAATCTTACAAAATTCCCTTCGATTTGATATATAATTTTGTGTCAATAAGTTCTGTATTGAAGGAGAAAAACGCATTTGAAGTTTGGAAGTTCATGCTGGAAATTGGTCAAATAGTAGTTACGGGATTGATGGTGATGATGGCTAAATTTTGGTCGATATAGGAACTCAATGGTAGCGTGTTCGTATTTCTAATCTCCATGGATGAAAGAGGAGAGGAAAAGGGCCACATATGCAAAGGGGTTGGAAAATCGATCGGAGATTCGAATCGGCCACCGATTAAGGTAAGGGTGGGGTTCAAACTCTATAATCAGGATTATGATGATTAATATATGGGATTGGGATTTTATAATTTCTATACTGTCGGATGTTAATTTCGTGTTGATCGTGTTGTGTTGAATTATCGTAAAGAACATAATTTTTATGATAATTGAATTAATTGAATTTGTATGATCGTGGCTGGATTAATCATTGAGAAATTGTTTTGATTGTGGATTCTGGAAAAAATGGAATTTGGGGACGGAACCCCTAGGCAGAGGGTGGTGCATGCCACCCATTAGCAAAGGAATGGTGGCATAGGCCACCCATGTGAGAGACAAGTCATGGCGCAGGCCATGCATAGGGAAGGTGGGGATGGCGCAGGCCATCCTTTGTTAAGTAGCCACCTCACATGCCTACGGCCCAGGCCACACCTCACGGCCCTTGCCATGGCTTATTTATTTAATGTATATTTACGTTACTTTTTGCTTAAAGGAATAATTAAATATAATAAAAGTCTTACTAATTTTATAATAAGAATATAATTAAAGGAATATTATTATAATAACATTATACTAAGTATTAATTATAGTATTATATGTGAATAATCATGTTTAGTATAATTAAATAATAATATTAATTGGTTTTTAATATGTGGAGTATAAAACAATAAAGTTTGTCTGTTTAGCCGAATAAGTGAATTTAAGCGGAGAAATTAGTTGTCCGGAATTTAACGAAAATTGTCGAGTTAGTTCAGAATAATAAATAAGTGATTTTAGTCGGTGTACTGGAAATTGAACATAATTTGTAAAATTGATTAGTAATAGTCGTGGAGTATAAAACAATAAAGTTTGTCTGTTTAGCCGAATAAGTGAATTTAAGCGGAGAAATTAGTTGTCCGGAATTTAACGAAAATTGTCGAGTTAGTTCGGAATAATAAATAAGTGATTTTAGTAGGTGTACTTTGTTAATTAGTGTTGAATGTGTGTATTTTCGAGTATAGTTGCGTATGTTGTTTTGTCTCAGTTTGGGAGCATTTTTAAGTTAAAGGTCGAAGGACCCATGTTGATTATTTGAGTTGTAGGTCGTAAGATCAATGTTGATGTTCAAGTTGTAGGTCGTATGACCAACGTTGAAAGTTGTAGGCCTATGGCCAAAGTTGAATCGGTGTTGAATTAAAGTTATGATGTTGTTTGTTGTATATTGTTGAAGTTGATTGTTGTGATGTGTTGAGTCGTTGTATCATGGCAGACACTGCATTTCTAAGTTGGAGCGGATGCTCATCACGTTGGCCTGGATTGGCAAAATATTTAAGTTGAAGGCTTATGCCTTGCAGATACCTCGATAACCTGGTATATTTTAAGTTGGGAGTTTAACTCCAATGGTACCACATGCATATGCACAGTCGAGTCACATTCCGTGTTGCATTAATTATGTTGTTTGTGTTGTTTATGTTGCCGAGTTGATAAAGTTGTTCTTGTTGCTTACATTCATAAAGTTGTGTACGTTGCTCAAGTTGAATAAGTTGTTTATGTATATTCATGTTGATTATGTTGTTAAGTTGATTATATTATTATGTTGGACAAGTGATTATTTTTCTAAGTTGATTATATTATTACGTTGGACAAGTTGATTTTGTTGCTAAGTTGATTATATTATCATGTTAAATAAGTTGATTATGTTGTTAAGTTGATTATATTATTACGTTGGACAAGTTGATTATGTTGCTAAGTTGATTATATTATTATGTTGGATAAGTTGATTATGTTGTTAAGTTGATTATATTATTACGATGAATGAGTTGATTATAGGATTATGTTGCCTGAGTTGTTTATATATTTATGTTTGTAATGTTGATTATGCTGATATTGAAGAAGTTGAATATGTTGTAAATGTTCGTCGAAGTTGTTGAAGGTTTGTATGCTAAGGTTATAGTTGGAATTGATTATGTTGATGTGTGAATTAAGATGATAAAGAATGTTGGGTGTTTGGGGTGTTTAGTAAGACGTTGTTGTGGATAGTGTAAAAATTGTATGATTCTATCTAGCGTATTAATTATCATACTCTTGTTTATATGGTTCGATACCTCACCCCTTTCTGTTGTTGAATGTTACCTTGATTGGTAACGTGCAGGTATTCCAGTTTAGAGTTGCTTACTTTCGTAATCAAGTCGGTGTCGTCGCTCTGATACGTAACACTCGGGGGGATGAACGCTTAATTGTTTCGTTGTTATATTTAGTTGTTGTTATTTTAAGTTGTCTCAATGAAAAACATGTTATTACTAAGTTGTTAGGTGAGAAAAGTTGCTAACTGATGCAAAATGTTGAATATTTGTGGATCCGCTGCCTATTTGTAAAAGTTGTTTGACTTTAATGAATTGGATAAGAGTTGACCTTATAGTTTCATCCTGTTTGAAAGTGTTATGTATCGATGTTCATGAAATTAAATGAATTTGTTTAAGTGGAAAAAGTGTAGCATCCTATTTTAGTGTTGAATTTTTGAAACTCTGATTTATGAATTTCCGCCGGGTAGATTTGGGGTGTTACAGGGGGCTTCTTAGCAGTGCTTGATGAAGAGGCACCCACCTGTATCTTACCACTTCTTATACCACTTTCCACACGTTCTCCAGTTATTATCAGCTCGGTGAAACCAAATGATGAGCTTCCAATGAGGTGACTATAGAAAGGACCATTCGGCGTACTCATAAACATATCCACCAGCTCCCTGTCAGTCAGAGGAGGTTGAACTCTGCCAGCCAGGTCTCTCCATTTCTGGGCATACTCCTTGAAACTCTCCTTAGCACCCATTGACATTTTTTGGAGCTGCATGCGAGTAGGTGCTAAATTAGCATTATATTGGTATTGTCTATAGAAAGCCTCAGCAAGATCATTCCAATCACGAATATTGACACTTTCCAGTTGGTAGTACCATTCCAATTGAGCTCCAGACAAGCTCTCTTGGAAGAAATGAATCCATAACTTCTTATCAGCAGTATGTGGTTGAATCCTCCGGACATAGGATCTTAAATGCAGCTTAGGACATGAAACACCATCATATACTACAAAAACAGGAACCTTGAAACCAATAGGTATAACCACTCCAGAAACTAAACTCAGATCTTCAAAATCAAGCCCAGAAGATTTTTGTAGTTCCATGGCATTCATTCTGCCTACCAGCATCTTGTATTTCTCCTCACCAGCAGGATCATGATAATAATTTGCCTCAAAATCCGAATCCCCCACAGTATCATGGAGACTACCTCCCTCCTTTTCAGAATTCTCCGACTCAGAATCCTCAACATGTTCCTTAATCTTGATAGGACCCCTGAACCTTCTTCCCAGATTGATAAGGCCTCCTGATATTTTAGTCTTTTTCTTCTTCTTAGCCAGCAGTGTCTTCAGCTCATCTTGTCCCTTAGACAAGTTCAGGATCAGCTCTTGGAATTGTGCATTCTGAGCCTGGAGATCTTTGACAGTCTGTTCAAGAGCCATTTCTGCTGAAATAAACAGCGAAAAGATAAGATATATGTTCATAAGAAACCTGTGATGCAATGACATGGTATGTAAATGCATATGCAATGTTTTCAAGGACCGCAGGATTTAAATTTGTTTAAACAATCAGAAAGTAAAATTTTATTAGTAATCAATAAACTTGTTTGCCCCTTGGGCTTACAATAAAAATGAAATGAATACAAAAATGGGGTTTTAAGTCTCCCATGGACGTTTCCTCTTTGTGTTGAGGTATGAGTTGAGATTCCGCTCCTCGTGAAGTTGTTTTGTTAACTCCAGGATTCTTTCTTGACTAGCTTTGAAATGAGTCTCAAAAGTATCCCTTTGCTCCTTCAACTGGATCCAGGACCTTTGTAACTCCTCCATGTCAGTGGGCATATCTGGAAGAAGAATGATATAGGAAGTATCTCCTTCAGCAACAGGCTCCATGGTAACTGGCAGGATAGCAGGATATGGCATCATAAGAGTCTGAGCACGAGATCGTACCCATCTGAGATAAGGTTCCATAGGAATAATGTACTTTGGTTCCAGAGTCTTGCTGTCAACCTTGTTCACTTTACCCCATGCTCGTATAAACCTTTGACGGTAACCTTGCAGATCATTGTCGTAATCAAACACAATACCCTGAATAAGCATGTCATGAGGACCATCACTCCGAGCGTAACCAAAATGACGTAGAGCTAAAGAAGGGTTGTAAGTAATGCCCCCTATTATGCCAAGGAGTGGCACATTAGGAAACTCCCTACAACGGTCAATAATAGTAACATCCTCCATAGATCGAGAGCACCAATGAATATCTGAATGAGAAAGTGACATAATCCTCTTAGACCACCTGAACCCTTGTTCATTCTTCATCACTGATCGAGGAAGGTGAGAAATAAACCACCTAGACAATAGAGGTATACAACACATCAGAGTTCCTTGTGCCTTCATAGTACGGGTATGAAGAGAGTGTAAGATGTCTCCAAGTAATGTAGGCACTGGATTGCGAGTCAGAAATATGTTGATGGCGTGCACGTCTATGAACTAGTCTGGATTGGGGAACAACACTAAGCCATAGATCAATAGGGCTAAGATATCCTCAAAAGTATCATAACTTATAGCCTTCAGGAACACTTGAGCTTTCTCCATCAATACCTTAGCAAGAATACCCTTAACTCCACTTCTTATTTCTAGAACAATGTCTGATTTCTTGAAATGTAAGGCTGCAGCAATGACTTCAGGTTTAAGATCTTTTTCCAAGCCTGTGAAGGGTTTATGATCCAGGATAGGTATACCCAGAAGCTTGGAGAACTCTTCCATTGTAGGAACCAGCTAATAATCGGGGAATGTGAAGCAATGATGTTTAGGATCAAAGAACTGAAATAGGATACTCATCATGTCTTCATTGAACCCTGAAGTGACTAGATCCAGTAGGTGACCATGCTTCTTGATGAATTGGGAGTTTCTAGAAACTTGAGAGACCAATTCCTTAAGCTTAGGAGGTATTCCTACAAAGTTGATCCAGATAGTATTCCTACGAGCAGAAGCCATGACCTGCAACAAAGAACAAAGATAAATCCTTTGGTCCTTGAAATGGTTAGTGAAAATGTTATGCTTATGATGCATGATGATGTTATGATGCTATGCTCAATCACAAACATGTGGCTCACACAAACAAGTCACACAATTGCCCTAGGTTTGAAGGCTTGCATGAGGTTTAAAGGTAAGTACCCTCCCCTGAAGTTTAGTTGGTTCATCCTGTCCTACAAAAGTAACCAGGTTTTAAGGGATCTCAATATCATTGATCCTTCACAAGGGTAGTTGTTCAGTAGGCAACTTACTTGCCAACCAAAACCCTCCAAGTTTAGAATCTCAATGAGTGTAGCATCGAGTATCAACCAACTTCAGTCTTTACCAAATCCGGCTATCTCACTACTTTCTAAAGGCCAAGATGGGATAACTAGGGTTCTAAAAGTTAGTTAGTGTATTGACAACATATGGCAGCCTCATATTATCCTCAACTTGCTTAAGGAACATAAGCACTAACCAAGAAGTCACACTAACTATGGCCACCAGATCAACCATATCGGTATACGCCGTACAGTTTCCTTGGTATATTGCCATTTACCTAAGGTACACTAGATCCGGGTTAGGATCTTTCACACATAAAGCCCAACAAGTAATATAAAGCAGACAAGGCAAACAATTTAAGTGATCTAATTCCTAAGGGTACCCCTCTTTAATAAGTCCCCAGCAGAGTCGCCAGTTCTGTAACACGGTGGGAGAACTGACTTTTAGTCAAATGTTGCGGATAGCAAGAGTCGCCACCGAATTTTATTTTATCCAAAAGGAAAGGACATAAAAGAACTGGAAAGACCTTAAAAAGATTTTGAGTTCGGGGGGTAGGTTATACAAAGGAAAGGTGTTAGCACCCTTTATATCCATGGGCTCTTAGTTACTTAGCTCACTTAAATTGTTTTTGAAAAGTGTAGTGTGTGATTAAGAATTTTCTAAGTACTTTATAATGATCATCGTATGGATGTATATAAAGACTTTGTTTTTTTTGAAAATTTGTTTGAAATGTGAAGTGTAATGGAGTATTTTGAAAAGGTGAGCAAGTAATTAAGAGGAACCTACCCTATATTAAGTCTTTGCTGTTCTTATGTTCTTTCAATGGTAAGATTATCCCTATTATTAAGGAATAGATAGTCATTACCTTGGATGTGATAAGGGACATGTATAGGGACAATCTGAATTTAGGCAACTGTAAGGTGTCTTTAGCAATTCATAGGGACTTATCATCTTTTATTCGAAGGGACAAGACCATTTATCGTAGGCAACCTCGAAGGGACTTGATCTTATAAACTGAAGGGACTTGATGATACTTATGAAGGGACTTTGCTTAAGACACCTTACTTGACCTTTTGAAATAGGAAACATGAGAGGTAACCCTAGAAAGTGCAAGATGGCGATCAAAGATCGACTTACGTGTGTGAGTGTTCATGTTCAAATATTTATCTTTAAATTAATTATTCTAAGTCAATTTTTAATTATAAACATGTTATGCACACCCTAGAATTACTAACCATACAGTTAATATATTTACAATAAAAATAAAGTAAAAATATAAACCTAAACTATTACAAAGCTTCGGGACAATTACAATATAGTCGGAGAAATAATAATAACGATAAATAGAAGATAAATAAGCAATAATTTAAAGGTTAGTAATAATGAAATAATAATAATAATAAAAGGGATTAGTAAAAATATAAAGAAAATAAAAATTTAAGAAAGAATATTATTTTTAAGTTAAATAAACATTTAGAAAATTTTTTAGAAGAAAATATAACAATTATGATAATAAACAAATAATAATTACTTATAAAAAAATGATTAATTATTTAATTATAGTTTATAACAAAATTAAGTTAAATATTAAAGTTAATAAAAATTAGGGTTAATAAAATTAGGTTTTTTTGGAAATTAGGGTTTATATTTTATTTAAGAAAAATTAGAGTTTTAATTATTAATTGAAATATATAATTAATCTATTTACAAAACTATAATAATTATACATATATACATATTATAAAATAAATATAAACAATGTAAATTTTAAGAAAATAAATTATGATTTTTTAAGAAAAATATTATAATATTGTTTAGAAATTATTTTTATAATTTATATTTAATAATTTAAACAAAATAGAATTAATATATGAAAAGAAATTGAAAATAAGAAAAAACAAGAAAATTGGCAAAAAAGAAAGGACCTGGGATTTGAACCCAGGTCCCTTACCTCAACAACAACCCTTTAAAACCAACTGAGCCAGCACGCGCTGGTGACTACCAATGGCAATGCAATCACTTTATTACAAACCTGCAAAATAAATGGATTAAAAAAAACAAAACTGCTTTCGGCCAGACTCGAACCAAGGCTCTGAACAACAATACACGCATCCCTTACCACTGGACAAACTCACACTTGTTGAAATAAAACATAAAAAATTTAATAAAAAATTTATTCAATATTTGAATTCCCAACTGGCGCCAGAACTTCATCTTCTTCCTCTGAAATTCGTAGATTTACCTGCGAATTTTATTGTGAAATTTTCTGCAAGTTTTCCTGCAACCGAAACCTACAAAACACATACTCTCACAAAAACGTACAATTCCCATAAATTGATCATGCCAACATGATCTATACAGTTCATTGGATTCAATTAAGGTCTCAAACATCATTTATATGGTCTATTTCATGAAACCCTAAAAGCTTGGTCGAAACCCTAGCAATGGCCATTTACGATTTAGGTCATGAATCTTCAATTTAATTATCCAGAAAGCTTGCAAACTTCATTCTAAACACAAATCAACAACCAAAATCAGTAAATGATGCATAAACAATGAAAATCAAAAATCAAAAGTTCAAGAACAATCTTGATTTGGTTACGGCTTATGATCATGCTTTTGATGTATATGATGATTGAAATATGATCAGTGAGCCTCAAGGAAGCTAAAGCAACCTTCAAAAGTTATTGAAATTGCTTGAAAGTATGAAACCGAATTTAGAATTTTCTTGAATATTTTTGACTCTTGCTCTTGTTCTTGGAGGCTGGAATTTTCGTCCCTCAGCATTGTGATTAGTTTGTGTACATATAGAGAGTTGAATTAGGTCAAGAATCTTTGGATTTATGGGCTTTGTCTTGGTTGCTTGATCATGAAGATACAACTTGTCTTTTTAGTCAAAAAATCACATAAATCTTTTCCTCTTTGGTCTAGCACGAATTTCAATCTTTCAATCAACTTTAGAACATGTTTATGAGCTTCTAGAATGAAAATCAAATCAAATATATAGCTTTTCATATTTTATTTTGATTTTAAATGATTTTAAATGAATAAAATCAAACTAAATAAAATAAAAATAATAAAAATCTGAATAAATGATTTTTGATTCGTTCATGATGTCATGGTAGTGATTGGGTCATAAAAATGCAAGCCCATGTGGAAAGAATTGGTTCTAAGATCCCATTTGCTCAATAAACCTCTCAAAAATTTCCCAACTTTGCAAAGACACAAATCCCTCAATTTTAAGGCTATGAAGGTTTTCTTGGACATTTTGGAAAGCTTAAAGAGTCCTCTAACAAACCTCTTTGGTTTCATGTCAATATCCTTTACCAATCTCAAGTTATGCCCTTTGGAAGATGTTGACTTTTTGTTGACTTTTGAAATGACCTATAATGTCTTAGCTCATACCTTCCAAATGAAGCATTTTTGGACTTGGCTTGTGAGACACAAATTTGTAGAAAATTCAATTTCCTTCAAAATGAGCTTTGGATGGAAAATGTTTGATGAAGCATGTGAAAGTTATGGCTGGTCAAAGTTCAGTTGACTTTCCTTGTGAAAACCCTAATTTAGAAACTCCTGATTCTTGATGATTTGAAATCTCCTTGATGAATCATGATCAACCTTTGATAAAATGATGGATTTTACTTCATATACTTGATGTTTGCAAAAAATCATGAAGTTTGACTTTGGTTTGACCACAGTTGACCTCAGTTTGACTTTTTAACTACTTTGACTGATTTTTGCATATCTGATCATCTGACTGAGCAAACCTTTTGGGAAAGCCTTGAAACTTGAAATAGGGATTCTTGAAGACATATAGGGTGCTATGATGCTCACTTGAAGCCTTGGAAATCCATTTAGCCTGATGAAATTCAAAACCCTAGTTTAGGATGCATTGCCTAGGAGGATGCATTGTCTGAGGGGATTGTCAAACTTTCTGACTAATTGTGAACCTTGTGAACCTCTTGAGATACCTTGTGAATCTTGTGAACCTCTTGGGATACCTTGTGAATCTTGTGAACCTTGTGAACCTCTTGGGACACCTTAGTACACAATGTCTTGTCTAGGTGAGGGCAAATTTTGGGGTGCAACAGAACGATACCATTATATTTAGTGGGTTTGTTTGTGAATATAATAATGATTTGTTGTAGTTGATTGCATGTTAGTTGTGTATTTGTCGTGTTTTATGTGCCTGTAGTGAGGGTAGTGGCCTTAAGATTGAGTCTTGAGGGTAGTAGGGGTGTATGACTAATAACTTAGAGATTGATGGTGTGTGAAGTAAGGTTAATTAGATTATTTTAATTAATATTTGCTCAACCATAGTATTAAATGGTTATTTAGCATAATTATAGGAGTAATGGTCATTATTATTATTATATTATTATTATTATTATTAATATTATTATAATTATTATTATTATTATTATTAATAATATTAATATTATTTTAATAATTAAAAAGTAACTAGTAAAAGGTGGGTGGAGGAAAATAAGGAGAATAAATAGGTTATAGGTGGACAGTTAAGAAAAAGAGAATTATTAAATAAATAAAATTATAAGATTAATTGGATTAAAAAGAAAGTACGTTATCAGTAGAAAAATAAGAAAGAAGAATAAGGGTTTGACAGAGAATACGTACGCAAGAACGAGAGTCCAATCTGAGATTAGAGCGACCTTCAATCCAAGGTAATGATGGGGTTCTGACTCTATAATGGGATAATTGATGAATGACATGTGTGGTTAGTTATAGAATTGATTTTGTTTGTGTGTTGATTTGTTGTGGTTGATTACCTAAATTGGTTGAGTAGTAGTAAAATGATTAATCTGTGTTGATTGTGTATGATTTTGTTGTGTTGCTGTTGCACTGTGATGGTATAAGAATTGATACCGAAGGTTGGAAGAATTGGTCGAGGTTGTCAAATTAATCGCAGGATAATTAATTTGTGTTGTTGTTGTAGTACTGTGAGATACAGAGACGATATGGTGTGGTTTGAGATTAAGTAGTATGAAACTTATAGGGAACGGAAAAGAAGAAAGGAAATTAAGTTGGGGACGACCGTCCCAGTGTGTGACGCCCGCCTGGGCTTTGGGATGACCATCCCATTGTGTACCGACCGTCACATGGTGTGACGGGGAGGAGAATGTGTGACGAACGTCACTTTGACCAAATTGTGAGTGTTGTTTTCCTATTGCCTCGTCTATTTAACGTATACCTTGTTGGTCTCAGAAACTCTAGTTAGATTAAGTTAAGAATCAATTTGATTATTATAAGTAGTAGTATAATAAAAATTATGTGGCTGGGATTACTTGAGTTGCACTGTAGTAATTAATTAGTAGTAACATTGGTAATGAGTTAAATTGAATATTTAGTAGCAGTAGTGATTAACTAGTACGTAGCAGGCAGAGGTTCAATAGCTAGTCAGTGTTGGAAATTTGTTTACTAACAGTGTAGCATGAAGCATAATAAGAGTCAGTAAGAAGTAGAAATAGCAGAGTGTTAGTAGATAATTAATTAATCAGTTTTAGTCGAGAAAATTGTAGGAATAGTAATGCGGTTAGTTGCAATATAATTGGTTGGGTCTTTGTGTTGTGTTCCGTGTTGTTAAGTTGTAGGCCTTGAGTCAACGTTAATTTGTCATTGTTGTTGAATTGTAGACCTTTGGTCAGTGTTGATTTGTTGTTGTTGAGTTGTTATAGTATGAAGTTGTTGTTAAGTTATTGTAGTATGAAATGGTTGTTGAGTTATCGTAGTAGGTTGTTGTTACTAAGTTGTGATAGTATGTTGTTGTTATAGAAGTTTTCAAAGTAATAATTCTGACTATTTTATTCAATGTATTGTCACAATACAAAGTCATAGTCTCCATTGGTTCAAAACCCAAATTTGATAGAACATTTCATATCCATAAAAGTTCACAAACTCCCAGTGTCATGCCTCTAAACTCAGCTTCAGCACTAGACCTTGCTACTACCGGTTGATTTTTACTCCTCCAAGTTACAAGATTTCCCCTACAAATGTAAAGTAACCAAATGTATACCTTTTATCATTCCTTGAACCTGCACAATCAGCGTCGGTATACCCTTCTACCTTCAAGTTTCCATGATTTGAGAATAAAACTCCTTTTCCAAGAGTGGACTTCAAATATCTCAAGATCCTTTAAACAACATCCATATGAGCTTTCTGTGGATCATGCATAAATTGACTAACGACATTTACTGCATATGCAATATCTTGTCGTGTATGAGACAAGTAAATTATTTTGATCACCGACCTCTGGTATTTCCCTTTGTCTATGTTGGCTGAACTTTGACATTGAAATAGCATATGATTTTGTTCAATTGGAGTATCAACAAGTTTACACCCAAGCAGTCCAGTTTCAGATAGTAAATCAAGAATATACTTTATTTGACATAAAAAATACTATGTTTAGATCTAGCTACTTCAATACCCAAGAAATATTTGAGGTTTCTAAGTTGCTTCATCTCAAATTCAGAAGCGATGTATTTTTGCAAGCTAGACATCTCATCTTGGTCATTCCCAATAACAATCATATCATCTACATAAATAACCAAAACTATAATTTTACCTTCTCCTTTCTTCAAAAATAAGGTATGATCAGAGTTACTTGTTTTATAGCCGAAAGCCTTCATAGACTTAGTAAACTTACCAAACCATGCTCTTGGGGATAGTTTTAATCCATATAGAGTCTTTCTTAACTTGCAAACTTTCATCTCATTTGAATCTATCATACCTCGTGGTAAATCCATATAAATTTCTTCTAAAATTTCTCCATGTAGGAAAGCATTTTTCACATCAAATTATAGAAGAGGCCAATCTTAGTTTGCTGTTAGTGACAAAAGTATTCTCAAGTGTTAAGCTTGGCTACCGGCACAAATCTCTTGATAATCTACACCGTAAGATAGAGTGAAATAAATTAGAAGAGAGAATACAAATCATTTATGGTAATGCAATTAATTACGTGAAAGAAGATGCAAATGAATATTTTTCTGCATTTGCCATTTGCAAAGAAAGGTGATACAAGACAGTTCCTAAGGTATGAGTAATCAACGATGTTCTTATCATATTGTGATAATGAAGGATCTTGTTTTTCTCTCTCAGCCTTTGAATACTTTCTTGCAGACTTTGTTTCCCCCTCAAAATTACTGATTCAACTTAACTTGTTTGTGATGGATCCTGTGAGAGGAATCAAAACAAGAAAACTGACAGAGATTAATGATGCTTCTGCAATTAATTTTGTGGTTTCCATGGATGAAAGAGCACTTAAGCATTTACAATGGCCTTCAACACGAGGAAATGAATACAATCAAAGTCAAAATTTGAGATTTGATAAAATACATCACTTCCCCAATTCCTGCGGCGACATTCATGTTACTCACATCACAATGTGTTTACCTGGATCCAAAGATTCGAGTGACGTGTGGCTTGATCACAAATAATCACAACATGGTTTTGCAACCTGACATGAAATTCCGCAACATAGTCACCAGTTGGCCTCGTAAATTGAAGGACTGCTTGATTTTCGAGAGTTCGAATTTCAACAAACTTTGCGATAAAGGAAAGAGACTAAATGGAAAAATTATAAAATTTTCTAAAGCATCAGAAATAAGGGAATACATTATTGGTGATTCAGGTTATCCCCTATTTCCTTACCTTGTTGTTCTTTATCAAGAGAAAGAACTCTTGGAATCAGAACAACAGAAAGCAAAGTTTAATAGGCTGCATTTGGAAACAAGAATGGTTGCACAAAGAGCATTGGCAAGGCTGAAGGAAATGTGGAAAATCTTTCATGGAAATATGTGGCGGCCGGACAACCATCGGTTGCCGTGGCTTATTCTTGTTTGTTGCTTACTTCCCAACATTGTTATTGACATGCAACATGAAATGAAGGAAGAATCACTATGTCTCTATCATGATAATCATGATTCAGGGTACAGTCAACTTGTTTGTGATGGTGTTGATGAGAAGGGTGTGGCACTAAAGGAAAGTTTGTCTCAGTACTTGAATGGAAGGTTGCATCCATAACATACTTATCAAAATGCATCCTGTGTTTTGGTCCTTTTGGACATTAAGCACGACACCATGAGAAATAGTCATATTTGCACCAACCGCAATAGAAGACATAGGATAGTTCAATAAATCTCTGTACAAAGACAAAGCAAAATGAACACTGGTCTCAGTTTTAAGACTGAAGTTTGATAGGGTTGTAACTTCAACCCTTCACCAGTAACAAGCTTCTTGAAGGTGCAACACAAATAAAACAGTATTCCTAGAACCAGTGTGACAAAAAATATATGCTACAACCTAAGCTACATGGTAACAACACATCTTCACCAATATGTCCTGTTTGTTATCTCCATTGTTTTACCTGCAAAGTTAGATGAAATCATGTAAAAAGTTATATCAGCACTTTCAAGGTGTCAGATTACATGAAAACGGATATAACTTGGTTCAAACTTACCTCAACTATTAGGTCTAGTATATCCATTAGTAACCCCTTCATTGATGGATATTGAAAATTCTTCGGACCATTTTATCTTTTCAGATGCTGGTACAATAGAACCATTAAGGAAAGGGTTCCATAAGCCACCAGGACCAGACAAAACCCATCTTACTTTTATTGGTGGTCTTGTTATGTCATCTTTCCCCGTTTTGCTTTTCTTCCAATGATGAGTTCTTTTGAAATCCTTGAAAAGAAATTCAATTAGTTATCCTGAATGTAAGGTCAGTTCTTGTACTAAAGACTATAATTTTGAAACTTACTGTGGATCGGTACTTAATACCACCACATTATTAAAAGAATAAAGACAAGACAATATACTGACAGTGTAAAACGTTTCCATACAAACGTACAATTAAATCTTGTCGCTTACATATTTATGATTCAATATAACAAACTGACATCATTATTGAAAAGTGATTGGATGACTCGGTAAAAATAATTACACGGTGAAGTATTATATAGTTGAATTTAGAGTAAATTGTTGGTTTAGGCACCTTGGGTGTAGCTCTACATGCATTTTCTCCGATTGAATCTCCCTCAAAATGTCTTGCTGGACGGAACTTTTTTTTAGTCCTAGACTTGATGCCGGTCTGCAGTATATATAGCAGAGATCAAGTCGATGAAAGCCTACAGTATTATATAGATGAATTTAGAGTAAATTGTTGGTTTAGGCACCTTTGGTGTAGCTCTACATGCATTTTCTCCGATTGGATCTCCCTCAAAATCTCTTGCAGGACGAAACTTTTGTTTAGTCCTGGACTTGATGCCGGTCTGCAGTATATATAGCACAGATCAAGTCGATGAAAGCCTACAGTATTATATAGATGAATTTAGAGTAAACTGTTGGTTTAGGCACCTTTGGTGTAGCTCTACATGCATTTTCTCCGATTGGATCTCCCTCAAAACCTCTTGCAGGACGAAACTTTTGTTTAGTCCTAGACTTGATGCCAGTCTGCAGTATATATAGCACAGATCAAGTCGATGAAAGCCTACAGTAGAGAACTCACTACTATAGCCTAGCCAATAAGAAATCTAGCTTATAACATAAATTGGATCCAATTCTTCATTTAGTCGAACAATTAACAGAATCACAGACATCAATTTTTATTGCTTTTATTATTTACTTTTTCAGTGACTCTTTCATTATTTTCTATCAAGAATGAATGTAATTTCCATCATGTACATTAAAGCAAAAACAGTACTAGAACTTCATCATGCAGCAAAACAATCTATATTTGGCTTATTGTCGGGAAACAGCTGAATGATTAATGATTAAGAAAAACATTTATGCTTCCTACAATCTTATAAACCAAATTTATCCAAACAACATTTGCAAAATGATCTGTTTGAGTATCTAGACGTATTTCATTATCTTTTTAAACATCGGGATAGACGCCCCATGTTCCTCCTGTCACTAACTAAAGAGACGTACTAGAAACTGATGTAAACATGAAATTAGAACTTACAGTGTTTTTGTTTTCTAATAGCATTCTTTCAGTAGGAAGATAGTCTCTTGTTTCTTCATTTAGATATCTCTTAACAGATATCAAGGAACGGAATTTCTGTCCAGTGTGTGGCTCTATGTAATACTGGAAATAAAAAATTAAATCAAAACAGGAAAGGAAGAATTTCCAAATGGTTTTATAAATTACTTGTGGAGTTTCAAAAAGTGAGACAAGAACAACGCATTGATGAGCCAAAAAAATATAACAGATAATCCAAGCCTAAACGTGGTAACTATAGATATAAAGCATAGCAAGCTATTAAAACCTCCTTTCCTAGCTTTTGTGTATATTATAAGCAATGCTGTTTAGCTATATAAGCTCAATTTGAATTGGTTCTAGTTCACATTGATTTATCTTATTTATATGGTTTTCTCGATTTTTCAAATGAAGCACTCACCCTTTAATTGAAATGCATAAATTCATCTCGTCAAGTATGAAGGACGGACACCGCAAACAGAACACCAACACTAACACGTCGATACCAGTAAATAATTTGAAAAAATAAATAAACTCAACGTAATCACAAGTGTCAGTGTCAGTTTCAACAGACACTTTTTCAGAGGTGTCGGTGCTAAGAGTGTACAAGTAGGTAGTCAACGGTAATAGTGTTGAGAATGAAAACACTTACGGGAAGCATTTGAAACTTCAACATGAATCAATTTTTCTCTGATAATTTGTATATTTACAAACCCTAAGTGTTGAATTCAAAATGAATTAATAGAAAGAGTCTGAAAACACAATCAAACTCTGCAATCCCTACACCATTGTCACATTGTACATACAAAAAATCAGAAACTATATATATGTGCATAAAATGCAGTGAAAAGATGCATGCATGCATACATGAAAAATGAAATTAAGGGGAAGAGAAAAGATGGTTACCTTGTCAATGTGGTTGGGGTTAGAGATACGGCGTCTTTGCTGAACCAGCCAATCATCAGGAAGCTTCATTATTTTATATCAAGAATGAATGTAATTTCCATCATATTCAATAAAGCAAAATCAGTACTATAACTTCATAATGCTGCAAAACAATCTATATTTGGCTCATTGTCGGGAAAGAGCTGATTCAGCTGAATGACTAGGAGAAACTTTTATGCTCCTACAATCTTATAAACCAAATTTATCTAAAAAATTATAAAATGATTTGTTTGAGTATCAAGATGTATTTCATTATCTTTTCAAACATCGGGATCGATGCCATAGTGTTTCTCCTGTCACTGACTAAAGAGGCATACTAGAAACTGATGTAAACATGTAATTAGAACTTACATTGTTTTGGTTTCCTAATATCATTCTTTCAGTAGGAAGATAGACTCTTGTTTCTCCGTTTAGATATCTCCGAACAGATATCAAAGAACGGAACTTCTGTCCAGTGTGCGGCTCTACGTAATACTGGAAAAAAAAATTATAAAAAAAACAAATTAAATCAATGCAGGAAGGAATGAATTTCCAAATGGTTTTAGCAATTACTCGCGGAGTTTCAAAAAATGAGATGAGAACAACAAAATGATGAGCCTAACAATAATAACAGAGAATCCAAGCCTAAATGTGCTAACTATAGATATAAAGCATAACAAGGAATTATTATAACTTCTCTTCCTAACTTTTGTGTATATTATAAGCAATGTTGTTTAGCTATACAGGCTCAATTTGAATTGATTCTAGTTCACATTGATTTATCCTATGCATGTGATTCCCACGATTTTTCAAATGAAGCACTGACCCTTTAATAGAAATGAATAAATTTACTCTTCTCAATCAACTATGAAGGATGGACACGTCGACATCGATAATAATTTTAAAAGATAGATAAATTAAATGTAATCACAAGTGTCAGTGTCGGTTTCAAACAGTGTCGGTTTCAAACACGGACAATACACTGAAAACTTTTTTCAGAGGTGTCGGTACTACAAATTCAGAGATAACATTAATAGTGTTGAGAATGAAAACACTTATTGAAAGCATTTGAAACTTCAACATTAATAAGCTATTCTCTAATAGTTTGCATATTTACAAACCCTAAGTGTTGAATTCAAAATTAATTAATAGAAATAGTTTGAAAACACAATCGAACCCAGACATCCCTACACCATTTCCACATTGTGCAAAGAAAAGAATCAGAAACTATATATATATGTGCATAAAATGCAGTGAAAAGATGCATGCATGCATGAAAAATGGAAGAGAAATGAAGGTTACCTTGTCAACGTGGTCGGGGTTAGAGATACGGGGTCTTTGCTGAACCAGCCAATCATCGGGGAGGTTGAACCGTGACGGAGTAATTATCTTCAATTGTTTTCCCGTTGAAGTGGTTGGATTGTGATTGAGATCTTGATTTTCATCATCGACGGATGAGTTCCGTGCTATCGTCAATGACATTCTGTTACTTGGGACTCACTCACATACTCATAGACTCACAGTCAAAAAGTAAAGCAAAAGTCTCAGTATTTATGGTGGTAGTAAATATTTCTTTTTTACTGCTTCTTATCTCTTTTTACTTTTTTAGAATTGTTTCGAGTTTTGGATTTCTGATACCAATTAAAAACAATTATCAACTAATTTAAACATAACATTTATTTTTAAAAAATTTTAGTATATTTTAATTAGTTGTATATATAAAATTGTTTTACACTGAGATCATTATACCTTCAAATTTTTATGTAATGATTTATTGGAGAAATTCATTGATTCAGTTGAAAATGAATTCACTTATACATCGATCGATTGTTGATTCAACTTTTGTTGTAGATGTGATGATCTTTTTTATGAATAATATTTAAGTATCTCTCTAAATGTTTAATGAGTCTTGAGGAATCCGATTCACACAAACTTTCTTAAAACAAAAACAATAAATTAATAATGATATTCATTAATTCCATTAGAATTGCAAGACTTATAATTGAAAAGGATTTTTTTTATCAAAGCGTATTAAAATAGGGCTTAGATTAATACATATCTCTAATCAATTATCTTATGATACTAATTAATTAGACATGACAAATTTCGAACCAAACTAGTCACAAATTCAGAGTTTAATTGATTAATAAGGTTTCTAATCGATTAGAGGGAATGATTTTACTTTCCAAATTGGTTAGGATGCTGGCCATAATTGATTTTAAAAATGATTTTGAAATAAATGATTTTTTTTTGTAAGCATTAGATCATCCTAGCTTCAATTTTTGATAACTTCAATCTTTTATACTTAAATAGTATTCGTAATTATTTTAACTTTGTTATTTTGTGATAACTCGATTTTGTATCATATTTTTCGATCCATTTCGCGCGTTATTGTTTACCGTTTTATCGAGACTTTATCATTTTACTTGCATTTTACTGATGTTTCTCTTTGTTTTCCCTTGACAGGTGTTACACAAGCAATATAGAAGAAAAGAAGCAAAAATGAGCTAAAGGATAAAGAAAAGCAACTTAAATTGAAGATTTTGGCCTCTCTACACCAATGGCGTTCGCCATTTGTTTTGCCTTGGGAAATGGCGTTCACCATTACCCCCAAAGGAGGGAAATCACATTTTGAAAAAATGGCGTTCGCCATTTGCATACGGCAATCGTCATTATGCGCGGGAGCAGTTTTTCAGCAACAGTTTGGCAGTTTTGCTCCGTTTGAATTCAAATATTCCCAAAACTTCTTGGAGCCAAAATTTTCCTATAAATAGACCCTCAAAGGTCTGCATTTGCATCCAAGTTTGTGCGCGGAAGCGCTGCCGAATTTGTTTCATAGATTTAAGCATTATAATACTTGTAAAAGTGACAATAACTCACATCGAGGGGTTGTCACAACCGTTTACTTTCTATTTTTTTCTCTGTACTCTTGGATCAACCTTGTCATCATATTAATAGAAGATTATTTCAGATACATTTTCTCTATTTCAATTCCCTCATTTATTTCAAGTCATTTATAGGTTCTTTATTTATCACTTTATTATTATAGTTATCGTATTCTATAGTGTTATTGTATTCTATATTGTTATTGTATTCTATATTGTTATCGTATTTTATAATTGTTCAAGCATGTTGTCCTTAATTATGTTTATCATGTTTACTTTGTTTATGTTTAATTATATGTCTGGCTAAATTTGCATGAGCCCGTAGTTTGAGGATCGTCGTCTTGACGGGACTCCTTAGGATAATTGACACAACTTGTATGCTTGAAATTCTGGTTTTGTGTTCTAAGATTAATTTAGGTAGTATTGTCGTGAGAGCGAGAGGCTTCTTACCAGCGTTTTTCACGAGAGTGAGAAATGCACTAAGATGAGTCCAATAGAGCGATAGTTTGAGGCACGCGTCAGATAGTAGGCACAGGACACTGGAACCTAAACACAGCGAGAGCGCTTTAGGTGTTTCATTTCGATCTTATCCATCTTCAAAACGACGTCATTTAATTATCGAGCGAGCGAGAGCAAAATCTTTTGGTTTTCTGTCGTGGCTCGGTCAATAGCGCGAGAGTGTGAGATTGAACCTTTAGGTTGGTATTTTCGTCAGAACAACTTCAACATTCATTTCAGCCCCGGAACCTATAGAGTCCCTAAGAACCCCGGAAATCACTCTACGGCCTTAGTTCCCTTATTTGTTTTAGACCCTTTTATTTTAGTTATTTCTTTATCGTTTTTATCTGTGACAATCTCTAGTCTTAGCTTTGCACCGCAACGATATATTATAATAGTTTGACATTGGTCTCTGTGGTTCGACAATCTTTTATATTACTTCGATAGATCTGTGCACTTGCGGAACGATCAAGTTTTTGGTGTCTTTGTCGGGGACCAACAGTAAATATTGTTATTTTGTTGTTGCATCGTATAGACTAAGGCACTCTTGTTTCATAAAAATAAAATAAAAATAATAAAAAAAATAAAATTATGTATCGTCCAAACTTTCTCTATGATTATCACTCACAGTATCTCGAGGAACCACATCCAAATTACCTCTACGATTACCACTCCCAAAATTTTGAGGAACCACACCCAAATTTTTCCTACAATCACCAGTCCCAGAATTTTGATGAATCGCAAGAATCCATATCCAACCTTGAAATACTAATGGAGGATTTCAACAAGACACTAACTCATTCTCACCCAAATCACCATTCCCAATACTTTGAGGAACCACGAGAATCCTATAATTCCAACCTCGAAATATTAGTGGAGGATTTCATTGAAATGACAATTAATTCTAGGCTTAAATCTATGATAGAGCGCTTTGTGGAGACACAAACTATCCAGAATGAAGAGTTTAGAAACCAACATCTACAAAGTTATGAAACCTTTATGTGGATGAACATTGTGGTCGAGTCCCTTGCGACTCACACTGAGGCATTGGAGACTCAAATCTCTCTAATTGCACAGAAACCTATAGGACCCTCTCCTGAGAGACATGTGGATGTTGTAACAACCAATACTAAAAGAGAAATTGAAAATCCTAAGGAAATTGATAATGAGGTTGATGAGAGTGACAATGATATTGAGGGGAGTTATGATGAGAAAGGAGTAGAGATTGAGAAAAATCTCCCGACACCATCCAAAAAGAAGGTCATCGAAGAGGTAGAAAAGAAAGCATCTAATGTTATTCCCCATCCATATACCCTATCAATTTCTTTCCCGCATAGGTTTGTAGACTCCCAATCCAAAACAAATATGGATGTATTGGAAAATTTATGCACCAATGTACCCTTGTTTGAGATCCAACATAAAAAGAGAAAATTAGAGGAGCATGAAACTAGGGATATCATTATTGTTAAGAGGGTGAGGTTAGACTTTGAGATAGTGGATGAAATAGCTAAGCCGAAATTTGAAAAGTTGATACTTAGGATAGATCTAGAATCACCACCACAAATTCAAAAGAATGAACCACCCCACATATGGAAGAAAAGAAAAGGTGATGGGTATGTGAGATGACTTGATAAGTGGCCATGGAAACCAAAGATTATTAGTCGTCGAGCTATCGACGTTAAACAAAGCCCTGCGTGGGAGGTAACCCACAAACTTTTAATTTAATTTTATACTTTTTTTTTGTTTGCAGGAAATAAAGGTATGTATTGTTTGTCTCATCTCAGCTTCTTCTAGGTGCCCACGGACATTCATGCGAATGTCGCTGCTGCTGGTGACATTGATACCGCACTGTACTTTTCTAACACTTTTGCTGGTACTTCCTCTGGAAATGGGCAGCATCATGATTTTTTTTTTCAGAAGAGAGAAAATTCAACAAATAGAGGTATCTCAAAGCGCCCACCGCCGAAGCAAAAGTGGTCAGAAAAGACATGGACAATAAGAGAGGGTTAGAGAGGATTTGACATGCAATGACATTCATACAGGTTCTATAATTCCTTTTTCCACCTTTTATCAAAACATTGAGGACAATGTTTAGTTTAAGTGTGGGAGAGGAACTTTACCGCTTTCAATTTACCGTTTTTTAGTTTCAGTTTGTTTCTTTATTGAGTCATATGTGATAATGAGTCAAATTTTTACTTTAATTTTTCGTTGTTTGTAAATTCCCTGAAACTTGGCCCCATTTTAAAAAAAATAGTTTTGATTCATTGGCATGACACCAAATAAGTTACCCTATTTTGCTTAGGCTATGTTAGGCTAGACTTAGGAAAGTTTTTGAAAAGATCGGTACCGTTTTTACACCCTAGTCTCCAATTAAGTGATGTTAGTTTAGATAGGAATTATGTCGAGACCATGTTATAAAGTTCTATGTAGCTTCTTGATTAGTTTATCTTAGCAGTCAACATCATCCTTAGATGCGAACTAAGTAACAAACTGATGCAAATATGTGTTGATCTCAAAGTTGTGTTTATGTTCTTTCATAGAAAAATGTGAATCAAAGACATGTTCTTACTAAGTTAGGTGGTCCTCACCCGACTATTTATCCCAAAGGAGCAGAATCTTGAAATTCATAAGCAAAAGAAAAAAAAAAGTAGAGAAAAAAAAAGCAAAAAGAAAAAGAAAAAACAAATTTTGTGAATAAGAGATCAAACACTAACAGGTTCGATTACCATGTAGGCAAAAGGATAGCGGGCTTAATGTGATTGTGCAAGAATGAAAAAGAAGTGAAATAGAATGGTTAATAGTAGGTCGAAGTATAATATCATGATTCAAGTTTATGTTGCATAGGAGGAGAATCTTTGTCTGCTTTAGGTGGATTTGTGTCATTACGGTATCCTTAGATTCACTATTTGAGTATCTTACCATTTGGTTGTGTCGTGCCTAAGAGTCGAACGACGCAATTAATTGATTAGCTAGTGGGGATTTTGCTTGAGGACAAGCAAAATTCTAAGTGTGGGGGAGTTTGATAACTCGAATTTGTATTGTATTTTCCGATCCATTTCGCGCGTTATTGTTTACCATTTTATCGAGTCTTTATCATTTTACTTTCCTTTTACTAATGTTTCTCTTTGTTTTCCCTTGATAGGTGTTACACAAGCAATATGGAAGAAAAGAAGCAAAAATGAGCTAAAGGATGAAGAAAAGCAACTTAAATTGAAGATTTTGGCCTCTCTACACCAATGGCGTTCACCATTTGTTTTGCCTTGGGGAATGGTGTTCGCCATTACCCCAAAAGGAGGGAAATCACATTTTGAACAAATGGCATTCGCCATTTGCATACGGCGATCGCCATTATGCGCGGGAGCAGTTTTTCAACAACAGTTTGGCAGTTTTGCTCCGTTTGAATTCAAATTTTCCCAGAAATTCTTGGAGCCAAAATTTCCTATAAATAAACCCTCAAAGGTCTGCATTTGTATCCAAGTTTGTGCACGGAAGCGCTGCCAATTTTTTTTCATAGATTTAAACATTATAATACTTGTAAAAGTGACAATAACTCACATCGAGGGGTTATCACAACCGTTTACTTTCTGTCTTTTTCTCTGTACTCTTGGATCAACATTGTCATCATATTAATAGAAGATTATTTCAGTTCCATTTTATCTATTTCAATTCCCGCATTTATTTCAAGTCATTTACAGGTTCTTTATTTATCACTTTATTATTATAGTTATCATATTCTATATTGTTATCGTATTCTATATTGTTACTGTATTCTATATTGTTATGGTATTCTATAATTGTTCAAGCATGTTGTCCTTAATTATGTTTATCATGTTTAGTTTTTTATGTTTAATTATATGTCTGGCTAAATTTGTATGAGTCCGTAGTTTGAGGATCGTCGTCTCGACGAGACTCTTTAGGATAACCGACACTACTTGTATGCTTGAAATTCTGGTTTTGTGTTCTAAGATTAATTTAGGTAGTCTTGTCGTGAAAGCGAGAGGCTTCTTACTAGCGTTTTGTCACGAGAGTGAGAAATGCACTAAGACGAGTCCAATAGAGCGAGAGTTTGAGGTACGCGTCAGATAGGAGGCACAGGACATTGGAACCTAAACACAACGAGAGCACTTTAGGTATTTCATTTCGATCTTATCTATCTTCAAAAATACGTCCTTTAATTACCGAGCGAGAAAGAGCAAAATCTTGGGGTTTTCGGTCACGGCTCGGTCAATAGCGCGAGAGTGTGAGATCGAACCTTTAGGTTGGTATTTTCGTCAGAACAACTTCAACATTCATTTCAGCCTCGGAACCTATAGAGTCCCTAAGAACCTCGGATATCACTATACGGCCTCGGTTCCCTTATTTGTTTTAGACCCTTTTATTTTAGTTATTTCTTTATTGTTTTTATCCCTGACAATATCTAGCCTTAGCTTTGCACCACAACGATAGATTACAATAGTTTGACATTGGTCTCTGTGGTTCGACAATCTTTTATATTACTTCGATAGATCTGTGCACTTGCAGAGCGATCATTTTGTCATCATCAAAATCACAGACATTATCATCATAACATATACAACACATAGAACCACAAGTGAAAATTATTCTTAAGTAGATAAATTTCATTAGATACCATTCCGCTTTCAATAATCCTTTGTGAAAATAGATCATGAGACACACAAGATTCAGGGGAGTTGCATAACATTTTAATGAATAATTTATTTAACTAGTGAAAAAAGACTATAGAGGAATTAGGATAAATATAAGACAAAGGACAAAGTTAACGTGGAAACTAGAGTTGGACACCACGACTGTCACCAACATGAGCATGACTAAAACACCAGACTAGGGCACCACAACTGTCACCAACATGACCACGACCACTACGACTACCTCCAATGTGAAAATCACCTCGACCTATGGCTAAATTATGTAGTAATAAGGTGTGATTCCACAAGGGAAGACCATATAATCTGGAAAAAAAGAACATTAGTAAGGTTATCAATCAGTTTACTAGACATGACACAATAATTGTTGGAGAGGGTTCGTGGAATAATGTGTGGGCAATTAAAATCATTCTTAAAGGCTTTCAACTTATCTTCGGATTAGAGATTAACTTTAATAAAAGCACGTTGTTTGGTTTTGGAGTTGATGACTCCTTTTTTAGGGCGACCGAATCTTTCTTAGCTTGCAAAATTCAGAACTGTCCGTTCAAATTCCTTGGTATTCAAATAAGAGGAAACCATAGACTAGTTTCATTTTGGAAACCAGTTATTGACAAGGTACAAACAAGGTTATCTTCTTGGAAGGTAAAATTCATGTCTATGGGAGGAAGATCAACACTCATCAAGTCGGTTCTCTCAAACTTACCCATTCACTTTATGTCATTTTATAAAGTACCCTGCAAAGTGATCAAGATTCTTACGTCTATCCAAAGGAGGTTTTTATAGAATGGTTCCACTACAAATAAAGGAATAGCTTGGATTAATTGGGGTACGGTTTGTAAACCGAAGAGGGAATGCATCCTAGGAGTTCTTGACATTAAGGCTTTCAATACTGCTCTGATTTCAAAATGGATATGGAAAATTTTTAATACAGATGCAAACTTATGGGATGACATTATTGAAGGTCGTTATGGGAATTACATTTTCAATCTGATTCGAGGCGTTCATCCTAAATATAAGGTACCTGCATCTTTATGGTGGCGTGACTTGTTCAAGTTTGCAAAATTAAGAGAAAAACCTTTTGTGGACACACTTAAATTCAAGGTTGGAAATGGTAAAAATACCTTCTCTTGGTTATCAAATTGGATTGGTTCGGAATCTCTTGCATCTCGATTCCGTTGGTTTGGGTGGTTGCAATTAATTGGGATAGCAAAGTTGCGGACAACGATCATTGGAAAGGTAATAATTGGAGGTGGAAACTTTTACTGTTACATGATTTGATTGATGTTAATGTTCAAATAGAACTCATTGGTTTGTTGGAGGAATTGGAACCAGTGGTTTTAGACAAAGAAAGGGATGATACAGTCATGTGGGACTACAAGAATCATATTTCATACTCTGTTAAAGCTGGTTACCACATGATCTTTCATAATTCGGCGGCAAATGAGGTACCAGAAGTTTAGGAAGATATGTTTCGTTTGATTTGGTCGGCAAACTCCCCTTTGAAGACAATTTTATTTGGCTGGAGAAATATTCACAATAGACTTTCCACTCGTGATAATTTAATCATCTGCGGAGTTATCACAATTCCGTTTGAAAAGGTTTGCCCGTTTTGTTTTCTTCAGGATGAGAATTTGTTTCGTTTATTATTCTTTTGTAGAAGTAGTAGAGTTTGGGCTTGTATTCAAAGTTGGTTGGAGATTAGAATTCCTATGACTAATAACATTGTTGATCATTTATCGGAATGGATTGGAGCATTACAAATAGGGATGTTAATATCAAGAATGCAATTGGATTGTGGCTCATTATTGGTTGGTGTTTATGGATAGCCAGGAATAACATAATGTTTAATGATGGAGTTTGCGATGGCGAATTGGTTGCTCATAGGATTCTTTCTCTATCTCGGTGGTGGATAGGAAAGAAAGTTAAAAGAAATTTTACATGTAATTATTATGAATGGGTTAAAAACCCTTGTGACTTTTTATTGGTGTTAATTTTGGTCGGGTATTTTAGTTTTATAAATGGGTTCGGATACTCCTTTGTATCCGTGAAATATAATTTTGCTTATTAAAAAAAAATTACATAGACAAAATATAGAATCAAAGTCAAACCACCTGATACTTTGAATCAAGACTAGAAATTTAACTTCAAAAAATAATCCTTTGAATCAAGACTAGAAATTTAACTTCAAAAAATAATCCATAAACTTACGTTTGTTTTACATGGGTTTGAAAAATATTTGTAAATGAGTATAAATGCTATATAGATTATCAGATATACCATACATAAATGTTAATAAATTCAACGACTCTTTCACAGTCATGCAATGAAAAATAATATATTGAATTCTTCTATGAATTCACAAATAAGACTAAAATGTGTATTATTTGTATTCCAAATCAATATTATTACTGCCTTTGATTCTTTTGAACATAGCTTCGTTAAATGCCTATCATTTCTCATTTTTCATTTCTCACTCCTTTGAGACTGACTTCAACTAAATAGTTCGATTTCACATTGCTCTCACTCCATCAAATTTGTCGTTAGCGAAATGATTTGCAAATACCTTAGTTACTTCTTGCTTCATGAAACAGTGACTACAATTGGTGGAGAAATAAATATTATTGTGTGAAAACTACATTGTTCCAATTTGGTGTCTATTTATTACACTGCATCTCATATTGGTATTATAATACTGTTTGTTTCGTGGCACATCTTTTACTAACTTAAGCAGATCCTAGTGTCATCAACCACAATAATATTTGTTTATAAGCTAAAGTTATAGAACTAAATTAAAAAGGGACAAAAACTAGTTTCTATTTCCCTGTAAAAAGACGGAGCTAAACGAAACGAGCCATTGGTTTATCGATGATGTTGGAACTTCAATCCTTCACCATTTTGCCTATCAAAAATGTAATATTACTCCTAGAACCATTGCAACACAAAATACATTATTGTAACCAGTGAACTAGAACGATCTCTGCATATATGCTACAATCTAAGCTACATTGTAACAGCACACAGTCGCCAATGTGTCAAGTCATCTCCATTATGAATCCTGCAAAGATAGATGAAATAAATTAACTGATATATCAATGCTTCTAAAGGCCTCAAATTACATGAAAACAGATATGACTTGGTTCAAGCTTACCTAACTATTAAGTCTAGTGTCAATCAGTAACTCCTTCATTAATCGATATTGAAAATGCTTTGGACCATTTCGCCATTTTAGATTCTGGTACAACAGAATCATCTAGGAAAGGATTCCAGAAGCCACCGGGACCAGACAAAACCCAGCTTACTTTTGCGGGTGGTCTTGTTAAGTCATGGATTGAACCTTTTCCTTCTTTCCCCGATTTGGTTTTCTTCTTAGAATGAGTTTTTTCGGAAAGCTTGAAAAGAAATTCAATTAGCTACACTCAATCTAAGATCAGCTCTTGTAATAAAGAAAATAGTATTGAAACTCACTAATTGAAAAGGTTTTTGAGTCGTAGGAGCACTTCTCTTTCCAGAACCGCATTTGAAAATTATCTGCAAAGGAAGCACAAATTAGATAGTGGTAAACTGGCAATCCATGCAAATAAGAGCTTAAAGACTATGCTCTTAAATTGTAAAACATTTTTACATAATCATCCAATCCGATTTTGCCACATAGATATACGGTGAATTAATATATCGAAGTGACATTATTATTAAATTTGATCAGATAGCCATGTAAAAAAATTGCAATGCAAGTACATAGTCTTTAGATTCCTTATTGATTTGTTAAACTGAGTGATTTGATTGTTTGGTTTAGGCACCTTGGGTGTAGGTCTACATGCATTTTCTCCCGTTAAACCTCCTCCCTCGAAATCTCTCACCGATAAACCTCCTCCCTCGAAATCTCTCACCTGACGAAACTTTTGTTTAGTCTTAGACTTGATGCGTGTCTGCAGTAAAAATAGCACAGATCAAGTCATCAAAATAACTTCAAATCACAAGCAAATTGGAGTAAATGTTGCAGCTATGATCAAGGGCAGTAAATGTTCACTTAAAGATGCCAAAGGAAATTACACAGAATTAAAATGAAAACTGTCCAAAAGATAACCATAAAAGGAAATTTCATATGTAAAAAGAATTAGAAAATCAGGCATTTTTCCTGACAAAATAACAGTCAATTTTCAAAAACTATTAAGAGGATAATTTAACCACTATTACATGCCAAAATTTTATCTAATTAAACCAAAGACAAATAAATTAATAATACAAATAAAATAAACTAATCAAAAGCTAGTCTATTTGTCTGTCTGTCTTACAAGATCTTCTTAATCTTGTATCCCAAACCAAAAATATTGCAGAGACCTTAAAATCCAGAGATTAAGATGTGAGAGCATCCAGTATTTAAGAGTTCTGTTTTCTTTGTATCAAATCAGATCAATCTGGAACTCGCACTTCTTATACTTGGTTAGATAGGAAAAGCGATTCATCCAACAAACTAGACTGACACCACAAAATATAGAAAACTCACTTTTATAGACTAGCTGATAAAAAAAGCTAGCTTAAAACATAAATGGGAATACCATTTTTCATTTCTAGTCAAAAAATGAATCAAAGTGATTATTTCATATCAAGAATGAATGTAATTTCCATCATATACACTAGAGCAAAAACAGCACTATAATCTGATCGTGCAGCAAAACAATATATATTAAGCTGATTAATTAAGGAAAACTTGCATGTTATAAACCAAATATATCTTTTCAAACACGAGGAGAGATTCTACTGAGATTTCCCTGCTGCTACTAACTAAAAAGACATACATACATGCAAGAAACTGATGTAAAAATGAAAATGAACTCACAGTGTTTCTGTTTCCTGAAATCATTCTCTCAGCAGGAAGATAATCTTTTGTTTCTTCATTTAGATATCTCTGAACAGATACCAAAGAACGGAACTTCTGTCCTGTGTTTGGTTCTATGTAATACTGAAAAATATATAAGATTTATAAATAATAACAATACAATAATGAGCCAAAAATAACAGAGAAATCTAGCAAGTGGTTAAACACTCTATCCTAGCTTTTGTATGTTACTCAAGGTTTTAAAGAAACTGTGTGTTACCGCAAAAACGGCCACGACAAGACGGTATTGAAAAGTTCCAATACCGATACTCAAGGGTTTAAAAAATGATATGCGTGAAAACGGTCGCACCAAAACGGTATCAGCACTTACCGTTTTTAAATTAAGAGAACAAATTATAGTTAATTCACACTATGACGACCGCATTCAATCTGGCGACACCTGTACCGACCGAAATTGCAAAAGCCTTTACGCGACCATTTTCTGAAACACTGCCTATAGGTTTGTTATTCACAGTTTTTCTAATAAAGAACAAATTGTGGTAAATTCACACCATGACGACCTTAATTGGCATCGCAAACACCTTTACCGACCAAAATTGCAAAAGTTTTTAGGCGACCGCCTATGGCTTTCTAAAACCTAGATGTTAATTACTACATGGTTGAATCAAGTGTAACTTTTCCTAGTTCATATTGAATTATCCAAATGAAGCACTAACCCTTTAATAGAAATGCATATATTCATCATGAGTGAAACACCAACATTAACAATATTGAAAAAGAAAACACTTCTAAACACCATTTAAAAAGCATTTCAGACATATATCATCTAAAATTGGAATTTTCTTAATATTTTCATTACAAACCCTAGGTTGAATTCAAAATGAATGAATAAAAAGCGTTAAATATGAAAGAGAAAACAAGATTACCCTATCCACCCTTTCAACATGGCTAGGGCTACGGCGGCGGTGTTGTTCAACCAACCAACCATCGGGAAGATTGAACGGTGGTGATCGGACCACAATCTGCAAATCTTTTTCCCTTGAATTTGTCTTCCGCGATGACATGCTGATCGATGAGGTTTCAGTTGTTGTTGTTGTGACACTAGCATGTAAAGTTTTTACATTTCTGAAAAATGGTGATGTGGCTAACGAAAACTAACGTGGCGTTGGTGAGTGATAGTAGTGACGGTGAGGTGGCAAATAGAATTATCTGGCGTTTCTATCGGAAGTGGTTTTGTGGGAGTTAGGTGGCAGAGATAGCTGGTGTTAACAGTTGGAGTTAAGAGGAACTTTGATAAAGTCGCCATTATCGCGTAGGATGCAACACAACTTTGAACAAAATGGGAATAAATAAACTTTAGTAATTTTTTAAAGCATTCTATAAGTATTCATATATGAATGTTTTTTTTTTTCTTCAGATTTTGGAGATATATTTTTGAACGTATTAAATTCAAATTAAATATTAAAATATTTTGAATATGTATTTTCATAATAATTTAAAAATGTATATTATACACCATACTCAAAAGTTATTTTATAAGTTTATTATATTGGAGATGCATTTTTGTTTATTTTACGGAGACACTCTTCTGTAATCTATCAAAACATATTTGTTTATGTTATGTTTTGGTTACGTGTATTTAAATGAAAATTTATAAATATTATGTGACACGATTTAAATCATACAATTGATGAGAACAAAAGTAAAGTTCATAAATTCAGATGGTCCAAAAATCTCATGAATAAATAAAGTTAAGAACAACGATAAAGTAGTATGATATGAAAATAAAATAAAAGTCATAGTACTACTATTATATATTAATGCACTATTATGTATGTTGGACTACATCTCATGTGTCTCTTTTGCCTCATCGGACTCCTCAGCCATCAATTCTCATTGTCCTCTAACAATGTCTATGGTACATCAATACCCTCGTACCTCTGTCATAATGGCATCTAGGACTTGCCTCACATCAGACCCATCATGGAAGGTACCTCTGTCAATGCATGTTTGTGCAATTTCCACTATGCAATGCCATCTAGACAAGACATCATTATCATGATCTAACTGTGTTTGTTCCTCGTCTAGTATCTCCTGATGAGCTTGCATTGGAGGATCTCCTGGAACAACATGCACCATGTACGGATGTGACACCCTGAAGAACCACCTGATATATCCATCGTAGTAGCTCTAATTGCTCACAAATAAGGTACTATATGCCTCCTCCATTACCAAATGACTCTCATAATCATTAAATATGGCATACATTTGTCTACGTGTAAAAGTAAGAGGAGAAGAGACCACAGTGTGTTTGAGAATGGTCAAAGTGTAGTCGAACTGCCACATGATACGCTCAGGAAGATGAGGAATAGTGAAACGTGATCCACGAGCCTACCATCCAGAGTATAGCATTATCTCGTCAAATGGCCGCGTCTCACGGTGATCGACATGGTTGTTGAAGGTGAATGTCCTCAGCAACCAAGTGGTCAATATATACTCTGAACGACTCTATCGCCTGGTTCCATCTAAACAGGGAAAGTAAAGTAGCACGCGACATATCCTCGGTGTAAGTCGGTACACTCGCCCAACCGGAGATGCGCGGGAAGTGCTTAGTGATCAAAGCCTGAAAATTTTGGAACACATTGTAAACACCCCAAATTTGCCCTCACCCATTCACACCATGGCTTGTGATCTCCTCATATGCATAAACTCAATCATAGCATCTCATATTACATTTTTGATTCATTGCATTGGTTCAAAGTCATCTGCATCTAGGGTTTGTGATCTGAGCAATCCATGAGCTTCTTGAGCCACTCCAAAGGTCATCAATCACTTCAAAGGGGTCCATGTATGTTCAAGCATCATATTATATCCTCTCAAAGTCAAGAATGTCAAAAAAATCACAAGAACTGAGAATGGCATGGAAGCAGAGCCAGGTTTGACTACACAGATGACCTAGAATTAGGGTTTTGGTTTCAGAGGCCATAACTCCAAATTTTTTGGTCATTCTTGTTTCTATTGGTCTCTATATGGTATAGGGATCATGCATATCAATTTTCATGAAGAAATTCCATGAGGAAGTCATCTGATCAAGGGTTGACTTTCTAAGCAAGTCAGTGCAAAATCAGGGCATCTGAGGCCCCCAATGACCCAACCAAAGGGTGTTCTTCATCATTTTGATTGTGTATGATCTTTATTTGATCATAGAAGATGTTGGAAGTTCACAAAATTGAAGAATCTCAAGTCATTTGCAAAGTTGACTTTTTGGGAAAGTTGACTTTTAATGAAAATTGCCATTTTGGGAAACTTTTTCAACCCTTGCTTTTTGATTCAAAAATGCTTCAAATGAAAAAAATTTGGTCATGAAAGTTGTAGAATGGATCATTCCCTTTTCAAAAAGTACAAGAACTTGACCTAATTCATTTTGGATCAAAAGTTATGGCTTGTCAAAGTTGGCTAAAATCACAAAATTTGAAGTTTTCTACCAAAGAGGTATTTTGCAAAATGGCATGATCAAGTGTTCTAAAGGCCTCAAATGTGTATCATTTCTTCACAACATGATCATGTGATATCTAAAATTCAGAATGGGCCAAGGGATCACTCATTTTCATGACTTATGGAGCAAGAAATTTCAAAGGAAGCAAAAGTGAAGCAAGTTGCAAAAACTCACTCAAGTTCTAATCCACTTGCTTGCTGACTCCATAATCAATCCTAGGGCTCTCCACACTTCTTGCTGCGCAGGACACCCCATTTGTCCTTGGCTAGCTAGTAGCCCATGCCTCTCTTACACCAATTTGACATTTTGGCAACTTGAGCCATACCAATCACAGCAGTACACATCAACTCATCTGACCAATCCCTTTTGTTTATACAAACAAAAAGAAAGCCAGAGCACATAAGACACAAGCCTGAAAGAACCAAGAACACAGCTCTCTCATTTTTCCACCCCATTTGCAAAACTCTTCGAAACCCTCTCCATAAGCTGCAAACACATAAACAAACTTCACAAAAAAAACTCAGCATGCTTCACTGATCAAAAACCACCCATCACCATAGCCTGAAACTCCCTGAATCAGAAATACGATCACCCCCCCTTGAACAGAACTTCTGTAATCTTCCAAACCAGCCATCACAAACTTCTTCCAAGTATCAAGACTTCATCAGGGGCCTAAGAGGAGTGGTTTGCACAAAGAAAGAAGGTCAGAAAGTTGCAAACTGAGAAAGCTCAAAGCTCAGGTATCTCAAGAACTTTTTTTCCAGAAATGAGTTTTTAAGTTTCTAAATTGTTCCTCATGCTTTGCTGATCACTCTGATGTTTTTACTTTTGGAAATGGTTGAGAAATAAGCATGTAATCGTGTTCTGAAACTTTTCTGACCTAAATATGTTTTGCTTCGATTCGCATGATTGATGAATGAAAAATGATTTTTGTTTGGGGGTTTTGATTCAGTGTTGAATGGGGATGATTTCTGGGCGATTATGGTTCATTTTCATAGCCTAGGGAGAGATTTAGCAACTTTCAGGTGAGGGTCTTGCCGGAGAAGACGACCGGAAGTCTTCTCCGGCCACCTGAAAGTGATTAGGGTTTAATCTGTGTAATTAATGTAGTTTGAATGTGGTGCGTTGATCTGTCTGACTTAGTCAACTCCCGCGCGTGTTCAAGGGTCCAGATCCTTTGCTTAGCCCTAATCTCATTTTATTTAATTAATTAATTCAGATTAGTTTAATTAGGTTAGTTTGAATATCAGCCTTTGATTATGGCGCCAGTCAATGCGCGCGTTTCCAAGTTCAAACCTCAGCCATTGATCATGCTTACTTTCATTTAATTTCAGTTTTATTTTCATTTTGATTCATTTATTTTCTTCATTTTATTTAAAATAGTAAAACATTTTAAAAAATTCTGAAAATTTTTATACAACCTTTTATTAATTTTCAGAAGCCAAAAACATTTTTATTTTTATTTTTTGCATAAAAAAATATTTTTAAATCATTTAAAAGATTATTTTTAATTAATTAATGAGAATTAATTAATTAAAAATACTTTTAAGTATTTAAAAATCACCAAAAAATTCATGAAACATTTACAATCATTTAGAAACATTGTCCAACCTTCAAACCAAATTTCTTTTTTGATCTTGATGTCTTTTGACAATTTCCCATGGAATTAATTTCATTTCAAGGCATTGTTTTGATCCTAACTTTGAAAATTCATTTCTGCCTAGTCTTTAAGAGTTGGACTTTGATTCTTTTTGCATTGCATCTAGTATAGCATGTAGTTTATAGGATTAAATTGGCATGATTTGATCTTGCATTTTCATTTTGTTTGACATTTTTCTTGACAAGGTACCTTAAAACCCTAGCAATCTTAGGAAATTCATAACTTTCACTAGGTTAAGAATTGGATCCCCTCCTTTGGGCAGTGAGTTTGTATAGGTTTAGGGTTCCCTTGAATGCATTTTCAATTTTTTATCTTGATGTTTGCTTCTGGTTTTGGGTTTTGTTTTGTGCATTGATCATAAACCCTAATTTGGGCTTCCTTTTGCATTCATCTTGCATTTGCTTGCATACTATGACTTGTCATGACATTTTGTGCATCCATTTGATTCATTACACATCTTAAGACATATTAGAAGCATGTTGGATCATTGCATCTTTCATTTGCCATGTTGTATGTCATTTGCATTCCATAACCTTTCATGTATGTTTATGGTTCTAAGCCTGCTTCATTTGCATCCATATGTTTGAGGGATCATCCTCATGCCTTGTTTCATGTTTGTATCATCTCATAGCATCATTAACATCAAACTCATGCTTCTGGTTTTGGTTTGCATCATATCATTTCATCTCATTTTGCATTGCATTGCATTCCTTTCACTAACTTTTCAGGTGGTAAGTTACTTTGAGAAGTGAATTTGCCTTCACTTCTCGCAATCTCTTTTCATCTCCTCTTATGCATCATTGTTTCATTTTGTCTTGTGTTTGATATTGAGCTTGCTCTTTCTTCTCCACCCTACTTTCTTTCTTCAAGTGACTTGTCTTCTTAAATGAAGCAAGTTACTTTGCTTCTCTTTGCTCCTTTCTTCTGCTTCCTGGTGGTTTCTCTGAAGATTTTTCTTGCAAACCTCACAAACCCTAGGAATGACTAAGCATGATAACAATTAGGGTTCTGATTAGTCCCCCCACTTAGCTTTTATCTTTGTGTCTCATTGAGTCTTCTCTTCTCATCTCGTAATCAAGGACTAAACCATAAAGGCTTTAAGGCTTTGTGATTAAGTTTATGCCTGCATCCTTCTATTAGGATGGAGTGTATAACTTTAATCCTAAGTGTTAAACCCTTGATATGTTTAACTCCTTTAATCAATTCACTTAATAATCATCAAGACATCAAGCTTGTAACTTGGGCCTTGCATTAGGGTTCTAATTCTTCCTTAATTGGTTAAGAAGGACTAACCCTAGTGTTAATGGACAAGTCCCCCTCAAGTTGTCTTACAAACCATAAAACTCACTTCTTCATATTATCATTAACTAAAATCCACTTAATAAAGGCTTTGTTTTGTCATGAGTTTAATCCCTAATCATGGATTAAGTTGAGGAGCTTTCCTCAGCTTAAACATTCTCATCTATTATCCTTCTATTAGGATGGTGTAATGAGTCTGTTTAATCCCTGATTATGGCTTAACCTCATTACTTAACACTAAACAAAAACAACAAAAACATCTAATTAATCACAAGTAGGTTAATGATCTTAATCCTACATCAAAGGTGTTTAAGTGTGAGAAGCTGACTTCACACTTAAGGTATTCCCATTACCCCTAATCAGAGGGAAGATGTGATGAGTTTACTAAATCCATTGATTTAGGCTTAAGCTCATTAACTTATGACAAACTTTCAAAAGCAATAAAAGACTGAAAATACAAAAACAAACAATAATCTTCTCCTCCGGGATTCTTTTCTCATCACATTCATTCACAAACGAGAACTTGCTCCTTCCGTCTAATGCAAGACAGTTTGCATCTGTGCCAGACAGATCATACACTTGAGCATAGGCAAGCAAGCAGTTCACAGTCAATTTATATTCAGTCTCTTTGGGTCGAACTACGGTGTTCTGACTTCCTCATTGCACGAGAGGATACGTAGGTATAACTTAACAGTTATCGAACAAAAGTCTCTGTATATTCCCCCTCTTCCAGCGTCATTCTTTAAGCCTCTTTATCTTGGGCTTTGCACTCTTTCCTTGCACTGACACCCTTTCATCTCACTTCACTTTTCTTACACTGACACCTGTACATCTCTTTCCAGCTCTTTTATACACAGATTGCACTGACACTACCCTTTTAAAACACAAATCTTTTAAGCGTGGATCCCGTCGAGTACGGTGGACAATCTGGGTGCTAATACCTTCCCAGGTTGTAACCAACCCCCTTTCTCAGTCTCTCTGGTTCGCAACCGTCTTGTCCATATCTTTCTAGGTCTATGCAGCATTGCCTTTCCTCCGGGATAAAAATGCCTAGCTGGCGACTCTTGTCTTTCTGAGTTCACTCCTGTGTGTTCTCATTCCTCCTTTCGCCGACCGTTCGCGCTTGTACCGGGATGCAAATCTTTGGGAGCGACAGCTTGGCGACTCTGTTGGGGACCCTTATACTGTAACCAGGGCTTCTGGTTCTTTTTGTGGGTTCCTCCTAGTGCTTGTTTGATTTGTGTTTAATGGGGTGTTATGTGCTATTTGTGTTTGTATATTTATTTTGTTTATTGCTTTATGTGCAGTTGTTTTATTGCTTTCTTTACAACTTTATATACATCATACTGTCATACTGTTCTGGCTGGATCTGGTTTTGTTGCTTTGGTGGGTGGAGTTCTATTGAGAGTTAAGGTCCTATACCTGGGACCTGAGTGACACCTAGGCTAGAGTGGTTCATGTTCTTTCCCATTCCATTTCGGTCTGGTGCAGGAATATGAAACACGGTTCAGATATGGGTTTCTTCTTGAGAACTCTGTGCTACAGATTTCCTGTAGTGCTAGGGCTATCTGGGAAGCCTGCTAAGTCTGGATGACCTTTAGTATTGACCTTCAGAAACTGAGGTGAATTAGAGGAGGATCTTTTATGGTTATTGTAAACACTGTACCTCCGGGTTAGAAGTGTTTACACTTCTCATAAGTGATCCAAGTCTGAGGATCCTTGTTTTAGAACACCACCTGTGAGGGGGTTGGGCTGTTTACAGGTTTGCAGGTACCCTTGACCTCGGCATACCCTGTTACTTTGTTTGATTAAGAGTACTCCATTTTGGGACAGTTCTTGTGATTTTAACCCAGGACATGTGACTCTTTATTTGAGTCCCCCACCTTGGTTACTGGACTTATGGACCTCCATCTGGACTTCTTAGACATACATGGACTTATATCAAAGCAGCAATCAGATCCAGCTTGATCACAAACCCTTGCATATCATTTGCATACATCATCATTGCATCATTTAACATTTGCTTATTTGTTTTTTCAGGGTATCCACATCATATATCTTGGCTTGGTTTTGACCCCTTTTATCTGATTAGACCCCTGTTCACCAGCTATCTGCTTCAGCCACATTCATCAGCTACCTGCTTCAGTCACCTGCATCACCAGCATCAGCTTATCAGTGGCCCATCTTCTAGTATCAGTCATCATCATCAGCATCTGTTTCAGCTCTTCTTCAGCAACATGGCACCCAAGAAGAGCAATATCTCATACCATTTCTTTGAGCCTGAGCTGACTGGCATCAGGAAGATCCAGGCCCTTATTACTCCAGACCATATACCACTATTCAGAGAACATTTTGGAGGCATCCTTGATGTGGTTATGGATTTGGACCCTTCTCAGAGGAGCTTAATTCACACTTGTCTACAGTTCTATGATCCTCCTTTGAGATGCTTCACCTTCCAGGATTTTCAGTTGGGACCCTTGTTGGAAGAGTATTCATCACTGATTGGTGTACCTGTCAGGGGTGGTGTCCCCTTCAACCCTGAGATGGCTTTTCCCAGTAATGAAGAAGTGGCAAAGGCATTGCATCTGGAACCTTGTCTGATTGAGCAGAACATGACAACCAAGGCTGGAATCTCTGGTCTACACTTGGATTGCTTGACTTCTCAGGCTACCATGAAAGCCTCCTTGGGAGAATGGAAGGCAGTCTGTGCATTATTAGCCCTCAGCATATATGGGGTTATATTATTTGCAGATGAGCCTAAGTTTATTAGCAAGAATGCCATCCACCTTTTCATTCTGAGGAACCCAGTGCCCACCTTACTGGGAGATTTCTACTACTCTGTTCACCAAAGGAATGAAAAGCAAAGAGGAAGATTGGTAAGGTGCTGTGCTCCCCTGTTCCATACCTGGTTGCTCAAACACTTGCCCAAGACTGATGCATTCTTGAATCCTCATCAACAGAAGAATTGGGCTAGAAGACTTATTGCTTTGACCTCAGATGACATCAGGTGGTGCACTCAGAGCACCAAGGGCAGGGACATCATTACTAGTTGTGGGCAGTTCCCCAATGTACCTCTGATAGGAGTGAAGGGTTGCATCAACTACAACCCTCTGTTATTCAAAAGACAATTGGGCTATGCATTGGTCCACCCTCCTAGAGCACAAGACTTGGCTGAAACCCTTTATTGTGAGGTTAAGCCTAATCTAGCTGTTGTCAGGCAGACATCCTGGGCTTGGGGCAATGTCCAGACCAAAGGGATGGCCATTCTCGGGAGATGCAACAATGTGGCCTCAGCTCAGTACTATGAGTGGTCTCATGCAAGGGCTCAAATTTTTGGGATGCCCTTCACCATTGAGGATGCACCTGGACCATCCACAACACCACCTCCAGCCACTGTCAGCTTAGAGGAATTTGAGAAACTAAAAGAGAGAAATGAGAATCTGACTCAAGCTCTGCAAAAGACCCTCTGGGAGAGGAGTGATGGTCGTCTGGACATTGAGAGGTTAGAAAAACTTAAGGTGGAGCATCTAGCCAGGATTGAGAAGTCAGAAGACTACATCAAGAAGTCAAGGGTTGGAGAGCAGATTTTGAAGAATGCCTGTAAGGAGGCTCAGTTTCAGAAGGCCATGACTGATTTATATCTGAAAGAGAGTCAAGCTAGGTGGGTCAGAATCACTGAAGCTCGCACTCAGGAAGATAAGAGGACTCAGGACAAGATTGAGCAGTTAGAAGCTAATGCAAAGGAGCAACAGGAAGCCCTGCTAGCAGCCCAGAAGGAGATCTCAGAGTTGAAGATTAAGGCTGGTGTGAAGAGGTCAAAGGACCAAAACAGGCATAAGAGGTTGACCATTGCTGTTGCTACCAGGAATCTTCTTATCAGGAACCTCACAGAACATCCAGCTGACCCTGTGACTGAAGCACTTCTAAAGGAAGTCAGGGAGGATGAGTTTGGTCTTGGTGTCTGACTTTTGCTTGTTGTTGTTCTCATTTCATGTACTTTTCTTTTCTTATGTTGTATTTTTGACCCCTCAGGGGCATGTTTTGTAAAAAACAAACTATGTATCATTCACTTTTTGTAGTATATCCATTAGTTTGTTTCATTTGAATCTCTCTCTCAAAGCAACATCAAAAGCATCTTCCTCAAGGGTCTGGAAAGGTCAAAACCAAATGCCAAGCCGGATACCTTGGAAACAAATAAGCATACTGCATTGCATACTAACCTTTTGTTTTGTTTTGTAGGCTTTTGTTTTGTTTGTTACTAACTCTATCGTGGTTCAGGAACTATTGCTCGACGTCGGGTGTTTCCACTCAACCGTCCGCACAGATATCCTACCCGCAACAACCTTCCGGGTATACAGATGGACCAGGTACAACAGGACCTTACAGAGGTCAGGGCTCAAATGGCCAATGAGAGACTGGAAATGAGGAATCAGATGACCCAGTTTATGGAGGTGATGAATGGGTTGGCACAGAGCCAAGAAAGATTAAGGGCATTAGTAGAAAGGCAGACTCAGGAAGACCCCCATCTAGGGACTGGTGGAACGAGCAACAATGAGAGGGTTCAGCCTCATGTCAACCCACCTGTGTATGGCCCTCATCTTCATCCAGAGATCAACATCCCTGCTAATGTACAAGGGAATGCTACTACAGGCAGAGTACTGCAAGAAGACCCCCAAGAGGATCAATTCACTGTGATGGGAGCTGGGGATGAAGCCTATGACAGAAGGCTAGATGAAATTGCTGAGAAATTAAGATCCTTGGAGTCGCAAAACTCTTTGGGTTTTGACGTCATGGACATGGGCTTAGTGGACGGGGTAAGAATACCTCACAAGTTTAAACCTCCGTGCTTTGAGAAGTACAACGGAACTTCTTGTCCGCGAACCCACTTACAATCCTTTCTGGGGAGGCTGAAGGCATACACCATGGATGAAAAACTGTGGATGTTTTATTTCGAAGACAGTTTAACAGGAGCTTCAAGGGAATGGTACTCTCATTTGACCAGAGCAACCATCAGATGCTGGAAGGACCTGGCTGAAGCCTTCGTTAGACAATACCAGTACAACTTGGATATGGCTCCCAACAGGACCCTCCTGATGGGAATGTCTCAATCATCCAGAGAAAGCTTCCGGGAATACGCCTAGAGGTGGAGACAGCTTGCTGCTGCTGTCCAGCCACCCATGTCGGAAAGGGAAATGGCCGACATGTTTATGAACACCCTTCAAGGGACATACATTGACAGGCTAGCTGCCTTTTCTTCCACCAGCTTCGCTGATGTAGTTATAGCTGGAGAAAGAATTGAGAGCCTACTAAAGATGGGTAAGATTTCCGACAATGGAGCGAGCTCGTCCAGCAACCCCAGAAAGCCTTTTGTGGGGCCTAGAAGAACTGGTGAAACTAATGCAATCCATGCCAGCAGGGGCAGACCCCAGTATGTTCATAGGTCAGTGGCAGCTGTCACTATTCCTGCTCCAATTCATCAACAACCAGCATACCAACCACATCAACAACCCCACTACCAGCAACAAGCTCAATATCCACCTCAGAGAAATTATAACAACAACAACACCAGCAACAACAATCAACAAAGACCTTTTCAACAGAGACCGTCTCAGGCCAATAGGGTGATTGATCCGATCCCTATGCCTTATGCCGCATTATTGCCACAACTCCTGAAACTCAACCTGGTTGAGCTAAGGACATTGGCACCTCCAGATCCTGCTAGTCTGCCCAGAAATTATGACGCCAGCGCCAGATGTGCTTTTCACTCCAACGCACCTGGCCACAGTACAGAGAAATGCAGAGCCTTACGCATGAAAGTGCAGGATCTAGTGGATTCCAAAGCTCTAAACTTTGCACCCCCGCCAAATGTCAGCAAGAACCCTATGCCCAACCACGGAGGACCCAGAATTAATGCTATTGAGGAAGATAAGTCGTCTTTCTTGATAACCAGTGTGGGGCATATTCGGACACCCCTGGTAGAGATTAAAGCTCAACTCCTTGAATGCCAGATATTCCCGGGGTGTGAGCTCGGGTGCGGTTATTGCAACATTTCGGTAAATGGGTGTGATAACTTGAGAAATGGCATAGATGGTCTCATCCAGAGTGGCCTACTTCAAATCACAACATCAACACCTCCAAGTCCAGCAATCTCCTTAACAACAATTCCCGAGTCTTCTACAACTGCAACAACAATTGTTCCAAACAACTCTTCAATCTCATCAACAAATGCTTCATCTGTCACTTCAACGGACCAAATATCAACAACCATCTCTTCTACAACTTCAACATCCATCCAGTCAACAGTGCCTCCTACAATATCAACAGTAATTAATGAAAGTGTCTCAACGGTTACAATATATTATGATCCTGCAATTGTTCCTGCCTACAACTCACAAAATGCCACTCCTATCAGAGCACCAGTTACAATATACTATGATCCACACACTATCGCGGTCCCTTCTGCAGCTGCTATCAGTCCAGTCACTATCACAGTGCCTGGGCCAGTTCCTTATGAAAGCAATAATGCCATCCCTTGGCATTACGGCTCAGATCTATACTGCGAAGGGCAGAAAATCACTTTGGAATCATCAACTTCTTCGCCACAAATAGACAATGTGGGGGGAGGCGGAGGCTTCACTCGAAGCGGACGTCTCTTTGCCCCGCAAATTCCAAGACCCAATGCCGAAGCAGAAGCTGCTGCCAAAGCAAAAGGGAAGAGCATGGTGCAAGAAGAACAAGTTGCTAAAGAAGCTTTAAAGACCCCTTTTGATCAAGAGGTTGATGAATTCATGAGAATCATCAAGAAAAGTGATTACAAGATAGTGGACCAGCTTCACCAGACACCTTCCAAAATCTCCATTTTATCATTGCTAATGTGCTCCGAGGCTCATCGGAACACACTATTAAAAGTCTTGCACGCAGCTTATGTGCCAGAGGAGATTATCGTCAATCAGTTAGAGGTTGTGGTTGGAAATGTCAACGCTAGTCATGGACTAGGATTTACCAACACTGATTTGACAACGGAAGGTCGCAATCACAACAAGGCGTTGCACATTACCTTGGAGTGTAAAGGTGCAGTTCTTTCTCATGTATTGGTGGACACAGGGTCATCCCTCAATGTCCTACCTAAGAAAGCCCTTGTGAAGCTGGAGTATGAAGGATTGGCATTACGCCCAAGTAACTTGGTAGTGAGAGCCTTTGACGGTTCTAAGAGATCAGTTCTGGGAGAAATTGAGCTGCCTATAATGATTGGCCCACAGACTTTCAAAACGACCTTCTTCGTGATGGATATACAGCCTGCCTACAGCTGTCTATTGGGTAGACCATGGATACACGCCGCTGGCGCCGTGACGTCAACCCTTCACCAGAAGTTAAAATTCGAGTGGGAGGGCCAAGTCGTTACTATTTGTGGAGAGGAATATATATTTGTTAGCCATCTGGCTACATACAAATACATTGCGATGGATGGGGAGATCCACGAAACTATGAGTCAAGGATTTGAGGCCTTGAACATAAATGAAGCATCCGTTGTACCTGGAACCTCAATGACATCTTATCAGCAAGCCCGGAAGGTTGTTAAAGAGGGGACTGCCCAAGGCTGGGGCAAGTTGCTGCCTATAGAGAAAAAGGAGGATAGATTTGGGTTGGGTTACAAACCAACTCAACAAGATCAAGCAGAGGCTGCTAAGAAGCCCAATTTTTTCAGTGGGGGGATGCTCACCCCAGATGCCGTGAACAACTTGGAATATGAGGATGAAAGCGACCGCAACCTGGAGAGCTGGATACGTCCAAGGATCCCGGGGAGCAGTATCTCAAACTGGTCTTCCCAGGAAATTATAAGAGTTACTCCTGCAGAGTAATTATTATTTCCTGTATTTTTAAGCATGCATCAAGTCTTGCGTCTTGCCCAAGATGACAAGACTCATTTTGTAATCGGGCCATCTGTAATTTTGTGCAATAAGATCAATCAATGAAATATCAGACATCTTTTGCAAATGAGTCTTTTTTCTTTTCCGCTCACTGTTTTTTCATTCTTCTTTTTGTACAAAAAATAAATGGCAATGTTTCAAAATGATAACTTCATTTCACTCTTTCTAAACAAAACTAAAATCAATCACTAAAATGAACAAATCTGAACCCTTGCAGAGAGTGCCTTTCAGACCGCACCGACAACAGCACGGCTATGACTTCGTATGACTTTGACAATCCAATCAATCAAGCTGATGAAGGGGTTGAAGAAGAGTATGAGCTTCCTGAAGAGCTAGCCAGATTGTTGAAACAAGAGGAAAAGGTTATCACTCCTCATCAGGAGGAGGTCGAAACGATTAATCTTGGTATAGATGAAGATGTGAAAGAAGTTAAAATCGGGGCCTGCTTACAAGACTCAGTGAAGAGACAACTGATTGACCTGCTTCAGGAATATGTGGATGTGTTCGCTTGGTCTTATCAGGATATGCCAGGGTTGGACACCGACATTGTTATGCACAAGCTGCCTTTAAGAGAAGATTGCCCGCCGGTTAAACAGAAACTGCGCCGTACTCGCCCAGACATGGCAATGAAAATCAAAGAAGAGGTACAAAAGCAGTGGGACGTCGGGTTCCTTGCTGTAACTAGCTATCCGTCGTGGGTTGCTAACATAGTACCGGTGCCTAAGAAGGACGGCAAAGTAAGAATGTGTGTTGACTACCGGGATCTGAACAGAGCCAGCCCGAAAGATGACTTCCCATTATCTTACATCGATGTATTGGTGGATAACACGGCTCAGTTCTCGGTGTTCTCCTTCACGGACGGATTTTCAGGGTATAATCAGATCAAGATGTCACCTGAAGACATGGAGAAGCCAACCTTCATCACACCCTGGGGCACGTTCTGTTACAAGGTGATGCCATTCGGACTGAAGAATGCTGGTGCAACATATCAACGGGCTATGGTAACATTATTCCACGATATGATCCATAAAGAAATCGAATGTTATGTGGATGACATGATTTCCAAGTCCCTCGCCGAAGAAGACCACCTGGTAAGTCTGCTGAAGCTATTCAAGCGTCTGAGGAAGTACCAACTGAAGTTAAATCCCAACAAATGCACATTCGGGGTGCGATCCGGTAAGCTGTTGGGATTTATTGTAAGTGAGAAAGGAATTGAAGTTGACCCTGATAAAGTTAAAGCCATTCAAGAAATGCCTGCACCGAAGACTGAAAAAGAAGTTCGAGGATTTCTGGGTAGATTGAACTACATTTCAAGGTTCATATCTCACCTTACGGCAACCTGTGAGCCCTTGTTCAAGCTGTTAAGAAAAGAACAAACGGTCAGGTGGAACAAAGACTGTCAAAGGGCTTTTGACAAAATCAAGGAATACTTACAAGAGCCTCCAATCCTTATGCCTCCAGTTGAAGGAAGACCTCTAATCATGTACTTGACAGTATTAGAAGAGTCAATGGGGTGTGTGCTGGGCCAGCATGACGAGTCTGGTCGAAAAGAGTATGCAATATACTACCTAAGCAAAAAGTTTACCGACTGTGAACAGCGTTATTCACTGCTCGAGAAAACTTGCTGTGCTTTAGCGTGGGCTGCTCGCCGACTGAGACAATATATGTTGACCCACACTACTTTATTGATCTCAAAGATGGATCCAGTTAAGTACATTTTTGAGAAGCCAGCACTTACCGGACGGGTTGCAAGATGGCAAATGATCCTAACAGAATATGACATCCAGTACACATCTCAGAAAGCCATCAAGGGCAGTGTACTGTCTGATTATCTTGCTGAGCAACCTATTGATGATTACCAGCCTATGAGATTTGACTTCCCTGATGAAGACATCATGTTCATAAAAGCAAAAGATCATGAGGAGCCTGTTCACACTGAAGGACCTGACCCGGAAGAAAAATGGACTATGATGTTTGATGGGGCTGTTAATATGAATGGTCGTGGTGTTGGTGCAGTACTCATTACACCTAAGGGGGTTCACATGCCTTTCTCGGCAAAACTCACCTTTAACTGCACTAACAACGAAGCTGAATACGAAGCTTGTATTATGGGTCTTGAGGAAGCCATTGATCTCAGGATCAAGACTTTGACTGTGTTCGGAGATTCAGCTTTGGTAGTTAATCAAACCAACGGCAAATGGTACACACACCAGGATCATCTGATACCTTACAGGGATTATACAAGGAGGTTATTGACTTTCTTCACAACGGTCAAGCTTGAGTATATCCCTTGGGACGAGAATCAGTTTGCAGATGCTCTGGCTACCATTTCATCCATGATCAAAGTTCAAGTTGCCAACTTTGTGCCTCGGATCTCAGTATCCAGACTTGACAGACCAGCATATGTATTTGCAGCAGATGTTGCCAAAGATGATAAGCCTTGGTTCCATGACATTAAGTGCTTCTTGGAGGATCAAACATACCCACCTGGGGCATCTTCCAATGATAAGAAGACTTTAAGAAGGCTAGCTGGTAGTTTCTTCTTGAATGTTGACGGTTCCCTGTACAAGAGAAACTTTGACTTGGTACTTCTCAGATGCGTTGATAGGACAGAAGCAGACTTGTTGATGCACTAAGTGCACGAAGGATCCTTTGGTACCCATGCAGGAGGGCATGCTATGGCCAAGAAATTGCTAAGATCAGGTTATTACTGGATCACAATGGATGCCGACTGTTGTGCCTATGCCAGAAAGTGCCATAAATGCCAGATTTACGCGGATAAAGTGCATGTGCCACCCAATCCTTTGAATGTGATGTCTTCACCCTGGCCCTTCGCCATGTGGGGCATTGATATGATTGGCAAGATTGAACCGACTGCTTCAAACGGCCACAGATTCATCCTGGTTGCTATTGACTATTTCACCAAGTGGGTTGAGGCAGCTTCCTATGCAAATGTTACAAGGCAAGTGGTAGCCCGATTTCTAAAAAGAGATATCATCTGTCGGTACGGAGTTCCCGAGCGAATCATTACTGATAATGGTTCCAACTTAAACAACAAAATGATGGCCGAGCTATGCCGGGACTTCAAGATCCAACACCACAATTCTTCTCCTTACAGGCCAAAGATGAACGGCGCTGTTGAGGCAGCTAATAAGAATATCAAGAAGATTGTGCAGAAGATGGTAGTCACCTACAAAGACTGGCATGAAATGTTACCATTTGCCTTGCATGGGTATCGTACGTCAATCAGAACATCCACTGGGGCAACACCGTATCAACTTGTGTATGGTATGGAGGCAGTCCTGCCTGTTGAAGTTGAGTTACCCTCCTTACGGGTATTACTGGATGTTAAGCTGAACGAAGCAGAGTGGGTCCGATCCCGATACGAACAACTAAGTCTGATCGAAGAGAAAAGATTGGATGCAATCTGTCATGGGCAGTTGTATCAGAAAAGAATGAAGAGAGCCTTCGATCAGAAAGTCAGGCACCGAGAGTACCAAGTAGGAGATCTTGTGCTAAAGAGAATCCTCCCTCCTCATACAGACCACAGGGGCAAGTGGACTCCGAATTATGAAGGACCATTTGTAGTAAAGAACGTTTTCTCGGGTGGAGCACTCATGCTCAGCACCATGGATGGTGAAGACTTCTCGTCCCCTGTGAATTCAGATGCAGTTAAAAAATACTTCGCATAAAATGACCCGCTGGACATAAAAACAGAATGTAAGTCCAGGAAAAAAATAGGGCATCCCGGCGAGTCAAAAACAGAATAAAAGACTCGGGCAAAAATAAGGAAAAAAATAAAAAAATGTGTACACCCGCTGAGTTGAAAAGCCGCATTGGACAATTCAGGCAAAAATGGGTATCCCGATGGATTGAAAACCCGAAAGGACGGTCCATGCAAAATAAGGGAATAAGCGAACAACTGCATTCTGAATTCGTCTGTATCACCTACGACTTGGTAAACCTCGAAAGAATCAAGCTTCACTCAGAATCAGCCTTCTTCAGAAAGCAAGACGAGAAGAACGTCAAATGTCATACGAGTCATAGCAAAAGGGAAGCTCCTTGAAGCGTCGTCAACATTGCCGGCATTTTGTTTCTCAATTTGTAACAATCCCCTCATTTTAGGAGATATGTTTCTTTGACTGTATCTTGCCAATTCAGGGCACGTAAATTAATAAAATCAGATTTTCAGTCATGTCTCGTCTCGTACATTTTATTTTCATTTGCAAAATGTCCGATGTCTTTAAAGATACTGATTGCATAAACACAGATGTTTTCTTTTCTAAAGAATGCGTGCTTGCAGGAAATATACTTATTCCCGGGAGTGTCTGAACTCTCATGATGGGATCCAGTAAAGGAAACCTCGGGATTACTTGTGCGTCCCTCTGTCTTTGCAGGATTGCAGGTATTCAAAGCGCAACATGGGGCATGTAAGCTTCATCCCAGCAAGCTGGCAAATCGACACTCACTCAGTCTCAGCACCCAAAGTGTTTTCTCCCCAGCTGAGTTGCCACTTGTTATTTCTCCCCAGCCGAGTACAGAAGCCAGGGAACCATCTCCCCACAGAGTTTCAGCCTCTATCCAGAAGAGCAACGCTTGAAGGAATCACAACAGAGTGACGAAAGCTTCTACAAACCCCAGCTGGGCCCCCTCATTACCAAGGATGGGTCTACCAGTGACCTATTCCCCCAAGCAGATACATCTCATCAGATCTACCAATGATCTCATCCCCAGCTGGGATGTCCACTTCAAAAAGATCAACCGGAGATCTTCACGGCAACGGGATCCGAATCCCGGATCGGTATCCTTGCATAATCATAACATTCGCATCATATTTTCCCCACAGAGCGTAGCATTCCGTCTAACACGGAGCATTACGGCAAAAATCAAACATATTGCATAATCATAAGCCATGTTATGAATCAAACACTTGTGAATAATGACAATCCATCAACAATATACAGAAAACTTCCCCAGATTCTCCAGCGGAGAGCTAAAGCTAAAGCAGTTGCCTTACACTCACCAACATCAGTATATACTCCTTGTGACACCCGTCCGTGTCATACCCCCAGCAGAAAACCAAAGCGTCCCCTTTGCACTCACAGATACTCATATATACAATTCCTTGACACTCGTCCCTGTCACCTTCCCCAGCACAGTAACCTAAACACTTTGTATATTAGATATTTGTTTATACTATACTTTTCTCCTTTTGACACTCGTCTGTGTCACCTTCCCCAGCAGGTTAAACACTCATCTATACACTACTCATACTTATTACTCATATTTTACTCATACAGATACTCGTCTGTATCTTGTATACACCACTTATATCAGATTCGACACTAGTCCATGTTCTTTGTTAACCAGTTGGTATTCGCCCGTACCATCATCTCAGGACATGCGTCAAGCGTTTGTTTCTACCTGATACTCGTCCGTATCATAGTCTTAAGGATTCTCGTCCGCATCTTTAATCCATACACGTGTCAAAAACTCATGTCTTCTTGAATTTAGACACTCGTCTATGTCTACTTTTCCCCGGAAGAGTCCCCTCAGATTCAACACTCGTCCGTGTTCCTTGTTAACCAGTTGATACTCGTCCGTATCATCATCCTTGAACACGTGTCGGTACTCGTCTGTATCGTAGTCTTAGGGGTACTCGTCCGCATCTTTAATCTATACACAACGTCAAAACACTTATACCCTTTATTTCTTGGATATAAACACTCGTCCGTGTTTACTATTCCCCAGTAGATCGTCCGCAAGATAAAATTTCTTTTCTATCTGACATTCGTCCTATGTCATGATAAACCTTGAGAGCAGTCGTACCCTGCTAGGTGATCGTCCTTCACCTCTTGATGATCGTCCTTCGTCATGCTCATCTGATGGCCGTCCCCATCGTCGACCTTTTCTATCCGGCATTCGTCCTATGTCGTGATTTTCAGCAGCCGTCCCCTGCTAGGTGATCGTCCTTCACCTTTTGATGATCGTCTTTCATCATTGTATCCGATGGCCGTCCCCATCGTTGATATTGTTATCTGACATTCGTCCTATGTCATGATAAACCTTGAGAGCAGCCGTCCCCTGCTAGGTGATCGTCCTTCACCTCTTGATGATCGTCCTTCATCATGCTCATCCGATGGCCGTCCCCATCGTTGACCTTTTATCCGGCATTCGTCCTATGTCGCGATATTTTCGGCAGCCTTACCCTGCCAGGTGATCGTCCTTCACCTTAGATGACCGTCCCTCATCTTATCCCCAACAGAGCAGCCGTCCCCTGCTAGGTGATCGTCCTTCACCTTTGATGACCGTCCCTCATCATTATTTCATTTATTCTTTAACCCAATGTCCGTCCCCGTCGTGGTCCCTTTTCCTTTTCCTGATGATCGTCCTTCATCAGTTTAGCCCGATGGCCGTCCCCATCGTTGTTTACATTACTTTATGAACCTGATGGCCGTCCCCATCATTTTTCATTAACCCCCAGAGAATCTTATAGCTTTACTTGATGGCCGTCCCCATCATAATCCCTTTTATCCCCAGCATGTCGGCCGTCCCCGTCATTGCTTTATTTCCCGCACTTTTCCCAGCGTGTCGGTCGTCCCCGTCATTGCTCATTCCCCAGCAGTCGTCCTATGCTCGACGGTCGTCCAACGTCTCCCATACTTTATAATATACTTTATTTCCTTTTACAATCTATATCCCTTTTCTTCTTCATTCTGTAAGTGCATATTTTGGACTGTCTTTGGTATTCAACCACAAGTTATCTTGTTTGCCTGTTAAGCCGTTGCTTACATCCTACACAGCTAACTCATGGTTGAAGAGGGGCAGCTGTAAACACCCCAAATTTGCCCTCACCCATTCACACCATGGCTTGTGATCTCCTCATATGCATAAACTCAATCATAGCATCTCATATTATATTTTTGATTCATTGCATTGGTTCAAAGTCATCTGCATCTAGGGTTTGTGATCTGAGCAATCCAAGAGCTTCTTGAGCCACTCCAAAGGTCATCAATCACTTCAAAGGGGTCCATGTATGTTCAAGAATCATATTATATCCTCTCAAAGTCAAGAATGTCAAAAAAATCACAAGAACTGAGAATGGCATGGAAGCAGAGCCAGGTTTGACTACACAGATGACCTAGAATTAGGGTTTTGGTTTCAGAGGCCATAACTCCAAATTTTTTGGTCATTCTTGTTTCTATTGGTCTCTATATGGTATAGGGATCATGAATATCAATTTTCATGAAGAAATTCCATGAGGAAGTCATCTGATCAAGGGTTGACTTTCTAAGCAAGTCAGTGCAAAATCAGGGCATCTGAGGCCCCCAATGACCCAACCAAAGGGTGTTATTCATCATTTTGATTGTGTATGATCTTTATTTGATCATAGAATATGTTGGAAGTTCACAAAATTGAAGAATCTCAAGTCATTTGCAAAGTTGACTTTTTGGGAAAGTTGACTTTTAATGAAAATTGCCATTTTGGGAAACTTTTTCAACCCTTGCTTTTTGATTCAAAAATGCTTCAAATGAAAAAATTTTGGTCATGAAAGTTGTAGAATGGATCATTCCCTTTTCAAAAAGTACAAGAACTTGACCTAATTCATTTTGGATCAAAAGTTATGGCTTGTCAAAGTTGGCTAAAATCACAAAATTTGAAGTTTTCTACCAAAGAAGTATTTTGCAAAATGGCATGATCAAGTGTTCTAAAGGCCTCAAATGTGTATCATTTCTTCACAACATGATCATGTGAAATCTAAAATTCAGAATGGGCCAAGGGATCACTCATTTTCATGACTTATGGAGCAAGAAATTTCAAAGGAAGCAAAAGTGAAGCAAGTTGCAAAAACTCACTCAAGTTCTAATCCACTTGCTTGCTGACTCCATAATCAATCCTAGGGCTCTCCACACTTCTTGCTGCGCAGGACACCCCATTTGTCCTTGGCTAGCTAGTAGCCCATGCCTCTCTTACACCAATTTGACATTTTGGCAACTTGAGCCATACCAATCACAACAGTACACATCAACTCATCTGACCAATCCCTTTTGTTTATACAAACAAAAAGAAAGCCAGAGCACATAAGACACAAGCCTGAAAGAACCAAGAACACAGCTCTCTCATTTTTCCACCCCATTTGCAAAACTCTTCGAAACCCTCTCCATAAGCTGCAAACACACAAACAAACTTCACAAAAAAAACTCAGCATGCTTCACTGATCAAAAACCACCCATCACCATAGCCTGAAACTCCCTGAATCAGAAATACGATCACCACCCCCCCTTGAACAGAACTTCTGTAATCTTCCAAACCAGCCATCACAAACTTCTTCCAAGTATCAAGACTTCATCAGGGGCCTAAGAGGAGTGGTTTGCACAAAGAAAGAAGGTCAGAAAGTTGCAAACTGAGAAAGCTCAAAGCTCAGGTATCTCAAGAACTTTTTTTCCAGAAATGAGTTTTTAAGTTTCTAAATTGTTCCTCATGCTTTGCTGATCACTCTGATGTTTTTACTTTTGGAAATGGTTGAGAAATAAGGATGTAATCGTGTTCTGAAACTTTTCTGACCTAAATATGTTTTGCTTCGATTCGCATGATTGATGAATGAAAAATGATTTTTGTTTGGGGGTTTTGATTCAGTGTTGAATGGGGATGATTTCTGGGCGATTAGGGTTCATTTTCATAGCCTAGGGAGAGATTTAGCAACTTTCAGGTGAGGGTCTTGCCGGAGAAGACGACCGGAAGTCTTCTCCGGCCACCTGAAAGTGATTAGGGTTTAATCTGTGTAATTAATGTAGTTTGAATGTGGTGCATTGATCTGTCTGACTTAGTCAACTCCCGCGCGTGTTCAAGGGTCCAGATCCTTTGCTTAGCCCTAATCTCATTTTATTTAATTAATTAATTCAGATTAGTTTAATTAGGTTAGTTTGAATATCAACCTTTGATTATGGCGCCAGTCAATGCGCGCGTTTCCAAGTTCAAACCTCAGCCATTGATCATGCTTACTTTCATTTAATTTCAGTTTTATTTTCATTTTGATTCATTTATTTTCTTCATTTTATTTAAAATAGTAAAACATTTTGAAAAATTCTGAAAATTTTTAAACAACCTTTTATTAATTTTCAGAAGCCAAAAACATTTTTATTTTTATTTTTTGCATAAAAAAATATTTTTAAATCATTTAAAAGATTATTTTTAATTAACTAATGAGAATTAATTAATTAAAAATACTTTTAAGTATTTAAAAATCACCAAAAAATTCATGAAACATTTACAATCATTTAGAAACATTGTCCAACCTTCAAACCAAATTTCTTTTTTGATCTTGATGTCTTTTGACAATTTCCCATGGAATTAATTTCATTTCAAGGCATTATTTTGATCCTAACTTTGAAAATTCATTTCTGCCTAGTCTTTAAGAGTTGGACTTTGATTCTTTTTGCATTGCATCTAGTATAGCATGTAGTTTATAGGATTAAATTGGCATGATTTGATCTTGCATTTTCATTTTGTTTGACATTTTTCTTGACAAGGTACCTTAAAACCCTAGCAATCTTAGGAAATTCATAACTTTCAATAGGTTAAGAATTGGATCCCCTCCTTTGGGCAGTGAGTTTGTATAGGTTTAGGGTTCCCTTGAATGCATTTTCAATTTTTTATCTTGATGTTTGCTTCTGGTTTTGGGTTTTGTTTTGTGCATTGATCATAAACCCTAATTTGGGCTTCCTTTTGCATTCATCTTGCATTTGCTTGCATACTATGACTTGCCATGACATTTTGTGCATCCATTTGATTCATTACACATCTTAAGACATATTAGAAGCATGTTGGATCATTGCATCTTTCATTTGCCATGTTGTATGTCATTTGCATTCCATAACCTTTCATGTATGTTTATGGTTCTAAGCCTGCTTCATTTGCATCCATATGTTTGTAGGATCATCCTCATGCCTTGTTTCATGTTTGTATCATCTCATAGCATCATTAACATCACACTCATGCTTCTGGTTTTGGTTTGCATCATATCATTTCATCTCATTTTGCATTGCATTGCATTCCTTTCACTAACTTTTCAGGTGGTAAGTTACTTTGAGAAGTGAATTTGCCTTCACTTCTCGCAATCTCTTTTCATCTCCTCTTATGCATCATTGTTTCATTTTGTCTTGTGTTTGAGATTGAGCTTGCTCTTTCTTCTCCACCCTACTTTCTTTCTTCAAGTGACTTGTCTTCTTAAATGAAGCAAGTTACTTTGCTTCTCTTTGCTCCTTTCTTCTGCTTCCTGGTGGTTTCTCTGAAGATTTTTCTTGCAAACCTCACAAACCCTAGGAATGACTAAGCATGATAACAATTAGGGTTCTGATTAGTCCCCCCATTTAGCTTTTACCTTTGTGTCTCATTGAGTCTTCTCTTCTCATCTCATAATCAAGGACTAAACCATAAAGGCTTTAAGGCTTTGTGATTAAGTTTATGCCTGCATCCTTCTATTAGGATGGAGTGTATAACTTTAATCCTAAGTGTTAAACCCTTGATATGTTTAACTCCTTTAATCAATTCACTTAATAATCATCAAGACATCAAGCTTGTAACTTGGGCCTTGCATTAGGGTTCTAATTCTTCCTTAATTGGTTAAGAAGGACTAACCCTAGTGTTAATGGACAAATCCCCCTCAAGTTGTCTTACAAACCATAAAACTCACTTCTTCATCTTATCATTAACTAAAATCCACTTAATAAAGGCTTTGTTTTGTCATGAGTTTAATCCCTAATCATGGATTAAGTTGAGGAGCTTTCCTCAGCTTAAACATTCTCATCTATTATCCTTCTATTAGGATGGTGTAATGAGTCTGTTTAATCCCTGATTATGGCTTAACCTCATTACTTAACACTAAACAAAAACAACAAAAACATATAATTAATCACAAGTAGGTTAATGATCTTAATCCTACATCAAAGGTGTTTAAGTGTGAGAAGCTGACTTCACACTTAAGGTATTCTCATTACCCCTAATCAGAGGGAAGATGTGATGAGTTTACTAAATCCATTGATTTAGGCTTAAACTCATTAATTTATGACAAACTTTCAAAAGCAATAAAAGACTGAAAATACAAAAACAAACAATAATCGTCTCCTCCGGGATTCTTTTCTCATCACATTCATTCACAAACGAGAACTTGCTCCTTCCGTCTAATGCAAGACAGTTTGCATCTGTGCCAGACAGATCATACACTTGAGCATAGGCAAGCAAGCAGTTCACAGTCAATTTATATTCAGTCTCTTTGGGTCGAACTACGGTGTTCTGACTTCCTCATTGCACGAGAGGATACGTAGGCATAACTTAACAGTTATCGAATAAAAGTCTCTGTATATTCCCCCTCTTCCAGCGTCATTCTTTAAGCCTCTTTATCTTGGGCTTTGCACTCTTTCCTTGCACTGACACCCTTTCATCTCACTTCACTTTTCTTACACTGACACATGTACATCTCTTTCCAGCTCTTTTATACACAGATTGCACTGACACTACCCTTTTAAAACACAAATCTTTTAAGCGTGGATCCCGTCGAGTACGGCGGACAATCTGGGTGCTAATACCTTCCCAGGTTGTAACCAACCCCCTTTCTCAGTCTCTCTGGTTCACAACCGTCTTGTCCATATCTTTCTAGGTCTATGCAGCATTGCCTTTACTCCGGGATAAAAATGCCTAGCTGGCGACTCTTGTCTTTCTGAGTTCACTCCTGTGTGTTCTCATTCCTCCTTTCGCCGACCGTTCGTGCTTGTACCGGGATGCAAATCTTTGGGAGCGACACACATGAATCATAAGTAATGGCGTTGTAAGGATGAAATGAAAATGACATTAAAAGATTAAAATACCAATAAATATTACCGTCAATAGTAATATGCTTCTTATGACCTGTTTTGTCTTCCACCTACAGCCCTCTGATAACTTCGAGTACAGGTAGATCAAATAAGCGCCCCCTGATTGTACTCATGGATCCGTTCAAAATCATAGAAGTATTATAGGTAGATGACATATGTATAAGTGGCACTCTTGTCCATAAAATCGCAGTGGTATGCTCTCATAGCATGCGGTCTCTAGAGCCTCACTTGCTCGTCATCAGTTGTAGCATGTTGTGCTCTCTAGACTCATATGTATATACCTTTCCCAAGTATTCAAACCCAACATGAGCCCCCTGGTTCTATTCAACTCTTCATTCACGTCTGTTGGATCAACACTCAGATAGTCTACCATCATCTCGAGTGTCTCCTCTTTGGTAATTATCACATGATCTATAAGTGTCCCCCTGATCGGAATATGTAGCAAACACGACACATCGTCGAGTATGATAGATATATCACCAAGGGGGAGATGAAATGACGAGGTCTCTAAGTGACATCTCTCCACGAATGGATTAAGCATCTCGTGGTTGACCGTAATATAACCGATCATGAATAAGTCCTTCATCACAGATAGGGACAAAGCTTCCTAAAACCAATCCTCATTCGACTGAGGTAAGCCAATAATCTCCCACTTGTGGTTAATAAACTTCAGTGGATCACGGTCTTGAAAAAAATAAAATCAATGTCAGAAAGTTGTCAATTAAAATAAATGTAAATTAAAAATATTGAATCCAACTAATGATACCTCTCTGTCACAGATATGTTTCGTCGTATGGTCTGGGTATAGAGACAATAGTGATAAATCTACAAGGCCTCCTCCAAATTCCTATGGCTCAGCAGCCTTAGTAGCCTCACCATCCGGAGGTGGCTCTAGCTCAACAACATCAGCAGTAGAAAGTGGCACTGGCTAAAAGAGATCAATAGTATTAACATTATGAGGTGGAACTGGCTCGACAACATCATGCATCGAAGGTGGCAGTGGTGCCTCTGGTACCACGGATGACTCGAGTATCTCAGGCGCCTAAATAAGTGAAACTTGGCGCCTACGGGAGGATGGATGGAGTGATGCGTCAGTAGGTGAAACATGTCTCCTACGGGAAGAAGAAGAAGAAGTATAAGAATGAGGAGAAGTAAGAGTCTCATAAGTAGATGTTTTTGTATGGACAGAGAGAACATGAGCCTCTAAAACCTGCTCTTCTCCCGCCGCACAGATGCATATTATGCAATCCTCTTGTGCCTCAACCTATCATGTATATCATCCACAATGGTTGTAAGTTAAAGTAAATCAAACAATTAGTGCAAGCAAGCAACACCACAAGTAAGAAAATAAATAAATAAGACATAGAAAATTTTGGAGATGTGTAACACCCCATTTCTACCCGGCGGATAATAACAAATCAAAGTTACCAAATTTCCAACAAATAAATGGAATGATACATTTTCAACTTAAACAACTTCATTCAATCACCTGATTAGCCTTTAAAATACAAACAACTTTCATTACTACACAGCGGATTCATAACTTATGTCCAACTCAAAACAACTTTAAAACAACAAGTCTTTAATAACCACAACGAAAACTTCAGCAACATAATAAAAACCAACAATAAAGAAAAAATGTGTTATCCCCCCCCCCCCCCGAGTGCTACGTATCAGAGAAACAACACTGACTCGAACTAACGAAGGTAAGCAACTTTATTTTGGATTACCTGCACGTTACCAGCCGAGGGAAACATTCAAACAAAAGGGGTGAGATATTGAACTATATAATTGAATATAAGGTTAAATGTTGTTTACCCCCTGCCATATGAGCGAGATTCAGTTTACCCCCCCCCCCCTCCCCCGCCTAAAGAAATATTTTTTGATCCCCCTTCAACTTACTCAGATTCCATTTTGCGTCACCCCTCTTTGCACATGTGGCTCAGTTTAGATGAGTTGGCACGTTGATTGTGTCATAAGCAATGCCACGCAGGATATGTTCTAGGTTAATATAGAATAAAGAAATGTAGTCTTCATATTCCCCTAAACAAATCCAGGGTTCTGAGAAATTCAAAATAGGAGCCCAACAGCGATGAAGAAGAAGACACATAGGCATTCAAAGAGGAAGAAGGTAAACGGGACGAAGTCAAAGTCCAATGAAGATGCTTCATCAATGCAATGTGAGAAACCGATTAAGAAAGCGGAAGAAGACTCAACATGCAATGTTGAAGCGAAAAAGGTTTATGTTCTTTCATTACTTATGCAATAATGGCAACTGTATGTTAGGTTAAAAGTTGTTTTTGATTTATTTCAGAACCTGCAAATGTTTGATGCGGTTTTTCATCACGGAGGGGAGTTTTTTGTGTTAAGTGATGGGGCTACCATTTACAGCGGTGGTGTATCAACACTTTTTTATGGGCACCATATTGATAAGTTTACAATGGATAAGGTTCATAAGTTAGTGTCTTCTTGGGGGTATTTGTGAGGGACCTATAGAACTTGGACATAGATTATAGAAATAGATGAAAAAAATTTCCAAATTCGAAGGGATGATGAATGTTATGACTTTGCTGCGTATGTTTGTGCCACCCAAGTCGAATGAATGATGTTCGTGGAGCATGATGTGGTTGATATTGGAGAGTCAGTTAGGACACCTAGGTGTGTTAATGACAATATTGAGTTGGAGGTTTGTGAGGATGATGGTGTAGAAGCATTGAATGATAGTGAAACAACACAAGCATAAGCAATAAGCAACAAATGAAACAATTCAACAAGTAGAAGGAACACAAGCCCAAGAAGAAGCAATACAAGCACAAGAAGAAGCAACACAGGCAAGTCAAGTTCTACAACAAGAAGCAACACCAGCACAACCAACTCTTATTGTAGACCAAACATCTGGTTACTTTGGAGACATTATTGATTATCTCATATCCATCATTCTCTATGCTGCTGCAACTAAAGTTGAGGTCAGGCCAGTAAAAAAGAGAAAAGATGTCAAGCCAGTCAATAAGAGGTCAAGTGAGAGAGTCAAGCTAAAGTGGTTTCAAAAACCAATAATTTGGCCAGGTGCTAACACGGATCAACCAATACTTATACCAGAAGAAGTTGAAGGAGGTTTAACACAAGAAGGATCTACCTCAACTCATGCCAAGAAGAAAATGAAGAAATAATTCAAGAGTTGTGGCATCTATATTGTGTTATGTATTAGTTTGGAACCTTTGCTGATGAATTATGTCTTTATTATGACTTATGCCAATGTACTGAGAATTCGGTCTTTATTATGACTTATGTCAATGTTTGATGGCAGCTATGTTTTGTGGTTAATGTCATTGATGAATGATATTGTCAATTATGTTTGAATAAATTGGATTATGATATATAATTAATAATGTCAATTTTGTCTTTATTATGACTTATGCCAATTGTGTAATGATATATAATTGATGTCAGTTTCAACAAATTGGATCAAATGATATTTCATAAACCTTTAAATGTTACATCACAATTTCATGTTCCAACCACTAAAACAAACAAATCTAACCTAGACCAAAAACACTGAACTTAAATTTAGACTTGGACACATTAGCTATACCAATTACATGTAATTATACACTAATGGAAACATAATACAAGACAATAAAAATGCCATATTCCATTGGATATTTTTTCTCTTCAACTCAGTTATCTTCATCTTTGCTTTTCTAATCTTCTTTTCATTGCGATCAATCTTCGTGATTGCCACATCACAATTTTTGCAAAGAAATTCATACTTGGACAATTCCCCCATGGACTGAGCAGCTACGTCATCCCAGATGAAAAGATCGCAATTATTCTCCGTCTACAAAATCAAGATACTAAGATACAACATAATCCGTAAACCCTAAAACAATCCTAAAACCCTAAAATACATTCGGTTTCAATGGATTACCCCAGATTTTCGACACTTCTAGAATTTCCGGTTGCGATTTTGTATGGTTTTTGCGACCCACATCTTCATAGGACGACGACAACCACAAAACGGAACAGCTGAAGTTTCATACGAATTATGGCTTTCAGAACTATGACTTGCATCCATTTTGGGGGAGAAAACAAAAGCTGAAGAACTGAGCAAGAAAAAGAAGAAAAACAATGGGGAAAGAAGAACAACGCGATTGGAGGCGAGGAAAGAAAGAGATTTCTATATTAACCTAAAACATATCCTGCATGGAATTGCTTATGACACAACCAGTGTGCCAACTCATCTAAATTGAGCCACATGTGCAAATAGGGTGACTAGAATGGAATCTGAGTAAGTTGAGGGGGGATCAAAAAAAAATTCTTAAGAGGGGTAAACTGAATTTCGCTCATATGGCAGGGGGTAAACAACATTTAACTCTTGAATATATGATAAACAACATATTAGATCCGACTATATACAATCACCACTTCACATCTCACAACAATATTAATCAACATAAGGTACAACACAAACGACATAATTATGCAACTTAGAAAATGCACATGCATGTGGTACCATTGGAGCAGAACTACCAACCTGATAATTTGCCAATTAATAGAGGCATCAACAAGGCATAAGCCTTCAACTTAAATATTGTCAATCCAGGCCAACTTACCGAGCAACTTCTCCAACTTGAAATGTTATGTATGTGACTCAATATGAATGTCAAACAACAACAACAATAATAATCTCATAGCAACATAACAACAATTCAACATTACCCATATGCCTTCAACTTAAATTCTTGCCACTGATACGGTAATGCAACACGATCCACAACATCCAACAAAGCACAACACAAAGAATCAACCAATTATAACGCAACCAAACTTCATCATTATTCATACAATTTTTTTTTACTAAAAACGGTTATTTATTTAGCTGCTAAAAATATGTTATTTCTACTTCTTACTAGATTCTTATTATGCCTCTGTTAATTCATGCCAGTAAATAAATTCCCAAAACCTGCTACTAATTTCTACCTCACTGTTACTTAAATAATTCATTTTAAGTATCACTAGTATTTATATTAATTTATCATGTTACTGTTATTCAATAAATCATGTCAAACAAATACTAGTATTACTGCTACTTATGACTTACAATGCTTCTAAATCCAATTAATCCTCTGAAAATTAATGACTCAATCCAATTAAAGTTTCTGGAAAATTATCACTAAGTCCAGTTATGTAAGACAACTGACAGAAACCACAGAAACAAAACAAATGCAACACAACCAAATGTGATGTGTGTCACACTAATATACCCCTCGTTACGCTATGTGATTGTCGTCCCAAGGGAGTGACGGACATTACACTCCTAGGACGGGCGTCGTGCATTTTGGGATGATCCTCCCATCCTAAAAATATGTGTTCTCTGTTTCTCCCATTCTTCTTCTCCGTTCTCTATATTTTCTTAGGTTCAGTCTCAAACAAATTTTCCAATTATCCCAATACATAATACAACAACAACACAACAAAAATCATACACCAACCACACCGATAAATTATTATACGACTAATTCAACAACATTAATCAACTTCGTTATTCAACACAACAATTCAACACACAGACATAAGAAATTATGTAAATCCCAATCCCACATGTTTTCATCAAATGTCTGATTATAGAGTCAGAACCCCCTACCTTGGATTGAAGGTCACTCTACTCTCTGATTAGATTCTTGCTCTTGTTGCCTCTATTTATTCTCTATCAGACCCTTATTCCTCTTTTTGTAACTTTGTAACTTCCACATTATGTTCTTACTTCTACTCCATTTTCTCAATTAACCTCAAATACTCTTATAATTTTTCTTTTAATCCATTGGGCTCAATTCTACACCCCACTATTTACTACTACACCCACCTTCTCTACAACTAACCATCTAATAAGCCCCATAATTATCTTATAATTCTAATCTACTAACACGATATTATTTCTACAACTTAAATAAACTTAATTAAATTAATTTCACTAAAACCAACATAGCAACTCAACACAACACAATTTTGACAATCAGCACAAATCAACACAAATGATACGAAGATATTTAATTAAATAATTAATTAAATAAACAGGGCATTACAACTCTCCCCCACTTAAAATACTTTTGTCCTTGAAAATTTTACATTGCTCAAACAACTCGGGATAAGATTCTCGCATCTTGCTTTCCAACTCCCACGTCATACTCTCTCCGGCCGCTCCCAACCAGACTACTTTCACCAATGCAATCTCTTTGCCTCTTAGGGTCTTCATTTCATGATGTGTGATTCGTACAAGCATCGTCTATATAGTAATATTGTCATATACTTGCACATCATACATACTAATCACATAAGAAGGATCTGAAATGTACTTCCTAAGTTGCGACACGTGAAACACATCATGCAAATTCGAAAGATTAGGCGGTAAAGCCACTCTATAAGCAACATTTCCAACTTTGTCTGAAATCTGATATGGACCAATAAAACGAGGAGTGAACTTTCTAGACTTCAATGCATGCCCAACCCCGGTTACAGGTGTAACTCTCAAAAATACATGGTCACCAGTTTGAAATTCTAAATATTTCCTTCACTTGTCATGATAACTTTTCTGCCTACTTTGGGAAATTTTCATCTTTTCTCGAATTAACTTCACCTTCTCAATAGTCTCTCGAACAATCTTAGGTCCAAGCACTACACTTTCTCTAGATTCATTCCAACATAAAGGAGTCATACATCTCCTACCATACAATGCTTCAAAAGGTGTCATTCCGATACTAGAATGGTAATTGTTATTATAAATGATTTCTATTAATGGAATATAAGTATCCCACAAACCTCTCTGCTCAAGAACACGTGCTCTCAACAGATCCTCTAATGACTGAATAGTTCTCTATGTCTGACCATCCGTCTAAGGATGATACGTTGAACTCAACCTCAACTTAGAACCCAACACTTCTTGAAAACTCTTCCAAAAATTATAAGTAAACCTTAGATCTTTATCTAACATAATACATAAAGGAACATTATGCAGCTTTACAATTACGTTAGTATAAATATCTGCCAACTTAGATACCGAAAAACTGATGTTAATCGGAATAAAATGAGCCGACTTTGTAAGCCTATCAACAATCAACCAAATCGAATCATACCCTCTTGAAGTATTAGCCAATATTGTTACAAAGTCCATTGAAATGATATCCCATTTCCATTCCGGAACTTCTAACGGTTGCATCAGCCATGCAAGCTTCTGATGTTCAACTTTCGACTTCTGACAAGTTAAACCTGCATACACAAAACGTGTTACATCGCTCTTCACCCATGCCACCAAAACAAGTTCTTCAAATCTTGATACGTTTTTGTAGCGCCCGGATGAATACTCAACTTACTCCAATGAATTTCTTCAAGAATCACTTTCTTCATTTCTGCATCATCAGGAATACAAATTCGATTACTGAATCTAAACACACCTTGCACGTCCAACTTGAAATCATTACTCTCATACTGATCGATTCCTGCCATCGAATCTACTGATTTCACATCTAACTTCTGAGCCTCTTTGATACTATCTAGAAATTCATTGTTAATCTTCAACATCCCTAACATAACACTCTGAGGTGTTACTTTTCAAACTAAACTCATATCTCTGAACTTTTCAATTAGTTCCAACTCTTTAACCATCATTTCCTACATATGCAACGTCTTCCGACTCAAAGCATCAACTACAACATTAGCTTTACCTGGGTGATAATTCTAATCGAAATTATAATCCTTTAATAATTCCAACCACCTTCATTATCTCATATTCAACTCCTTCTGATCAAACAAATACTTTAAACTCTTATGGTCACTAAACACTTCAAATCTAGAACCATAAATATAATGTCTCCAAATATCCAGTACAAAAACAACTACAACAAGTTCTAAATCATGCGTATGATAGTTCTTTTCATGAGTTCTTAACTGCTGTGATGCATAAGCAACTACCTTATTATTCTGCATAAGCACGCCTCCTAAACATATCATAGAAGCATTACAATACACAACAAAAGGTTCTCCTGAATTCGCTAATGTCAAAATTGGAGCCGACGTCAATCTCTTCTTCAATTCCGTAAAACTTTCTTCGCATTGAACGTCCCACACAAAAGCCCTACTTTTACAAGTCAACTTAGTTAACAGAAGTTCCAACTTAGAAAAACCTTCAATAAATATCCTATAATAACCAACTAGTCCCAAAAAGCTTCTAATCTCGATAACCAGCTTTGGAGTTTCCCACTACAACACAACATTTGCTTTAGATGGATCCACAACAATGCCACTTCCAGATATCACGTGATCAAGAAAACTAACCTCCGTCAACCAAAATTCACACTTAGACAACTTTGCATATAACTTCTTCTCTTTCAAAACTTGCAATACTAGTTTCAAGGGTTATGCATGATCCTCTTTCGACTCAGAGTAAATCAATATATCATCAATGAACATCACCACAAAACGATCCAAATAGGTATGAAAGATACGGTTCATGTATTCCATGAATACTCTCAGTGCATTAGTAACACCGAAAGGCATCAACGAATACTCATAATGTCCATAAAATGTTCTAAAAGTCGTCTTCTGAATATCCTCAACTTCACTTTAATCTGATGATAGTCTGATCTCAAATCAATCTTGCTAAACACACGAGCACCTACCAACCGATCCATCAAGTCATCTATTCTCGGAAGTGGATACTTGTTCTTAACTGTCACTTTATTCAATTGTATGTAATCAACATAGAGCCTCATACTTCCATCTTTCTTATTTACTAACAACACTAGAGCTCCTCATAGTGATGCATTTGGCCTCACAAACTTCTTTTAAAGTAATTCCTCCAATTGCTTCTTTAATTCTGAAAATTCAGATGCAGACATTTTGTACGGTGCCATAGAAATAGGTCTGGTACTAGGTACAAGATCAATCTCAAATTCAACTTCTCTTTCTGGCAACACATCAGGAATTTCATCAGGTAAAACTTCAGGAAATTCACGCACCACTTGTAACTCCTCAATATTAGATTTGCCCTCAATAGACAATGACGCCATCAACAAAAACATATGACCTTCTTCTTGCATCAACTGCCATAAGTGCCTAAAATACAACAAACCATCTTCTTCCTCTTCAGGAGTAGAAAACCTCATCGGCGTGTTATAACAATTGATATGAACATAGTCATATTCTAACCAGTTCATTCCTAAGATTACATCCATCCCAATTAACGGCAAACACACCAAATCAACATCAAATTCTATATTAAAGATAGATAAAGGACACTTTAAACACACGAGAGAAGTAGTCACTGATCCCTTAGCTGGAATCTTGACGACCAATTCTCCATTCATAGCAGAAAGAATAAGGCCTAATCTTTTAACACAATCAGCATCAATAAAGAAATGAGTAGCACCAATATCGATAATAGTAATTAAAGGAGTACTATTAATGAAACATGTACCTCTGATATACAACTGCCTTATTGATCTCTAGACGCAACCCATTCTCAAACTTGATGCACTTTGAAAATTCAGCATTCGCCTCATTATAGTGCGGATATAACTTAGTCAACTCAACAAAATTTGCAATATAATCAGTAATTGATAGGTTTCCTTGCTTCAGCTCAAGAAACTCAACTTCCTTCTTACCAAGAACATCCTCTGGATAATACTTCCTCATAAATTCCCTATGAAACACAGTCCAAGTGATCTCTTCACCTGCAGCTTCCAACATCTGACAAATCTCTAGCCACCAATCTTAGCTTCGACTGTTAGCATATGAGTCCCATACCAAACCTTCTGCGTTGAAGTACAATCTATCACATGGAAGATTCTCTAAATCTATTTCAACCATTCCATCTCTGCATCTAGATCATACTTACCCTTGAAGGTAAGCGGATTCTCCCTCTGAAAAGTCACCAAACTACGAGATCCAACATTCTCATCAGCGTTCAGTAAATTCTGCACAGCCTGAGCCATTACTTAATGAGTAGCAGCCATTGCAACATCATTCTTTCTATCCATATCCATCTCAACTTAACACTACAACACAAACAAAGGTTAGAACTAACTAATAATACTTGATTATTAAACAACTACGACTCGACAACTTGGCCGGACAGATGAACCTGCTCTGATACCACTAATGTAACACCTCATTTCTACCCGGCAGATAATAATAAAATCATAGTTACCAAATTTCCAACAAACAAATGGAATGATACATTTTCAACTTAAACAATTTCATTCAATCACCTGATTAGTCTTTAAAATAAAAACAACTTTCATTACTACGCAGGGATTCATAACTCTTGTCCAACTCAAAACAACTTTAAAACAACAAGTTTTTAATAACCACAACGAAAACTTCAGCAACACAATAAAAACCAACAATAAAGAAAACATGTGTTATCCCCACAAGTGTTATGTATCAGAACAATAACATCGACTCAAACTAACAAAGGTAAGCAACTTTATCATGGATTACCTGCATTTTACCATCTGAGGGCAACATTCAAACATAAGGGGTGAGATATCGAACAATATAATCGAATATATGATAAATAACATATTAGATCGGGACTATATACAATCACCACTTCACAGCTCACAAACAACATCAATCAACACAAGGTACAACACAAACGACATAATTATGCAACTTAGAAAATGCACATGCATGTGGTACCATTGGAGCAGAACTCCCAACTTAATAATTTTCCAATTAATAGAGGCATCAACAAGGTATAAGCATTCAACTTAAATATTACCAATCTAGGCCAACTTACTGAGCATCAGCTCTAACTTGAAATGTTATGTACGTGACTAAATATGAATAAAAAACAACAACAATAATAATCCCATAACAACACAACAACAATTCAACATTGGCCATATGCCTGCAACTTAAATTATTGCCACTGATACAACAATGTAACACGATCCACAACTTCCAACAAAGTACTACACAAATAATCAACTAATTATAACATAACCAAACTACATCATTATTCATATAATTTTCGACTAAAACTGATTATTTATTTAGCTGCTAAAACTCTGTTATTTCTACTTCTTACTAGCTTCTTATTATGCCTCTGTTAATTCATGTCAGAAAACAAATTCCCAAAACCTGCTACTAATTACTACTTCATTGTTACTTAAATAATTCCTTTTAAGTATTATTGGTATTTATACTAATTTATCATGTTACTAATATTCAAGAAATCCTGTCAAACAAATACTAGTACTAGTCCTACTTATGACTTACAGTGCTTCTAAATCCAATTAATCCTTTGAAAATTAATTACTCAATCCAATTAAAGTTTTTGGAAAATTATAACTAAGTTCAGTTATGAAAGATAACAGACAGAAAACACACGCAGAAACAAAACAAATGCAACACAACCAAATGTGATGTGTATCACACTAATATGCCCCTGTCACGCTATGTGATGGTCGTCCCAAGGGGGTGACAAACGTCACACTCCCAAGACGGACGATGTGCATTTTGGGACGATCGTCCCATCCCAAAAACATGCGTTCTCTATTTCTCGTATTCTTCTTCTCCGTTCTCTATATTTTCTTAGGTTTAGTCTCAAACTAATTTTCCAATTATCCCAGTACATAATACAACAACAACACAACAAAAGTCATACACAAACCACACAGATAAAATATTCTATGACTAATTCAATAACATTCATCAACTTTGTTATTCAACACAACAATTCAACACACAGACAGAAGAAATTGTGTAAAATCCAATCCCACATGCTTTCATTAAATACCCCATTATAGAGTCCGAACCCCCCTCTTACCTTTGATTGAAGGTCACTCTACTCTCCGATTGGATTCTCGCTCTTACAGCCTCTACGTATTCTCTATCAAACCTTTATTCCTCTTTCTGCAACTTTGCAACTTCCACGTTATGTTCTTACTGCTACTCGTTTTTCCCAATTAACCTCAAATACTCTTATAATTTCTATTTTAATCCATTGGGCTCAATTATACACCCCACTATTTACTACTACACTCACCATCTCTACAACTAACCATTTAATAAGCCCCGTAATTATTTTATAATTCTAATATACTAACACGATATTATTTCTACAACGTAAATCAACTTAATTAAATTAATTCAACTAAAACCAACATAGAAACTCAACACAATACAATTTCGACAATCAACATAAATAAACATAAATAATACGATAATATTTAATTAAATAATTAATTAAATAAACAGTGTGTTACAAGATGCATCTCCGGTTACTAGGAAACTTAAACGTTGAAAAATTCTGGAGATGCATCTCTAGAATTGTATGCAACACAATAGGTGTGTCAATGGCGATAATGCAGACATGAAAAAAACAAAAAATATTGCCTTGATAATCATTTTTAGCCAACAAACATATTTTACACTATGTCTAAACTGTCAAACATGCAATTTCTACCCATTTCTTGCCTTAATCATTAATTTCTACTCATTTACACAAAAAACTCAAAAACTTTTTAAAACATCCAAAAACTTATTTTTATATTTCACTTTGCTTCAACGGTGGATGATGTTTCTAATGTTGTTTAAAGATCCTTTGAGTCTGGTTGGTTGATTTTGGACTTGGTGTTTAGCAAAAAAAAAAAACTAAGAGAGTTTGAAGAGGTTTTGAGAAATATCAGAAATGAAGAAGGAGAAGGGTTTTGGAGCAATTTTAGCTTCAAAATGTTCTGGAGATACATATTTGAAATATGTTCGAAGATGAAATTCTAGGATATTTTAACGTTAACTTATAATTGAGTGCGTATGAAGATGCATCTCTGGAATCTGGTGACATTTAAGTACTTTCATGTGGTGCCTAAATAACCTATAAGGTGCATTAAGAAATTCCCTAAACTTTTTGCTTCATGAATTAAAGTCGGTCCAACAAATCATCTATCTAGAAGAGCACACTTACATACTGTAATACCTCAAAATTTTCCCTCTTATTTATTCCCTCTATTGGCTCATCGTTTCGCATTCATCTGCATTTCTCATCAGTTCATTAACAGCATACTTGTGCATTTCGTTGTTTCATAAGGCATGTGATTAAGGCTATACAGGATTAGGGTTTCATACCTTATCCATGTCTATCATGGATTTAAATGAGGGAGAATATCCGCTTGGAATATCTAATCCGCCATGGAGGTGTTCAATCAGATTTGTTTTGAATAAGAGTGTAACCTCTCAAGTTGTTTTCTTCATCATTGAATACTTCAAGAAAGAATTTGGAGCTTTTGTTCATGATATGATTGGAAGGGAGCTCTACCAATTGAGGTCATACATATTAAAGATTGGTCAGGATCCGTGGGGTTTATGAAATGAATTTGGGATTGCGTGGAATTCATTGTGGTGTTATGATCCATATACGAGTGTCCGTCGCATTATCAATAATCGTTTTAAATCACATTTCATTCATGATTCAAACAAATTCGAGGTCCATCATTTGTATCTCAAACTCCTATTTTTGTTCAATTTGTTCAAGTCCATTTCTCAAATTATAGGAATTCAAGGGCATTCAAGGATTATCATAAGCTCATTTAAGTATGCATTTTAAATTCAAGTCTGGGAAAGTGGTTGAGCCCAACAGCAGGGAGATCTTTTACAAATTAGTCGGCCCAAATGTTGAGAATACTGTATTGGATTTTATGGATCATTCGTGCGACTTTCAAGTAAACTTTTCATCTGACCAAGATATGGGCGTGTTTGTTAAGAGAATGTCTCAACAACTTCAAGTGATATGTGATGCAAGTATTTCATTTAATTTGTGGGAATTTGTTTTTGGGCTTTTGTTGCGTTTGTCAAATTTCATAATTTGAGAGTGCTATAGTCTTTGAATGGAATTGGAAATGACACAACTTGATTTTTATCCAAAGCCAAATAGGTTGGTGCGGACCATGAAAAGTGATGCGGGATGTTTCGGTTTTTGACGTTCCTGTTACTTTTTCCTTGTTGAAACACAACATGGCAATGGATAAAAGGCTTTCGTATTGCAAGTTCAAGATTGGTCCTAAGACCTTCTTTTAGAAGTGGGAGATTAATCTTACTTCCTAAGAAAGAATTTTTTTAAATAAAAAAAAGGGGAAACGACAACAACATTTGCACCTAAGGTTGGTTTGAGCATTAGTTTTCAAGATCTATGTGTTTGCTTGGCTGCTAAACTCAAGGATTTTGGGGGATCATCATTTTTATTCTATTCTTAAGAAACTTAGTGTTTCATTTTCATGGTTTTGTGTGTTATGCCCGGTGAATCCATTTCAAAGTGATTAGAGGTTATGTGCTCATGTAATCGATGAAAGTTCTGGTTGTAAAAGTTGAGTTTGAAAAGGGAATGGAAATTGTTAATGGCAGAATTCAATCATGACAATCATTAACATAAATAATTTAGGAGAAGAATTCAGTTACATGTTGAAGAAAAAATAGAAGGTTCTTTTTCACTCTTGATCTCAGAAGAATTCCTGTCCAATTCTTGAACAAAATCTCAAATAAAAAAAACTCTCAGGATTTTATTAGGAAAAACTCAACAAAAAAAAAGAGATAACCAAGTTCTAACATAAGGAGATCCCAATGTTCCAATATCTCTTGGAAAATCATTTACAAATTATAAAAGGGAATTGAGTTACACCATGATTGAGATTAGCAAAGGAAGAGTTTTGAATCAAAGGGATTGGTTAGACAGCAAAATAAGTCCAGTTGCAAAGTCATAAAGGAAATTTTGAAATACAGGCTTCGGTTTCAACCTTTCTCTCTCAATGTTAATAGCAGAATCTCTTCAATCTTCTGCACTTCTGAATCTTTTCCACCCTCAATATTCTTCACCATCAATCTGCAATTCTCAATAACAGAACTGAAGAATCTCCATTCCTCTTCACGCGCCAACTTCGTCAGCTTTCATTGGCAACGTCCATCAACAACAATTGTGTCATCACCGCATCCTGAAGTAATGAGAAGAAGAGTGTTACAAGATTGACCGGAGAAGAGTACACCAAGAAAAAGAATTAACAGAAGGCCAATGGAAAAATAACAAAAAAGAGAAGAAAAGTCAGTTACTAACTTGTGACTAAGCCTCGGTAATTATCAACCCGGATCCATCTTCAAGCTTCAATTGCCATAACCAAATCCTTAGCCTCACATTCCCAATCTCTGACATTCAAGCCTCCAAATCCACTGCCACAATTCAGATTGATTCAGGGTCATCCAAGAACAAATAGTTTGGCTTCGACGACATTGACGTCGAAAGTACCTCAGCAATGATCCAATGACCCTGTGATTCCATATTGCACGATTCAGTAACATTTCAATAAGAATAATTCAGATAAAGGAAAAAGCAAAAATTCACAGGAATAGGAAAAAGGTCATCTGTTAATTCGGTTGAGGGAAAAAAGAGAAAGAGATCTGGTGTCTTGGACTTACACGATTATCGCTTATGGGTCTCATGGTCGGGCCCCTGAATCTTTGGAGCCTTTTGCTGAAATGCTGATGTCAAACGTAAAACCAGATAGAGTAATTTTCTTGCCATTTTGTCTGCACATAACCGTGCCGGACTGGTTGATGATGGATTGTATCACAGCTAGAGTTGAACATTATTTCTCTTCTTGGACGTGCTGAAAGATTCTACAAGGAGACTCTGAACTAAGGATGAGGTTCAGCTGTTAAGCACTCTATTTTCCGCATGCTATATACGTGGAAGTCGTGAGTTAGGGGTGAAATTGTAGAAGAACTTGTTGGCAAGTACCCTGCAAGAGTTAACAGAAAATAGAAGTGAGATTTATGAAGCAACCTTAACAGAAATTGCAAAACTCATTGCAAAATCAGTTCAAAAACTCTAACAACCATAACAGAATGATAACTGACTTTTACCTGAGAAGTTTCTAGAAGAGAAACTGAATTCATCTCTATAAGTCAGTGATTTCTTCTCCCATTTTTTTTTGGGAACCACCATTTGTAACACGGTGGGAGAACTGACTTTAGTTATGTTGCGGATAGCAAGAGTCGCCACCGACTTTTATTTTATCCAAAAGGAAAGGGTATAAAAGAACAGGAAAGACCTTAAGAGATATTTTTGGGTCCGGGGGGTAGGTTATGTAAAGGGAAGGTGTTAGCACCCTTTACATCCATGGTTATCCATAGGCTCTTAGTTACTTAGCTCACTTTTGAATTGTTTTTGAAAGTGTAGTGTGTGAATAGAAAAATTTTCATAATAGTTGATAATGATCCATGTACGGATGCGTAAAAACTTGTTTTTGAAAATTTGTTTGAAATTGTGAAGAGTTTGAAAAGTTTTTGAAGTGAGCAAGTACATAAGAGGAACCTACCCTAAAATTTTAAGTCTTTCTTGTTCTTTATCCTTTAAGTGGTAAGACTATCCCTACTATTAAGGAGCAGGTAGTCATTACCTTGGATGTAAGGGACATATGAGGGACATCTGTTTTGAAGGCAACTGTGGGGTGTATTAAGCATATAGGAGGGACTATCATCATTATTCGAAGGGACTTGATCTTTAAAGGCAACCATTAGGGACTCGATGATTTTTTCTTTTAAAGGGACTCGCTTTATACACCCCACTTGACCTTATGATTTAGGCAACTTGAGGGATAACCTTAGAAAGTGAGATGGCGATTAAAAATCGACTTACGTGTGTGAGTGTTCAATATTATTTATCTTATAATTAAAGTGATCTAAATTTATTTTTAAATAGAATACATGTTTTTGCACTCCCTAAATTACTAACCATAACATAAAAGTTAAATATTTAAATATTTACAAAATTACACCAAGAAGCAATTACATAATAATTATAATAAGCAAATTAAAATAAATAGCAAAAGTAAATAATTAGCAAAATATAAATAAATAAGCAAATATAAAAATAAATAAATAGGGGTTAGTGATAAATATAATTAAAAAATAAGGTTAGTAAAAATAAAATAGCTAAATTTAATGAAATAATAATAATTAGAAAAATAAACAAGGTTAGAGAAATAAGAATATAAGATAATAATAAACAAAAATAATAAATAATAATATGGTTAGCAACAATAATTAAATAAATAAAATTAAATAGAAAAATATTATAATGACATGATTAGAATAATAAACACAAAATAGGATTTTAATATATAAGCATTTATTTAGAAACATGAATAATTAAATAATTACTATAATATAAAATTTTTAAACATAATATAATTATAAATTTTAATTATTACAAATTTAATCATTTTTAAACATATATTAACATTTATTTATTAAAAAAATATTTACACATTATAAGGAGAAAATAAGTTTTAAATATTATATTCACAAAATTAATCATATTTATAAAATTTAATTATATTTACAAATTATTTTAAACATATACAAAAATATAATTATTGCAAGTTAAATTGTTTCTAGACATATATTAAAAGAAAAATAATTTGGATTATAAATATATTTACAAATAAGTTATAATTATTTTAAATAAACATGTACAATAATAATTACATCACAAATTAGAAAATAAACAATTAGGTTTTTAATAGGTATTTAGAAAATAAATTAGGGTTTTGTTAGAAAAATATTTTTAGGGTTTAATTTATAATATACATATATTTATAATTTAATCACAAGATAAAGAAAATAATTTAAGAACATTTATATATTTTAGAATTTGAAAAAAATTTAAACATGCTTCATTGTTTTTTAATTATTTAGAGAAAAAAAAACATATATACAAAACTATATTTAATTTAATTAATAGAATAATCAAAATAAAAGAAAAAAAAAATATGGAAAAAACTTACTTGACTGGGATTTGAACCCAGGTTAGTGTGCCTGCCAACAACAACAACAACCACCAGGCTACCACACACACAAGCAAGAGATGAGAGAGTGAGGTGGGTTTTGTTCATTAGCTGGAAAACATCAGAAAAATAAAAGAAACAAAAAGGCCTGGGGTGCGAATCGAACCCAGGACCTTCTGATTACAAGCATGCACGCGTTACCGCCTGGCTGGGAGAGCCTACCTGATGACTAAACAACTACGAATAATAATATATTAAAAATGCATCTTAAATGAAAAATATCAAAAAAACTTGCTGGAGGCAAGATTCGAACTCATGCCATCAAGTCACACATGCGTTCCTCCTACCACTGGACCACCTGCAACGTTTGTATTTCATCCACAAACAAAACTATATAATATAAGGTGATATTTGAATTTCAGAAACGCGCCAAAGACCTTCTTCTTCCTCTGCCCGTCGTATTAGCTTTTACCTACGGCTCGTCCGTCACTAGAAGCTTTAGTGACGGATTTTGACTGTCACTACAAAACTTGCGAATTGAAAACCCTGCTAAACATGAAATAAATTTATTCCAACAACAAAAATCAATCATATGAAACGTCTAAAGTCCAGTTATCCCATTAATTTGAGATGAAATTGCCTGTAATACGATATCCCCAATTTCAAACTTATGAACCCTAACTATGGCACATGATGGTTGCGGCTTCGATTCTCACAATAAAGCATCCATAATCAATCTAAGAATCATTCTAAACCATAATCAATAGTCAAAAACAAGTTAGAAAGCATAATCATGATAAATCGAAAAATCAAAGTTCAATGGCATATGAAGATTCGGTTAAGGGTCTATGTGATGTTTTGAATGATGAAAATGATCCAAATACATTCAATAAGCATCATAGAGTGCATTGCAACCTTCAAAGCTTTCTGATATGGCCTCTATCTGAAAATCCGAATTGGTGTTTTGGCTTGAATTTTTGAACTATGAAACTTACCTTTGAGCTGCTGGAATTCGTGAATGAATGTTAGGTTTATGCTAAGTACTTATATGTGAGTGAATTAGGTTAAGAAAATTCATTGGTTGTGTGGAAGTTTGGATATTTGAAGATTGAAAAAGATTATGCCATGAAATTCAAATATTGGCTCATGAAAGCTTGCTATTTTTGGATCAATCACATGATTTCTTTCTCTTTCACCTTCAATCAATATTGATGAGATTCTAGAAGCTCAATCTTCATCCAAAAATATATTTTCATATTTTATATTTATTTAAAATGATTTTTTATGAATTAAATCAAAATAAATAAAAATAAAATAATAAAAATTATGATTTTTAATCAATTGGGTCGTGCATGATGATATGATATGGATTGGATCACAATTTAGCAAGCCCATTTGGAAGGAATTGGTTCTAGGCCCCCATTTTCATCATAAACCATCACAAAATTTCCCAACTTTGCAAAGGCACATCTCCCTCAATTTTAAAGGTATGAGGGTGTTTTTGGACATTTTGGAAAGCTTGAAGAGTCCTCTAAACAACCCCATTGGTTTCAGGTCCATATCATTTACAAATCTCAAGTTATGCCCTTTTGAAGTTGTTGACTTTTTGTTGACTTTTGAAATGACCTATAATGTCTTAGCTCATATCTTCCAAATGAAGCATTTTTGGGCTTAACTTGCAAGATCAAAGTTGTAGAGAATTCAATTTCCTTCAAAATGAGCTTTGTATGGAGACTTGATTATGAAGTATGTGAAAGTTATGGCTGGTCAAAGTTCAGTTGACTTTTACTGAGGAAACCCTAATTTAGAAACTCCTGATTCTTGATGATCTGGAATCTCCTTGGTGAATCATGATCAACCCTTGATCAAATGATGAATTTTACTTCATATACTTGATGTTGGAAAAAAATCATGAAGTTTGACTTTGGTTTGACCACAGTTGACCTCAGTTTGACTTTTTAACTGCATTGACTGATTTTGACTTATCTGATCATCTGACTGAGCAAACTTTTGAGAAAAGTCTTGAAACTTGTCATGGGGTTTCTTACACACATATAAGATGCTATGAAGCTCACTTGAGGTATTGGAAGTCCATTTAGCCTGATTAAAGTCAAAACCCTAGTTTTGGATGCACTGCTTAGGAGGTGCCTTGTTTGAGGGAATTGTCAACTCTTTTAACCAATTGTGAACTTTGTGAACCTTGTGAACCATCATAAAATGTCTTGTGAACCTTATGGGAGGTATTGTGAAGCTTGTGAACCTTGTGAACCTCATGAAGTGACTTTCTAGACCTCATGAATCTCAGGAAAGCTTTGTAATCATTGTGAATCTTGTGAACCTTGTGAACCTTCAAGAAGTGACTTGTAGACTTCATGAACCTCATGAAAGGTTATATAAACATGGAGAAACTTGTGAACCTTGTGAACCTTCTTAGCACACAAAGTCTTGTATTGTGAGGGCAAATTTTGGGGTGCAACAGCTGCCCCTGTTCAATTTTCTGAAACCTGAGGGGTTAGATTGGTATATTTGCCAGTCATGACTTGGAAGGTTGAAGGGGATTGAACACAAAAGCCCAAAAATTTGCACTCACCAGTGCATGGCTAGTTGAATATGATTGAGTGGGCTTAAAGATGCCACTTGGAAGAACTGGAGATGGGCTTAGAGATGCCATCTAAAGAACTGGATGTGATGATAGCTTTGTGTTGATACTGGATCTCAGTACTAGGTCTTTGTATAGGCCGTCTCTGAATCATTTATGCAACATGATTTGACTTGTTGAATGGACCAGTAGAAATAAATCTTCGTGGCGATTATCTCTTCTGGAAATATCTTGGACTAGGGAGCGGACCTTTATACAGACCGTTTGCCTACTCTCCAAGGTCAAAAGAACGTCAGGATTTGTTCTTAAGAGTCAAAAGAACGTCAGGATTTGTTCTTCTGAAAAAGTCTTGAACAAGGGGTCAAAAGAGCGTCAGGATTTGCTCTTAAGGGTCAAAAGAACGTCAGGATTTGTTCTTCTGAAAAAGTCTTGGACAAGGGGCCAAAAGAGCGTCAGGATTTACTCTTAAGGGTCAAAAGAACGTCAGGATTTGTTCTTCTGAAAAAGTCTTGAACAAGGGGCCAAAAGAGCGTCAGGATTTGCTCTTGAGGATCAAAATAACGTCAGGATTAGTTCTTCTGAAAGATGTCTTGAACAATGGGTTAAAAGAGCGTCAGGATTTGCTCTTAATGATCAAAAGAACGTCAGGATTTGTTCTTCTGAAAAATGTCTTGAACAATGGGTTAAAAGAGCGTCAGGATTTGCTCTTAAGGATCAAAAGAACGTCAGGATTAGTTCTTCTGAAATATGTCTTGGAGGATGAAGCAGTCCAGAAGTAATGATGATAGCTGTCAAGAGGACTGGAGTAATCCTGAGGTAATAATATGATTTCAGGAGGATGAAGTAATCCTGATGTAATAAAAGCTGTCAGGAGACTGGAGTAATCCTGAGGTAATAATATGATATGCTTTCAGGAGACTGGAGTAATCCTGATGTAACAGCATGTCTTTAGGAGAGTTGAGCAGTCCTAATGAGATTATAAGCTTTCAGGAGGATAGAGCCGTCCTGATAATCATAAGTTTGTTTGTTGGATAATTAACCTGAAAACAAAGTAGCATTCTGTATAATAATATTAGTTTATGCCTTATGTATGCATGTATGATATGATGTACTTAGGTAATGTACTATGTATCTATGGATATGTATGTTATGGTATGATGTAAATGATGTATGTATGATATGATACTGCCGGAAGCGCCTGGATATCTTCGTATAACAACTGCTGGCCAGGGAAAATAAATCCCGATTCGTTGTTGAAGAATATATTATAACCCTCCGCCTGCTGGGGATAACAGGGTATAGATAACCTCCCGTATGCTGGGGATAGTAAGGTATATGTAACCTCCCGTACGTTGGGGATAGTAAGGTATACATAACCTTCGTCTTCGTTTGATGGTAGGGCAGATATAACTTCCCGTCTTCGTTCGTCGTACCCTTATTGGAAAGTAATTTCTCGTATATCCGTATGAGGATAAAAGAGATGGATATAAATTCCAGGGGAGATGAGAATTTATGAAGATGGATTCGTCCTACTGAGGGTTTTGTAGTTTTCTTGTAAAGATGAACCGACGAAGCTTCGTTGAAATCCTTCCCTCGTTCGTCCTTAGTAAATACTATTACTGCATCTTTATGCATTTATGGTAAACATCAATCATATTAAGCATTCATGCATTTTTGGTACACATTAATCATATTCAAAAGCATACATACATTCAAACACAACTAATGGACGTTTCGCTTATGTAAATAGGGTAAAAGTAAATCTGGATTCAAAAAATGGAATTTATTTATATCAAAAAGTGACCCATACACGGGTAAGTTTGTACAAGGAGACATAAACCCTAGTAAGAGGATTTTGTCATAAAGTTTTTTACAAAACAAAGAGAATCAGCTATGTGGGAAACAATCCTATTGAGTTTCAATTCTACTATTGCCATTATCTTCAAGTATCTCATCTTCTGCTGTTGGGACGGAAACGATTGGATTGAGCTTTATCTGTTCGAGCTTGAGTAAGTAGTACAACTGGTTGCAGTTTCATGAGTGACCCAAACGAGACATAGTCATACGCTTTAATCCCTAACTTTTGCCTGGATTGCCCTTTCAGGTTTTCAATCCACCGGGATACCCTTTTTTGCCCAAGCCGCCTTTTCAGGTTTTCGACTTGCCGGGTGTACATCTTTTTATATATATCCCTAATTTTTGCCCAAACCCTTTTGGTTTGCCGGGACGCCCTTATTTTTGCCTAGGCCTGTCAACCTAGCGGGTCTCTTTTTATGCGTAGTATTTTTTAACTATGTCTGCGTTTACAGGCTGTGGGAAGTCCTCACCATCCATTATAGTCAGTATCATGGCACCTCCTGAGAACACTGTCTTGACTACAAATGGTCCCTCATATGTTGGAGTCCACTTGCCCCTAGGATCACCCTGTGGTAATATTATACGCTTGATTACCAAGTCACCAGCCTGATATACCTTTGGCTTAACCTTCTTGTTAAAAGCTTTGATCATTCGTTTCTGGTACATCTGGCCATGACAAACTGCTGCTAGCCTTTTCTCATCAATCAAATTTATCTGGTCAAGTCGAGTCTGGATCCACTCATCTTCATCCAAGCCTGCATCCTTCATAATTCTCAAGGAGGGAATCTGAACTTCAATGGGCAGAACTGCTTCCATACCATAGACTAAGGAGAATGGGGTTGCCCCTGTTGAAGTACGTATTGTAGTACGATAACCATGAAGAGCAAATGGTAACATCTCATGCCAATCCTTGTAAGTAACAGTCATCTTCTGTACAATCTTCTTAATGTTCTTATTAGCAGCTTCAACTGCCCCATTCATCTTCGGACGATACGGAGAAGAGTTATGATGCTTAATCTTGAACTGCGTGCAAAGATCAGTAATCATAGTGTTGTTCAGATTATAGCCATTGTCAGTAATAATCCTTTCAGGGATGCCATACCTACATATGAGATTATTCTTAATGAACCGAGCCACGACATTCTTGGTAACAGATGCAAACGAAGCTGCCTCTACCCACTTTGTGAAGTAATCAATAGCAACCAGGATGAAACGATGCCCATTAGAAGCAGTAGGCTTGATCTCACCAATCATATCAATTCCCCACATGGCAAAGGGCCAAGGAGCGGTCAACACATTCAATGGTGATGGAGGTACATGGACTTTATCAGCATAAATTTGACATTTGTGACATGTTCTGGAGTGTTGATAGCAATCAGCTTCCATGGTAGACCAATAGTAACCTGCTCTCAATATCTTCTTTGCCATGGTATGACCACTAGAATGAGTGCCAAAGATTCCATCATGCATATCTTCCATAATCTCAATTGCTTCCTTCTTATCCACACAACGAAGCAAAGTTGAATCATGATTGCGCTTGTACAAAATCCCATTACTCAAGAAGAACTTAGCAGCAAACCTTCTCAGAAACTTCCTATCTTTGACAGATGCCCCTTCAGGAAACTCCTGAGCTTCAAGATATCTTTTTACTTCATAGAACCAAGGCTTCTCCTCTGCCCCTTCTGTGTCAATCTCATTGCAGTATGCAAGCTTTTCAAATCTATCAATAGTAATCTTGGGAGCTTCATCATCCCAGCTGATCTCAAACATAGATGCCATGGTAGCTAATGCATCTGCCAACTGATTCTTTCTTCGGGGAATATGTCCAAAAGTAATCTCTTTGAAATGTGGGATCAAAGACAACACATGCTCTCTGTAAGGAATGAGGTTATCATGCTTGGTATCCCAATCTCCTTTAATCTGACTTATTACCAGGGCTGAATCTCCATACACATCAAGGAACTGAATCTTCATATCAATAGCAGCTTTAATACCCAGGATACATGCCTCATACTCAGCCATGTTATTGGTACAATAGAAACAAAGTCTGGCAGTAATCGGGGTATGACAACCTTCAGGGGAACTAATCACAACACCAACACCATTACCAAGTGCATTAGAGGCACCATCAAAAACCATAGTCCATCGGGATCCCTGTTCAGGTCCGTCATATTGTCCAGGTTCTTTAGTAATAATCATAATATCTTCATCAGGGAACTCAAAATTCATTGACTGGTAATCATCCACTGCTTGATGAGCCAAATGATCAGCAACAACACTTCCCTTGATGGCCTTCTGAGTAGTATACTGTATGTCATATTCTGTCAAGATCATTTGCCATCTTGCAATTCTTCCGGAGAGAGCAGGTTTCTCAAATATGTACTTGATAGGATCCATCTTTGAAATCAATAAGGTAGTATGGGTCAACATATACTGTCTTAGTCGGCGAGCAGCCCATGCCAAAGCGCAACAAGTTTTCTCGAGCAGTGAGTATCTTGTTTCACAGTCGGTAAACTTTTTGCTAAGGTAATATATTGCCTGCTCTTTTCGACCAGACTCGTCATGTTGCCCCAACACACACCCCATTGAGTTGTCTAACATTGTTAAGTACATAATCAAGGGTCTTCCATCAACTGGTGGCATCAAAATTGGAGGTTCTAACAGATATCTCTTGATTTCATCAAAGGCAGTCTGACACTCATCATTCCATTCCATCACCTGATCTTTTTTCAACAACTTGAAGATTGGCTCACAGATGGAAGTTAATTGGGAAATAAATCTTGCAATGTAGTTCAATCGTCCCAAGAAACCTCTAACCTCCTTCTCAGTACGGGGAGCTGGCATCTCTCGTATAGCTTTCACTTTTGCAGGATCCACTTCAATACCTTTTCCACTGACAATGAAACCCAGGAGCTTTCCAGATCTAACTCCAAAGGTACACTTGTTTGGGTTCAATCTCAACTTGTATTTCTTCAACCTCTCAAACAACTTGTGCAGATGATCAAGATGTTGCTCTTCATTCTGAGATCTGGCTATCATATCATCCACATATACCTCTATCTCATGACGAATCATATCATGAAATAAAGCCACCATAGCACGCTGATATGTTGCCCCTGCATTCTTCAAACCAAATGGCATCACCTTATAGCAAAAAGTGCCCCACTGTGTCACAAATGTTGTCTTCTCCATATCTTCAGGTGCCATCTTGATTTGATTGTAACCTGAGAAACCATCCATAAAAGAGAATACCTTATGCTGAGCAGTGTTGCCTACCAGAATATCAATATGAGGAAGTGGAAAGTCATCTTTAGGGCTAGCCTTGTTCAAATCTCTGTAGTCCACACACATACGCACCTTACCATCTTTCTTAGGAACTGGTACCACATTTGCAACCCACTGAGGATAAGAAGTCACTGCTAAGAACCCTGCATTGAACTATTTCATTACCTCTGCCTTGATCTTTTCTGACATTTCAGGACGCATACGACGAACCTTCTGCTTCTTTGGACGACAATCTTCTTTTACTGGCAAACGGTGAACCACAATGTCTGTATCCAACCCTGGCATATCTTCATAAGACCAAGCAAAGATTTCCACATAGTCACGTAACATCTGAATCAATCTGCTCTTGACACTGCCCTCTAAATCAGCCCCTATCTTGACCTCTTTTCTGTTCTCTTCAGTTCCCAAATTTACAACTTCGACTGGCTCTTCATGTGGCTGTATAGCTTTCTCTTCTTGTTGTAACAACCTAGCAAGCTCTACAGGTATTTCACAATCGTCCTCATTTCCGTCTTCAGTTTGATAGATCGGATTCTCGAAATTATAATTGGCAATAGTAGAACTGTTATCAACAGGATCCAGAGTGGATGAGGATCTGCATTTAGTGATGTGGGTGTGTGTAAGAACACATAGCTGATAAAACAAAAATAAAAGAAAAAGAAAGACAAGGAACACAATATTTACGAAAACGAAACGTCCACTGATTTTATTGAATGAAGTATGCAAATGAAATGACAGCCCGTAACAAGCACACCATTATGCCCCGGGTAAGGCACATGGCTTGAAAGTTTTATTGTTCAAGAAATTACAAAATTTAAAATATAACAATACAGTAATAGTATTTACTCCTGACTAAAGGAGATAGGGATAACATCTTCAGCTTTCCAATTATTGAGTCCAGCACCCACAGTAGGAAAAATCCATGCATCCAAGTTGTAGTCTTCATCTTGATCTCCCACAGCATTAATCTGGTCCTTCACGACCCCTTGATTAGTGATACGAGCAGCACGAGCACGACGAACATCCTTATGGGACTCTGCAGTGAAACCCAAACCAAACTTGTCAGACTTGTACGGAATATCAGGAAGCTGACCCCAAATAGTACAACCACCTTCATCCACCACAGCTCTGGCATCATTGAGGGAGGCCATTGCCATTGTTGGAGGTTTTCTGGTGATCACAGGAACTTTCTTCACAACAGGAGGAGCTACATAATCATTAACAACCCAGGGAACCACTTCAAATGTCTGACACGGAGTTTCAATGTATTCACCTTCCATTTCCAGATGCTTGAAAGTGTTCACATGGCTGACAAAGCATTCTTCTTCTCCATAGACAGTAACAACCTTTCCATTCACCGGATATCTCAACTTTTGGTGCAATGTAGAGGTTACAGCACCTGCCCCATGGATCCAAGGACGACCAAGCAGACAAGAGTATGAAGGACGAATATCCATCACATAAAATGTAGCAGTAAAAACCTGGGAACCAACTTTGATTGGAAGATCAATTTCCCCATGCACTACTCTTCTAGAACCATCAAAAGCCTTCACCACAATGTTACTGGGCTTCAGCACAGCATCTTCAGGACTCAGCTTATTCAGGACTTCCTTAGGTAACACATTCAAAGAGGAACCATTGTCTATCAGCACATGTGACAGGGTAGTGCCCCTGCATTCAATTGAGATATGCAAGGCCCTGTTATGATCCCTCTTGGTAGGGGTCAAATCAGCATCAGAGAATCCTAACCCATTATCATAGGTCAAGTGGGCAACACAGTTCTCAAATTGGTCAACAGAAATTGCACTGGGTACATGAGCAGTCTTCAGAAACTTGATCAAGGACTTTGCATGAGCCTCAGAACATAACAACAAGGATAGCATATAAATCTTTGAGGGAGTATGCCCCAACTGATTAACAATGTCATAATCACTCTTGCGAATGATTTTCAATACTTCCTCCATCTGCTTAGAGAGATCATCAGCAGCTGGCACATCAGTAGATACAGGCTCAATAACAGGACCCTTGCCCCGAGCATCAGTGGTGGAGGTAGCAGCAGGAGTAACTGCATTCTTAGAAGCAACTGGAGGAGAGAAGACTCTTCCACTACGAGTGATCTTGCTAGATCCAGCAATATTATCAATGTCGACAGGTACATCAGCTACAGGCTCTTGCTTAACACCATGGATGTAAACATCAGACCCATAATGCCAAGGCACAACTTTGTCAGACGTATACGGGATAGAACCAGGAGTAGTAATGACCACAGGAGCTACTCTGGCTTCAGCAACAACTTTCACAGGACCTTCAGCAGTAATTTTGATTGGACCCTGATGAGTGATTTTAATGGGACCCTTTGAAGTGATTCTTATTGGTACTTTGTCAACCATGTCAACCTCTTCAGTCTTCTTACCTTGAGTCAGATGATCCACCATACTTTCTACAGACGACGGAGTCTTCTAAAACACTATAGTATATTTATCCATGAGACGTTGAATTCCATCTCTCAATATGAAGCAAATATCCGGCTTATAGGTACAATACAAACAATCTTCACGACAACCTGGAAAGATCCCAGCTTGTACTAACCTCTTTTTGATAACAGACAATGGTGTGGTCAACTCCATAACTGAATAAACATGTAGATCTTCATCGATGGCATTGACAGTCTTCTCGTGATTTGGCATTGGAGCAGTAATTACATTGGGAGTACCCGGAGGATCAAACTCAATTTCTCCAGCATCAATCATATCTTGAATTTTATTCTTCAAGATCCAGCAGTTATTAGTATCATGTCCCTGACAGTTTGAATGGTATGCACACCGTGCATTGGGATTGTACCTGGGAGAGGTAACATTGGGATTCTGAGGAGCCTCTTTCAAAGTAATGAGTTCAGCCTTCAACAAGTGTTGCAATGCCTGAGCCATTGACATGTTGATCTTCGTGAACTGCCTTCTAGCCCTCTGTTGGTTGCCCTGTGGCTGCTCTGTTGTTGCAGGAGTTGGATTTGAAATATGAACTGCACTAACAGACTGATGCCTTCTGTTACGATCAGGCTGACCATAAACAGCATTAGATTCTTTCTTCCCAGTGGGAGGCTTCTTTGCAGCACCTGATGAGGAAGCACCCACTTGGATCTTACCATTCTTTATACCATTCTCTACTCGCTCTCCTGTCATGATCAACTCAGTGAAGCCAGATGATGAGCTTCCAATGAGATGACTGTAAAATGGACCATTCAGCGTACACATGAACATATCAACCAACTCCCTGTCAGTCAAAGGGGGTTGAACTCTTCCAGCTAAATCTCTCCACTTCTGAGCATACTCTTTAAAACTTTCTTTGGCACCCATAGACATGCTCTGAAGCTGCATGCGAGTGGGGGCTAAGTCAGCATTGTATTGATACTGCTTATAGAAAGCTTCAGCAAGATCATTCCAGTCTCTGATGTTGACACTTTCCAACTGATAATACCACTCCAGCTGAGCTCCAGATAAGCTCTCTTGAAAGAAATGGATCCACAACTTTTTATCAGCAGTGTGGGGTTGAATTCTTCTGACATAGGACCTTAGATGCAACTTGGGACAAGAGACCCCATCATAAACAACAAATGTAGGAACCTTGAAACCAATGGGTATGACTACCCCAGATATCAAACTCAAATCCTCAAAATCCAGCCCAGATGACTTTTGCAACTCCATGGCATCCATCCTATCCACCAGCATCTTGAATTTGTCTTCATTAGGCTCATGGTAGTAATTAGCCTCAGAGTCAGAGTCCCCCATTGTATGGTGGAGACTGCCTACCTCTTGCTCAGATTCTTCAGATTCATAGTCTTCAGTTGGTTCTTTGGTCTTGGCAAGACCTTTGAACCTTCTTCCCATGTTGATCAAACCAGCAGACCTTCTAGCCTTCTTAGTCTTCTTGGCCAGCAGTGCCTTCAATTCATCTTGCCCCTTGGACAAGTTCAAGATCAGCTCTTGGAACTGTGCATTTTGTGCCTGGAGATCCTTAACTGATTGTTCAAGAGCCATTGCTGAAATAAACAGCGAGAAGATGAGAAACCTGTGCACAATTATAAACCTGCGATGCAATGAAATGATATGGGAATGCATATGCAATATTTTCAAGGACCGCAGGATTTAAATTTGCTTAAACAAACACGAAAGTAAACTTTTATTAGTAATAACTTTGTTTTGCCTTTTAGGCTTACAAAAAAATGAAATGAAATAAGTACAAAAGATGGGGTTTTAAGTCTCCCATGGACGTTTCCTCTTTGTATTGAGGTATGAGTTGAGGTTTCGTTCCTCGTGAAGTTGCTTGGTTAGCTCTAGGATTCTTGATTGGCTTGCTTTGTAATGAGCCTAGAAAGTATCCCTTTGCTCCTTCAGTTGGATCCATGATCTCTGCAAGTCTTCCATATCAGTAGGCATGTCTGGGTGAAGGATGGTATAAGCTGTGTCTCCTTCAGCAACAGGTTCCATGGTAACTGGTAGGATGGCAGGATATGGCATCATGAGTGTCTGAGCACGAGATCGTACCCATCTGAGATAAGCCTCCATAGGAATAGTGTACTTAGGCTCCAGTGTCTTGCTGTCAACCCTATTTACCTTTCCCCAAGCTCGTATGAATCTCTGACGGTAACCCTGAAGATCGTTGTCGTAGTCAAATACAATGCCCTGAATCAACATATCATGTGGACCATCACTCCGGGCGTAACCAAACTGTCGTAAAGCTAGAGAGGGGTTGTAGGTGATGCCTCCTCTTATGCCTAGAAGTGGCACATTAGGAAACTCCCCACAACGGTCAATGATGGTGATATTCTCCATAGATCTGGAGCACCAATGGATATCTGAGTGAGAAAGTGACATGATCCTCTTGGACCATCTGAACCCTTGCTCATTCTTCATTACTGAGCGAGGAAGGTGAGAAATAAACCACCTAGAAAGTAAAGGTATGCAGCACATCAAAGTCCCTCTTGCCCTTGTAGTACGGGTGTGAAGAGAATGCAGAATGTCTCCAAGCAATGTAGGCACTGGATTGTGACTCAGGAAAATGTTGATGGCATGAACATCTATGAACTGATCTGGATTAGGGAACAATACTAAGCCATATATCAGCAAGGCTAAGACCTCCTCAAAAGCATCATAGCTCATGGCCTTCAAGAACATTTGAGCCTTATCCATTAGCACCTTGGCAAGAATACCCTTGACTCCGCTTCTCGTCTCTAGAACAATGTCAGATTTCTTCAGATGTAGAGCTGCAGCAATAACCTCTGGTTTGAGCTCCTTCTCCAAGCCTGTGAAGGGTCTTTGATCAAGAACAGGTATACCCAGAAGTTTAGAGAACTCCTCCATGGTAGGAACTAGCTGGTAGTCGGGGAATGTGAAGCAATGGTGCTTAGGATCAAAGAACTGGAACAGAACACTCATCATGTCTTCATTGAAACCTGAAGTGACTAGATCCAGTAGGTGACCATGTCTCTTGATGAACTGGGAGTGATCAGACACTTGAGAAACCAACTCTTTAAGCTTGGGAGGTATCCCCACAAAGTTGATCCTGATGGTGTTCCTACGAGTAGAAGCCATGACCTGCAACAAAGAACAAAGATAAATACTTTGGTCCTTGAAATGGTTAGTGAAAATGCTATGATTATGATGCATGATGATGTCATGATGTTATGTTCAATCACAAACATGTGGCACACACAAGCAAGTCACACAATAGCCCTAGGTTTGAAGGCTTGCATGAGGTTTAAAGGTAAGTACCCTCCCCTGAAGTTAGTTGGTTCATCCTGTCCTATAAAAGTAACCAGGTTCTAAGGGATCTCAATATCATTGATCCTTCACAAGGGTGGTTGATCAGAAGGCAACTTACTTGCCAACCAAAACCCTCCAAGTTTAGAATCTCAATGAGCGTAGTATCGAGTGTCAACCAACTTCAGTCTGCACCAAAGCCGGTTACCTCACTACTTTCTAAAGGCCAAGATGAGTTAACTAGGGTTCTAAAAGTTATTTAGTGCATTGACAACATATGGCAGCCTCATATTATCCTCAACTTGACTTAAGGAACATAAGCACCAACCAAGAAGTCGCACTAACTATGGCCACCAGATCAACCGTATCGATATACGTCGTACAGTTTCCTTGGTCTATTGCCATTTACCTAAGGTACACTAGATCCGGGTTAGGACCTTTCACACATAAGAGCACCCCAACAATATAATAATAAAGCAAACAAATCAAACAATATTAAAGTGATCTTAATTTCTAAGGGTACCCCTCTTAAATTTAAATCCCCAGCAGAGTCGCCAGTTCTGTAACACGGTGGGAGAACTGACTTTAGTTATGTTGCGGATAGCAAGAGTCGCCACCGACTTTTATTTTATCCAAAAGGAAAGGGTATAAAAGAACAGGAAAGACCTTAAGAGATATTTTTGGGTCCGGGGGGTAGGTTATGTAAAGGGAAGGTGTTAGCACCCTTTACATCCATGGTTATCCATGGGCTCTTAGTTACTTAGCTCACTTTTGAATTGTTTTTGAAAGTGTAGTGTGTGAATAGAAAAATTTTCATAATAGTTGATAATGATCCATGTACGGATGCGTAAAAACTTGTTTTTGAAAATTTGTTTGAAATTGTGAAGAGTTTGAAAAGTTTTTGAAGTGAGCAAGTACATAAGAGGAACCTACCCTAAAATTTTAAGTCTTTCTTGTTCTTTATCCTTTAAGTGGTAAGACTATCCCTACTATTAAGGAGCAGGTAGTCATTACCTTGGATGTAAGGGACATATGAGGGACATCTGTTTTGAAGGCAACTGTGGGGTGTATTAAGCATATAGGAGGGACTATCATCATTATTCGAAGGGACTTGATCTTTAAAGGCAACCATTAGGGACTCGATGATTTTTTCTTTTAAAGGGACTCGCTTTATACACCCCACTTGACCTTATGATTTAGGCAACTTGAGGGATAACCTTAGAAAGTGAGATGGCGATTAAAAATCGACTTACGTGTGTGAGTGTTCAATATTATTTATCTTATAATTAAAGTGATCTAAATTTATTTTTAAATAGAATACATGTTTTTGCACTCCCTAAATTACTAACCATAACATAAAAGTTAAATATTTAAATATTTACAAAATTACACCAAGAAGCAATTACATAATAATTATAATAAGCAAATTAAAATAAATAGCAAAAGTAAATAATTAGCAAAATATAAATAAATAAGCAAATATAAAAATAAATAAATAGGGGTTAGTGATAAATATAATTAAAAAATAAGGTTAGTAAAAATAAAATAGCTAAATTTAATGAAATAATAATAATTAAAAAAATAAACAAGGTTAGAGAAATAAGAATATAAGATAATAATAAACAAAAATAATAAATAATAATATGGTTAGCAACAATAATTAAATAAATAAAATTAAATAGAAAAATATTATAATGACATGATTAGAATAATAAACACAAAATAGGATTTTAATATATAAGCATTTATTTAGAAACATGAATAATTAAATAATTACTATAATATAAAATTTTTAAACATAATATAATTATAAATTTTTATTATTACAAATTTAATCATTTTTAAACATATATTAACATTTATTTATTAAAAAAAGTATTTACACATTATAAGGAGAAAATAAGTTTTAAATATTATATTCACAAAATTAATCATATTTATAAAATTTAATTATATTTACAAATTATTTTAAACATATACAAAAATATAATTATTGCAAGTTAAATTGTTTCTAGACATATATTAAAAGAAAAATAATTTGGATTATAAATATATTTACAAATAAGTTATAATTATTTTAAATAAACATGTACAATAATAATTACATCACAAATTAGAAAATAAACAATTAGGTTTTTAATAGGTATTTAGAAAATAAATTAGGGTTTTGTTAGAAAAATATTTTTAGGGTTTAATTTATAATATACATATATTTATAATTTAATCACAAGATAAAGAAAATAATTTAAGAACATTTATATATTTTAGAATTTGAAAAAAATTTAAACATGCTTCATTGTTTTTTAATTATTTAGAGGAAAAAAAAACATATATACAAAACTATATTTAATTTAATTAATAGAATAATCAAAATAAAAGAAAAAAAAAATATGGAAAAAACTTACCTGACTGGGATTTGAACCCAGGTTAGTGTGCCTGCCAACAACAACAACAACCACCAGGCTACCACACGCACAAGCAAGAGATGAGAGAGTGAGGTGGGTTTTGTTCATTAGCTGGAAAACATCAGAAAAATAAAAGAAACAAAAAGGCCTGGGGTGCGAATCGAACCCAGGACCTTCTGATTACAAGCATGCACGCGTTACCGCCTGGCTGGGAGAGCCTACCTGATGACTAAACAACTACGAATAATAATATATTAAAAACGCATCTTAAATGAAAAATATCAAAAAAACTTGCTGGAGGCAAGATTCGAACTCATGCCATCAAGTCACACATGCGTTCCTCCTACCACTGGACCACCTGCAACGTTTGTATTTCATCCACAAACAAAACTATATAATATAAGGTGATATTTGAATTTCAGAAACGCGCCAAAGACCTTCTTCTTCCTCTGCCCGTCGTATTAGCTTTTACCTACGGCTCGTCCGTCACTAGAAGCTTTAGTGACGGATTTTGACTGTCACTACAAAACTTGTGAATTGAAAACCCTGCTAAACATGAAATAAATTTATTCCAACAACAAAAATCAATCATATGAAACGTCTAAAGTCCAGTTATCCCATTAATTTGAGATGAAATTGCCTGTAATACGATATCCCCAATTTCAAACTTATGAACCCTAACTATGGCACATGATGGTTGCGGCTTCGATTCTCACAATAAAGCATCCATAATCAATCTAAGAATCATTCTAAACCATAATCAATAGTCAAAAACAAGTTAGAAAGCATAATCATGATAAATCGAAAAATCAAAGTTCAATGGCATATGAAGATTCGGTTAAGGGTCTATGTGATGTTTTGAATGATGAAAATGATCCAAATACATTCAATAAGCATCATAGAGTGCATTGCAACCTTCAAAGCTTTCTGATATGGCCTCTATCTGAAAATCCGAATTGGTGTTTTGGCTTGAATTTTTGAACTATGAAACTTACCTTTGAGCTGCTGGAATTCGTGAATGAATGTTAGGTTTATGCTAAGTACTTATATGTGAGTGAATTAGGTTAAGAAAATTCATTGGTTGTGTGGAAGTTTGGATATTTGAAGATTGAAAAAGATTATGCCATGAAATTCAAATATTGGCTCATGAAAGCTTGCTATTTTTGGATCAATCACATGATTTCTTTCTCTTTCACCTTCAATCAATATTGATGAGATTCTAGAAGCTCAATCTTCATCCAAAAATATATTTTCATATTTTATATTTATTTAAAATGATTTTTTATGAATTAAATCAAAATAAATAAAAATAAAATAATAAAAATTATGATTTTTAATCAATTGGGTCGTGCATGATGATATGATATGGATTGGATCACAATTTAGCAAGCCCATTTGGAAGGAATTGGTTCTAGGCCCCCATTTTCATCATAAACCATCACAAAATTTCCCAACTTTGCAAAGGCACATCTCCCTCAATTTTAAAGGTATGAGGGTGTTTTTGGACATTTTGGAAAGCTTGAAGAGTCCTCTAAACAACCCCATTGGTTTCAGGTCCATATCATTTACAAATCTCAAGTTATGCCCTTTTGAAGTTGTTGACTTTTTGTTGACTTTTGAAATGACCTATAATGTCTTAGCTCATATCTTCCAAATGAAGCATTTTTGGGCTTAACTTGCAAGATCAAAGTTGTAGAGAATTCAATTTCCTTCAAAATGAGCTTTGTATGGAGACTTGATTATGAAGTATGTGAAAGTTATGGCTGGTCAAAGTTCAGTTGACTTTTACTGAGGAAACCCTAATTTAGAAACTCCTGATTCTTGATGATCTGGAATCTCCTTGGTGAATCATGATCAACCCTTGATCAAATGATGAATTTTACTTCATATACTTGATGTTGGAAAAAAATCATGAAGTTTGACTTTGGTTTGACCACAGTTGACCTCAGTTTGACTTTTTAACTGCATTGACTGATTTTGACTTATCTGATCATCTGACTGAGCAAACTTTTGAGAAAAGTCTTGAAACTTGTCATGGGGTTTCTTACACACATATAAGATGCTATGAAGCTCACTTGAGGTATTGGAAGTCCATTTAGCCTGATTAAAGTCAAAACCCTAGTTTTGGATGCACTGCTTAGGAGGTGCCTTGTTTGAGGGAATTGTCAACTCTTTTAACCAATTGTGAACTTTGTGAACCTTGTGAACCATCATAAAATGTCTTGTGAACCTTATGGGAGGTATTGTGAAGCTTGTGAACCTTGTGAACCTCATGAAGTGACTTTCTAGACCTCATGAATCTCAGGAAAGCTTTGTAATCATTGTGAATCTTGTGAACCTTGTGAACCTTCAAGAAGTGACTTGTAGACATCATGAACCTCATGAAAGGTTATATAAACATGGAGAAACTTGTGAACCTTGTGAACCTTCTTAGCACACAAAGTCTTGTATTGTGAGGGCAAATTTTGGGGTGCAACACCATTCTTCAATCTTCTTCACACCATAATTCTTCAACCATTTCCTTCCTCTTCTCCTCAAACATTTCTTTTCACCATTTTCAACCATTTCCTCCAAATTCTTCAACCATCTCCTCAAAAATTCTTCAATCCTTTCAATTCTCCTTAATCTCAATCCTCTTGACCTTCCCTCAATTCCTTCCACTCTTCTTCGACCTTTCAACCCCTTTTTTGTCCCTCTTCAACCCTCCCCTTCATTTCATCTCAAACCTATTCAATCTTTTTCTTCACCTTCATTTCCAATCGTCCACTACTTCGTTCAGTTTCAATCCACCATTCTCAGAATTTTGTTGTAGATCGTTACCACAACAACCTGCAAATTTGAGAGCCAATATCAGAGATAACGATCATAGAAAATCAAATAATCCCACAGAATCTACAACAATTCAACAATCCTGAGTAAATCAATGACGATGAACAAAGAAGAAGACCGTACCTGAGGAGTTGCCATCCGTATTGTCGTCGACAAAGCTTTCATCACCACTGTGTGCAGCAACAACCTACAAAGAACACAAGGCATATCACAATTTCAGAGTCAAAGACGATTGAGAGTCGCGAGCAAAAACAGGTGAAGGAGAATTGTAATCGAATCGTACCTCAACGAAGCTGTACGATATTGGAAAGCATCTTTAGTGCATCCGCGAAGATCCCTCGTCGACGATTCAAAGATCTTCATTCGTATTTTCGCCGGCAGTGTGATTGTAAGGTACAAAGAGCTATTACTGTTTTGTTATGTTGGTTTGATGTTCGTTGGTACCCTGTGGTGTTGAGTGAGAGCGATTTTTTTCGGATTTTCGGCGTATGGCTTTGCAAGTTTAGGGTTCCATTTTCGGACGTGGAGAAAGAGGGTTGTAAGTTTATCGGAGAGGTGAGGATAAATAGGCGAGAGAGGTGAGGGCGGTAGCAATGGCGGTAGTGACTAAGAAGTAGAAGAGGGTAGATGATGAAGGTGGTGAGGTAGGGGGTGGCGAACTTGAAGAAGAAGAAGACGGATGGAGTGAGGGAGGCGATGAGGGTGGCGAAGAAGGTAGGTCCGGTTGGTGATGGTGGTGAGGGTTTCGAAAGTGAGGAAGAAGATGATTACGAAGGGGCTGCGGCGGAAAAGAGAGGGTGAGATTTAGGGTTTTGATATCCAGCCCTTTGCTTGCATCGTTTCTTTTTCTTTTTAATGGAAATTATGTAGTATAATTAATGGAGATTATTCAGTATAATTAAGGGAGATTATTTAGTAGAATTTTAATGGGGATTAGGAAAGGTTTTTGGAAATTAAAGATAATTAAAATAGTATATTTCAAGTTTAATTTTCATTATTGGTCTTGATTGTGCCGTTAGAGATAAGAGGTGGAGAATCTTTGGTATTTTTCAGCCATACCGGCGGTGACACTTGTCACCGTCCGGGTGGCTCTTCTCATTTTTGCTAATCCCACCCCATATTAGGCCCATAGGAAAATTACAATAAGAGAAACTTCTGCTTGCACCCCTTTTCATAGCCTGCGAAGTGGGCTCATTATTCTTGCCATCAGCACCCTCTCGTAAGCCCATTTAGAAAATAACATGAAAAAAATCATTTTTGCACCCCCTAGGCTTTCCTGCGTATTGGGCTTGTCACCTTGCTCTTCACACCCCTTTCTGGGCCCAGTTCACAAGGACAACTAAAAAATATACTAAGTGCACCCCTTTTCTTTTTTTTTTATTCTTTTAATTTCTGTTTTAGGTATAGTTAGAATTAAATCCTTAAAAAATAGTAAAACACATACTAAAATTCCATAAAAAATTAAGTAGATTTTTAATTCACTTCAGAAATATTTGGAACTTTATTTTTCTATTTTTGGCTTTATTTTTGATGTTATGTTGAATTTTTCATGTAATTAGTTCTTAGTGAATTATCTCCCAATATACATAAACTTGTAGATTTTATATTTTAACATTCCAGTAACTTTTTTGCCCATTCTTTTTACTGTAGTTAGAGGACTCATAATAGTGCTTAGGTTAATTTTAGTGAAATTTTTAGGTCATTTTATCTTAGGTTTTAGTGGCTTAATCCTTAGAAATTAATGAATAATTCTTAGGTGTAAATAAACAATTTTTAGGCATAGCAAAGTTAGGATTTTTTAGGATTCCTTTTAATATAATGTTATAGGTAGTCTTAGGATCCCTTAGATTAAATTTCATAATTTTTCCAGAAGTTTTGCTATCTTTTAGGATATTAGTTCTTAGGCTTTGTTACATATAATTTCCATTAGTTTAGGCTATGATATTAAAATTCAATAAAAAATAATTTAGATTAGATTTAATTTTAGAATTTAATATGGACTTAGGTTAGTTTAGATTCTGATTTTTAGAAGGAAAATACTAGGTATGACCTTAGTTTAGAATTTAGGCTTAGGATTTATTTTAATTAGAATTAGAATAAAAAAATAGGACTATTTTAGTTCATGCCTTTAATTGAATTGTTATGAATTTTATTTTTGCTTGCAAATTTTAATGTTTTGTATGTGGATTAATATTTCAATTGCTTTAGGTTTTCCCTTGGCTTTAGAACCAACTTATCTTCCTTAGGAAGTAAGTTGCATTCTATTAGTTCTAGGTGTCTTTTCCATTAGGTTTAGAAAACCCCACAAACCATAGGATTTCCCATGTAAATGAATCAATAAAATTAGGGTGTGTCTTAGTTCCCATTAGATTTTCCCTTTTCCAATTTGAGTCATTCTTTCTCTCTCCTTATAAAGAAAAATAATAAAATATCTAAGGATAAACCGAACAATCTTGTACGACACGAGACTTTGTTGCGGAGTGTTTATACGCGTCCTGTTTCGGGACAAGGTGTAAATGCTTCCCGCGATGGATAGGTCTTAGTACGAGACCGTTCACAAACAAATTCAAAAGATACTTCACTTAAAATACAAAAACAAATAACAAGCGACTATCCTGCGGGAACTTCTCTTCTCATCTCATTCACTCACAACGCGAACTTGCGACGACTTGTCTCGCATGCAAAACGGTAAACGCACTCGTACCAGACGAGCCTGCAACACCTGAGCATATACATACGCAGTTCTAGTGCATAAAAAATACAAACAAATAGTTCCCGCCTTGGTTAGGCGAACTACGTCGACTCTGATCCTCATTATCCCGATGAGGTACGTAGGCAGCGGGGTAGGGCCCGTTCGAGCACATTCTTTATTTTCCCTACATTTTCCCCATTCTTTCTTTTTGTTCTTTTTTTCAGTTCCCTTCTCATTTCTCATTCAAGTTCTAGTTAGCAGTTCGTTTGTTCAGCAGTGTAATACCTCAAAATTTGCCCTCTCATTTTCATGCCATTTAGCATATCCTTTCATACATTGCATTGCATTTAGATCACAATTGCATCATAAACATACATGAACATACATCTCCATTTGAGTTTTCACAGGTTGCGACTGGCCTTTATTTCTTCATGCAGCACGTGCACAATAATCTCAGAAGAAGCCAAAAGTTCTCGGTTGATTCAGAGGAGTTTAAGCAAAACATCAGTTTTATGGTGCAGTTTGCAAAAGTTGTAACTTATGCTCGGAAACTCATTTTGGCTTGAAACTCTATAGTTTAGACCGATTCGGTATTCTCTACAACTTCTGTGTTCGGCTCGGAGGCCAATTCATCAAGGAAAATGGCGGGATTTATTTGTTTCTGAAATTTCGGTTTCGCCGATTAACTGTGCTAGCGGTATTCGAGAGTTCGTAACTTCTGATTGGGTCAACATGTCTGAGAGATTCATATGCCAAAAGTTCCATCTTGATATCCTTTCCAACTTTTGGGTTTTGGCCGAGAACTAATTCTTTGAAGAAGATCTCAGAATGTGCGAGTCTTTAGAGTCGACATAGTGAAAAACAGTGCTGAACCGGTGAGTTTTGAACACTAAAAAATTCATAACTCTTGGCTCGTTCATCGAATTGATGTCTTTTCGGTGCCTAAAATTCCGTTTAGATGTTATCTTCATTATGTGAATTCAGTTTGGGTTAGGTCCGAGCGGAAGGATCTCGAAAATGCGAATTACCAGTAAGGTTCTTTGATGCAGTGCACTGTCTGTCAGATTTTGTAAAATTCATAACTCGGTCAATTTTCATCGGATTTCACCCGTTCTTGAAGCGTTGGTTCATAAATTTTATCCTCTTTAAGTTCAAATACAAACGCGAGTTCGAACGGTACTCCAAAGATTGCCGTTTTGGTTTATTTCACAAAACTGAAGTGCTGAACCGAAGAAAAATGCTGAAAGTGGTTTCACGAGAAAATTCATATCTCCCTCGTCGTTTGTCTGGTTGAGCTTACATTTTAACACCAGGTCACTGACTCATAGATCTACAACTTTGCTGACAAAGTCGAGTCGAGATTATGCTCCGAAGAGGTTGACCTCGTCACATTTTTGAGTAGCGGACACCAAATAAGTCGAAAAAACAACTTATTCAATGACGTCTTGCAGCTTAAACGTATCGATCGCACTCGATTTTGATCGTATGACGTTCGTTCTTTTTGCGTTGCAACCGTGATTCAGAGGCGGACGGTATTGTGAAAGGCTCAGAGTCAAAATTTCTTGCCGAAGATATTATTATTTTCACTTAAGCCGAAATTCTACCTTTTGCCTTTCATTTTACACTCCACTATATATTCTTTTGACCCACAATTTATCTCATAACTTCAATCATAATTTACAAACACCAAAAAACTCTCACAAACTCTCTCTAAAGGATCAAAGTTCATTCTCTCAATTCTTTCTCAAGAACACAACAACAACTTCATCAAGAACTCAAGAACACAACAATTCCGATCAAGCTTCTGGTAGCCGAGCCGCCACGAACCACCACCTCCGGTCAACTTCACCACCGTAAGACCACCATCTTCCGCCACCGGCAGCCGCACGGCCTCTCCTCCTCTCCTCCGTTCTTGATCGCGTCTCACTTCCTTCGGATTTGCAATTTCTTCGTCGATTCTTCATTCGGTAAGTTTCTTAAACTTTAATTCATGAATAATTGTTGAATTGTTTCTTGAATTGAATTTTGAAGTTGAATTAATCTTGTGGAGATTATGTGCATTGATTCATGATTTGATTATTGATTGATTCTTGATTAATTTATCCTAATAATTGTTGTGGTGCATGATTGAAAAGGCTTGGTAAAGTTGACATAGAATAATCGGTGAATGTTAGGTGTTTGACAAAATTCCTAAGAGAGCTAATTATTATAACTTGATATTGATTGAAGTGCTTGACTTTTAAATTCATGCTTGTTTCAATGCGCAAATTTGAAATAGGATAGGTTGAGGCTTAATTGTTGATGTTGTTCATGTGTCGCGTGTCGAGAATATGTTTTGGTCATAACTTCCTAACTGTAGCGCGTTTTTGCGAATGTGAATAGTGTAAATTGACTTTGTTGATTATTTCGGAGCCATTGGTGAACTTTTTAGTCGATTTCGGACAATTTTTTCTGGCTATTTTGCTACTGCCAGCCGACAAAATCGGCCAAAAAGTATCACTTCCAAGCGGAATTTTCAAAAACCGATTGCATATTTGAATCCGTTGGCACGTTTGCAAGTTACCATGCGATTTTCGTTCAATTCCGAGTCGGTGATTTTTGACGCATTTTTTCGTTTAAGGCTTTTTAAGTTCGGTTTGGTGCGATTTTGATGCATTGATCTTGTTTTGACTTGTACTTATGTTTGTTGATCATTTTCCATTCATTGCATGTAAATTTGTTCGATTCCGGTTTGAGTTTGCATGTTGTTTATGTTAGAGCATAAGTGCTACCCCGTTTTGAAACGTAAATTTCAATGCATGTCCATGACTCATACATTCATATTTCTACTTGATTTGGAGTTGTGAGGCATAGGTGCAACTTCCGGTTGCACCTCTTTTTGGTTTCTAATGCGTTTGTTGAGTTCATGCAAGGTTCTCACAAAGATCTTAGCGACGGTCGTTTGGTTGGTATTCCACTTTATTTGTGGGATACCTTTGGATTCAAATGATATTTTGTGTCGTTGTTTTTGTTTCGATTATGGGGAATCTTCACCAAGAAATTATATAAGATGAACATTTATTTTGCTCATGGGAGATTACAAGGCTTGACTTGAAGTTTTTTTGGATTTCTTTTATGTGAAAGAATCGGCACTTCGATCAAGTAAGTAATTTCAAGCTTTTTCGGCTTTTAAGCATCATTATAGTTGTATGCGGCTTATGACCATGTAACTTAAGGTGCATATTGAGCCCTCCCACCTGAGGCATTGGATATATTTGTGATGTATGTTGGTTTGTGTCGATTTCGGAGCTTATGGATTAGGTTACGAACCATTAGGATCGATTCCTTTCACTTCCCCTTAAAATCCACTTTTTTGCCCGTTTCGTCGCAATTATTAAAAATAGTTTTAGGTGAGATAAAATTCTGGAAAAATTCATGAGAGATCCTCATTCTCTTAATTAATTTTCCATATTTTTTGTTTCCAGATTTGAGTGGTTTTAATAATTAATTTGGATTTTAGATCATAAACTGTCCCAAAAAGGAAGGTTTTGGCATAAGGGACCGAAACCGATTTTTCCCATAGGTGTGAGACCTATTTTTTGTGTGTGATTAATCACTGTAATTTATGACATTTTGATGTTCCTTAGGCATTTTTTTTCATAATTTTAGATGCCCTTTTTGATCCACTTTGTGGAGTTGTTTTTCGATGATCACGGTTTGTTACCTTGCTAGTCAAGGAATTGTTTTGGCATTTCGGTGCATAATTTTGTAGAATCCTTTTATACCATTTGAGATAATCACTATATCATTCCAGGGATTTAATTTCATAATATTTAAAGGCTTTTTGCTATTTTTCCATGTCACCTAGATCCTAGGTTGATTCATGTGTTTATGTGTCGCATAACCTAATTGTTAAGAAGGCATTCATGCCATTTTCTTGAAGGAATTTTTGGTAGCTTTTAGGAGTTGATTATAGGCCATTTGTATGTCTTTAATTCCAGTCATAGGTCATTTTTTGAACCATACTCATTTGGTTTGTTTTGGTGCTTTAAAGTGCATACTTATGTGAACTAATTTTAACCTAAAATAGATTCTCTTCTCCTCTAAATAATAACTTGAATTATGTGGAAATCATTAATGCCTATTCATGCATTCTAATTGCATCTCATACCTTGTATTCTACTGACCCATAATCATTTCATGCATATTCACATGCCATTTTTCCTTAACTTTCATCATGTGCGATCTTATGCGATTTTTGTTCGTTTCTTCTCATATCTTCTTCTCATTGCTCCATATGCCTAATCCATTGCATCCATGATTGTATATTCATTAATCCATCTTCATAAATATTCACTACTGACTTTTATGTTCATTTCATGTATTAATTCATGTTTGTAAGTCATATGCATTCATACTTCATCCATGAACCCTAACTTGCATTTAGGTGAACTTAGGTGAACTTCTTGTACATAGTTTGACATAGTTTGATCTTGTGAGGTATCCTAGCATACTTAGGGACCTATATCATGTAGCTACTGACTTTAGAAGTCATGTAACCTTTAGGTACCTTCACCTTTAGACTTAGGTCTTATTTTGAACCCTAGTTCCATTCTAGGACGTTTATGGTACTTAATCGCTTTCATGCTTCGATTTTACTTTCAATATGCATTGTCATGCTAACTATTGTTTTGTAGGGGGAAAGATTGAGGTAAGAGTTACTTCATTCCTATCTCTTATGCATCTTAATTTTGTTTGCCTTAGCACCTTGTGCTTTGCTTTTAGGTTTTCCCTTTCTTTAGAGACAACTTAACTTCCTTAGGAAGTAAGTTAGTTTCTAACTCTCTTTTCTTCCTTTCCTTTTTTTTCTTAGGATTAGAAAACCTCACAAACCGTTAGGATCTCCTTTTTGTAAATAAACAAATAACTTAGGGTTGTGTCTTAGTCCCCTTAGTTTTTCCCTTTTTTGCAACTTGAGTCATTCTTTCTCATCTTCAAAGAAAATTCAAAAAAAAAAACAATTAACAAATAAATGAAAGGATCCTTTGAGTATAGCCTTATTCCATGAAGCACTTGCACTCATTCCATCTTGAAGTGATGTAAGCTTGTCTAGCATGATGTACAAGTCTCATCAAGGGGTTGTTTCACAAAGAAAAACTTAAAAGATACTTCTTCACAAAAGCAACAAAAACACTTAATAAAGTTCAACAAGCTAGTGAACTTGAGCCCTAACCCTAGGAAACCAGTCTTGGATAAATTCTCCTTGTTGGGTGTGCTTGTTCTATTATTCCATCTTGGAATGTAGTAGCAAGTACACATTCCATGGAAAAGAGTTTGAATTCACTTCCTTGTGCCAAATTCATACAAAACTCATAAAAGACAAAAAACAAATAACAAGCGACTATCCTGCGGGAACTTCTCTTCTCATCTCATTCACTCACAACGCGAACTCGCGACGACTTGTCTCGCATGCAAGACGGTAAACGCACTCGTACCAGACGAGCCTGTAACACCTGAGCATAGACATACGCAGTTCCAGCTGTAAAAAATACAAACAAATAGTTCCCTCCTAGGTTAGGCGAACTACGTCGACTCTGATCCTCATTATCCCGATGAGGTACGTAGGCAGCGGGGTAGGGCCCGTTCGAGCACATTCTTTATTTTCCCTACGTTTCCCCTTTTATTTCCATTTTCTTATTCAGTTCCTTTCTCATTTCACTTCCATTCCAGTTAGCGGTTTTATTCAACAGCATTTATATTTTTCTCACCCTTTGAAACAAGAAAGCAAACGTGGATCCCGTCGGGTACGACGGACGGATTGGGGTGCTAATACCTTCCCAGTTCGTAACCGACTCCCGAACTCAGATCTTTGGTTCGCAAGGCCTTGTCCTTTCCTTTCTTCCTCAGGTTTGTGCAACATTACCTTTCCCATTCTTTCGGGATAAAAATGTCTGGCTGGCGACTCTAACCTTTCCGCGCCACTTTCGCGTTTGTACTAGGATGAAAATCCCGGGAGCGACAAGCAACAACTTTATTTTCTCACCCTTTGAAACAAAACAAGCAAGCGTGGATCCCGTCGGGTATGACGGACGATCTGGGGTGCTAATACCTTCCCAGGTCGTAACCGAATCCCGAACCTAGATCTTTGGTTCGCAGGACCTTGTCCTTTCCTTCTTCCTTAGGTTTGTGCAACATTACCTTTCCCATTCTTTCGGGATAAAAATGTCTGGCTGGCGACTCTACCTTTTCCGCGCCACTTTCGCGTTTGTACTAGGATGAAAATCCCGGGAGCGACACATATGTAAGATGGTTCGAACTACATTCAAGAAATCAGTTTCACAAATAATAGTTTGATAGCTCATATCAAAGGCAAGGTTCTACCTATGCTTAACATCCAAAAGCTCGAATTACAACATGTCCCCAGAACCTTCAAATCTATTAAACTCAACCAAGAAATATCTTAAAAAGTCTCTAAGCAAACCTTCAAAGCTGATAATCAATAATTTAGATAGACAATTGCCACGAGTATTAACTTTAATGGATTCAACAAGAGAGGGAATCCATTGTGTCAAAATCCAGAAAGAATAACTTGTACGCCTTCGACCGACACATATATTGAAAAAGTCATCTTAAGATAATATAACTTTACGCACAACCTCAAAGATATATCATTTATCATCTCCAAAAATCATATAGTTTCACCACTACCAAGACCATCAGATACTAGTCAAGAAAATAGTGGTAAACTCACTTTCACTACAAGAAAAAGCTCATATAGCCAGGGAACTATGATAATGATGATGATGATCTTATCAAAAAGTTTGAAAAGTTCTTAAGAAGAGAAAGGAAAAAGGAGATCATTCAAAAAGAAGCACCAATAAGGAAGGTTACATGCTTTGAATGTGGAAAAAGAGGACGTGTCAAAAGTGAATTCTCTACACTTGAAAAGAAAGATAAATTCAAAATCAAGAAGGAAAAAAGGTCAACGAAATCATATGTAGAATGTGATGACAATGATATAAGGTCATATTAAGATGAAGAAAATGCAAGCAATTTCTATGATAGAATCACATCATTTAAGTGATGAAGAATATGAGGTTAATGATTTTGAAATCAATGATTGTTCTTCATATGATGAATTACAAAGTGCTTTTAATGGGTGTCGCTCCCGATAAGTGACGCCAGGTCAGATAAGGGTACAGACGCGAACGGTCGGCGAAGAGGACAGTGAGAACACACAGCCGTGAACTCACTGGAGATGAATAGAGTCGCCAGCTAGGCATTTTTATCCCGGAGGAAAGGTAATGCTGCATAAACCTAGAAAAAGATGGATAAGACGGTTGCGAACCAGAGAGACTGAGAAAGGGGGTTGGTTACAACCTGGGAAGGTATTAGCACCCAGATTGTCCGTCGTACTCGACGGGATCCACGCTTAAAAGATTTGTGTTTTAAAGGGGTAGTGTCAGTGCAATCTGTGTATAAAATAGCTGGAAAAGGATGTACAGGTGTCAGTGTAAAAGAGAGTGAAGTGCTCAAGATCATGAGGCTTAGAGAATAAAGCTAGAAAGAGGGGGAATATACAGAGACTTTTGTTCGATAACCGTTAAGTTATGCCTACGTATCCTCTCGTGCAATGAGGAAGTCAGAACACCGTAGTTCGACCCAAAGAGACTGAAAGATGAATTGACTTGTGAACTGCTTGCTTGTCAATGCTCAAGTGTATGACCTGTCTGGCTCAGGTGCAAACTGTCTTGCATTAGACGGAAGAAGCAAGTTCTCGGTTGTGAATGAAGATGATGAGAAAAGAATCCCGAAGGAGACGATTATTGTTTGTTTTTGTGTTTTCAGTCTTTTATTGCTTTTTGAAGTTTGTCATAAGTTAATGAGCTTAAGCCTAAACCAGTGGGTTAGTAAACTCATCACATCTTCCCTCTGATTAGGGGTAATGAGAATACCTTAAGTGTGAAGTCAGATTCTCACACTTAATCACCTTTGGTATAGGATTAGGGTCATTAACCTACTTGTGATTATTTAGATGTTTTTGTTGTTTTTGTTTAGTGTTGAGTAATGAGGTTAAGCCATAATCAGGGATTAAACAGACTCATTACACCATCCTAATAGAAGGATAATAGATGAGAATGTTTAAGCTGAGGAAAACTCCTCAACTTAATCCATGATTAGGGATTAAACTCATGACAAAACAAAGCCTTTATTGAGTGGATTTTAGTTAATGATATGATGATGAAGTGAATTTTATGATTTGTAAGACAACTTGAGGGGGACTTGTCCATTAACGCTAGGGTTAGTCCTTCTTAACCAATTAAGGAAGAATTAGAACCCTAATGCAAGGCCCAAGTTACAAGTGTGATGTCTTGATGATTATTGAGTGAATTGATTAAAGGAGTTAAACACATTAAGGGTTTAACACTTAGGATTAAAGTTATACACTCCATCCTAATAGAAGGATGCAGGCATAAGCTTAATCACAAAGCCTTAAAGCCTTTAGGGTTTAGTCCCTGATTATGAGATGAGAAGAGAGGGCTCAAGAGAGACTCAAAGGTAAAAACTAAGTGGGGGACTAGTCTAATCCTAATATTCACATGCTCGGATGTCCTAAGGGTTAGTGAGGCTCACTATCCTAATGGAGGAGAAGAAAAGAAGAAGAGAAAGGAGAAGCTCCATGGTGGCCTAAGCACACTTCAAATCGAGAATGAATAAGAGAAGAAGATGAGGGAAACGAATTTAAGATAAATGAGAAATAAGATAAGAATAAGAGGATGCAATAATGGAGATGAGATGAAGAGATGAAAGTGCGATATGGAGAAGATGAACAATGAACAAACAGAGCCTACACCAGTAGGACTTCCAGATGCAACAACATGTAGTAATTAAAATCGGGCCATAGCGTTACCGAACGGAGAAGGTCCGTTGCCTCTTCAATAGGCTCGTAAAACTCATGAATACTTGTTTGAGGTACCAAACTAGAGGCGTGCACTAAAATTACCAATCAACCAGAATCCTCATGCCAAGTCATCATCAATGTCACAACTTGCATCAACAATCGCACAAATAAGTCAACAAATAACTAACAAATTAATCACAGGGTCATTATCATACTACACCGTCATCAAGATCGGGAAATGAACCTACAAAACGTCAAACGCAAACTAAAACCAAAGTTAGACACAATCCTAAATAATTAATCGAAATTAAAGTCCAAAATGAATTGAAATTAAATAATAAAGCTCATAAAATTATTCTATTAAAAATAATTCTACCACTTCTAAAAAAAATAAAACTTCAAATAGAAAATCAAATAACATTCTAATAACCACATTAATTAATCCATACTAAAAGATAAGTTATACAAAAAATAAAACAAAACTCTGGTAAATCCTAAACTCTTAACAAATGCTACTTAACAATTAATTTTAACAAAATTTAAGGAGAAAAACTTAATTAAAGGAAAACAAAATATAGAAAAAACAAAGGAGAGGAGGGTGTTGTCCGCTGGATGTGTGATTAGCAAGTTTTGGGCTGAGATGGAAACTGGAAACAAGAAACAAAAGTCCAAAAACTATCATAATACTATTAATATAAGAAAAAGAAATAAAAATTAAAAATAATAATAAAATGAAACAGGGTCAGCGCTAGGTATTTCTTCTTTCAATAGCAAGCCGCGTAGTCTCCTTCTCTGCCGACGAGGAAGAAATCATCACTGTTGCTTCAGCTGTTCAAATCGCCGGTGTCCACGGCTGCGTCCAGATAAGGCTTGTCTTCTTCGTCTTCACAAAAAGAAAACAGAGTGAAGCAACAAATCGCTCGGTCAAAAGCTCCGCCGCCTCAAATCGCGGTGGTCCCCTTTCCATCTCCGACAATGATCTCTCTCGGAAAAACTCGCCGGATCGGTAACCTCGAAGAACTTAGAGGCGGCGGCTTCGTCTTCCTCTTAGTGATTTTGTTCGTCCTCATATTCTCACCATTCACAGCTCCCTCGACTCATTTCCGTGGAGAATCCAACAGAGGATAGTCAGAGCTTGCACCGAAAAGAGTATTGCACGCGGGGAAGGTCGACATCATTTCCAACAGATCTGCTACCGCCATTGCCATTGTACGACTCTGGATTTTCTTCTTCTTGTTTTTTTTCTTCTTGGTTCAAAACTCCCTTCATCTCCTTTTCTGTATGTGTTTTGTTGTTGTTTCTGCCGTTGTTGTTAAAGGTTGAAGCAGTGATATGAGGCGTGGTTGTGTTGTTGCTTGTTGAAGGTGGTGAGATTTAGAGTGTTATGCTAATGATTGAGGGGAAAGTTTTGGTTGAGGTATGGTTTGTTGTTTTAGGTGAGTGTTGAGGTTTGCGGTGCTTTAAGAGAAAATGTCGAAGAGTGATAATGCTTGAAGATGGAAGATGAAGGTGGGGAAGGTTGTGGATTCGAAGGTTGTGGTGCCGTGGCCTTGTTCTCTGAAAGTTTTTGGCGTGTTGCTGTGTGTGATGTTGCTGTATGTGATGTTGCAGTGTGTTTGGAAATTGTTTTGCAGCTTGCGGAATGTTGCTTGTGCGTACGGATGACATGATGTGGGCCTGTGTTGGAGTTGATGGGTGGGGCTGAGTTTATGAGATATTGATTTATGTTGTTGATTGCGTGAAGGTCAGTTCGTTGTTGCTTGTTGAAGGTGGTGAGATTTAGAGGTGAGTTTGTGTTGTATGCTGAGTGTTGATTTAACAAAAACTAGTAGAAGAATGCGTGTTGTAATGATGTTTGCGTGAAGGTTTGAGTGAAGTTGTGTAGAAGTTTGCTGATTGTGTGTTGCTGTTGGCTTACGTGCAGATGTGGCTGAAGTTTTGTTGTGGGGCCTGCCAGTTTTAAATGGAGACAAGTGATGGCATATGCAATATGGAACACATGAGAAAAATTGGTTAAGAATCAAGTGGGACTTGGGTGTTGGTAATGTGACATTTTGAATTGTATAAAATAAAAATGGTTAAGGGAAAAAATGTGAATAATGGTTATATAAATGGATAATAAGAATAATAATGGATATTTGGATAATAAAATGTGATTTATAAAATGAAATGGATTAAAGAAAAATAATAAAATAGTGAATGGATAAAATCGAAAAAAAGGGGTTATAGTTAAGACGAACATTGAAGATAATGGTTTTATATAGATAAATGGATGTGAATAAATAGGGTAAGGAAATGGTTTTAAAGAAAAATGGATAAATAAATAAAAAAAGAAAGAAAATGGTTTATGGAATTTAAGTGATAAACACAATGAATGTGGACGAGAATTAGGCTAGAAAAAAAATGGAAGCAGATAGGTATTTGAAATCGAGTTGGAAACTGAATGTTGAGAAGCCCACATGTCCAAACTCAAACTTGCACTTTTTCACCAACCACTAAACAGATGAACACAAATATCACCAGACAACTCGCAACTGAAATGAATAACTCTCTGAATTAATCATCCTCTGACAGAATAATTCTTGGATCACTTTGAATAATCTGAATTAACCTCTTAAAAATAGATTCACAGAAGAGGCATAGAATAACTGACAGTCTGATTTCCTGAACCAAACTTCTTATGAATCACAACTTGATAATTTGATAAATTCAGCACACAACACAACTTGACTTGAACATGCACTGTTTGAGAAATCAACCACTGAATTGATGACGGCCCGGATGCATAGCAAATAGTCCTTTCAGACGTGAAATCTTTGACTACCTCTAAATCAGGGAAATAAACCCTAATCGAGTGACAGGAACAATAAGAGAATGATACCAATGAAGCGGCATAGCTAAGACCTTGAATTCTTCTGATAATTCGCAAATAAAGCGTGAGACCCTAAGTCCTGATGAAAATCGATCCCATGCCTCAGAAGCTTATGCAAATGATATGAATTCTAAATGTTAATGACCAAATGGAAATGCAAATGAGATGCAAATGAAAGACAGGCGAAGAAAGAAAATCAGAGGGCAAATTTAGGGTGTCTACAGCTGCCCCTATTCAAACAACTGTTAATCTGAAAAGGATGAGAGCAACGGCTATTAGACGTTCAAGATAAACAGTGATTGAATACCCCAAAAGACCCCGAAATTTGCACTCACAGAATGAAGAAGAAAAAGGGATATAGATTGTAAAGGAAAATAAAGTATATTGTAAAGTAAGGGCGACGGAGGACGACCGTCGAGCAGAGGACGACTGCTGGGTAAAGAGCAATGACGGGGACGGCCGACATGCTGGGAAAAGTGTGTGAAGTAAAGCAAATGACGGGGACGGCCGACATGCTGGGGATAAAAGGTAAAGCCAAGGCGGGGACGGCCGACTAGCTGGGAAAAAAATAAGAAATTATGATGGGGACGGCCATCAAGATAAAGTTGTAAGATTCTCTGGGAGTTAATGAAACTTGACGGGGACGGCCATCAAGTTCACAAAGTAAAGAAACCAACGATGGGGACGGCCATCGGGCTAAAAAGAAAAGGGGCCACAACGGGGACGGCCATCAGGTTAAAGAATAAATGAAATAAACAGATGATGAGGTACGGTCATCAAAGGTGAAGGACGATCACCTAGCAGGGGACGGCTGCTCTGTTGGGAATAAAAGAAATATGATGGGGACGGCCATCAAAGGTGGAGGACGACCACCTGGCAGGGTACGGCTGCCGAAAATATCGCGACATAGGACGAATGCCGGATAAAAGGTCAACGATGGGGACGGCCATCGGACGAGCATGATGGAGGACGACCATCAAGAGGTGGAGGACGACCACCTAGCAGGGGACGGCTGCTCTCAAGGTTTATCATGACATAGGACGAATGCCAGATAACCAAAAATCAACAATGGGGACGGCCATTGGATAAAGTGATGAAGGACGATCATCAAGAGGTGGAGGACGACCACCTAGCAGGGGACGGCTGCTAAAAATATCAACGATGGGGACGGCCATCGGATGAGCATGATGGAGGACGACCATCGAGAAGTGGAGGACGACCACTCAGCAGGGTACGGCTGCTCTCAAGGTTATCATAACACAGGACGAGTGTTAGATAAAAAGAAAATTTGCTTTGTTGGCGATCTACTGGGGATATAGTAAACACGGACGAGTGTTTATATCCAAGAAATGAAGGTATAAGTGTTTTGACGCTGTGTATAGATTAAAGATGCGGACGAGCATCCTTAAGACTACGATACGGACGAGTATCGAGTAGAAACAAATACTGACACGTGTTCAGAGATGATGATACGGACGAGTATCAACTGGTTAACAAAGAACACGGACGAGTGTTGCATCTGGAGGGACTCTTCTGGGGAATAGTAGACACAGACGAGTATCTATATTCAAGAAGACAAGAGTGTTTTGACACGGTGTATGGATTAAAGATGCGGACGAGCATCCTTAAGACTATGATACGGACGAGTATCATGTAGAAACAAGCGCTTGACACATGTTCTGAGATGATGGTACGGACGAGTACCAACTGGTTAACAAAGAACAAGGACTAATTGTCGAATCTGTGGGGATATAAGTGGTATATACAAAATACGGACGAGTATCGGTATAAGTGTGACATGAGTAGTGTATAGATGAGTGTTTTAACTGCTGGGGAGAGTGACACGGACGAGTGTCGAAAGAAGAAAAGTATAGTATGAACAAGTATCTGATATACAAAGTGTTTATGTTACTGTGCTGGGGAAATGACACGGACGGGTGTCGAGGAAATGTATATATATGAGTATCTGTGAGTGCAAAGGGGATGCTTTGGCTTTCTGGTGGGGATATGACACGGACGGGTGCCACAAAGAGTATATACTGATGTTTGTGAATGTGAGGGAACTGTTTTATCTGTTGGGGAATCTGGGAAGCATTCTGTACTGCTGACGGGTTGAAAGCTTTTAACTCTGATGGGAACGAAGTGTTGGCAACCTGATGCTTGTCGGAGAGGTTTTCACTGGAGGAAAAGACGACTCTGCGTGAGGTATACTTCGTTTAACTGCTTTGAACATCTGCTGAGGATCTGATCATCCTGCTCTGACTCCACTGGGGAGAATTTCTTCTTGCTCTGCTGAGGAAATCCCTTGGAAATGAGAATCCCGATGACTTTATGGGGAAAGATCATCTTTAGACTTGGCTAGGGAAGATGCTTGATCACACAATCCTGCTGAGGAGGGAATTCTGATAATTCTAACTTTGTGGGGAAGCCAGGCTTTCAGCTGCCTGTTGGGAAAACTTCACTGTGGAAAGATAAGTCCGCTTGGGGACGAGAACGATTCAATTAGCCTTGAAGTTCTGTTGGGGTTATCATCTGTTCCAACTCAGCTGGGGATGTCAACCTTCATGGTTGAGAAAAAGATTTGGCAATGCTCTGCTGAGGAGAGACTTTGTTGGAGAATTAGAGATCGAAATAAGCCAAATTAAGCCCCATGTATAGCATGACAATTGTGCTGGGAAGATATGCCGATGAAAATTGGCTTTGACCGAATGCGAATAACCATCTCCTCATGAGGGAATCTTGTCGGCTGAAAGAAGATCTTTATGCTCGGGGAAGAAATAAACTTCCAATGCCCTGCTGGTAAAATAAATACCAGACATTCCCTGAGAATTAACACAGTGCTTCAAACTTCTGAGCTCAACAAAAGCATTACTGATCATCCTGAGTGAACTATCATTCCCTTAACTCCTCAATTATACCATACTGCATCATCCATAAAAGGATCGTCTTCAGAGGATTTTACAGAAGACTTGGCATCCAGAATTGCCCCAGCGTCTTCAAACTCTCGCAGAAATTCAACAAGTCTTGAGATAACTGCCCCAGATTACGTCTTGAAACAATTCTTGCCCCACATCAGAGCTAAAACAGAAACCATGCGGTATGAAGATGCAATGCAAATGATGCAAGATGCAGACACATGCTCAATGCCAAGGATATGAAACAAGGATGGTCGGGCGCAAGGGCCAGGTTGATAGATATATATTTTTTTGGTTTTTGGGTTGCCACAAAATTGGACTTTGAAGGTGAATTACCAGACGAGAACCGGTTTATTGAAGGTAGGCCAACAGACGAGAACTGATGGGCAAGGAATAAGTCGTCAGACGAGAACTGACTCCTCAGGTTCATTGTCAAACGAGAATTGACTCTGAAAAAGAAAGACTACCAGACGGGAACTGGCGTTCAACGGGCTAAATGAAAAGGTGACCAGACGGGAACTGGTTAAAAGATTCGCCTACCAGACGAGAACTGGTATTTGAAGTTGGTTTGCCAGACGAGAACTGGACTTTGGGTTTGTCTGCCGGACGAGGACTAGACTCTGAAAAGTTTGCCAGACGGGAACTGGACTTTGAAAAGGCTTGCCGGACGAGAATTGGACTTTGAAAGGTTGATAAGTTGGGGTTACGAGGCCCTGGTGTGAGATTGATGTTTGAGGGGTATGCTCAATGCAATTATGATGCATATGCTCTATGCTCGAGCGACATGAGTAACGTATGCAAATGACTTATGCAATGCTTATGAAAAGCTATAAGAACTCCCGAGGATGGGAAAAAGTCATAGGTGGCAAGGCTTCTGGTGAGAAGGGTGACAAAGGCGATGGTGGGTAATCATGATTTCCCGATACCCGTCTTGAACCTTGAGATTACTGATACACATTGCTCTGTGTAGCTAAAATTGCCCCTGTTGGGTAAGTCTCTGAACAGACTGTCACTGAATGTCCAATTTCTAGAATAGCAGACTTGGATGTTCTCTCGTGAAGAGTTGCACTTAGTGATCTCTGGAAGTGTCCTTCCCCGGTATGAGCGTGTAAGCGACTTGATTCATTCTGACTGAGCATTGGAAGAATTGACCCTTAGTCAACGGAAACTCCGGGTGTCCTGCCCCTGCTTGGCAGATTCAGCTCTGATCAACTGACTTTGAATGACGTTCCTCGATCAACTGATGCTTGGGAACTCTCTTTACTCTGACAGATTCCTTGGTCGACAAAGCCACTGGATAACATGCCTCTGATTCATAGGCTGACAAGATGCTCTTGATTCCGGTCATCATTGTTGAATGATCAAGTTCCCTCGTGATTGCTCTTTGTAGGAACTTCCCTGGTGTCACAAACTAACTTGCAATTAAAACTGTACATTCACAAATGGTAATTTTAATGCAGTACACATGCAAGTTTTTTTTGAACATTGATTTATTTTGATGCTGTGACTGTGTGTGACGAATGGACGATTAGTCCAAACGTAGTGCTGAGTTAGCAAATCGTTAGGAGTCAGCTTACGCAATCTTGTCGTAGTATGCTTTCAGAATTGAACCTGATTCAATTAGGACTTTCAAGGGTTATAACGTGGCCTGGTTCACGGTTTTAGAAAGAAAGATTTATGGCTCAAAGTTTATCTGTGCCCACCCATTCTCCTTGATGTTCTCCAGTCCTATGTTCAGCTAATTCGACTTAAGCGCTCGCTTCTCGGAAGGGTTTCGTGATGATTGAGGAACCAATGACGTTGATGGTTTACGCACCAATGAGGTTTCTTGGAGTAACAGTCACCCATTCTGACTTTGTGTCTGGTCACACGACTTTGTTCTCATGGAAGATTTTTCTTTCTGATAATTTTATTCCCTAACTTTTGCCTGGACTGATTCTTTTTTTTTTTTGAATTTTTTGATTTTGAAGTCCAGCGGGATGCCCTAACTTTTGCCTAAGTCATATGTTTTCACACATTTTTTTCGACTTAGCGGGCTTTATTTCTTTTTTCTCTTTTGATTTTTGTTGAACAAATCGTGCGACACTGGCTTGTCATGACTTGCTGAAAGGGTTGACTGCCTTATTCCTTTGTTGGCGAGGGATAACCATTGTGGTTTCACGTCCCTTGACCTCTTGAGGCGTAATGAATAAAGGTAATGGATCCTCGGATGCACACTCCTTTGGAAATTTGAACGCTCGGTCAAATTAACTGATGACTACCCTGCCCCGGGTTAAATGTGAGGGTTTTTCCGTTTAGAAAAGAAACTCCTACTTCAAGGCTCAGAGGGGTTGACGAGGGTCTATCTCCCTTATATCTCCGGTGTTTGGGAATTGAAACAATGCCTGTACATCGTCAGCAGGTTCTACCCTGAAAGCATACCTTGAACAATTATGGGTATTCAGTTGTCATCATCCTCCCTCAAACCTGCTAAACAACAGTGACATAAATGGGAGGTAAATGGATGCAATTTTTTTTGTTTTTCCGTTTTTCAATGCAAGTAAAGAAAAATGAGCGAATGCGACATAATTGATTCAAAAGTGCAAGATCACTACATTAACATTACCATTCAAAATAACAATGCTTAAAAGACAAGTAGTTGCTAACAGGAAAGAAACTACAATGCAAAATGATAAAAGGATACAGCGATCACCAACTCTGATGACATACTGTTGTCTGAGCCACTGAAATCAAGATGCGCTTCTTCTAAGTCTTTGAACTCAATCAGGTGAAAGGTTGACGTGCACAACCAAGCTTCCTTCTGGAAAGGAGATGTAGCCCTTGTCGGTCAATTGTTGTACTTTGGCTTGAAAAGCTTTGCAATCTTCAGTTGAATGCCCCATTGATCCACCATGATACCCGCACTGCTCATGAGGATTGTACCCTGGAGGGTACGGCCCTGGTAACGGCTTGAGAGACTTAGGAACCACCAAAGAGCTTTGAATTAGATGCGGCAAGAGTTCACTGTATGCCATGGGGACTGGATGAAGAGGAGCAATCCTTCTTTCCAGATTGTTACGAGGCCTAGGCTGGCTCTGAAGTTGATTCTGAGGTCTTCGACCATGAGATTGCAGATTTGGACGAGGAGGAACCCAGGGTTTCTGACATGGTGTTCTGAGCATTGCCAAATGCCCGCAAGAGTAACCAGATTCAGGAACAGATGATCTCTGAGAAGATGTTGGTCTAGAATATTTGATATTTGCCGTGACTGCACTGACGTCATTCCATTCTTCCTCTTGGGAGCCAACAACAGACTCTCCTTCACTAGCTGGGATATTCGAAAAGTCCTGGATCTTTCCACTTTTGAGCAGGCTCTCAATGCGTACTCCAACTATCATCAAATCAGAGAAGCTTGTCGTCCCAATGCTACTCATTCTTTCCAAGTATGGACCCTGCAAGGTGCCCACGAACATGTCAATTAATTCTCTGTCTAAAAGTGGTGGTTGCACTTGGGCTGCCAATTATCTCCACCGCTGTGCATATTCTCTGAAAGATTCACCACTCCTCTGGGATAGGCTCTGCAAGTGCGTGCGATTGGGCGCCACGTCCATATTGTACTGGTATTGCTTTACGAAAGCTCTGGATAAATCATTCCAAGATCGAATATGACTGCTTTCCAAATCCATGTACCAACTTAAAGATGCCCCACTTAAACTGTCCTGAAAACAGTGAATCATCAGCTTATCATTGCGGGCATGAGAAGTCATTTTTCTACAGAACATCACCAAATGACGCTTCGGGCAACTGACACCAGTGTATTTTTCAAACTTCGGAGTTTTGAAATCTGGAGGAATGACAAGACCAGGCACCAAACACAGGTTTAGAGCATCAAAACCAAAGGCATCAGGATCTGCTAAGGCTTTGAATCGCTCGTCCAACACACGAAATCTTTCAGCAGGATCAATAGCTCGTGGATCCTTGGTTTTCACAAGAGGGATTGCCCCTTGGAAGTCTGGCATAGGGAAGGCAAAACTCTGATAATCTGCAGTATCAGAAGAAGATGAAGGTCCACCACGGACAACAGATGGTTCCGGCACGTTCTGATTCACGATCGGGGTCTGTACAGGTTGAGCTTGAGCAAGATTGTTCACTTGTGGAAGATCTTCATCAGGAGAAAAACCATACAACGGATTGGTCATTGAAGTGAAACCAGGTGGAAACTCAACATTCTGACGGTTGTTCTCTGACATAGCTACTGATGGCTTTCAAACTGACCCTTCTTAACTCTTGACGCTGCTCGGTCTAGCTTCACACGCTCTGTCGTCTTCTAACTGTTACCACTTGTTCAAACTGAGTACCGAGAAATCAGCTGGCTGGTCATGGACAAAAGAGGAAGGATGAGCTCTCTGGAGGAGGAAAATGCAATGCAGATGCAAATGCAAAATGCAATATGATGATGCAAAATATGCAAAGACATGGGATCACAGCTGGAAACTGCCTGGAATCTGGAATGCTGAACCAAGAATCAAGTGTCTGTAACCACAAGATCTCTGAATAATAACCCAAAACAGTAACTGAAAACCAGAGGTCAATAACTTCAGGATCATAGTGACCGGATCAAACAATTGTACTGGTAATGAGGGTATGTTGAGGTCAAGGGTTCCTGCAAACCTGTAAACAGCCCAACCCCCTCACAGGTAGTGTTCTAAGACAAGGATCCTCAGACTTGGATCAGTTATGAGAAGTGTAAACACTTCTAACCCGGAGGTACAGCGTTTACAATAACCATAAAAGTTCCTCCTCTAATTCACCTCAGTTTCTGAAGGTCAATACTAAAAGGTCATCCAGACTTAGCAGGCTTCCCAGATAGCCCTAGCATTGCAGGAAATCTGCAACACAGAGTTCTCAAGAAGAAACCCATATCTGAACCGTGTTTCATATTCCCGCACCAGACCGAAATGGAATGGGAAAGAATATGATTCACTCTAGCCTAGGTGTCACTCAGGTCCCAGGTATAGGACCTTAACTCTCAGTAGAACCCCACCCACCAAAGCAAACAACAGATCCAGCCAGCAGCACAGTATGACAAATATGATAATAATGCAAAGCTATAAAGAAAGCAGTAAAGCAACTGTACATAAAGCAAAAATAAATACAAATATACAAACACAAATAAGCACATAACACCCCAATAAACACGAATCAATCAAGCGCTAGGAGGAACCCACAAAAAGAACCAGAAGCCCTGGTTGCAGTATAAGGTTCCCCAGCAGAGTCGCCAAGCTGTCGCTCCCGATAAGTGACGCCAGGTCAGATAAGGGTACAGACGCGAACGGTCGGCGAAGAGGACAGTGAGAACACACAGCCGTGAACTCACTGGAGATGAATAGAGTCGCCAGCTAGGCATTTTTATCCCGGAGGAAAGGTAATGCTGCATAAACCTAGAAAAAGATGGATAAGACGGTTGCGAACCAGAGAGACTGAGAAAGGGGGTTGGTTACAACCTGGGAAGGTATTAGCACCCAGATTGTCCGTCGTACTCGACGGGATCCACGCTTAAAAGATTTGTGTTTTAAAGGGGTAGTGTCAGTGCAATCTGTGTATAAAATAGCTGGAAAAGGATGTACAGGTGTCAGTGTAAAAGAGAGTGAAGTGCTCAAGATCATGAGGCTTAGAGAATAAAGCTAGAAAGAGGGGGAATATACAGAGACTTTTGTTCGATAACCGTTAAGTTATGCCTACGTATCCTCTCGTGCAATGAGGAAGTCAGAACACCGTAGTTCGACCCAAAGAGACTGAAAGATGAATTGACTTGTGAACTGCTTGCTTGTCAATGCTCAAGTGTATGACCTGTCTGGCTCAGGTGCAAACTGTCTTGCATTAGACGGAAGAAGCAAGTTCTCGGTTGTGAATGAAGATGATGAGAAAAGAATCCCGAAGGAGACGATTATTGTTTGTTTTTGTGTTTTCAGTCTTTTATTGCTTTTTGAAGTTTGTCATAAGTTAATGAGCTTAAGCCTAAACCAGTGGGTTAGTAAACTCATCACATCTTCCCTCTGATTAGGGGTAATGAGAATACCTTAAGTGTGAAGTCAGATTCTCACACTTAATCACCTTTGGTATAGGATTAGGGTCATTAACCTACTTGTGATTATTTAGATGTTTTTGTTGTTTTTGTTTAGTGTTGAGTAATGAGGTTAAGCCATAATCAGGGATTAAACAGACTCATTACACCATCCTAATAGAAGGATAATAGATGAGAATGTTTAAGCTGAGGAAAACTCCTCAACTTAATCCATGATTAGGGATTAAACTCATGACAAAACAAAGCCTTTATTGAGTGGATTTTAGTTAATGATATGATGATGAAGTGAATTTTATGATTTGTAAGACAACTTGAGGGGGACTTGTCCATTAACGCTAGGGTTAGTCCTTCTTAACCAATTAAGGAAGAATTAGAACCCTAATGCAAGGCCCAAGTTACAAGTGTGATGTCTTGATGATTATTGAGTGAATTGATTAAAGGAGTTAAACACATTAAGGGTTTAACACTTAGGATTAAAGTTATACACTCCATCCTAATAGAAGGATGCAGGCATAAGCTTAATCACAAAGCCTTAAAGCCTTTAGGGTTTAGTCCCTGATTATGAGATGAGAAGAGAGGGCTCAAGAGAGACTCAAAGGTAAAAACTAAGTGGGGGACTAGTCTAATCCTAATATTCACATGCTCGGATGTCCTAAGGGTTAGTGAGGCTCACTATCCTAATGGAGGAGAAGAAAAGAAGAAGAGAAAGGAGAAGCTCCATGGTGGCCTAAGCACACTTCAAATCGAGAATGAATAAGAGAAGAAGATGAGGGAAACGAATTTAAGATAAATGAGAAATAAGATAAGAATAAGAGGATGCAATAATGGAGATGAGATGAAGAGATGAAAGTGCGATATGGAGAAGATGAACAATGAACAAACAGAGCCTACACCAGTAGGACTTCCAGATGCAACAACATGTAGTAATTAAAATCGGGCCATAGCGTTACCGAACGGAGAAGGTCCGTTGCCTCTTCAATAGGCTCGTAAAACTCATGAATACTTGTTTGAGGTACCAAACTAGAGGCGTGCACTAAAATTACCAATCAACCAGAATCCTCATGCCAAGTCATCATCAATGTCACAACTTGCATCAACAATCGCACAAATAAGTCAACAAATAACTAACAAATTAATCACAGGGTCATTATCATACTACACCGTCATCAAGATCGGGAAATGAACCTACAAAACGTCAAACGCAAACTAAAACCAAAGTTAGACACAATCCTAAATAATTAATCGAAATTAAAGTCCAAAATGAATTGAAATTAAATAATAAAGCTCATAAAATTATTCTATTAAAAATAATTCTACCACTTCTAAAAAAAATAAAACTTCAAATAGAAAATCAAATAACATTCTAATAACCACATTAATTAATCCATACTAAAAGATAAGTTATACAAAAAATAAAACAAAACTCTGGTAAATCCTAAACTCTTAACAAATGCTACTTAACAATTAATTTTAACAAAATTTAAGGAGAAAAACTTAATTAAAGGAAAACAAAATATAGAAAAAACAAAGGAGAGGAGGGTGTTGTCCGCTGGATGTGTGATTAGCAAGTTTTGGGCTGAGATGGAAACTGGAAACAAGAAACAAAAGTCCAAAAACTATCATAATACTATTAATATAAGAAAAAGAAATAAAAATTAAAAATAATAATAAAATGAAACAGGGTCAGCGCTAGGTATTTCTTCTTTCAATAGCAAGCCGCGTAGTCTCCTTCTCTGCCGACGAGGAAGAAATCATCACTGTTGCTTCAGCTGTTCAAATCGCCGGTGTCCACGGCTGCGTCCAGATAAGGCTTGTCTTCTTCGTCTTCACAAAAAGAAAACAGAGTGAAGCAACAAATCGCTCGGTCAAAAGCTCCGCCGCCTCAAATCGCGGTGGTCCCCTTTCCATCTCCGACAATGATCTCTCTCGGAAAAACTCGCCGGATCGGTAACCTCGAAGAACTTAGAGGCGGCGGCTTCGTCTTCCTCTTAGTGATTTTGTTCGTCCTCATATTCTCACCATTCACAGCTCCCTCGACTCATTTCCGTGGAGAATCCAACAGAGGATAGTCAGAGCTTGCACCGAAAAGAGTATTGCACGCGGGGAAGGTCGACATCATTTCCAACAGATCTGCTACCGCCATTGCCATTGTACGACTCTGGATTTTCTTCTTCTTGTTTTTTTTCTTCTTGGTTCAAAACTCCCTTCATCTCCTTTTCTGTATGTGTTTTGTTGTTGTTTCTGCCGTTGTTGTTAAAGGTTGAAGCAGTGATATGAGGCGTGGTTGTGTTGTTGCTTGTTGAAGGTGGTGAGATTTAGAGTGTTATGCTAATGATTGAGGGGAAAGTTTTGGTTGAGGTATGGTTTGTTGTTTTAGGTGAGTGTTGAGGTTTGCGGTGCTTTAAGAGAAAATGTCGAAGAGTGATAATGCTTGAAGATGGAAGATGAAGGTGGGGAAGGTTGTGGATTCGAAGGTTGTGGTGCCGTGGCCTTGTTCTCTGAAAGTTTTTGGCGTGTTGCTGTGTGTGATGTTGCTGTATGTGATGTTGCAGTGTGTTTGGAAATTGTTTTGCAGCTTGCGGAATGTTGCTTGTGCGTACGGATGACATGATGTGGGCCTGTGTTGGAGTTGATGGGTGGGGCTGAGTTTATGAGATATTGATTTATGTTGTTGATTGCGTGAAGGTCAGTTCGTTGTTGCTTGTTGAAGGTGGTGAGATTTAGAGGTGAGTTTGTGTTGTATGCTGAGTGTTGATTTAACAAAAACTAGTAGAAGAATGCGTGTTGTAATGATGTTTGCGTGAAGGTTTGAGTGAAGTTGTGTAGAAGTTTGCTGATTGTGTGTTGCTGTTGGCTTACGTGCAGATGTGGCTGAAGTTTTGTTGTGGGGCCTGCCAGTTTTAAATGGAGACAAGTGATGGCATATGCAATATGGAACACATGAGAAAAATTGGTTAAGAATCAAGTGGGACTTGGGTGTTGGTAATGTGACATTTTGAATTGTATAAAATAAAAATGGTTAAGGGAAAAAATGTGAATAATGGTTATATAAATGGATAATAAGAATAATAATGGATATTTGGATAATAAAATGTGATTTATAAAATGAAATGGATTAAAGAAAAATAATAAAATAGTGAATGGATAAAATCGAAAAAAAGGGGTTATAGTTAAGACGAACATTGAAGATAATGGTTTTATATAGATAAATGGATGTGAATAAATAGGGTAAGGAAATGGTTTTAAAGAAAAATGGATAAATAAATAAAAAAAGAAAGAAAATGGTTTATGGAATTTAAGTGATAAACACAATGAATGTGGACGAGAATTAGGCTAGAAAAAAAAATGGAAGCAGATAGGTATTTGAAATCGAGTTGGAAACTGAATGTTGAGAAGCCCACATGTCCAAACTCAAACTTGCACTTTTTCACCAACCACTAAACAGATGAACACAAATATCACCAGACAACTCGCAACTGAAATGAATAACTCTCTGAATTAATCATCCTCTGACAGAATAATTCTTGGATCACTTTGAATAATCTGAATTAACCTCTTAAAAATAGATTCACAGAAGAGGCATAGAATAACTGACAGTCTGATTTCCTGAACCAAACTTCTTATGAATCACAACTTGATAATTTGATAAATTCAGCACACAACACAACTTGACTTGAACATGCACTGTTTGAGAAATCAACCACTGAATTGATGACGGCCCGGATGCATAGCAAATAGTCCTTTCAGACGTGAAATCTTTGACTACCTCTAAATCAGGGAAATAAACCCTAATCGAGTGACAGGAACAATAAGAGAATGATACCAATGAAGCGGCATAGCTAAGACCTTGAATTCTTCTGATAATTCGCAAATAAAGCGTGAGACCCTAAGTCCTGATGAAAATCGATCCCATGCCTCAGAAGCTTATGCAAATGATATGAATTCTAAATGTTAATGACCAAATGGAAATGCAAATGAGATGCAAATGAAAGACAGGCGAAGAAAGAAAATCAGAGGGCAAATTTAGGGTGTCTACAATGGGTTACATGATCAATTTTTGAAACTTTCTAGAAAATATTCAAAATAAAATAAAACTGTTTTAAATCTAGAAAGTGAGGCTAGTAACACAAAAGTGGAGTTAGACTTAATCAAAAATTCAGCATGCAATAATTTTCCATCTCTTAAGTCTAAAATTGTTTAATTAAACCAAGTGATCATGAAATATGAAAAAGGTCAAATTGGTTCAGAAAATGTGTTAAGTAGTAAAAAAATTTCAAATAATAAATGTGGACTTAACTTTACTAATTTTAATCATCCTAATACAAGTGAAACCATCTTTGTAAAGGCTACTAGCAAATTCAACAATGAAGAATCAAAGAAAGAACATGTTGTAAATCATCATAAAAGGCCTTATAGAAATAACTTTTATGTCAATAAAAGGAATCATGTTTTTACATCTACTTGTTTCTATTGTAATGTAAAAAATCATACTTCTAATACTTGATACATAAGAAATTATGATATTCCTTATGGTGAGCATATATGGATGAGGAAAAGATCTAACCCAATAGGACTAAAGAATATTGGGTACCTAAGTATCATTAATAATTTTATAGGTACTTGAAGATCATATGTTAGTATTGTCAAATCATGATTGATCCTTCAAGATACAAGATCATATCACTACAACAAATAACTCTTTGTATGACGAAGCTTTCACTAAGAACAATATAAAATCGGGGGTGTATGTAACAAGAGCATCTGGTTTGTTTTTTTAAATAAAATAAAATCAATATGTTACCTCAGTTTTATGCAAAACTGACATAAATATATGCTCAAGGTTTGGGATTTGATTCCCAGATCCTACAGTTTTATGTTTTTTTATGGAACCAAAAAGGTGCATTTAATTTTCATATTTTTTATGTAGGATATGTTACCTCGGTTTTCATGAAAATTGAGATAAAAACTCTCTAATTTTTTATTCTTTTTGAAACCAAAAAGACGCCTTTATTCCCTCAGTGTCTACCTCATTCACTTATAGAGCCCTAGAAAAAGAATAATTCGTCTCCAGCCAACGAAAGAACACTTATTCTCGAATGAGCCCTAGCGAACAAAAAAAACTCTCTCATCATTATTCTCCGGTATGTTATTATTATTGTTGTTGTTATTATTGTTGTTAATTTGGTCCATTAATGTTGTTCTTATTATTCTATTTATATTTTTTATCACTCGGTGTATACCTCATTCACTTCTCAAACTCTATCGAAAGATCACTTCTTCTCCAACAAACGAAAGAACACTTATTCTTCAAGGAGTCATAGCGAACGGAAAAAAAACTCTCTCACCATTATTCTTCGGTATGCTATTTTTTTTTGTTTTATTTTATTTGGTTCATTAATGTTGTTATTGTTATTCTCTTTATATATTTTTTTATCACTCGATGTCTACCTCATTCAGTTTTCAAGCCCTAGCAAATGAACACTTCTTACTGTTTTTGTTATTGTTATTCTTCATTACTGTTGTTGTTATTGTTGTTGTTATTGAGAAGCTTTATTTTTGTTAGTTGTGTGCTATTTTTTTTTCATTTTTCATTGATCAAAAGGAAAGAGCACATAAAACAATAATAAAGAAGTTATACAAAGAGGTCCATAAGGAAAGAGTACAACAAAATCCTCTAACACTACAAGAATCTTCCCAATCCACGACTCGCTTCTCACTACCCTCATATGAGTCATAGTAAATAATCTTCCTCGACAATTTTTTCTTTTTCTTTTTTTGCAGCATCTTTTTCTTCTTCTTGGCCTTCGTCACCCTTAGTGCATCCCTGACAACAGTCGACCTAAATAATTGGACCTCCTTAGTTGATTTCTGATGGTTTTGTTCTCAAAAGTGACTTCTGTTGAGTTAATTCTCTTAGCATTCTCAGATGGAGAACTCATCTTGCTATAGGAAGTTAAGAAGAATAGTTTGAAGATGAGGAAATTCAGTATATGAAAGTATGCATTTATAGAAGAGGTTAAAGATGAAACATATGATGATTTAATACTTGCAATGATTACTTCTAATGGTTGATATTCTTGAATGACTTGTGACCATCTTGAGAAATAAAGAAAAATTTCAATCATTATAGTTGTTTCTCTCTTTTGGGAAGAGTAAAGGTTGTTCTTGTTTTTTTTATCAGAATTCTTGTTTCTTGAATGACGGATCTTTGTAAATGGTTTTCACGTATGCCTAAGTTTAATGTAATTACATGGAGTGCGTATCTTTCTAAATGTAATTTTTCATTTCTAAATAAGTTTTATATGTCAATGATCCTACTAACATTATATGGTCAATTGTTCTTCAAGGTAAACATCTTCCCGATAGTACTAATGAAAAATCAAGCATATGAAGAAAATGATTAGATGATATGCATGTTATTTGTCGTAATCATGAAGAGGGGATATGGAAAAACTAGTAAGTACATGTTTTATATACCTTTGAAATTTATAATTAATCATTTTACTCCTTTTAAATCATTGTACTATATATGAAAAGTTGTTAATTGACCTAATTAGTTTAAAATATTGTTCTAAATATTTAGGATTAAGGTTCTGTATCACAGGTGAAATATGGTTCTATATATTCAGGAATATAGTTTTGTGTTATAGATGAAAATCGAGGTAATAACATTGAGATAGTACATCGGTTCTACATAACACCGAGTTGCACACTCTAAAACTTACACATTATTAATTAATCTGAAGTATATAATTCTGAAGTCATTCCATGAAGCTACAAAATATCTTAGTTGTTCTCCCTAAATACCATTTTCAAGCAACAAAAAAAAGTTTTTCTCTTCCATATCTTTCTCATTTGTTGAAGATTCAAAAAATCATTGCTCCATTCCTAACTCTCCAAATAGATCAAACTACTGTATATCAATATCATATCATAGAAAGACCCCTCAAAACTTTACATTACCAGCTATAGAGATGAAACTATAAAAAAAATACTGAAAAGTTTAGAAAGAACTATATGATAGAGAGTATTATTAATAAATATTAGTTAGAAATATTTAAGTTATAATTTTAATATATTAGTTTAGATTAATTATTATAGTATTCTAGAATATTCTTAGGCCCTTGTGATTGTGTCACTTGGAAGGCTAAGATAGTTTTAGAGTAGTATATATAGTGTAATGCTCTATTTGTATTGAGACAAGAAAAATCAATGAAGTCTTTATTTTTATTAGTTTAATTTTATTTTCCTTTTTATTTTATAGTTTTCACTAAACTTGTTAGGGTTTATAATTTTGCTCCCTAACAATTGGTGTTTTCATTCTTGAACATCAACACCTCCGATTGCATACCCATCACCCTCATTTCCATCTTTTCCATGGTAAATTTTTACACTTTATTATACCAACACTACATCTTCATCACCAAGTTTGTATCTAAATCATGAATATTCACCACCTACACCTAACCCATATCCACCATCCATAAATTCATACCTTGCATGTTACTATTCATTCTTAAACCCTCAATTTTAAGTCTTTACTCCACACCAACAACAACACCTAATCTTTGCTCCAAATCAACAAACATTGTTTCCACCACCTAAACCCCAGATCTGAATCTAACTTATGAATCAATGGATTTCATGGATCCAATCTCAGCAACTATTGAGGAGTATCCACAAGAATCATCAGAAATTATTCAACAATGTTTTTAGAAATTGTTTCAAGTAGAAGAAAAATACAACAATGCAAAGAGAGCTATTGAAGAGAAATATGTCAATAGAAAAAAAATTATTGATGAACAAATCAAATCCTCACAACTTGCTTGTAAAGAAAACTCTCAAGAACTCTCTGATTCATTCAAAAAGTCATATGAAAAATTGAAACAATAGTTTGTTATTAAGAGGCCTACAGGAAAAACAGTTGGAAGAAGAAGAAGAAATAAAGAAACTAACTCCAGCGACTTCTTTGGTGTATTATCCGGCGAAGTTTCCGACTCTGACGACATCTTCAGTGTCTTCTCCGACGAAAATTTCAAAAGGATTTTTGGTATCTTCTCTGGAAACAACTCAGACATCTTCTTCAGAACTATTTGTTTATCATCCAAAAAATCCAGTTGATGAACAAGAATCATCAGATGTAGAAGGTATTTATTTTTCAAATCTAACTCTAAAGCCAATTGAGTCTTGCACGTTCAAACATATAAGTGAGATACAAAAAAGTTATACAGATCCGGGTTTGAAGATTTCTAATCTACCACCACTAATATTGATACCTGATAAACCTTTGGTAACTTCGCCGCCACTCCCGACATAAACAAAGTCGCCACCCTTGAAACCACCATTAAAACCTTCGAACAGAGATTCATCTCAGCCACCACCATTGAAACCGATAAGTATTACTTCATCTTTGTCACCACTTCCAAAACCACTGCCATTAAATTCGTTAACAATGTAAATTATTAAAACCATTTCAAGTCATTTTCACTGCCTTATAAATTTTACGTGTTACAAGTTATGATCCCTGCAAATTCAATTTACCTTTCAACGTTTGATTGGAATCTCACCAGCAAAAGAAGATCTCAACCTTAGGTGAAAGCACAATCTGTGTGACCATCTCTTATCCAACCATCGTGTGTCACGTGTTCAATTTAAAAAAATGTATTTCATCTCAAAGAGAGATTGCTCATTCTGCCACTTTTTTGAAACTAAAATCCCATTCTGCCACTAGTTGAAAATAAAGTCCCAAACTGCCACATATTTTGGCATTTAGTGACCCTTTTTTAAATTTTTTATTGATCCTCCATCCAAGATGGCGGTTGGGCCCCACCTGCTGTAGGGGGCCGCCATCTTGGACTATGAACTTTTTTTTTTTCGTTTTTTATTTTTCTGGTTTAAAAACTTGTTTTTTTATTATATTTAAATTATATATATTAATATAATAATAGAAATATTATATAAATTCAAAAAAAAATTAATGTTTATTTTCGTTTTTAATGTATATAATTATTTAATTATTATATTTTAATTATTTTTATTAATATAATAATAAAAATATTATATTTATTTTTTTTAAAAAAAATGCCAAATGTTTTTTTTCTGATTTATTTTTTTTATTATTTTTTTTTCGTTTTAATTTTTTTTTTTAGTTTTCTATTTATTTTATTTTTTTAGTTTTCTATTTTATAGTAATAATAATATTAATAATAAAATAACTTTAAAAAAATACAATATAATAAAAGGAAATTCTCATTAATGTAATAAATAAAATTACAATTTAAAATTATACACAAACCACAAAAACGGAGTATCGGCCATAGGGGTGTTATTCACTGCACCCCTATGTTTTTCTCCCAACCACAAAAACGGAGTATCGACCATAATTTTTCCGAAGTTTAAAAACAAATAATATAGAGAAGAAGTGAAGATTGTAGAAAATAAGTTGAGAAGATAATATTTTGTGTGAAAAATGGTTGTAGAGGTGTAGGTATTTATAGATTTATGGTAAGAAGTTATGAATGAGAAAATGGTTGAGATAATTAATATTAGAAGTTATTGTAGAAGTTATTATGTTATAGTAGTTTGAAAAATATTGGTTGAAGTTATTGTAGAGAATTAATGGTAGAAGTTTTTGTTAGAAGTTATTGTAGAATTAATATTGTTAGAAGTTATTGTTAGGAGTTATATTGTTAGAAGTAATTGTTAGAAGTTATATTGTTAGAAGTAATTGATAGAAGTAATTGTTAGAAATAATTGATAGAAACATTACTTCTTCTTGCACATAGTTAAAATTTCATCTACTGTTCTACGATATATAACATACAATTCTAAAGGACCTATAGTTATGAATTCTAAATAATTTTGAAACATTTTGCGTACATCTTCATCGTTACAAATTTTGTCTTCTACAAACATCAGTATTCCGTTTGGATTAATGTATGGTTTGCGATAGATGATGCGAACAATTTCCCTATCTGATTCAGTGACACGACATATCTGAGTTTTTATCTCTTCAAAGCTGAATGTTTCCAATACTCTGATTGACATTGGCTCAAAAGCAACATTGGAAGTTTCAAATTTTTCTGATGAAATTGGACTAATAATGTGTACTAGACCAATTATATGAGCCATTTTCCTGATGAATCCTGTCTAACTAAAATTTTATGAATATTTTTTTTGAATTTTAAGACTGGTTTTATACTGTTTGAAGAGACAGAACGTATAAATGAGACCCAGAATCTTAGTTGGCGGACCTATTAAAGACAAATTAATTCAGGATAGGGTTCTTCATCCCACTTGGCAGACCCATAGTGCATGTGTGACACGTAGAATGTGGCTTGCATGCTGCGTACGGAAACCCCATCTCAGATGGCGGACCCATAATGCATGCGTGACACATGGAATTTGGCTTGCATGTTGAGTACAACAACGCCATCTCAGATGGCGGACCCTTAAGGGTACTTCGTCTCAGATGGAGGACCCTGCCTACATGCGTGACACGTGGAATTTGGTGTAATAGCAACATGCATTCATTTTATTATAAATGTATCATTTTTCATACTTATTTCTATCACAACCAATGGCTCAATACAATTTTCTAGTTGAAGTACATTACAATGGAAACATTTTATCGGATGAAAATGTTGGAGTTATATTTCAAAACACAACCACCAAAAAATTCAAAATCAACCCTAAATCAAATTATAGTCATCTTCAAGAAATAATCGAAGCAAAAATTCAGCAACGTATATCAGATATTTATTATCGTTATCCTTGTTTTAGTGAAAGCGATAATAGTGTCACATATACCACAACAAAGATTGAAAGCGAAAACGACATCAAATTAATGTTCGACTGTCACACAACATATAATGTGTCGAATCTGATCGAATTATACGTTTGTACAGTAGAGCAGAACGCGATGTCAGAAGTTATGTATCCAACACAGTCCTCTCAATCTCATCAATATCCACTTACTCAGGAGACAACTTTAACTTTGTCACCCGAGCCGGTAACTACAACTCGCAATGAACCATTTTTTCCAGAGGAAGAGGTCGGGGAAGACATCGACAATGATGAAGTCAACGTCTTAAATACTCAAAATTTGTTTGATGGATCTAGCAACGACGATTCAGGAGACGAAATTATAATGGTGCAACAACAAGAAACGTTGGACCTATACAATCCACCGCTGCACATGAGAAATTCCACATTCTTAGATGACGAAGGTGGCTCAGATTTTGAAACTAGACAACCGATGCAGATTTAAGGTGGTTTGCAAGGTATGGAGTTTGACAACAAGGAAGGTTGTGTGATTGCAATAAACCATTTCCATATCCGCAATTGTCTTAACTACAGAGTCTATAAGTCAGATACAAAAAGATTGATAATCAAATGCAAACAAAAAGAATGTGGATATAGCCTAAGAGCGTCGGTGGAAAAGGGAAGTGGTAATTGGGTGATCACCAAGGTTGACGGGCCGCACATGTGCATTTCTTCTACAATGGACCAAGATCATACCAAATTAAACTCAAAGCTAATAGGAAACAGAATCAAATCTATGATTGAAACTGATGCATCAATGAAAGTAAGGCACATCATCGCTCATATTCGTGAGGAGTACAACTACACCATCTCATACAAGAAAGCATGGATTTCAAAAAATAGAGCGATTGCGTCTATTTATGGAAACTAGGAGACCTCTTACAACGATCTTCCATAATGGTTGTTGGTCATGAAGTCATTTTTACCCGGTACTATAATAGATCTAGAAACCCTTCCTGTGTTGTCAACCGATGGGATACAAATTGGTGGTACCAGAATCTTCCATCGTTTATTTTAGGCTTTCCAACCTTGCATTAAGGGTTTTGCGTTCTGCAAACCGGTAGTTCAAGTGGATGACACGTGGTTGTATGAGAAGTACAAGGGAACTTTGCTAATGGCTGTTGCACAGGACGAAAATAGGAATATATTTCCCATAGCCTTTGCATTGGTGGAAGGTGAAACTACTGATGCGTGAAGTTTTTTCCTGAAAAATCTCCGAATACACGTAACCCCCCAACCAAATCTATGCTTAATTTCTGATCGCCACAGAGCCATAAAGAGTGCATATGATAACCCGGAAAATGGTTGGCATGACCCTCCCTCTTTGCACGTATATTGCATAAGACATATAGCACAGAATTTCACGAGGGAAATAAAAGACAACGACCTGCGCAAGAAAGTTGTTAACATGGGTATTGTCTTTAACTAATTATTCTTTATAGATAACAAGTTATTTATTATTTATTAATATATATTTATTTTATTTCACTTAGGTTATGCGTTAACTGAGTCCGTGTATGAATACTACATAGGAGAAATACGTAAAGCTAACATACAAGCGTTACATTGGGTTGATAATATCCCCAGAGATAAATGGACAAGGGCGTTTGATGGAGGGAAAAGATGGGGGCATATGACTATCAACCTCGCTGAATCAATGAACTCAGTTTTGAAGGCCACTAGAAATCTACCGATTACAGCTTTGGTAAAGTCAACATATTATAGGTTGGGCACAGTTTTTGGTAAAAGAGGACATGAATGGACTAGAAAGTTGACATCTGGACAAGTCTTCAGTGCTAATTGCATGAAGGGTATCGAGGACGAGGCTTTCAAATCAAATAGCCACATTGTTAGGCAGTTTGATCGACATATGTTTCGATGTTTGGTACAAGAAACAATGAATCATGATGGTAGACCAACAACCCACTTCAACGCCGATCTCCAAAATCAAACATGTGAATGTGGAAAATTTCAAACTTTCCATGTCCCTTGATCACATGCTATTGTGGCGTGTTCAAGCATTAAACAAGACTATACTGTTCATATAGCAGATGTTTTTAAAGTACAAAGTGTCTTTAAAGTTTACGAGGAGAGCTTCCTCGGGGTCCCTACAGAGTCATCTTGGCCACAATATGCAGGTGACATTCTATGCCACAACGACACCATGCGACGAAAAAAGAAGGGTCGTCCAAACAGTACTAGGATTCAGACTGAAATGGACACGACTGAGAAGGAAAAACGGAGGTGTGACATATGCCGAGAAGTCGGCCATATGCGCAAAAAATGTCCAAACAAGGCTGGGCCTTCTAGTTAGTTTTATTTCGGCAAGTCTTGTTTTTTCTTTCTATTATCAAATATTATTATGCGCAACTAATTACGTTCTTCAACACATACACAATGATAACTTAAATAACCTTCAAAATAAACACATAAAACAATAGCTAATAGAACATAACACTAACTTCCGAAAATAACACAACAGCTACACAATACATAGAAAATAAACATGACAACATGTCAAACGACAACGGCTAATACAAGTGGGTCCAGAACGCCCCTTCGGACTTCGCCATCATGCGCGGAGAACATGCAATAAACATCTTCATCGTTTTCTACACGATCCCAGTAAAAGAGGTAGGTGTCATCTGGGCTATCATCCGTCAAAGTAATGTATTCAATTTTCCTTACGCACCTGATCGGACCACCAAAATAATGAAATCCGATGTTGATTGCCGATACTAGTGTAGCAAAATTCCATTATGGATTCAAACTAATACTCATGCATTTATCTGTTTCAAAAAAAATATTACAATTCAGAGGCATGATTGCTCACGAGAAAACACAATAAAATGAGAAGAGGCAAATTATATATTTCCTACAAAATGAACCCTCTATTTATAGATGGAAATTCGGGCGGGAAAAGAAGTGTTCATAACAAATTTTGGCGGGAACAATAAAATAAATAATTTTTCTCAATAAATATTTTACTATATTTAATTATATAATTAAAATAAATAGAAAACTAAAAAAAATTTAAAAACGAAAATAAATTAAAAAATAAAATAAATCAGAAAAAAATTGGCAATTTTTTTTTTAAAAAATAAATAAAATATTTTTATTATTATATTAATAAAAATAATTAAAATATAATAATTAAATAATTATATACATTAAAAACGAAAATAAATATTATTTTTTTTTTTTGAATTTATATAATATTTCTATTATTATATTAATATATATAATTTAAATATAATAAAAAAACATTTTTTTAAACCAGAAAAATAAAAAAAAATAAAAAAAAAGTTTCATAGTCCAAGATGGCAGACCCCTACAGCAGGTGGGGCCAACCGCCATCTTGGATGGAGGATCAATTAAAAATTTAAAAAAGGGTCACTAAATGCCAAAATTTGTGGCAGTTTGAGACTTTATTTTCAACTAGTGGCAGAATGGGATTTTAGTTTCAAAAAAGTGGCAGAATGAGCAATCTCTCCATCTCAAACTCAAAGATTGTTGCTGCTAAAATCAAGTGTCTGACACTCCTGCCTCAACTTTTTTGTCCCACTCTCTCCCCTACTCTCTCTGACGCGTGAGTTTCATGCCTCAATGCTTTTTCATTTAATTCCAACAAAGCTCTCCATTCGTAATGATTTATAAACAAATTTTATTTTATTTTTGATACATTTGATAATTAATATATCTAGTCTATATATGAGTCGAATGCATTAATTATCAAATGTATCCAAAAAATCAAATTTGTTTATAAATCGTTATGGAGGAATTATATTTTACAATTCATGTGTCCAACATTTTTTTTGGGAAACGAGCTAAACCGATACTCAATTCATTCAAACAAATTTTAACTTTTAAGATTTATTGAATAATTGATGTATCTAACCTATATGTAATCCAAATATATCATTTATTTAATGAATCTAAAAAATTAAAATTTATTTATAAATTGTAATAAAGGGAATACAATATTATGACAAAAAATCTTAATTATGTGATATGTCTCTTTTCACTGATCTCAGACACGTCTTTTCACTGATCTCAGACACATCTTTTCACTTTTTTCGACAGCAACCCAATATGCACCATCATTGCTTTTCAATCACAAAACCAGTTACTAGTAATTTTTCAATCTTACAAATTGATTTTGAAACACCTTTGGATTTTCAACTTTATGATACTTTATCAACTAATCATGTTTGGAATAATTTTCTGGAATAATTTTCTTTTGAGCTTTGTTATCTTTACACTTTTTCACCAGCGTATCTTACACCGTATATAATAATAGATTATGATGGTATTGTGCAAAAATCAAGACAGATAAATTATTAAAAAATAAAATTAGTATGGATTGTGTATAAGGTTACGGTGTAGGTGTAATAAATTGGTATCAATATATCTTTTCCCTTTTCTTTTTAACATTAGTATTATTGTTAACAAATTTTGTGTGGTACAAAATGGTATGAGAAAAAAATTTGAAGTGCCCACGTCAGCTTATACAAGAGCAAGTATGTTATGTAGCAGTAGACAGTAAAGTTCTTCAATTAGAATTTATTGGTAATTCAAGGCAAAATAATTTATTGGTAATTCATGGCAAAAATCTATTAGTGACCCGTTTCTAATTTCTTGTACTCAAACATGTCAACAATTGGATATATCTACATTAAGTGCTTTATATGAGTTCAAGCAATGGGATCATGAAAAATATTTTTATTCCAACAATAATTTTATAACCTTAAGGAAAAGATTCAAGTGGACCCGATAGAATGATAGTCTTATTAATAAATATTACTTAAAAATATTTAAGTTGTAATTAAAATATATTAATTTAGATTAATTATTATAATATTCTAAAATATTTTTAGGTCTTTGTAATTGTGTCACTTAAAAGACTAAGATAATTTTAAAGTAGTATATATAATGTAGTGTTTTATTTGTAATGACATCAAGAAAAATCAATCAAATCTTTATTTTTATTAGTACAATTTTATTTGCCTTTTTATTTTATAGTTTTCTCTAAACGGTTAGGATTTATAATTTTGCTCCATACTAATATATGTCAACCATCCATGCCATAATCTTATACCAAACTTCAATAACCAAATCACAAGTGACCTCCTTCATTTTTCATAATCCTCTCAACCCCTCACCACTCTTATATTGTCACGTGCACATTAGTTACTTCATCATTCTTTCCTCCTAACTCCACTATCATTGTCATGTATTCCCTTTTCTTCTCCCCTTTATTTTAAACTTTGACACTCCTTGAGACACATGTTTAAATGGCTTATCATGCACCATACTCATCGTCACCTAACTGATAGATATCTTCTTCACGTTATGAGTATAACCCAACTTGTTCAATTGAAATTCTATTGAGATGAAAAAGGTGAGAAAAAGGAAAGATAAGACAAATACATGTCATCATCTTCATGATGAATGTGATGCGAGTTAATGTTGGTATCAATATTTCATTTTTAGAAAGTATGAATTTTAATTAAAATGAAATATTGTAATATTATTAAAATTAAATAGTATCTGCTTATTAAAATCATGGTATATTTCTTGACCCAAAAAAATTATGGTATATTTTTATCACGATCAATGTAAGAAAAATTAAAAAAAAAAAAAATCCTTCTTAAAAAACAATGCCAGTGCAATTAACCCTTAAAAAAAATCAATGAGCAAGTTAAATTACACAATCATATACTGTCATTTTTTTAATTAGAAGTATGATTTTTAAAACCTTTACTTTATGCTTGGTTTGTAGTGTTAATGTGAATAATAATATCCTTGATAAATAATGAGTTATGGACAATTGTTAATGATGTTAAATTTGGTTCAGTGTGATTCAGTTTACTACAATGTTTACTTTTTAAACACCAAATACTGGTTTTGAGGTGTCATTGATAAAGACTTTGTCTTCTCGTGAATTGTAGAAATTTGAAGGAATTGAACTTGCAGGAAAGTGAATTGAAGGACCTTAGTGGGCATTGGCTAAGCCAATTCCCTGATTCTTACACTTCATTAGTTTCATTTAACATCTTTTGCTTGAACAATGAGGTGAGTTTGTCTGCACTAGAACGCATGCTTGGTAGTTGTCCTAACCTCCTGACTCTTCGTCTCAATCATGATGCGCCCCTTGATAAATTGTCAAACTTACTTAGCCGATGTCCTCAGCTGGATTAGTTAGGCACATGAATCTACTCAGCTGAGATGCGTCTAGAGGTATTCTCAAACCTAGTGACAACTTTTTCTGGGTGCAAGCAATTGAAGAGCTTGTCTGATTTTTGGCAACTTCTGCCATCCTACCTTCCAGGACTAAATACGATCTACTCTAGGCTAACATCACTAAATGTGTGTGTGAGCAGGGGGTGGTGTTAAATTATTTCTGATGTGGTTATTCAATGAGTGTCTCTATATCTGGTTTATGAAGTGAATCTTTAGATATATTCACACACTAATGGTATTGACCTTTCCGTCCTTGTGTGTTGTAATCTCATATGTGAAAAGTTTATTTTACAGGTGGTAATTATTACTCCTTTTAATTTCCCACTAGAGATTCCACTCCTTCAATTAATGGGTGCAATTTATATGGACAATATGCCCGTCCTTAAAGTCCATAGCATGGTAACTTTTGGCTCTGATACAAGAATATTAGTTACCTTATAAACTACATGATATGTTGGTTGTTAATATTGTGGTAAAATTAATTTTGATGTAATGGTTTATCTTCTTTAAGATGCGGGAGATTATCCATTTTTCCCGCCATACAAGACTACCTATTTTGGTAGATTTTTTTATTCAATTTTAAAATCCATTGTGTCTATTGCTAATAGGCACTCTTATTTTGCTTAGGCACTCTTTCTGCAATATAGTTTTGAACCATTTACTTAAATTGTTGTAGGTGAGTATTGTTATGGAACAAATGTTGTGTCTTCTTCATTCATATGGCTTACCTGTAGAAGATGAAGATTTCATAAATTGTGATGAGTAGACAATGAGCAAGTTGCTGCTAGAGGTTAATTGTTTGATGCCTTTTTTCTCATTTAAACGTTGATTATAAGAAGCTGATATTATTGTTGAAAGATTACCAATTCACTTATGATTTTATTTCATAATAATCTCAAAGTTCAACTCATATTATAATTTTATTGGGTCTTATTGTCTTTTGAGCTCCTTTATTTTGTAATTTGTAGAAGCACGCCTTCAACCTCGAAGATTTTGATGAAGACAACACGATTGTCATGCGCTTCATATTTGCAAAAAGTCAAGAGCTCTTAAACATGATCTAGCAACAAGCATCAACATTGTGATCAAGCTTCTTTTGCTCACTCGGTTTATTTCAAGCTTGAACGCAAAACGTTGAGGTACATCAAAACCCTTTACAAATTGATGTACAAGTGTTCAATAAATCATTTCACATGTTATCATATTACATATAATTTTTGAAATGTTTTTAAAATGGTTTAACACTTTTAAACTTAAGATTTTTTCTGTTTTTAACAGTGTTAACCGGTTAACCATTTGGTTAACCGGTTAACGACTTCAAATTTCAAAAGACAGTGTTAACGTTGCTATGCGTTAACCGGTTAACACTGAAAGTTTTTGAAAAATTCTTTTCTTTGAAATTCAAAATATACCTTTTTATTATACCTCTTCAAATTATATTTTGTTTCATAATTTCTCACACCTTTTTGAAAGGATGTTTTAAAATTTATATATTCTGAATTTTTTAAATTCAAAAACACCTCCTAGAATTTTTTATAAAAAATCACTCAATCAAAATCACTTCTTTCTACATATATTTTCAAACTTTAAAAGTGTTCATAGTGTGATTCATAACATTTTCATATTCATCATTGAACACTTGTATTGAAATTTATAAAGTGGATTTTGATCAAAAGAGAAGATCAACTTAATATCAAACATTGTACTACTCTAAAAAATTACAAAGAATTAAAATAGATTTTCTATTGTGACTTGTGATCCAAGATTGTTGGACTCAAGGGATAGTGATTGCAAGAGGATTGTTCTTGCACACTAGGTTGTTTAGTTGTTTAGAAAGTAGGCCTCACCGATTGAAGGTGCGGTAGGTTGTACATTTCTAAAAACTAGTGGAAAATCTCTTTCGTGTTGGAAAGAGAATTGGATGTAACTTCGGACTGTGAAGGGAACCAGGATAATTTGTCGTGTCTCTTTTACTTTCTTGCTTTATAGTTTTCATCCCATAAACAAGTAAAAGAAAGATCCATCCATCAAAGAAAATAATCGAGAAGTTTTATAACTCCTAATTCACCCCCTCTTAGGCGTATTTTGAAACTACATAATTAACATATATCTATATTATATACCAGTATGTGACTACATGTTCCTTTTACAATGATATTTGACATGAAATGATATTATATTTATAGAAAAATCCAAAAATGACCCTTTTCATCGGTAGTTCAAGAGTGACAAAGAAGTTGACTGATAACTTGAACGACAATATTAAATTAGAAGATGATGGGTTTGATTGGAAAATATTGGACCTTAATGTTTATTAGGTTTCTTACAATATTTTGTGGAATTGAATGAAATTATAGTTTATTTGTTGTGGAATTGAATGAAATTATAGTTTATTTGCTGTTCATACATAATGTGAGATCTATTTTTCCACAATAAACTTTGTAGAATTGAGTTTATATATATATATATATATATATATATATATATATATATATATATATATATATATATATATATATATATATATATATATATATATATATATATATATATATAATGTGAGATCTATTTTTCCACAATAAACTTTGTAGAATTGAGTTTATTTATATATATGGTTTCTCTATCTCTCTTTTTTCTTTGGGCTAATTAGTGTTTTAGCAGGATAATCATTCAAAGTGTGTCTAATGTTTACCAATTTAACTTTTGGTTGTCTGTTGATTTATGAAAGAGTATGTAATATTTTAGGATATCACAATTTTGAAAATTGAATATGGTAGTATCTTTTTTTAATGATAAATTTACTAATATCATAAATTCATTTTATTGATTCGTTTATTTATGATCAAATTGAATTATCAAAGAGGCATAAGCAAATGATAAACATATAAATTGCTTTAAAATTTATTTTACTATATAATCATATATGTCATGACTTTTAAGATATATATAAATCTTTAAAAAGCCATTTGTAAAAAACATGCCATTTTTCTAAATCTTATAAATTATTTTGTTTTTCTTTTTATTATTTCTCCATCTAATGAATCATTTTTTTCTTCTTTTTCTATGATTATTTAATAGAATAATTTTATGTGTTTTACTAGTTAACCCTTCAAAAAATCAATGACTTGTAGATTATGTCCCGAGGAAAAGGAACAATTACACAATCTTATACTGTCATTTTTTATTTGGATTTACTAACTAGTTAGAAATTATGGAAGAATGACAACGTTAAACATCTTCAATCTCATCATACATGTATTTTTCTCCTTCTTTCTTGATCTTGAGCAACAATGTTACCTCCTCAACCACAGCATGCCGACTTTTGTGCACGTTCGTTGATACTAATACTAATTCTTGCCGGCTGCGATGTAAAAAGACATTCAGTTTTATGGACAAAGAGCTATTCAATAACACAATCAAACTTGTGCATGAGTTCAAGGGAGATGAAGTTTAAATACCATTTTCATAGAATCAGTGTCATCAAGCCTTTGTTTTATATCCCTTGTAATTGAGAAGAAAGCTTTTTCCACATTTCGACTTGTTTTTGCACTCTGCAACAAAAAATTATTCAGTTTGCAGCAATAACAGCAAAGTTAAGCAAGTATCAGCATTTTCAAATTTACACAACTTACTGTTTCAAAGAATTTGATTCCATACTCATTGGCTAGTGCTTGGCCCTTGGAAGTAGGCACGGCCTAGAGAGAAATATAAAATCAAATTTGACATAGATATAAGAAAGAGAGGATTTGGAATGTGTTAGTGTTACTAGTTTTGTATACATATATTATCATACTAGTATGAATTATTCATGTTATGTGAATATGAAACATGAAATTAGTGGTGGCAAAGCCCGCCGAGCATTGCCCGTTTTGTCCATTTTTTCGTGGGACGGATCAATATTTTAGACTTGCACCATCTAATATAACTCAGTCCCGTCTCTTTTTTTCGGGCTTTTGCGGGTGCATGCATTAACACAAAATTTTACAACTTTTAGAGCATTGCCCGTTTTGCCCGCTTTTTTTCGTAGATCAATATTTTAGACCCGCACCAGCTAATATACATGTGACGTCCCGCTTCTTTTATTCGGGGTTTTGCGGGCGCATGCATTAACACAAATTTTTACAACTTTTATCTTTTAGGGGTCCAAAGCTTGCATGCCCGCTCTGTCCCACCATCATTTTTTTCACGGGACATGTCAAGGTTTTAGATCCGAACCCTCAAAACTAGGTCCTCCCTGTCCTGCCCCGCCCTTTTCTTTAACGAGTTTTTGCGAGACGGGCTTGTCCGTTTGCTACCCTTACATAAAATATAAAATGAAGTTTTATCCAAAGACAAAAAAGTTCCTCAATGTTTAATGTTTGCGTACTCTTTTGCTGTCACCCATGTCAGCTTTGTTCCCAACCAGTATTTTGTTGACATTGTCAGAAGCATGTTGCTCAATGCTAAGCATCCAACTCCTAATATCTGAAATTAGTATAAGTTGGGTGAATATTCCATGTGACAAAGCCTTGGAAGCAAAAACAACACAACTCTAGTTCCACTTTTAAACCAAAGCACGAGATGAAAACTTTACTGTTAAATGAAGACTCGTTTGTAACATCATAGACCAGTAATATGCCCATAGCACCGCGATAGTAAGCTGAAGTAGAAAAAGAAATCATATCAAAGTTTGGCTCAAATTTCGACTCACGATAAAGTTTAAACCAGATATATCAGACTTTTTTGCTTATATTTAAGATCAAAATGAGTACTTGACAAATACTCTTACCTCTTGTAATGGTTCGGAATCGCTCTTGACCTGCAGTATCCCAAATTTGAAGCTTGATCCGTTTTCCATGCATATCTATGTTTCTGTTTCTAAAATCAATGCTGCATCAGGAAGAATGACTTGTGATTAAGGGGAAATATTCCTCAGACACTAGATTGTGCAACTCTAGACCAAAATCATGAAAACTCACCCCATAGTTGGAAGATAACTAGTACTAAAAGATCCTTCAGAGAATCGTACAAGAAGGGAACTCTTTCCAACACCTGCAACCAAAGTTAAACACACAAATTAAGGACTTTGTATACCAATTAAACAATCATCTAAAAGAAACAATCCGCTCTGCTATGTTCCATCAATCCAAACATAGCTTAATAAATTTAGGTCTAATTGTCACACTGGTGGTTTACTTGAGAAAATTCCCAATTCAAACTTGATCAATGAACACAATAAAAAGATTCAATTCTAAAATCAAGTACATTTGCCTCGCCGTGAAAAATCAAGAGATAAAGGAGTGAGTAACTTACCACTGTCGCCGATCAACAGAACCTTCATAAGATAATCGTAATCGTCACTTGGAAGAGCCATCAGCACTTTCAATCGATGAATGAAATTGCAAAAAATTAAATTGATTCCTATCAACATAAAATAAAAGATATGAATTTCACGTTAATCTTCACGGAGGAAAACGAAATGCAAGAGATTGAGATGAAGATATACCGATTAGAAGAGAAGTGACTAGGGAATTGTGAATGAGAAGGGTTCTGTAATAGTTCAACGGATGAACTAGAATTGTTTTTGGAGGGAATGAACATTATGGAAATGTATTTGTAACGTAAGCAATTATGTCTTTAAATTAAAGTCAAAAATATTTACACCCAAATTAAGAAAATATCTCTCTAATTAAATGTATCTAGTCTAATTAAATTTTCTTTCTAAGTAAATATATCTTACATTTGACTTTTGTAACCCATTTTTGTTTGTATTTTATTTTTATTGGATATTTACTAAAATTTTAAATATACACCTAATATTAACTTTGATATTTTATTTATATTCACTTATAAAATTTGTCACTTTAACTTAAATTATCCAATTTCAATTCTTGATAAATGACAATGGACGCACGGGATAGACTCATATATCATCGAAGAGTGATATTTTTTAAGGTGTTCATAGAGATCGTGTGCCCATCAAGCTTGCTTGATTGGAGATTTGAATTCCTTGGGGACAGGTGTGCCCATACCTTATCTGAGAGTTGTCGGGGATCCAACAACTCCATTTCCTTTGGGGGATTGAACTCTTGTTGGCGTTGTTTGATGTTGTGGGCATTATCCTACAGTGTCTAATTTTGACGTGTAGTTCTTTCATGGTAGCGTGTGTAACACCCCAAATTCGATTAAAATTATTTAATTGAATAATGTGGATTTATTTTATCAAATCATTTGATGTTGGTGTGAATCAAAATAAAATTATATGATTTTATGTTGTTGGGATGTGGTGATAATAGTATGGTGTGGTGAGAAGGTAAAATAACTTAGAATAATTGAAATTTTGATTATTATTATTATTATTCATAAAATGAGAAAATTTGGGAATTAGTAGAATAATTGGGGGGAAAGAGTAAGAGGAGAATAAATGTGGTGAGAAAAATATAAATATTGAAAGTGAAAAAGTTAGGTTAAGCCTAATATAAAGTTAGAGATAATATAGTTCTAAAGGAGACATGTAGAAACTTTAGAAAAGAGGCAAGGAGGCAAAAGTGAGACCAAAAAGGCTAGAGATAGAAGAAGAAGAAGAAGAAGAAGAAGAAGAAGAAGAAGAAGAAGAAGAACTCATGTGTGAGATTCCATTGCTGCTTGGAAAACAAAGTAGGGGGATTTCTTCTTTAATGTGTTAAGCATGGGGGGTGGAGTTGAGGAATCCTTAACCTTCAATAGGATTGTATGTGTTGTATGTAAAATCAATATAATTGTGTTGTGTTGAGGTTATATGATGATTTTGATGATCAAATTTGTGTACCTTTATGTGCCAAATATTATATTATGTGGGTTTTCATGTTTATGACATTGTTGATGTCTTTGAAACTTTGAAGGGTGTTGTGAAAATATGAAATTAATTGAGTAAAGATGTTAATTTAAAGCAATAATATGATATAAAAGGTTATATAATATATGTTTTGATACTGTTTTGGATCTAATTTAAGTACTATAAGTGGGAAATTCGAGTTATGAATTGAACACCATGAAGAAAAACAAATTTTGTAGATTGCAAGTCGATGGCGGGCGTCATTGTCACAGAGACCGGGTTGCCATGGGTTTAGAGTCGATGACGGGAGGCATCATCGTGGCAGGTTACCCGTCACGCACCTAAAATGAGCGTAATACTCTCTGGTGCGTGGAATTGAGTATTGATTCCAATTATTTTTTGTATGATAAATTGGGCTGTCGTTGGGTACTAGTAGTGCTTAACGAATTTTAACATGATTTAAATGATGAATTATGTTGTGTGGTGCAAATGGTGAATGTTATGGCGATATTTGTTGTGATTAAATGTTGTTTTATGTTAATATATTGTCTATCATGATTAAGTTATAGGTATTATTGGTGTTGTTCACGGTTAGAAGAGGGGTCATGTGTGCATGTGTTTAAGTGCATGTCGTTTTGTCATGCATTCATGGTGTACGAAGTTCAATTTAGTTTTGTTGTGCTTTGATTTTATGGTGGGGATTGGGAGCGAGTGGCTAGTTCCAGTGGTAATCAGTGAAGCGTTACCTATGGTGATGATAGTGATTTTAGTGTGCTTTGTGTAACAACCTTTCTACCAAATCACAAGATAGGAAATTTAATATCATATATCAGAGTACAGCTCATGAAAAATACCAAATGCGACTTCAAGTTATCGGGCCAAAATTTGAGTCCAAACAATCAACAAAAGAATTAGAAAAATTACTAATAATTACTAATATATAAGGCCTTGATGAAAGTGGAAGAAGGAAAAGCCAAGTGAACAATAAAAAGAATTCATTGGCTCAGCACAACAAGGCTCGCTCAGCGAGGGTATGTTCGCTCAGCGAGCTACACCAGAACCAGGAAAAAACCAGTACAACAACAGGGTTCTGGTGTAGGCCTCTATTTAACACCTACACAAACTCAAATACAAAAACTGGTCCAGAAAGACCGGGTGAAAATGAATTAAACAAGTTGTAAAGTGAAGATTTGAGAATTTTACGAACAATCCGAGTACAACTTGCTTAATGAATGTTCACCACGCTACCTATGCTATAATGCAAAAGTAATAACAGACCAAAAACGATAAAACATGTTTGTTTTACGTCGTAAGCTCGACGCCTTTACTGTGCTTAGCTAGTAACTTCCTCATGTCATGCCATGGTGATGCCTCGCCGCACAAATCTAAAGCAAGTGTCCTAACCAAACAGTTGAACAAACATTAAACATAACAAGTATATACACCTTGGGTAAAATGTACAAGTATCGAAGTATGTATGTGCACAAGTATGGTAGCAATGTTTAAAACAAGATTATACACAATATATGGACATTATGTGCAAAACTCAAAAACATCGAAACTATCGCGATGCAATTCAATATTTAAACCAATCCCCGGTAACGGCGCCATTTTGTTGGAATGCGGTACAGAGGCAAGCAACAAAAGTTTTGGAAGTATTTTTCCGGGAATTTATCGTATCCACAGAGATCGGTTCTATTGAACTGTCGTTCAACAATATCTAATTTTATGAGTTTGGATTAAAATGGTTTTAAGGTAAATGCGGGAAAGTAAATAAGAACATAAAAAGTATAAATTCTTCAGAGAAAAGAAGTTTATCAAACATGTATATAATTGACTTGTCACAAACATAAATTTATCGATCATTTTCACTCTACTACAATACTCATCAAAATCATCCAGTATCGCTCACAACAGTGTCCATCTCTGGAACACTGAGCTGAGAGAGCAATTGTATCACTCTCGTCGTCACTCTCGCGCACGATGCCTTGAAACACGAAAGATATTAAGTTTCGACACCATAAAGATTATTATCTAAATCTATGTCTAGAATCTAAACAATAGATATGCATCCCTAACCAAGATTTGTGATGTTTATCTCTAACACAATCCAAATCCAAACATAAATGCAAAAAGATCAAGGAAGAGATCGATAATGATTTATAAAGCAGATTTATACATTATTATGATGAACAAAGATACATATGTTCATAGAACTATACAACACTTAACAAAAATAATTTACAAATATAAGAGAAGAAGAGGAACCAAAAATTTATTGATTTGTCAACACCAATCGATGAGAGATTCGACTCCGGATCATCCAAATGCAAGCTCCAGTGTTGTTTTCTAAGCTAAATCTATGAAGAAATGAAGTTTGATAGAGTGGGAGCAAAAAATACCTAAACCATCCCCTAAAAAATTTGTTTTTCCCTTTCTATAAGTTGTCATGATCGCAGGACTCGCTCAGCGAGACCTAAAAAATTGTTAAACCGCCTTACATCTTGCTCAGCGAAAAACCTGGTGGAAGTTCAAAAATCCAAAAATTGTTTTCTTCATATCTTTTGAACCGTAACTCTGATTTTCGCCCGGTTCGAAGTGTTGGAAAGCTTATTCAATGCTTTATTTAACAATGTTACAATGTCAATGATGTAAAACCTAAAAAATAAATGGAAAACAATTAAATTAAATCATATTTACAAGATAACGTAATATATACACTATAATGTAAGGTAAACGTATTTACAAACAAAGTGGAGTTTATTCGAACGATTCTAACAAAAAGTATCGATAAGTGCAACAAAACGTATATACAAAAATACCTACAGTTTGCACTTATCAACCTTGAGAAAGATTTTGGGCAAAACTGTGCTAAATAAAAGGATGCAACAATGAAAAAATTGAAAGTCAGATATTATTACCATACATTTTTTTGGACAATGTTGTTAAATATCTGGTATACGCCGATATACCGACAAAAAGGTTATATGAGATTCATATTACAAAACCTATTTAAAGGCCTTTAACTTATCTTCAAATTTTCCATAACTTTATCAGCCTTAATGTCAGTTATTTTGGGATGATTTTATTAGCAATAGTAATAAGATTCACACAAAACACATCTTGCAGAACCTCCTGCAAAATAAAAATAAAAATCAAATGAGACTCCTATCAGTCACAATAAACATCCTTGCCCTAGCATCCAAAAGTTATATCCATTACCTACAACACAACATTCAAGTGCGGAAAAAAAAGTGAAAAATATTAATATACCTGCTCATGTGCATATCTAAAATCCTCCATATTTAAGGGACGAATGTATGCACTACTACACAATTCAGGTTTAGGTTTGTTCTTTGGTAATGCTAAGCTTCTTTCCTGAAAGGTATTTCATTTCAATGTGAGGAAGCTTAAACCAAGCCTGTACTATAATGCATGCATATTACAATGAATAAAAACCTATTTAGCACTGAAATGAATGAATTTTGTATGAGACATTCTATCAATACACACAATTACATATATACATGTAACAAACCTTTTTTCCTTTTCCAAGATCTCCATTATTGGGAAATGAGCTGATGTGACACACATATTCTGCAATCATAGTGAAAATATTTTACATAGATTCATAATTCACTCTTCTCCAGCAACCAACCAAATTAAAGTCTTCAGAGATATATAGAACAACTACCTTTAGATCACTTCCAGAGATATAAGAATCCAATGCCACAAACTTAAACGACAGTTTGATATATTAATACAAATAAAAACAGATCCTAAGTTATACTACTGAACAAATTCTTCCACAACATTCTAGTTATAAATAGAAATAATGATTCATTTTCTTTCATCAATCAAATCCTAATGAATCCATTTAACCAATCTCATTCTAGTTATTATAACATAAGGGGAAGTATAAAAAGCGATTTAAAATGTTGAATAAAACAATGGATACATGGAATATATGATACTTTTACAACTAAGTTAGTATTTTCAACAAAAAAAGAGAGTTAAGCAAAGGTATAGTTTGAAGAAGAAGAATTATTACCAGAAGCAGAGTGAATGCGCCAACGTAAGACATACTGCCTAACACACGACTAAGAACGGTGAATGCAAAAAGATACATATCAGAACCCTCTACCTCTCTCAATTGTAAAAGAAAAACTCCACTTATTATTGTAAGTAACCAAAATTCAACAGTTTGTATACAATTCAATAATGTTGAAATAGAGAATGAAAATTTAGTTAGATACCTATGAAGCATCAATTCTACCTCACATTTTGATGTTGGGTCTGACCCCCTAGCAGATTGTTGAAGGGGCTCAAAATCGCAAAGTCTTATAGAAGATCCCAATTGTTTTTGTATTAGACCCTTAAAAGCTTTGACTTCAATTAACATATCAGCACCAGTGTAATGTCTATGATAGCTCATCATAGAATTTTGTTTTCTTGCTAGATAGCTCAATAGAAACATCTCTTACTGAAATCCCCTGCACTCTCACGTAACTCGCTTGGGTTATGATGTGAAAGTATAGAATATGTAATAGCCTCATCATTTGAATACACTTTTTTTACATCTTCAGATGAATCCTTAGGCTTCAACGGGCTCGATGGGTTATGTCTAGATATGAATAATTGATAAAAATCATAAATGGATCAATATAGTAAAAATAGATGAATCATAATAGCGTGTGAAGAAGTAGGATACAATACATTCAACAAATAGAAGAAACATATATTATCAATGAAATTATGGAAAGGTTATGGAGTTTACCAAATGGAAAAGTTGAAAGGTGAAGAGGAAAGAATTTTTGAATGAGTGATCAAAATAGTTTTTCACTGTGTGAATGAGTTGAAAGGGGAAAGAGAAAGATATTGTGAATGAGTTGAAAGGGGAAGAACAAAGAATTTGTAAAGCCATGGGTAAGATAGGGTTTTCTAATTCCCAAAACAATTATAATTGTAACTCAATTTTCCAAACTGAGTTGGAATTCACATAAGCATTTAATGAATTGGGTGGTTGTGTCTCTGCGTATCCCAATGCCTTCTTGTATCCCATTTTCTATCTATAATATAAGAAAAGAAGATGTTCTGGTTAGTACAAAATTAACCCTTCTTAATCTTTCTTAAAAATTCAATTTATTGAGGTTATTAAGGAAATTTTACACTTTTGTTTCATTCTTATAGCTTTGACAATGTTATTTGTTGATGTGTCATTATTATGAATTTTTTCAGGTTATAATTAATAAACTGTTGATGGAAAAATAAGATGTAAATCCACCACTAATTTCTTAATCATCATTACTATTTTTCTCAATGCACTCAACTTTACGTGTTCCCCATAAAAATAAAGGTTTTGGAATATGTACAATAATTTTTATTCTCTCTCTTTCTTCTCTTTCTGACTATTCTCTTTCTTCTCTCTCTCATGCTTTCTTCTCTCAAAATTAATCCTTCTTAATCTTTCTTAAAAATTCAATTTATTGAGGTTATTAAGGAAATTTTACACTTTTGTTTCATTCTTAGAGCTTTGACAATGTTATTTGTTGATGTGTCATTATTATGAATTTTTTCAGGTTATAATTAATAAACTGTTGATGGAAAAATAAGATGTAAATCCACCACTAATTTCTTAATCATCATTACTATTTTTCTCAATGCACTCAACTTTACGTGTTCCCCATAAAAATAAAGGTTTTGGAATATGTACAATAATTTTTATTCTCTCTCTTTCTTCTCTTTCTGACTATTATCTTTCTTCTCTCTCTCTCATGCTTTCTTCTCTCTCAACATGCTTTCACTCTCTTCCTTCTTCCTCTTCTTCCTTCTTAACTTACACATCTCAAATTCAATCTCTTTCTCTGACTAAGAAAAAAAAAACAATTTAGTTTCTCTCAACCAATTTTACTTCAAGGAACTTCCTTCTCTCATTCACCAACAAAACCCTAACCCTTTCATCACCACTTAAGATCTTTCCAAACTCATTATTTTCCCTTTGATTTTATGGCATATAATTAAATACAAGTGATAACAATGAGCAATTTTGCAGATGCTCTACAGATTCGTTAGTTTTGATTCTTTTGTAGAATCTTTATCTATATATTGATTCAGTTTCTTTGCTATGATGATGAGTTTAATTCTTATTTTATATGAGCAGAGGTTGTCAAATCTCCGAATACATGATGATTTTAACTGTTGTCTCTGTTGGGAAGTTACGAAATCATGTGTTGTTGTCGGAGCCCTAGATTTTGGTACAGTTTGTTTGTGTTTGGATTTTGTTATTTTTAATTTGTGTTGTTTCAATTTTGAAATTTGAAGATTTGAAATATCATTTTAAGATTATTTGATTTTAATGTGTGAGCAACTGACATCCCAAGTTGTAATGGTAAACCATTCCTCTTCAAAAGATTCATTACTTCCACCAATAGATTAATATCATTATGATTCTTAGCATATGTCTATAAAAAAAATAAAAGGAACTTACAAATTGCACACAGGAGACAAAATCAAAGAAATTAGAGCTTTATAATGTCAAACAATACCAATGTATGGTGTGCCAATGTGTAACACCCCCTTTCTATACCCCAAATAATCAAATAATCATTTAGGCATATATTAAAATTCAATCAGAGTATAATTAGAAACTTAGTATAAAAGAGGTATGTCACATTATAGATGAAATTAAAACATCCAACACCTGCTCAACAATAGATATGCAACAGTGGAGTAGCTAAATACTTGCACCCGCATATCAATATTTAGAATAAAAGCGGAAAATCTAAACATTTGATTCACCAACATAATTCATGTTTACATAAACATTCATCACCAAGATACATATACAAATGCACCACAAAAGGCATCACAACCAAAATCCCTAGCTACCTGGTGCTACATATCAGAGCCGACCGACAAAAGAATGAAGACACGTTTGACAAAAAGACCTCTGTTATACCTATTTTACAATGCCTCATAGAGCATCATAAAACAATAGAAGGGTGAGAAATGTTATCATAATAACAATGCATATAATTATATATCTTGGCATATAAATACACATTTAATACATACTCACCACAATTCATCTCCAATCACACATATACATCACAATGTATAAATATCCATATATATATATATATATATATATATATATATATATATATATATATATATGTATGTATATATATATATATATATATATATATATATGTATATATATATATATATATATATGTATATATATATATATATATATATATATATATATATATATATATATATATATATATATATATATATAATCAAGCATATTTATCATGCATACTTCCACCATTTCCATCACTCCACATAAACATACATATTCATGTTTACTCATCAATGCACAAATACAGAGATGACAAAATGCAAATCATAGAGACCGACTCACGACTCTATGCAAATGCAATGCGGTACCGACTCAATCATCTCAAGTTCACTCAGGAACTTATTGGAACCATCGCTCGTTACCAATATAACTCCCCGTCGGGCCTACGATGTTCACTCATTGCTCACACCCCTATGGGCACATAATATTTATGGATTGCTCCCACCCCACACAGGCACACAATCTGATTGCTCACACCTCACATAGGCACACAATGTTTATGGATTGCTCACACCCCACACGGACACACAATCTGATTGCTCACACCCCACATGGACACACAATCATGTTGAAATCATCGCTCACACCTCACATAGGCACACAATGTTACAACAGATTCACATTAGAATCCCACAACACAAGAATGTACATCATTATACTTCACATACAAAATGACTCAAACACTCTTGAAATGCATACATATTCACAATATAATCATGCATTCATCTCATATAATCTACATACATTTGCATCAATTACGCCAAACGGCAACGAATTTTTCACAATCAACATGCATTCACGTTTAGTTCGAACAACGCATTTATGTTGCCAAACGGCCACAACACACAATCAAATTCCACAATTCCTTAATTCACATAATTACGATTAATCGGAAAAGTCGGGTAAAAATCGGTTAAGAATAATATTTTTTGACATCATGAGAAAACACATAATTTTAGCTTTCAAAACGATATGTCGAACGCTAAAAACGGATAACCGGTTCAAAAGTTACGAAATAAACATCAAACTTACTTTTAAGAAAACCATCATTCTGCATAAACTACAGGTCGCGGCGTGACCCTTTGTTCGCGGGGCGAACTTCACAGGCATGCTCAGTTCACGGCGCGAACCATGTTCACGGGGCAAACTTAGCAGAAGTTCCAAAACACAAGCTACGGGAAAATCATCCAAAACCTCCAAAATCCGTCAACACCTCACCAAATCAGCTGAAACAAAATACAAACATGATAGTTATCACATACTAACTATCATACTACATTTTAATCGAGTTTTAACCGTTTAAATCACCGATTTTAGGATTTCTCACAAAATACCCTAAAAACTCATAACCTCTAAACTCAACCACAACAAGAACACATTCAAACAATCACATACATAATGATACACATTGATAAGATAATAAGATTTCACACCCTTACCCGATTGATTCGATTCCTATGAGATATCTTGAAGATTTCTTAGCTTTTCCTCTTTTCCTCTTCTTCCTCTTTCTTTCTATCTCTCTTTTATTTCTCTTCTCTACTATTATATCTTTTCTTTTTATTTTTTTTCTTTTCGTCCAAATATTCATTTTCTCACAATTTCTAATTCCACTTAAATTTCTCACTTATCATCAATTAGGAAATGTCTAAAATACCATTCCTTCTAATTTTCCCGAAAACTCTCAAAAACAGAAAAATAACATAACATGTCAACATATCATATTAACATACCAATTTCACAAATAAAATAATTATCACTCAATTTAAATAAAAGACTCAACAAAAAAATGAAATAATCGGGAATGCAACACTCGACGCCAATCCATATACATTATTATTCCATAAAGTCTTATTCCTTAGTGGGGATTTCCCCGTTCGGGGACCCATAGATGGGGAATTTCACCCCGTGGGTGGAGATGGGGAAACAAATTTCCCCGAGAGTACTTCGGAGACGGGGAATATATCCCTTATCCCGCGGGGTCCCCGCCCCGCTTATTATTTTAATGTAATTAATTTAATATATAATTTATATTTTACATTAGCTTTTTATGTCATTTCCTTTATGCTTATTTTAAAAAATAAATAAATATTGATTTATTCATTAAGAGAGATAAATGTGGATATTAAAATCCTAAAAGAGTTGAAGCGTTCATTTTCTTCTATCGGACTCGTTTATTTTTTCTTCTACCGTCAAACCTCCATTCAGGTTCCTCATCCATCTTCTTTGTCGCGCCTCACCATTGCCCATCGTCTTCTCTGTATCGTGTGCTATCATTATTCACATCTCTTACGATTTCATCAATAAGGTTTGATTCTCATAAATTTATTTATGTAATTTTTTATAGAAAAAAAGTAGTTTGTTTCTCCTTGATTCTCATAAATTTGTTCATGTAATTGTTTATAGGAAAAAGTAGATTATTTCTCCTTGATTCTCATAAATTTATTCATGTAATTGTTTATAGAAAAAAGTAGATTGTTTTGACAAACTTTAAGATTTCTAATTTGGTGAAGTGTAAGATAATAGTGAGACCTATAAAAACTAAATTATCATGTATTATTTGAAGTTTTATTTTTCAAACATATTTATGTTATTGAATTTTGTAGTTATTTATGCATATTGTTACTTAAAAAAAGTATTATAATTTATGTTGTTGAATTTTATAGTATTTTATAAAAAAGTATCATTATTTTATGTCCCATTAGTAATTTTAATAAAAATTATAAATGTGAAATAATAATTTTTTTAAAAACAAAATAAATATGTGAAATATTTGTACTTTTTATTTTTATAGAAAATATAGATATTTTAAAAAAATGTTAATGGATAAATGTAGAATCCACGGGGATCCCCGTGGGGAATGGGGATTCGCGGGGAACGGGAATGGGGATAGTAACTCCCCCATTACGGGGATCGGGGACGGGGATGGGGAATGACTTTGGGGACGGGGACAAAGATGGGGAAGTGTCCCCCGCCCCATTGACATCCCTAATTGCAACCAGGCACGACATATATAGTTTTCAGGTATGTTATTTTGTAGACGTATGCTGAACTTTTTGTTGATTTAAGTGTTGTTCCCTTTTCACTGGCACCTAAGCAAATATGTTATTTTGTATATGTATACTTCATGCTCTATTGTTAGGCCCTCAAAGCTCTATTGTATTGTATGAATTCAATTTGGTGCCTCTTGGTGCGTTAGGCTACAAGCCTATAGTGTAATTAGTTTGCTGGATTTTCTTAGCTTGCAAAATACTTAGATGCGTCGTAATGTAACATGTATTCGGTATTCAAAAATCCAATATTTGAATTTGAAAGTAAGGCAAATCAAGATTAAAAATAATAAAGATTTTATCCTTTTTTTATGCATCAAAAGGTTTGTTTTAGTTATGTTTGACACCAAACTAATTATGAACCTCACATTTTTTGTGTTATGTTGCTTTTGTTCTCTTGAGTATGTTCTCTTAAGTATGTTTTTCGGACCTGTTACCTGGGTCAATCATTTACAACATTTGTTACAATATAAATGAACGAGAGTTAATTAATAAGTACGTGAAAAGGTTTGTTAAGGATGGTCTAAAACTACAACAAACCTCATTTGAAACATGGATGAGATTTGCAACCAAAAGAGGTGTTCATACTTGATGTATTTTGTCTGCATAATTCTATAAGTTTCTATTGAACTTCAACATAAGTTTGTTAAAGAGGATTCTTATTCTGCTTTTTTCTTTAGAATTCTGCCTATGATGAACTTAACTTGTGGCTTTCATTTTCATGTTCGTAGGAGACACCGAGTTATTGTGGATAATAGAAAAGTTGAGATATGATTCAATGAGGCAACACACTTTGGCAACTGGGTTTTCTTGTTCCAAGGTAGCAAATTCATTCACAGACTTGCTTAATATTATACATAATTATTTTTCTATTGTTTTTGAATGTTAGATTGTTATGTAGCTCTCTTGAGGGAGTCGTCTTTCCTCTAGGGTCTTATGATAGTTTGCGGTTGATCTATTTGGTTAAACTCTTGGTGATTGATTATCTTTGAGGTGACTGTTTGCACAAATGTAGGTGCAACGTTTGAGCCGCGAGACACTTTGAGGTGGAGTAAGTTTAACAAACTGTGTGCTAAATTAATATTTGGATTTGGTGCATACTCATAGGGTTGGAGGATGACAATTTATAGTTAGCCTCACATGTTTTCCATTTACCTTCTCTATTCTTTTACCCAAAAACAAGGAAGAAGATTAAACAAAGTAGTTACTCTCAAAGGAATCTGTTTTTATCGATTTTTTGAAACTGTATTTTGGTTGTCACATCTAATAAGACTTAAATCTTAATGATCTTTTTGAAGACTTATGTTATGTTTGTTTTTAATGCTTCGGGCGTGCGTCTATCAAATGCTAGAATAGAGTAGTGCATTGATGTTTCTGGACTTGTTGTTAAATGGTAGAATAATGATCTTTGTGCATCATAATCTCTGTGCAAGGAGATTACCACATTCGCCACCACTATAAGCACCAAAATAATCAAAGACTATAACTTGGACGGAATTTACATCGACTACGAGCATTTCAAAGCAGATCCATATACCTTTGTGTCAGACCCTAATTTTTGACCCTAAGATTTCTCGCATCTCATCTGCATTTGCATACAAACAAGATCACGCGTTGGTTCGTTTATCCTTTTTCAGGTGCAGGTCTATGCCTTGCAAGGGATCACTATGTTTAATTTCTGTTATCTGTTTACATTTACTAATCTCTAACTAAAATACAAAAAAAAATATATGTTGCAGTTGCTTCTTCTTCTTTTGTGTTGCAGGATTTCAAAGACAGGGCTGTGATTCTCAATTCAGATGTGGTTGTTCAGTCACGATTCGATTCAAATGGACGTTTGACCTAATCTTGGTCAAACTATCAAGAGATGGTTTCGACTGCAAGTTGTGTGGGCCAGTGGCCTGTTTCTCAGACTGTGCGTATTCAAAAGTTCAAGACTGTGTTATGTGCGAAGTCATCAGTTATCAGACAGTGTTTTGTGCGAAGTTTGTTTTGAATCTTCAAGTTTATCAGTTCATCAGTGGGTCATCTGAGGATTTATTTTTCTCAATATGAATTCAAGTTATCAGGACAATGTTCAGACAGATTTCAAGTGTTTGTGGCTTAAGTGGCAAGTTGTTCAATGGTTCATGTTTGGCTGTATTCATTATTATCAATGGCTTGTGCAAGAAAAAATCAGGAATTGGTCGTGGGCTTAAAAATCATCACTTCATATCCATTTATCCGTTCCATCCTTTTTTTTATTCTATCCATAAATCATCACTTTTTTTTACATATATCCATTATCCATTTTTCTTCCATTTTTCTCGATTCCTCGATTTATACATTTTTTAGTTCAATTATTCAAATGATTGTTCTAATTTTTTATATCCAATGTTATATTCATTATTATATTTTTTTTTTAATTTCTTTTTTCTATCCATTTCAAATATCTCATTCATAACCATTTCATTTATTTCAAACCCATCCATTTACTTTTTTTTCTATAAGCCCATTACAAACTTAAAAAAAAAATAATAGCACAAAAGAAAATTCCATTTACCAATATATTAAAAAAAAAATAATCCCTCAAGTCCATCATACATTTTTAAGCCCATTCTATCATTTTCTTACCAAATAAAATGCACATATTATATTCACAGCCCATAAGCATTTCACTGCCAGCCTCAAAGCACCACACAACAAGCCTCAGCCAAGGCATCAAGCTGCCCCCCACACCCCAAGTCTACGTCATCAGCCGCATGCCCTTTTGCCTGCCCAACTCAACATTTCCCAAGCCAAAGCATTACAAGCTTATGCCAAAGCTATGCCCAGCCATTCCGTACAGCAACAGCACGCACAAAACACACTACCAGCTTTTCCAGCTACTAGCCACGGCACCAAGTTCACAAACCGTACCAAATTAATAAAACAACAGCCTCACGCCGTACACCAGCCTTTCAATCCGCATCTACCCAGCCGTATACCAACAAACAGCTAACAACAACAAGCTTCTAACAAGTTTTCCAAGCTGCGGCCCCCAACATGTCCAAGCCTTCAGCTCTAACCAGCAAACTTCACGCCGTATTCTTCCAAACACAAACAGGCTTCAGCTAGCCAAAGCCAGCTACAACAAAAACAATACACCGTACAAGCCACTTCATCAAGCGCAAGACTCCAAGCAACAACCACAACCACAGCTTTACAGCTTTTCACGTGTACAACACAGTCCCAGCTGCCCAAATTTTCAGCCTCAAAGCAACAAGTCACGGCCTGCACACGTGAAATACAATCTCTAACAAGCCTCGCCGCAACGCAAACACAAGCCAACAATATCCACACGAAGTTCACGCTTACCGCAACACCTAAAATGAAATCAACACCTAAACAAAACGCAGCATACAACACTTATCAAAACGCAACAAATAAAAGAACGAAACGCAAAAAAATTCAGAAGCAAGCGAGAAATCCGTGACTCCAAACGCACGAGCAAACTTCACAAAACGGCATCCCAATTTACCTTCTCCCTCTCTATTTAAACAGCTTCATTTCTCTCATTCAATCAAGCTTTGATAGCCACACTAAACCCCTGCAAAATCGCAAACCCAAAGCTTCATTTCACCCTCAATCCTCCATCCTCAGATGCTTCGTCAATCTCATCTTCAACTGCTTCAATTCCATTAACCCTCACCTTCTTCAAACGAAAACAACTGTATACCCTGCGAGAGAGAGAAGGAAAATTGATTTGATAAGAAAGAGGAGAGGGTTCCGCAATTTAGAGAAGAAGAAGTTGAAATTGAAAGGGGAAGCTCGGCTAAGAGAGAAGAAGAAGAAACAATTTGATTTGTTTGGATTTCGTGAAAGGTGAGGGTGTTGTGTGTTATCTCCCCTGTGTTTCCGCCATTATTCCCCTGTTTCTACCGGCCGCGCGTTAACGAAGAAGAAAAGGATTGAGTCTGATTTTTGTTTTCTCTTTCTATACATTTATTTTGTTTTATTATATTTTAGGTTTGGGATATGATTGGGCCTAATAGTTAAGTCCAATGAGTTTCTATCAGTACCCCCTAGTCTGCGCCTTATGCCTTGTTCCCATTTCTTTTCTTTTTTTTCTTATTCTAACCTTGCCTTGTTATTTGGTTTACTTTCAAATTGTTTAAGAGAAGGACATTTGTTTATAGGTTTTTTTTATAAGAAGTTTTCCTTGGGAAAAATCTTTAAAAATATTGTAAGTTTTTTTGTTTTGTTTTTTTCTTTTGATTTTTTTTATGATTATAATTGGTTGTTGATGGATCATAAGTGTTAGATCCATTTATTCTTCATCTTATTTTTTTTTCTTTTTTGGTCGATGACAATCTCCGATTCGTAGATTGTTGTTTTTTTCGAAGAGTTTAATCTTCATTATTTCAAACCTATGGATGAATGATCATTTGGATCATTCTCATTCTCCATACTTTGAGATCGTGATAGGTTGCTTTCGATAAATTCAACGAAAATCTCGATTAAGATTAGACCGTTCTTTTTCTTTTAGTGTGGCATGTTTTCGGAGAACGATCCATAATATCGTTTCTCTAACATGTATTAACACGAATATTTTCCACTTTAATTAGTGGTGGCCGGCCTCATTTGTAGGGTAATTACTCCGTAAATTACTCGGCGATTGCTTAACATAGACCTAAAGTTGTCCCGATTCGGATTAAGATCCACTTGGATCCGGTTGCCTCGATTTTATTTTCCTTTTCGTGGTTGTGCTTGATTAAGTTCATCATACCACTTATATTGTAAATATTGTAATAATGTGAATATACTAACATTTTAATTCAATCTCTCGCACCTTATCCTTTTATTTTAATTTCTTGCTCCTTTATCTCTCTTATTATGCTTCTATATCATTCATCATATTGCTTATTGTTTATATTGTTGCTTGTTATTTTTCCTTTGTCCATTTGGACACAAAAACACTAATAACGGATTAAACATCTAAAAAAAAAGTGGTGACTTTAATTTCGGACTATGGTTACTATCCTTAGCATTGGAGTTTCGGACTTAGATTCTAAGATCATTCTTTTGCTTAAGTTGTTATGGATTGAAGACTTTGGCTCCGATAAAATTCATTTTTTCATGAAGATGGAAATCCAATTGTTTCAAAGAGTGCTTGCCATATGGTTTGATCATTCTTCCTTTAGCTTTTATTTTCAAGTCTTAGGATAGTCCCTTCATCTCTTCCCATCTTCTTCAATTTTCAAATCTCCTTCCTATTTTCAAAATTTTCTTGGTTTCCAAACTTCAAACATTTTTCTCAATCAAACCTTGACTTTGGTCATGTGCTTTTACCTTTTCATTTCATTTCCTTAAATAAATGTTAAACCATATAAGCATATCGAGACTTTCTTTCTCAAAAACTTTAAAACATTCACAACTCATTCAATTGTTTTTGTGCCCTCGTGCACGTTTTCTTTTTAACCTTTTTTTTTATGTTTAGATATGATTCATCTTTTCTAGCGGAATTATTCGCTAAAGGATGACGACTTATCTCTACATTTTAAAATCAATTCAACTCATTTGCCTTTTCACAATTTGTACCACGAACTACGGGGTTTTGATCTCGCATTGCACTTTGTGGGTACGTAGGCATGAGACGTTCGTCTCTTCAAACACCAAAATCTTAAAAAACATTCTTCTTCTCATCTCTTCAATCTTTTTTCAAGCAAACCATTTCAAACCAAAAATGCAGTAAACATTTCAAAGGATTCCCGTGGAGTACCACAGACAAGTCGGGTGCTTAAAACCTTCCCGATTTGTAACCAATCCCCGTACTCATTCTCTGTTTGATTCTTTTAGCTTTTTAGCTTTTAAGATTCATTAGGTTTTGTTCGTTCTTTTACCTTTTTCCTTTTGGAAATAAATAAAAGTGCGGTGGCGACTCTGTGTATATCGAGTTAAGTTAATCAATAGCTTACACTCACGATTTTACCGCTACACTTTGCAGAGTGCATTGGAACGTTAATCCAAACTCTTAAGAGAAATGGAGTCATAAGTTTTTCTTTTATTATTCCTTTTGATGATGATCAAGTTCAGAGTCATTACTTGGCCTTATGGAAGAGTTACGGGCATGTTATAGATCATGTTAATTTCCAATTTTATGCATATGATAAAGGTACAACTGTGTCTCAATTTATTGATTACTTCAATAAATAAAGTTCAAATTATAATGGTGGGAAAGTGTTTTTCATTAGTGATGGGATTGGTGGATTGTCTCCAAGAGATGGATTTTTTAAAGCATGTCAAAGGCTAAAGAGTCAGCACAAACTTCATGGTATCTAACTATCTATGTCTGGTCTGGTGATGACTCTATGGGAAATGGTTTTCGCTTTGAGAAGCAATCGCATGCTCTCTTGGCTTGATTACATGTCATATATGTTTCTTGAATTATTTTAATGTGACTTTGTAGTGTATTATATATGTCAATGTATATACATGTTTGAGTTCATCTATATGTATCCTAAACATTTTAATCTACATTTTGATTCAACTTGGTTTTAAGCTGGGGAGTTCATCTATATTTTTTTTCTCTTTGTCATTCAATTTCACATTTACAAATTTATCATTGATCCATCAATGGGATATTTAAAAATGAATTTAAAGTATATATATATATATATATATATATATATATATATATATATATATATATATATATATATATATATATATATATATATAGGGAGAGAGAGAGAGAGGTTGTTAAGTATTTAGCTTTGCGCTTTTTTTGTTTTGGTAATTGACTGAATGATTAAAATTGGTTTTGATTTATTCCTGTTTTTATTTATTTGGCTCACTACATGGAAGATTGTTTTTGGAAAAGAGTTGAAAAAGTACAAATAAAAAATACAAATAACAAACTATAAGATTTAGAAATTAAAAAATTGTTTTATAATAAGTTATAAATAAATAAATAATTAAAAAATATTTGTTGCATTTTTTAAATACATTCAAAAAATATATATAAATAAATGCTTCTAATTATAATTTATACAATTAAAATTATAATTGTATAGTTAAATACGAAATAAATTAAAAGAGGTTTTTAATTTAAAAGACGTTTCTGAAATAATTTTAATCAAATATCTTTGTAATTTTAGTTTATAATTTAATAACATTAAATGATAGAATTAAATATATATTTTTATCTTCTTTATAGAACATTCATTCTTAATATATTTAAAAAAAGTAAAATATTAATACTATAATATTTCATTACCAAGTTTATTATTTAAATAATAAAACATTTAATTAATTTATCTATAACTTCAAACTTGTATTTAAATAAAAAATGTTTTGCTTACTATGTATTTACTTTGTTTTTAAATATTTTTTTTATTTTTATATTGTTTATTATTTATTTGATATATGTTCAATGTACTTAATTTTATTTAGTAAGAAGTTAACCTTGGACATTTATATCGAAACTCATAATGTTTGAATTTAAATGTGATGAGTAAAATAATATTCTAATTTATTCTCAGTTATTTTGTTATTGCTTAATATATATATTCGAAATATATTCAATATATTTAATTTTATTTGGTAAAAAAAGTTAATTATGGACAATTATATTAATAATTTTTAAATATATTTTTAATAATATAGATTATTATTCTTTTTAAATAAAGAAGAAAAATATTTAAATATGAAAGAGATCAGTTGTTTTATGGTTATAACGTGGATCATGAAATTATTGATCAACCTAAGCTTTTTATTGGTTCTAACATTTTAATATCATTGTTATAATAAAAATATCATTGTTATAACAGAAATTATTGATCAGTTTTTTTATTTATTGGTTCTCACATTTTAATATATTGTTATAATAAAAATGTCATTGTTAACGGGAATCATAAAATTATTGATCAATATAATTTTTTTATTGGTTCTAACATTTTAATATATTGTTATAATAAAAATATCATTGTTATAACAAGAATCATGAAATTATTGATCAACATATTAAATAATAATTAAAAAAAAATTATTATTAGTTCTAATAAATAATATCAAAACAAAAATATTATTTATACAAAAAAATAATATTTTGTAGTCACGAATTTATTATATCTTTTAAAAATAATAAAAAAATTGAAATTTTACTTTTTTTTTAATATCAATTTATTATATCTTAGATAATAACTTTTTTTTGTTACAATGTTGAATTATCTTTTCTTTCATTTTTTTTAGCAAATCCCTCGTAGGGTAATTAAAGAGTACTTCCTATTTGGAGAAAAATTATAAATTGTTTGACGCGAATAATAGGGAAACCTATGACTGTGAGTTTCACCTGTCTGAGAAAAACTATGGGGTTGATATGTTCATTGGAATTGGTTGGTATGAATACGTTAAGAAGTAACATCTCACAAATTCGACTTGCTTTCAGTGTGAGGGATCTCCGCGGTGACGCAAATATTGTGAATATGTTAAACACTTGATGGTTGGTTTGGAAATAGGTCTGATTTTTTTAATGAAATGCTAGAGTTGATGGTTTGTTGGTTTGCACATAACTCTCTCTTAATCTGTTGTTTATGATGGTAAGATATTCTATTTTGTACTAAATCATTCTTGTGTTTTGATGTAACTCTTTGGTAATTTGTAAGGATGTTTTATACTTTTAACTACTAATCTTAAACATTTGTCTACTATTCCATATTTGGATATATTTTATTCCTTTCAATTACTTATATAAAATTAATTATGTTATATGACATTCAATGCGCGTCTTATAACCCGTGCCCGCACGGATATCCCATTAGTTAGAAATAGTTGTCAAATCTCTCTATGCGGAATATTTGAAAAAGTCACTAAAACCTTTTTATTTTAGTTAAAAATTAATTTGATCAAAAGGATGATTAGAGAGTAATTATGGATTCTTTTTATTAGTTAGATATTTCCTCCATTCTTTTATAAGTGTCACTTTTTGTATTATTTTATGTTTAGTTTTAATTGTCACTCGTAAATTTCAAAATAATATTAAATATATTTTTATCAAAATTATTCATAATAAATTATTACAGAAAAAAAATAGTAAAATAAATATAATAAATAATTATAGATGCTACAAATAAAATGAGAATTATTATATGAAAAATAATAATATTGATTATCTTTCTTTGTAATTTTAAAAATTAAAAAATGACACTAAAAAATTAACTTAGAAATTAGATTTGGTATGTAATGACTAACACTAATGAACTAGCCTTAACTCCCATCGGCTAACCCTAGTAATTGTCTTCGTTGCAACCGATCAATCTCCGCCAGAATCTGGAATCAAACAAACATGTCTCAACGAATCGGAACAAAACTATTTGTCAGCAGTTAGATTTTTTTTCCATTTTACTCATTCATTTGTGTTCATTGCATTAATCTCTCAACTTTTTCAACATTGCTTCGTTTCATTTTCCAGGACTATCATTTTACATTACAAACGACCAGTTCGTGAAATTGTTCTCACCATTCGGAGTACTTAAAGATGGTGGGTGTAGTTTGTAACCTCTTCTTTCTCTTCTCACCCCCTAATTCCATTTCTATGTTAATATATTAAGCTTTTGCAGCTACGCTTGTGATAGATCCACAAACCAGAAGACCTAAAGGTTTTGGTTTTGTCTCGTATGAGTGTGAAAATGAAGCAAAAAAGGCTGTGAAAGCGTTAAATGGAAGGGTAATTGTCTCTTTTGTATATCTATATATTGGTTTGTGATGTTTTTCGGAATAGGAATATTATGCAGTTAATGTGTTTGTTAAAATGCCTGATTGATATGTTCATAAATTATTCTTAACTTTTTTCCAGAAACTATCCTTAATAGTTTATGAAAATAGCTTATAACTTAAGGAAAGATTATTAATCATCTGTTTGACAGTGAACAAGCTTTCATATAGTCATTGCAATCGGCATATCTGATATGTTGGATAGAGATCAAATGGCTAATATTAGACATTTGGCATGTTGATAATTTATAGTCTCAATTGATGTTCGTCAACTGTTGACATCATTAATTGCAGTGATGGTTGCATCGAATCCATTTTTTTTAGACTTAGTTGAGATTCTGACAAATATATTTTACACCTTCCATATGTTTTTGTTCTTTGGAATTGATTTATAGATACATTCAATGGAGTAATGTTATCTACATTTTGCAGATAGTTGATGGAAGGATAATTTTTGTTGAACCTGCGATATGGAAGGATTCTTGATCCATGATTTCTTTCAATGTTCAAATCTTGTGTGTATTTATGATCATTTTTAGATATCAAACCACTCTTGATCAAAGCGCATCAGCTTTATGTTCTTGCTTAAAGTTCCTCTGTTTTATTTATCCTTCAATCATTTAACTTGGGACATTATATTGTACAGATAAGAGTATCCATTTTCGAGATAACAATGCAAGACATTTGCAAAAATTTATTGCAGTTGGTATAGAAAGTTGAAGTTGTAGAGTTTTGATTAGATTTAGTTGAACTGCAATGAAGTCTTCCATTTTTTAGATTTTGTTGAACTGCAGTGTAACCATTTTTCCACACCCCATTATTTCTAATACGCCTTGATTAAGTTTACCCCTGGTTGTGTATTTTTCATACCCACTTTGCCGACTATATTTGCTTTAGGATAACTTTTGCCATCCTAAAACAAACTTTCAAAATATTAAAGCATAGGGGGGAAAAATAGAGACTAGAAAGTCTCTTAACTTTCTTTTTGTTAATGGAATATGGAAGGGATATTTTGTACTATTTTTTCTAGAGCTGTGTCCGAATCTTTGTGTTTGTGTAAACGTCCGTCCAAATCTGCAACAACATTAATGATTATGTTTAATAAATTTACTGTTTTTAAATGTCAATGTTATCGGATGTTCATGTTCGTATATATTTTCACTTATTTTCTTTCAATACGTAGGTTGTATATTGATATTATTTAATTAATCTAACCACTATATAATGGAATTGATAATTACTCAATATATTAGTCAAAAAGTAGCTAAAAACACACCGTGCCAAACAGAAGATACTGACAAACAGATTTAAGCATTTTGGGATCTATAGGAATCAAAGTTGTTAAATTCATAGATTAATTTCAGAATGAAATACCAAAATTGGTTAAAATACCAAACGTGATAGCTCTCCTCTTTTTAGTCAGGAAGAGTTATGTCGTCTGTATTGTGTAATATTTTGAGGGATTCGAGAGCGTGTTGAAGCAAGTCTCAAGATAAAAGTGTTTTGTTTATTCCTCGAAATCCCTTTTATATTCATCTTCATCTGAAGAAGTCATTAAGAGAAGTCTCCTCGCCTCCTAACGTTGTAGAGTCTTATAACTCTATTCCATCATTGCATGTCATAAAGAATTGGTAACAATATGCATTGATAACCTTTGGATACAGCCCGGCTCATAATATATTTAGGTATGAACAATTATCATAGAAAAATTTGCAAGAATTTTTAATCAGATTTAAGGATTGCACAATAAATATTTACCATTAAGAGGACTTTTCTAAAATTTAAAATAAAAAACACATCAACTTATCAAACTTTTATATTTCTACTGCAAACAAATGAACATTTTTTAACAATTAGATTCAAGAAAGAAACTCTTTTAAACAATTACATTCAAGAAAGATTATGAGCTTAATTGAGTTATAATCTATCAAAATTTGAGTTTAAATTCATTGACACCCTTAATAAGGTTATAAGCTACATGAATTAAAATGTCTCATTAAATGAGATGGATGACAATTGATACTCTTTATGACAATGGGATTTACCACTATAACCTTAACGAGTAACAATAAAACTAACAACCATTAAGGAGTAAAATTATTGGAATGAAAATAAAAGATAATAGGACTAGGATAGATAGGAAAAAGCAATACAGTTGAAGCAAGTTGTTTCAACTGAGTAGTTCATATTAATACTTAATAAGAGACAGTGAAATCAAATTACATTTTTTCAAAAGCAATAAATCATTCATTATGTTACATAAGAAAGACCTAGAGCCCAGTTATACACACAAATCCGAAAACTAAACTAAGCCTTCTTTGGAGACTTGGCAGCCTTCTTGGAAGGAGACTTGGGTGTACTTGCGGCACTTTCAGTCCTCTTAGGCAAAAGCACAGGGTTGATGTTAGGAAGAACACCACCATGAGCAATGGTAACACCAGCTAGCAATTTTCCAAGCTCTTCATCGTTCCTAATAGCCAACAACAAATGTCTTGGACTGATTGTTTTCTTCTTGTTGTCACGTGCTGCATTTCCAGCCAACTCAAGAACCTGAACATTCACAAAATCCAAAATTAGGGTTCCAAATTCAAAACTCTTGATTAAAATCAATTAAGAATGATAAATACATGAATTCAAATTTACCTCAGCAGCAAGATATTCTAGAACTGCAGCCAAGTAAACAGGAGCACCGGTACCAACACGTTGAGCATATCTACCTTTCTTCAAAAATCGACCGATTCTTCCGACGGGAAATTGAAGTCCAGCTTTGACAGATCTGGTGACGGACTTCTTCCTTGGTCCTCCTCCTTTCCTTCCACCGGCTCCTTTCTTTGTCTTTGTGCTTGCGTCCATTTCAAACCCTAGATTCTTGCTGTGATTTCGGTGTTTGTTTAGAATTGAATGTCGATGAGTTGTGACAGCTTGAGATTTGAAGGGTTGCTGGCAAGGCTATATACTATAGTTAGTGTTTTGGACACCGTGGCGATCCCCGTGGGAACTTTCAGGGAAAAATATTGTGACCGTTAGATTGGAAATTATCCACGATTGAGAATCATCTGTGTGGCGATCCGCGTGTTTTGAAATGTACCGATGAATGCCTTTATTCCACTACACATGCACTTTGTTACATTTGGGCACTTTTTAAAATGAGGAAAGTTAATGCTCATGGAATTTTACCTTATACTTCCTACTATAAAAATTTTTGGACCAAACTACCCTTAATATAAATATAAATAGTTAAAACTTTCCATTTTAATGTTTTTCACTATACTCGCTAACATAAGTCTTCCAAAAAGGCGAAACATCACGTACATACCGAAACACTAGGCTAAAGTCTTCCGGATTAAAAAATTGTATGGAACACACAGTAAGTCATCCGGTTTAATGTTTTTGTGTTTCCATATTCGAAGACTTGTTTAATGTCTTTCGGTTCTCTTTTTGTTATATTATACCGGAAGAGTTGCTCAATGTCTTCTGGTTCTTGTTATTTTACACATACCGAGAAGAGTTGTGCAAAGTCTTCCGGGTTTTCTTTTATAGTTTTTTTTATGACAGTGGCGCGCACACGAGGCGGAAGGATTATTGATCGTGATTTAGGACAAGGAGAATCATCGAATATTGGTGGATCATTAGTACGGCCTGTTGGATATCTAGAAGGACCGTACAATACATCATTTTTGGTAAAGTACGAATATCATGTTGCTAGACATTTGTGGTATGGTGGAGTAAGTAAACGAAAATTATGCCATATTCAGTAAATTGTGAATTTTAATGTACCTTTAGTCGTCATGTTACCCCAATGTAGGACTCGATTAATCCATGCTCCAACAAATTTTTGTCTATGTGGTGTCAACCATGTGTCCTTCACGTACTCAATCAATCTATTACAATCAACACACGCTTGTTCGAGTTCATTCAACCGTTGATCATACTCAACCTCATCACTAGCCCATACAACATTTGTCCATAATTTGTCAATCGACTCTTGCATGTCATTAGCCACATATTGTTTCCGTTTTGCACCAACATTTTTGTTAATATGAAACCGACATAGCAAATTGTTCGACCTCGGAAACACAGTTTCAATGACTTTCATCAAACCAAGATCTCTATCTGTCAGAATAACTTGTAGACGCGTATCTTTCTTCACAAGCAATTGTTTAAGCTTATATAACACCCAACAAAAAGTCTCAGTCTGCTCAGACTCAATATATGCAAATGCGACAACAAAAGTCAAGTCGGTTGGTGTCATGCCACCAATTTCAAACAGAGGTTGCCTATATCTGTTTGTTTTGTAAGTGATGTCCATAACTAACACAATATGAAAGATATTCAACAACCTAATTGAATTTTAATGAGCCCAAAATATATCTTTAATAACTTTTGCGTCATCTTTTTTTCTACTCCAATAAACATAACCTGCAACCTCAATAAGCTTAAACAAATGTTGTATCTTACTTCTAGGACCTCTTATCTCTTCCTTGTATATATGCGTGATCGAGTGACATTCTCTGGATCTTGCTCTTGCAAGGAAAGCAATATATGTCTAGGTGGAACCTTTCTCTTTGTCAAATCAACAACATGTTGCTTCTGATTCGTTGTCAACCTACCAGGAAAAGAGTGACATTATAATCTATCAGGTAAACCATGGTTATGAACTCCACATTTTACATCAACCTTCCATCCAGACCCGTCTTTCGACGGAGTCGACTTGAATTTAAATGGACATCCAAAAAATTTCGTCGCATTATGGGTTCCACTACTTATATCCTTGTGTTTCCCACCTTTATCACAATCAAATATTAATTTGTTACTTCTTCCTCTCTTTCCTGTTTCAATAACTGAACGACTAATGATAATTGTCACTTTATTTCGGATTCCAGTGTCTTTAATACATCTTATCACCTCTTCTCGTGTACCAAATATTTGAGTAGTTGAAAAAACATCAAACATAACTACAAATATTTGATCTTTATCGCATATAGGAATTTTTATAGTTGAAAAAAATTATTAAAAAAATATGGGCGTATAAATCAAAGAAAAACGTTAAAAAAATTAAGACTTTCGGAACAATTCATGTAATAGTCCTGGTACATTAAAGAACCAAAACCGAAAGACTTAAATAAAGTGTTTCGGTGCATATTAGACAACTAAACTAGAAGAGTTAGAGAAAGTGTTTCGTCTAAAAGACATGCGCTAAGTCTTCCGGTCCACAAAAATAACCAAACCAAATCTCTTTTAGTATGTGTTCCAGTTTGAAAAATAACATACCGGAAGTTATTTTGCAAGTGTTCTGGTACGACGCATGTGGAGTTAATTTTTCGGAGCTCTTACGATTTGATTGAAACAGTAAAAAATAAAATAATAAGATAATAATAAAAAATCGAGGATAAAATTGGCATTTTAAAAGAAAAATATAAGGGTATAAATATAACTGAGGGATATGGGGTAAAATTTTCTCCTACTCACTACCTCAATAAATCCATAATCTATAATCTATAATGAACTATCACATAATTAAGTAGCAGTATTTAATAATCATTTTTTTTATAATCACTAATAAATAATTAAGTAACATGAATAAATATTAACAAGGATTTATATTTTAATCAAATTAGTTTAATTCAATGTAATTTATTTTATTTATTTATGTATTGATTTTTCACTCTCTGGTTCCTAGGGGAAAGGGGCCTAGTAGTCCAGAATTCGTGTCGAGAGGTCATGGCACTAGCCAAGCATTGTTCCTACCAGGAATCAAACTCGGTATTCCCCGAATCTTCGTTCGTTTACCACTCGATCCCAAGTGTTTGGTTTTTATTATTATTATTATAACTACCATGTAAAAGATATTTTGATAATGCTATTATCATCAAATCAGTGGCGGAACCAGGACCCCGATTCAGGGGGTGCGAAAAAAATTGTCTTTAAATAATAATTAATAATTAATTATATTGATAAAATCATAATATATATATATATATATATATATATATATATATATATATATATATATATATATATATATATATATATATATATATATATATATATATATATATATATATATATATATAATCCTTAAATTAGACCATAGATTATTGTATTATAAATTATAAATATTATATTTGAAAGCTAAATGTCATTTATTTACTAAATGTAAATCATTTACTTAACTCAAGAGATTAATTGTCAAATAATAATGTTAAAAACTATAGTGTGATAATTTTTGTGTTGTTATATAAAATTCTACCTTGGACAAACTTAAAAATAATAACTTCAACAATATTAATTAAATATAATTAAAAAAAAGTCACATGTGATATCATATATAGATTAAGCTACATCTAATAAGTAAAATAAAAGAATATTTGGTGAGTTATGCAATTTCTTTGGTGCAAACACTATTTTTCAGGGGTGCAAACTCTAATATTCAATGGTTAAATGAGTTATTTAGTGTTTTTTACATTAGCAACTTTAAAATTTAATATACTTTTATATTGAGAAAAAAGAAGAAAAATATTTCAGGTCTTACTAAAAACATCTTAAAATATATTTTTTATAAGTATTGAAGAGAGACAAATAAATTTTTCATACACTCTTATGAGTATGACACTCTTAAGAGTAGAGTTGGTAAAATATATTTGGTCTGACATGTCCTTTTTATTCATTTTTTTTGGATGGATCAAAGTTTTAGATCTGTACCCTTTAACATGTTTGTCTTGTCTTGTTTTATTTATCATGGATTTTTGTGGGCATAGTCATTAATAAGAATTTTTGCAACTTTTACTCTTATTGCTAAGCATGTTGCTGCAACTAAAACTTTTATTAAAATTGTGTACATGAGGAAATTTCTACAAGAGTTAGGGAGCAACAAAATTTTGAGGTTTTATGTGACGATCATAATGTAATTCATCATGGTTAGATTTTATTCAAACTTAAATCACATTGAGGTCGTTTTCACTTGAGAATATTCATATAAATGAAAATGGTTCAAATATGATAACAATGAAAATGGTTCCCAAGATTTCTTACATCTAAAATAAGAGTAATAGACCTCTTAGACCTCTTATAGATATCAACCTCGTTTGATCGTAAGAGCTTTGACACCTCCTTGAAGTGCCTTCATTTCCCTTTCAAACATGGTATTGTATGGTATAAAAATTCCCCTCGCGAAGCAGCACAAAAGGCAAAAATAACTATTGTCTGACGAGTATAATACACCAAGTTTGAAAAATCCTCATCACATGGCATCATCCTTATTTGCAAACAAAGAATAATTTTATTTAGAAATAAAAGCTTGAGTTTCTTATCCCCTCGAATCTCTTTATCCCTACAGGGGATAGGAAATTCCATAAGTGAAGCAGACAATGTAGGTGAAATTGGTGCAAAGCCCTCGTGGAAACAATCCTTTTTAGGTTTTGTACTACTAAAAGTAAAATCAGTGACAACCCCTTGAGGGTGACAAATATATTCTAGTGGAAGTCCAACATTTATACTTCCTCTAAGGGAAACAAAGACCTTCTAATGGAAGCCCAACATTTATATTTCCTCTAAGGATGGAAAGGATCTTTCAATGGAAGTCCAACATTAATATTACCTTTAAAGGCGACAAGAATATTTCGATGGAAGTCCGACACTTATATTGCCTCTATGGGCATTAAGGATCTTCTAGTAAAAGTCTAACATTTACATTGTGTATGAGAGCGGCAAGGATATTTTAGAGGAAGTGAAACATTTATGTTTCCTTTAAGGGAGACAAGTATTTCTAGTGGAAGTCTAACATTTATATTGTCACTAAGGGAGACGAGAATCTTCCAGTGAAAGTTCAACATTTATATTATCTTTAAGGGCGAAAAAGATCTTCCAATGAAAGTTCAACATATATATTTCCTATGAGGGAGGCAAGGATCTTCTAGTGGAAGTAACATTTATATTATTCATGAGGGCGACAAAGAGCTTTCAGTGGAAGTTCGGGATTTATATGAATTTTGCAATGAGTTTAAATTATATGAACACTATAATAAACGGTCTTATGATAACTCATGCATTGATAGGCTAAACACATCTCACATTATTCAAAGTTAATAATTGATTAAATATAATACTATATCAAGTTATCTAAGTTACATGTTCTTGTGATGAGTCGTTCATTAAGCTCTTCGGGCTTGTAGGTTCCATGGATAGTTTATGACATATGTAGGGATGTAAATGGATATCCATGGGGACGGATACAATGATATCCATATATGTCTCGTTAGATAAAAATGATACCCATATTCGTCCCATATCCATGCGATATCCGTTAAGCGGGTAATCCGCGGGTTTAACGGTATCCGCAGATATTTACAGATATCCATGGATAATATTTTTTTGAAAATTATTATTTTTTGAAAATTATTATTTTTTTAAATTATTTTAAAATTATTTTAAAGACACAAAAAGTTATTATCATATAACATTCAAACAATTCGCTCTTAATTTAACAGCGGACGACCGAGGAGTAGGAAGAAGACATTGGTTTGACAGAGGAATGACGACACTAGTTGGTTGAAAAGTGATATTGTTGAATTGAGGTATGAAATATTGAATAGTTTAAATATGAAATGGCTAATAGAATTTGAATGAAATGTGAAAGGTTTTCTTAAAAGAAAATTTCAAAAAAAGTAAGAAATATAAGAAGACTATTTTTTTATAGATAAAAAATTAAGGTATAATAAACTAATAATATTTAAATGATTTTTATAATTTATTAACGGATATGGATATCCGCGGCTACGAATATCGTTAAACCTGTATCCATATCCATTAACAAACGAATATTTAAATATCCATTTATTTTATCCGTGGATATCCATTAAGTTATCCACCCCATATTCGTGACGGCTTTTATCCGCGAATATCCGCGGGCACGGATAATTTTGCCATCTCTAGACATATGTGGTATGGACCTTCCCAGTTAGTTTGTAGTTTCATATTTTGGTATTGATATAACAACCAATATGAGTATGAGGCAACCCTCTTGCGTTTTTCTTGGGGCCACTCTTGAGTTCAAAATTATGGTCTCTATCTGTTTGAAGGTGAATTCCTTGATGTAGACATTATCTCAGTTCTCGACAATCAAGTCTGGTACACATCCAAGCCATGCCTCATTTCTTTCATTGCATTAAGAACCCCTCCAAGTGGGTTTCTATTTTAACAAGGAACATGAAGCAACTGTCATATACCATTATATATGGTGTCTCATTGGTGGCAGAATGAAGGTGGTATGATACGACCACATTACTTCATGGAGTTGTTTTGTCCATAGCCATTTGACTTCGTCCAACTTTATTTATCTTACTCAATTTCACTTTGTTCATCGACAAAGTCAAACTGTTCACATGTGGATAGACAACTTAAACAAACTTTGTTTGTACTCCAAGGCCGCGAAAAAATCGACCACGGTGAATCTGCAAATTGAGTACCATTGTTTGAAATGATAACTCATGGTATACCAAATCTACACCTGATTTGTTGCCAATAGAAATGGCGAACTCTTTTTGTTGCGATCTTGGAGACAGTTTCAGCTTTTATCCGAGAAATAATCTACTCCAACGACTAGGAACTTTAATTGACCATGCACAAACAAAAAATAGCCTAAGATGTTCGTGCCCCATTTGTAGAATGACCAACGTGACGCAGGACACACTACTATAAATTATACTTTTCATAACAAATATTTCACTTCGACCAACCGAAAATTGAGGTATGTGTGTTATGGGAGTGTCGTGTTTATTTTTTTTATAAATAAAAATATAACTTATACACTCGATTTCGCTCAAAATCGTTGGGATATAACTACCAGAGGCCTCGCTTTGAATCCCAGATACTGTTTTTCTTTTTTTAAGTTTTCAATTGGTTTAGGATCATTATTTCTCACTTAACATCATTTCCTTTTTATTTTATTTTATTTTGAATTACGAAGTTAATATTTTCAAATATCTTTTTTTCTATTTTTTTTAATTTCTATTATCCCTCACTTACATAACCCAAGGGGTAATATATTTTGCATCAATATTTATAACTTATTATCTTCAAATTCCTTTATTTTATATTATTTTTAAATTATAAAATAATCTACTCCTTCAGTTTTGTTTTAAAATCGACATTATAGTTTTTTTACATGAATTTCCAAAATATGACATTTTTATATATTTTTTTTTAATTTATTTATTCTCTCAATTTTGCCTAAATCCTAACATATATGTTATTTTGCATGAATACTTCGCAGAACTAAACTATAAATTTTCATTTACCAAACGCATTTCATCGTCTTTATCTGAAAAATACCCCTAGATGATTTTCATCAAAACTCAGATTTCATCGTCTCTTTTCAAGATCAACTCTTTCAATATTAACTCGAACATAGTTTTGAAAGAAAGAAAAAAATTGTTGTAAGAGATCAAATCAATAATTCAACATCTCTTCGCCTACTTCGTCTTACTGTAGATAGTGTGTTTTGAGCATCATACAAATAGTGGTCTAAGCATTTTCAAGGGTGTTAGTATCCTCCGCTTTAAATTGGCTGTAAACAAGAGCCTCTTAAATTATGTTACGGTTACGATAGTGTCCTACGATGGGAAAATTATTTCACTTTTAAAATCACAAATTGATATGAATCTTAATTCAACTTTCATCAATTTGTATTGAAATCTTATGATATATTTAAGGGCTGAAATCTACGGCGCAGGGAAGTTTCTATAAATACTATAGTCAAAGATCATTTATAAATTAAAAGTTAATTATCTTAACAATATGAAATGTCAATATTATTTTAAATGTTATTTTTCATTGTTTCTTTTCTATAGGCTGAAATGTTAATTTTATAACATTTTAACACACATCCATCGGATTGTCCTTAACAATTGAAGAAAAATAAAAAACTAAATGGAGAGACTATAAACTCATTAAACACCATGAATAACGGGAAACAAAATGTTTCCAATAAAGATTCAATTTCCAAATAGGTTGGCATCATAGAATATTTCTGCTACATTAACCTTAGATATCAACACAAAGAAAAGGAAAAAACAAAACCTAATACTTAAGATTTCCAACTAAGCCTTTGGAGATTTGGCAGCTTTCTTGGAAGGTGACTTGGGAGTACTGGCAGCAGCATTTTCAGTCCTCTTAGGCAAAAGCACAGGGTTGATGTTAGGAAGAACACCACCATGAGCAATGGTAACACCACCAAGCAATTTTCCAAGCTCTTCATCATTCCTAATTGCCAACAACAAATGTCTTGGACCGATTGTTTTCTTCTTGTTGTCACGTGCTGCATTTCCAGCCAACTCAAGAACCTGAAAACACACAAATTTCAAATTAGGGTTTCATATTCAAAATTCTTGATTAAAATTAATTAAGAATGATAAATACATGAAATTGAAATTTACCTCAGCAGCAAGATATTCTAGAACTGCAGCCAAGTAAACAGGAGCACCAGTACCAACACGTTGAGCATATCTACCTTTCTTCAAGAATCGACCGATTCTTCCGACGGGAAATTGAAGTCCAGCTTTGACGGATCTGGTGACCGACTTCTTCCTTGGTCCTCCACCTTTCCTTCCTCCGGCCATATTGTTATTCGAACACTAGTTCTTGCAACTTACTCGCTGTTGTGTAAGAAAATGTGAGAGCAAGATGAAGATGATGAGATGAAATCAGAGAAGGCGTTTGCAAGGTTTTATAACATCACCGATGTTGTAAGAATCTTGCACTGAAAATTCTGTACGCCGTTGGATCAGATTTTATCGATGGCTGACAGTCACTTACTTGGTGAGCCGTGTCTCCTAAAACTGACCAATGGGAGTCAATTAGGCGGCATCAACTTCTTTTTTTATTGTGTTTGGCTTTTTACATGACTAAATTATTTTGGAAGAATAGTTTAATATTATTTTTTTCATGAAACTTAATTTTTGTGAAAAGAAATTATTAAATTTGATTTAAATGGTCATTCCTTATTATAATTTTTAACATAGACGTCTACGATGGTGTGGATAGCATTCATGTCTTTTTGACATGTATGCAGTTAGGGTATCTTTTTAGAATTTAGGTGTTTTGGACGAATCAAATGAGTGGAGTTCTATAATTTTTTTTAGCAATAAATACATATGTATAAAAGAAATAATTGAATATAAAACTTGAGAGAAGTTGAATTGCTAACTACTGGTGGTGTAGAATATGAAGAACAATTGCAAAGTGATGTCTGGCGTAAACTTTGAAGTTGAAGACCTTAGCATCAGAATAAGCAACATAATTGTTTCTATATTTGGTGAATGTAAAATGACTTCTGGTATCATTCCAAGTTTGTGATAAAGTTGAAGTTATTCGTACTGCAAAAAGCAAATTGCATTGTCAAATCAGTTATGTCAGCTAGAATATAAGTTCGCGAGGCTCAAGAAAGGTTGGCATGCTTTACGAATATCTACTCTCAACGGCTTTGTAGTATAGGAACTCATTGAAGACCCGCAGATTAAACATATTATGTTGAAACGGTAAGCGGTAAGCATGAGTTTAAGTTTGGAAGAATTCCAGTATTTATTGTATCCACAACGAAAATTTGGTATGCAGATCATGTATGTCCTAACACATATCGAGACATAGAAAAATATTGATATTCTGATAATCAATACATAGTTAAGACAGATGTTACAACATCTATTACGACATGTTAATTAACAAGCAGATGAACTTATTTGTAAATTGCATAATGATAAACAACATATATATATATATATATATATATATATATATATATATATATATATATATGTGTGTGTGTGTGTGTGTGTGTGTGTATGATGACCAGTTCGGTGCAAATCACCTACTCTGGGGGCTACCAAGTCAGGAAGAAGATCACATTATTAATAATATTATTTCTTGTAAACAACGTTCGGTTTACAGGTAAACAACCTTCGTTTTACCTAATCACTACCCAATGTAATCTTTATTTAAGAACCTCATTTTCGATAAGATAAACCCATATCACTCCCTTAGTCACCTCTGTGATTTCTAACAGTTACAGTCCCAATAACTGCATCATTCTACTTGAATGACACCTCTTTCAATACAAAGTTCATCCAAGACTATTGAGTAACAAACATACTTGAATTTCTTTAAAAGCTTCATCTAAGAACAATATACAATTCATTACTTAAAGGTTTTTAAAACTGTATAAACAACTATGTTTACCACAATGTATCAAACTGATACAAAGGGTGACTTACATTACAAGAAAGTATCCGACTCTCAAAATCTTAAACCCTTATTTTTTCTTTACAAAAGTTTAAAAATAAGAACTTATTATTTCGCACCAGGTCTAAGTCTCCCTTTTATAATCTTCAATTGTCAATAGGCTTCAAATAATATAACCAATTATTCCTTGATCCATGTGTTGATTATAGTAGATAAAATCTACTCAAATCTTGAAACAAATATGCAACTTATTATGTCTGTAACAGACAAAGATGTTGAGTCCTCATGATTGGACATCTTGTCCGACATGTTCTTCTCAGATTTCTTCATTTTATTCAGAATTATGTTTTACCAAAATTTAGTCAAATCTTTTAGATCTTTCAATCTCCCCCTTTTAACAAATTTTGGCTAAAACCTCATATGAGCAATATACCCATGATGTTTATTTTCCTGAAGTCATTTCAGTTGGATGACAGGTCTTGAAATTAATTTAAGACTCCTGAAATTCTTAGACACACACCTCAGCCAACAAGTTGGTGTACATGAGGAAGAGGATAACAGATACCTTGTTGTATATCCTAGCCTTTTGTGAAAGTGATACAAAACACTCCCCTTTAACCCATGAACCTTTGTACCTCAGGAAGTGAATATGCACCTTGAATTAACCACCAGTTAACCTGGGTAACTTAGAACACAATTGTGTTCATAACTCAGATCACAAAACACAAAATAAACAAAAGTTCGGACAAGATGTTAGAACATCATATCAAACATCCTTGCAAAATAACTGCAAGAATGTACACAAAACTCATGTGATGACCAGTACCATTTGAAGGTGTGAAAAAAAAAATAAGAAATTGGGGTTTGAATTGGGTTTTCACTCTTGTTAAATTTTTTTTTACTTTTCTTACGAAAGTATAAGTAAATAAAATAATGCATAAACAAGAGATAAGAACACGTGATATATTTTGCTTCACTTGAAAACCTCAAGCTTCTTCAGTCCATCCGCCAAGGTGATTTTGCCTTAACCAAAGACTCAATCCACTATAACCAAACTGATTACAATCGCACAAAACCACTTGTGACTAACAACCTGTAAAACTACCTGTCGTGACTAACTACACAACTACATGTAGTGACTAACACCTTGCACAACTACCTATCGCGACTAACTGCATAACAACTGTTGTGACTAACACCCACACAACCAACTGTCGTGACTAACAACCCCTAATACACACAATCCTAGTCTTTCTAAAGCCTTTGACCTATACTTGGTTCTTTAGGGTATATAAACAATTGTTTGTATAAAGGGGAAATGTTTACAATTGAGTGCTCCTTCATAAGAAAGGTAAACACATTAAAAATCATTAGACCAGAAGATCAACTTATACATACTATGAATATTACATTTTATGGTAGCTCAAAATTGTGTGAAGTATTCTTCTTCTCTCTCACAAGATCTTCTTCATGAACAACAACCCAAGCTCTCTGTATTATGTGAAGTCTTCTTCTACTAAGGTTGCAAAAACTTGATCAAACATGATAAGGCACAAAAGCACTTAATCTCCTTGTTTCATATGAGAGCAACGTTATGGAAAACAACCTTGTTCTCTCAATTCAGTGATCATCGTATAATTCATTACTTTTATCATATGATCACATTGTTATGATCTCCATTTGTTTTTTGCGACCTTGGTAACCTTTTACAGCATATTCATTTGAGCACCATTGATCAACAACGTTTGCATCAACGACGAGTTGTCTAACCATGTTTCTTCACGTGATCATTTCCTTATATAGCCAAAAACGTATCCATTGGAGGGCAACTGACCATTGAAGGAATATCGTTACACAAGGATGAAAATCATACGACCACAAATATATATTTTCCATAATTTAAGGTTAATGGAGAGGTTGTGGAATAAATATTTTTGTACTATGTACTTTCCTTTGTAAATGGTAACCTTGTCTTCTGATCTTCAAAGGCTTTTGATTCTGAGATGATTGAAGCATGAATAGATAAGTGATAATCGGGTATTCAGAATCTCAAGTCTTTAATGTCTTTAGAACTTGTTCACCAGAACCTTTTCATCAGAACTTCAACACTTGTCTTAGAAACCCTTGGTCTTCAGAACCTTAAGTCTTCAGAGTCTTTAAAACCTCGTTCAACATAACCTTGTCTTCAGAGTCTTCAACATTTGGTCTTCAGAGCGTCAATCTTCAGAAACCTTAAGTCTTCAGAACCTTCAGTACTTTGTTCAGCAGAACCTTAAGTCATTAGTGTTCTTCATCACTTGGTCTTCAGAAGATAACAACTTCAGAAGCTTCACTTGCTTCAAAAGTAGAACATCAAAACCACACACATAACAAAATCCAAGAGAGAATTGCAACAACAACATAAAGTTGTCTTAGGATCTTTCTAATTATGATCAGATGTAGAAGCAACATTGCTTCTTTAGCATGCAAGCGACTTGTGTTACACAAAGTAACTCGTATATAGTCTTTATCGATCATCTGAATCTTGTTTGTTAGATCTAAGAACTTATTTAAAGTGATATGTATAATAACAAACATTAGAACGCAAAATTTTTATTACACAAATACTACATTATTATCATCGAACCATGGAGATACGGTGTAGAACCAAATCCTGTTCTTACAATCTCCCATTTTTTGATGATGACAAAACCATGTATTTTGATAGAACAATTTATACAATGTAATCACCAAAAATAACATACTCAGAGTTTCAAGCAACAACTCCCCCTGAATTTATTAATCCCAAAATTTCATGTATGTTTGTTCAGAGCCTCCCCTAGATCCCAAGACTCACAAAATAAATTTTGAGTTTTCAGAACTTAAGATAGAGAATGAATAATTCCATATGGTGACTCATTAGAGTCTGACTAGAACATCTGGTATTCATCTCAGAACCTGGTTACTATCAAAACTCGATGATTGATCAAAGCTTGATTCTGAATTTGATTGGATACAGCATCTGATGAATGATCAAAGCTTGATTCTGAGTCTGATTAGATAAAGCATCACTTGTGTATAAGAACATAATTTTCCTTGATTCTTCCAAGACCAGAACACTATACTTATAGGGAAGCTCGCAACTTCTTAAGTATCAGAGTTTGACATGGAAAAATCTACTTTCCATATCTCCGGATAGTCCACGACTTCTGATTAGATCATATCTTATGAATAAAATCTTGAATTAAAGAGTTGACTTTGATTGATTTCACGAAGATTTTTTGCTTTTGACTATTAATGCTCTGACTTCCATACTTTCAAAAAGTTTACAACTTCTGAACACTATGATACCAAAACACGATAACTTTACTTTCAGAAAATTCACAACTTATGAACAGTACTGGGTATATATGTTTTGAACACATATGTTCACGAATTATACAATTTCGATTATATGAACTATCACCGTTTGTCCTTGAGATCTTTAAGCAAAGAAACGATTATATTTTCATTTAAACTTGTCTAAAACGCTTAGTAAACTTTTTCTAAGTTCCTTAGTTGAAGAATCAAACAATTCTTTAGCAGTAAACACATTTTATAACATTTTAAATTATGTTTGAGTTTCGATTCTGGAAAAAAAATACTATCAAAATCATCTTAGCTTTCTCACCCTTTTTGACATCATCAAAAAAATTATAACAATTAAGCATATGAAGCATAATGATAGAGATATATGAGTTTCAAAATTCAAAAAGTACTTCATACATATTCAAAATATGAAATATCATTAATACTAATGCAGTTAAATAAACAAAACATAAACCACATAAATAAAGTCCTACGGGGTGGCCTAGAAGGTGCCTATGGTTGAGAAAGAGGAGGGAGTCTTTGAAGGATCTGATGAAGAGCATATTTAATCTCAAAAATGACTTCATCTTGCTTGTCCATACTTAAATTGATAACTACTTGTTGATTCTGAAAAGTTTGCAGAGTCTGTAGTACTAGATTGGAAGAGGACGGCTTGTTGATTCTAAAAATGACCTTTTCTAGAACTGATAACTACTTATTGATTCTGAAAAGTCAGCAGCTTCCTTAACAAGTTTGTCTTCAGCTTCCCACTGAACTTTCAATATATCTTCTGCCTATTGAACTACTATATATTTAAACTTCAAAAGCTTCTCAGATATCCACTCATTGAAACGGGTCTAGGAATCACCCAAAGTATTGGGATCAACACTAGAACTAAGTTCATCTGAGAGCTTCTGAATTCCATCAGCTGCATCATCCTTAAAGGTAGTTAAGGCCTCATCAAAAGTATGAGGAGTATGATCAGAGGTTTTAATTTCATGTTTTGAAGAAAATTGATCAGAGAGGACTATGACATTATCATTTGGATTTGAGGGTACAACTAATTGAGGGAAATTTGGTGAAGAAGGATATGAGTTAGAGTTGCCTAAAAAACGAGGATTGGTTGAGTGAGAGTTGGTGATGGTGTGATGATAGTGGTAAATTTATTGTGGGGAAATGGTTAGGAAAGTTTGTGTTTATGTTGGAGCAATTGAAGTTGTGGTTGAAGAAATTAACAGTGGTAAAGGTGTCATAGAACCAAAAGTGTAACATTGTGATGGTGTTGTGGTGGATTTGATGAAATGGTCAATGAAGCAAAAGAAGTTGCTAGAGAAGATATTGGGGTACCAACAAGCATGACCTGTGTTTGATCATTGACTGAAACTACATTATCGGAGGTTGATGTAATAATCGTCTTTGATCTTTTTGTAGATGGTTCTTCACCATCAGCAAGTCTCGGCTTCTTTCCTCTCGTCTTAATCTTTAAAAACTCTGGAAGTTTCTCCGGTATATTCTTCAAATAAATCCATTATTTTTCAGAACTTCATCTTTGGACCTAGCCAGATAATGTGTTAATTCATCTGGACGGTAAAATTTGTTAAAGGGAGGTAATCCCATAACTGGAGTCCTCATGTTCCAAACCCCATCCATAGGATTCATAACTATATGATGACCACTCTTTTCACTTAGTGTTTTATTCTTCATCTGAAGGACCTTTCCAATCAATCTTGTTAACTTGTTTGTTTCCTCTCCTTTGATCAACATATCATAAACTATTCCTGATTCGACTAGAATATCAAAGATAATTCTGCCATAAGGAATACAATTCCTTTCATTGATTGAACTGGTTCTAGAATTCTTAATTGATTCATGTAGGAATTTAAACAAAAGGACTAGGAGATGAATCTTTACCCCTTTTAATATAAAGTATATAACATACTTGTGAACAACATTAAACTGACTTGTGGGATGACGATGAAAAATTGTTCCTAGCAGAATCTTGAACCAAACTCTTAGAGAGTTTTACATAGAGGAGAACGATGAATCCTCAAAATCAAACGCAATTCACTCTTTATAGATAGATACCATGAGTGTTGCTTCTCTCTTCTCTTCTAACTCAACATTGATTATTCTTACATTGTTCCAATCGTGCGATAGCAAATCAGATAAGGTTTTTTCATTAATGATTATCCTCCTTCCAAAAATAGAGGACATGATAATGTTTGGACTTATTGTTGCATGGATCCTTAATTCCTTAACCAAGTGTGGATAGGTAGGCCCTTACAACCTCTTAAAGTATTCACTGCATCCTTGGAATTCAAGGGAGTGAGTCAAAGCACATCCATTAGCCTTTAAAATTTTGAAATCCACCATTGTTTCATTGTCAATAATGAGTGTTTCAACTGACATCTGCATAATTATGAGGCAGTCATTATGTTGGCAACTTTGTTTTGAGGTTTGAGACGAGCATTGAAGAATGAAGCCATTGTTGATGAGAGATGAAGGTTGAAGACTGGTTTCTTAAAACTAGGGTCTTGGGTTAAGGGTTTAAAGGACTAAAAGTGTGGGAGGAGTGAGCGTAGTGTGAAGTGTCAGTGGAGTGGGTATGTGTATATATATATATATATATATATATATATATATATATATATATATATATATATATATATATATATATATATATATGTGTGTGTGTGTGTGTGTGTGTTACTAAGAAAAGCAACAATCCACTAAATCATGATTATAAACAATAAATGCAATGCAAAGCTGGAAAAACGTAAAGGTTTAGACTTGTTTTCAAAACAAATGACTAAGCCCAATGTGTTAATTCATAATCACGTATGATCGGCAAGTGGGGCAACCGTCACATTCACGTTCACACGATCTTGAATGAAAGGACAACATTCATTGTTGTGACTATTCACCTTTCAGAGAATAAATTAAAAGATTTTCTCTTGTAAAGAAAACTTTTTAAACCATGAGACTTTCACTTATCCGAAAGTTTGTGTTTCAGAATTTCACAAGCATTTGACTAGATATGCTTCTGATTAAAACATCTTCTAACTTGTAGAAGTATCTTTATCAGAAAGTCAAATAAAATGAGTCAGAGACAAAAGAAACATTACCTTGTAAATCTAAACATCTTCTCGTAGATTCTTTATACAGCTTCTGAGAGCTTTCCTTTCTGATTTTGACATCTTTTACTGATTTCGTGTTTGTTATCACTGTTGTGATTGAGGGGGAGTGAGATGTGTCTCATATTTAGGAGTTCCTATATAAAACTAGCATTGGGTAGTGATTAAGTGACAAGATCGTAAATTGGGATGTTTGTTGAGGGTCTTTGAATTGATACTACTGATAGTGAAGTTCCTTCCTGACTTGGTAGCCCCCAGAGTAGGTGTGTTTGCACCAAATTAGGTTAATAATTCCCTATGTTTTTTTTACTTCTGCATTTGTTTATTTACCTTTTTATTTTTTAACCCTGTCAGATATTAGTGTCGTGACATCTTATTCGACATCGTATATTTGTTGCCAGAATTTCAATGGTGGAGCCTTGAATGAAGATAGTAAAGCAGCAATCGAAGGATATGTCAACTCTGATTATGCAGGTTGTATGGATTCTAGAATATCTATTTCTGGATATGTTTGACACAACAATTAGTTGGAAAACAACACTTTAGAAGGTTGTTGTCTTATCAACCACTGTAGCAGAATATACCACCCTAACTGAAGCTATAAAGGAAGCATTGTGGCCTAAAGATTTTGCAAAGGAGCTGAAACTTCAAGATCGAAGTATCACTGTTAAATGTGATAGTCAAAGTGCAATACATCTGTCTAAGAATCAACCTATCACGAGCGAACCAAACACATTGATGTTAGGCTACATTTTGTCAGAGGGGTAATCGAGCGTGGAAAAGTCCAAGTGTTGAAGGTTTCGACAGGGCTAATAAATAGCAAAAAAGAAAAAAGAATAAAATTATAGAAATTCTGACCAAAGAATTAGACCCCTTGTTACTCATATCATCACCCTCATACATCCATCTCCCTCATCTTTTTGCAAAAAGTCGTTCCACGGTGATAAAGTCTCATCTTGTGTGTTGGCCGAAGTTACAATAGTAACATTGAACCCTCAAATATGTTTGAAGATCTCGAAATGATCTTCCAGATCCGGGGAGAATTCACAACTTCTTACCAGTATTCCTTCTCTTACTAGCCTAACTTGATTCTTTATAAAAGACCAACGACAAAGATTTTCTACCTCCTGTAAGCTCGTTACGCTTAACGCCCACTTACTTAAAGACTCGTTGGTTTACGACAATTCCTAACATTTGATTGACGATTGTGAAAAAAGATCATAATGTTGCTGATATGATCACCAAGACGTTGTCCAGTTGCAAGTTTTTCCACTATATGTTATTGATAAAGCTGCATGAAGAAAGCTAGTTTGTTTCTTGTTGTTATAGAGTTTGTTCCAAGGTGGAAATTTGTGAGATATTTGAACAAATTATAGGTTTAGCATGTCGTCGAAGTCCGCTCACATGGATATTGTGTTATGGATCCAATTGTTTAAGTTAACATGTATCCCAAGTTAGCTTATAATGGGTAATTGTTAAAAACTACATTAAGTTAGTATGTTAGTTTTCTTATAAATAACATACTAGTCTCTCATCTTTTATATGAGGGGAAATAGGAAGATAAAACTCTAATTCAAAGCTGAGAGATGTTATTTGTTATTCTTGTATACTTGTAATCTCGTTTCAAGAGAAAAGAAAGAATAACAATTTATAACCAATCCTTGTTGTTATCCTTGGTTACCCTAAACCCTAATACTTGTGGGTTTCTTGATCATAAATAAATCTATTATACTTTATTTCTAAGGTATCCAATTCACAACAGTTTGTAATAAATATTTTTATTTTTTTTAAAAAAAATTATTGATTTATAAATATTAAAAATTTGCCTAAGAAAATAAAATATATTTATAATATGGTATGAGTTGTTTGAATTAAGATATATTTAGATAAAATTTATTTTATTAGGTTTGAATTTTTTTTTTAAAAGTTTCATGACTTGAAATTTAAAATTATTTTTTAATATTTATAAAATTAAAAACCAAAATTTGATTTTACTTTTAATTTTTTTCAAAACAAGATATCTCAACCAACCCCATCTTAGAATACTAGTTTAATAAACAGAATTATCAAAGTGAACTCACTAGTTCTTTGTTCAATCTTCCTATTATTAACAAAACTTAACAAACAATCATCCCTTTAACAAAGCTAGAACTTAAGTTGACAACTTATTTATTACAAACAAGGACTCACCTGGAAACTCATATGATAACTTGTCTATTGATAACTAAGCATGGAATATGAGAAATCTTATTCCACTCTTTTCCTCCATTTTTGTTGCAACTTTCCTCCAATAAAGGACACCTCTCGATGGTCAATACTGAAAGAGATAAAGGCAGTCCCTCTTCAGGCAAAGATTCAATTTTTCGACAGGAAGAAATCTTAAGGTTTTCAAGAGATGTCAGATGCTGAAGCCACTTTCCATCCAAGCATTTTACATCAAAAAGATTACATATGCATAAGAACACAATAGAATTCGGAAGCAACGGCACTTCCGTTTTCATAAGTGCATTCAAAAGATCTTCACCTCCAATGTCCAACCTTGTAAGACAAGTTAGCCTTTGCAAATTCCAATCACTGATGGAAGTTGTCCAAGAACTTCCTGAACTCAAGATCATACTTCGTAAATTGATAGGCAACCCTTCTTTTGCAAAAGACTCGAGATTTGGAAGACATTGAATGATCAATCCTTTAAGGCCTGTGAAAATATTGATAGGTTCTGGAAGCAAATTAAGCTTGTCACACATTGAAACATTTAAAGAGGTAAGGTTAGGAGCGGAGAATCCATCCGTGGAAAACGACTCAAGTTCGGGACAAAACGAAACATCTAATGTTTGAAGAAACAAGAGACTTGGGGTTGCGTTTTCTGCAATTGAGATGAGTTTTAGATGCTTGCAATGCCTAATTCTAAGACTTCTGAGCACCGGAAAAGAGCCTAAAGTAAAGGATGTCAACGAATGACAACTATTGCGTAGTTCCAATTCCTCAAATGATTTGTAACTGCATAAGGATTCATGAGGAAGGAACTCGAGATTCTCACAATCGCGTAAAGTGAGAGATCTCAGAGTTGTAGGTAAACCGTCTCTAGGGAAGGAAGCGGAGGAAGAAATTCCTGAGAGGGTTATGTCTAGAATGAAGGATGTGCAGTTAAGCTCCAATGATGAATGAAAGTTTGCTGGTATGTTTTCTGCGAGTTTCAACATTTGATTTGGAAACAATAGAGGACAGTTACATAATTCAAAAGTTGAGGAAGCTTGTTCTGCAGGTAAGGTTCCTTTGAGTTTAGGACAATCCTTTAGAGATAGATGTGACAGACTTGGAAAATTTGTAGTTGAATCTCCAATCAAGTTCCATTCCTCCCACTCTGGCATATCCTCGAAGCGCAAAATCTGCAAGGATGGAAATGGTTGAAATGAAGAGGAACTAGAACTGCTTCCATAGAATTCAGCACCGATAATCTTCAATGATTTCATACCGGAAATGTAGAGTTCTCTAAGACTAAGTAATTTTCCAAGTGGTGGAAGTGACCAACAATGATCACAATTCCTTATGCACAAGTGCACCATATTAGAAAATGAAGAATCACCTAACCAATTTGGAAAGCTGGTTCCTCCATAGAATTTTATGGTTAGTTTCTTCAAACTTGTAGGAGGTTGTAGCTGTTCAAGTACAAGTCTTTCAATTTGTGTATTAATAGTAGTACCATAATCCCATTCTAACGATAGCTCGGCGACTTTCTCTTTGCTTTTCAAGTTGGCTTGAAAAGCTTCAAAGGGATCAGTAACATTCTGTAGCTTTGAAATGGAAAGTTTTCCTTGTAGATGAGGAAATGCTTTTAGCTCTCCAATCTTCAAACCGTCTTGCGATTTGCTGACAGCAAAGGCTGACAAAGTTTGAAGATTTTGTAGTTTGACTATTTGTGCCGGCATGTTCTTCAAGTTAGTGCAGCCACTAATATCAAGGTGTCTTAGATTAATCAAATTTCCTATATCCTCAGGCAATTCAGTGAGTAACCAGCATTTGGACAGCAACAAAGTTTGCAGATTGTAGAGCTTGGATGTTTCATACGGTAATCTTTGAATTTTCGTGTTAGAAAGATCCAAGTATCGCAGGTGAATCAAGTTCCCGAGATAGTGAGGCAATTCGGTGATATTCACGTAGTGTGACAAGGACAATACCCGCAGCGGTCGTATTTCTGGTAACGAGTCATGTACTACCTTGTTTGATAAGAAAAATCGAGCATAATGATTTTCTGGCAGCCATTCTAGTCTTAGTGGTAAGGATATGAATGTGCGTAGACTTTTCGATCCTTTGAGGCCATCAAATTTATTGAAAGAGTCATACTTGCCTCTGTTGTACGACAAATGTCGTACTCTTTCAACACTTTCATGTAACTTTCGGTCCTCGTACCTTATGCAGTACGAAGATGAAACCATTGTAGCTAAATCATTGATGAGGTCATGTATTTTATAGCGTGCACGATCATTGACCGACGACCATCGATGTATCAGTGACCTTGATACTAGTTCATTAAAGTATTCATCGGCTACTTCTTCCAATGTTTTTTCACTTTTGAACTGATATACAAAACCTTCTGCAATCCATAGCTGAACTACCGTCTTTTTTTCTAAGATATAGTTCTTAGGAAAAATAGAACAATAAGCAAAACATCGCTTTAAAGGCGAAGGTAGATGATGATAACTCAATAGCAAAGCTGGAAGTACCTTAACATTTGGTAATTCCCAAATGTTACTTTTCAATACCTTGTTCCAACAACTTTCTGATAACTCGGGGCGAAGAAGACCTCCAAGTGCTACTGCAGCTAATGGTAAACCATCACACTTTTTCGCAATTTCCTTGCCAATAGCTTCGAGGTTCGTCCGGTTGCTACAATTATATGCTCCAAAGGCATGTTTGGAAAGTAAAGACCAGCAGTCTCCGCTCGCCAGAGGCATCAAATGGTGGATAGGGAAAGAAGTTTGCATTGCCTTTGCAACACTTTCATCTCGCGTGGTGACGATGATTCTACTTCCGATTTCTCCAGCACTAAAAATATCCATTAGATTATTCCAATCAACATAGCTACCATCCCAAATATCATCAAGTACAAGTAAAAATCTTCTATTTCTTAAGCTTTGCTGCAATTCGACCTGCAAAATGTTTAGATTGTTTGTGTCTACTGGTTTAAAAGTGATTGATTCAAGAATCACTTTAGTAACCCTGCAAACATCAAAATCTTTTGAAATATAAGCCCAAGCTTTTAGATCAAAATTAGCTTCTACTTGATGATCATTGTAAAGGAGTTTAGCCAGTGTTGTTTTTCCAAGTCCTCCCATACCTACAATGGAAATCACTTCTATTTTACTTCCACCGACACTTCCATCTTTTAACAACAAAAACTCTTTAAGTTCCTTTCTATCATCATCTCTACCGTAAATACAAGATTCATCAACCACAACAGAACTCGTAGGATTTCCATGCCAAACACTCTTGAAAACACCTTGTTTAAGTTGAAGAATATCTTTTTGCAAAGCAAAATGATCTAATCTTTGAAACAATTCATTTATTCTCGAATGAATCGCTTCCGGAAACCGTTCAAAAGGAGAAGAGAGAAAATTCATAACCTGATTAGCAACGGTTTGACTCCGACTCCGAGGACAACCTTCGATCTTGCACCGCAAAGCCTCGGTGTTGATCTCATCAAGCAGATCATCAGCATCAAAAACAGCATGTGTGAGTTCATCCAACCATTGTTTGACAGAAGGATTCGTGATTTGTTTCTCCTCAGCATCATTCAACACAGCTTGAAGACTCAAGAGTGTTATTTTCAGCTTATTGAGAAGTGAAATATCAAGTTCCTTGCTATGAAAGAAATCTAGAAACTCATGAGAAATGATTTTGTTTAGTAACACCTCTACAGAAGCTGAAAGGAATGCTTCTCCTACAAAAGCTGCAGCCATGTATGTATGTTTCTTCTTCACTACTAATTGGATGGATATAGTGAAGTGAAGAAACCATGAGATTCAATGGAAATAGAAGGACAGAAAGGTCAACAAAAGATTAATAGCATGTTTGATTTCACAAACTCTTTGATGTCACTTTCTACTGTCTACCAAAGTTGACTTGTTAATTATAATTTATAATACAAATATAAGATTATATCATTAATCAACATCATCACTTAATTAACTATAAAAATTAATCAATTATTTTATTTATAATTTATTAATTATTTTTACTATTTCATTAATCAACAAAATACATATCACTCACCACTTAAGACATTAACCACTCTCAAACATTAAATTAAGTAATTAGACGTTCACTCTTGTGATGTATGTAAATATTATATTGAATTAATATTTTATTAATTTATCATTAAAACTCATTGTAGAATAAACAAATAATTTAAAATTGAAACTATTAAATTTTGTAGTATAATAAAATAAATTACATTGATAATTTTAGTATAATATAAAGAAACTATTAATTTTTGGTGAAATTTATTAAACCATTAATAATAAAAAAATTATAATTATGAAAAGCAGCTTTACCAATAACTAGTTAATTAGTATAATGGGGATTAGTATGTAAAATGATATTTTTTTAGTGAAATTTGTAACACAAAAAAGAAGAAGAGATAATATAAATTAAATATCAATAACATTATAATAAACTATCAAATATCACTCAGTTCCATCCAGCTAAAAAAATCAAACAAAAAAAATATAAATAGGAAATTATAATCAAATTGTAGAAAAAATAAATAAAATATAGATAAAATATAAAAAATAACAACATATTTAAAGATTATCTTAAATTTATATGCAATTATCCAAGATGTGAATGTGAACTCTGTTCATCAATTTAGCATTGTATGCAGAGAAGTGTTTTACACTGTATTGAAGCTATTGTACGAGAAATGAAATATTTGAGTTTTATTACACTGTGTTGAATACTTATAAGTAAATGTATGAAGTATGTGTCCATTCGAATGTTTGAGATTCAAGGCAAAGTTGATTGCAAGAGATTTCACTCAAAAAGAAGTTGTCGACTTCAATGACGTGTTCTCTCCCGTTGTGAAGCACATGTCCATTTGAATGTTGCTTACCATGGTGACCATGGTGACATAGTTCGACCTTGAACTGGAACAGATGAATGTGAAGATTACGTTCTTGTATGGTGATCTTGATGAAACAATCCCGATGAGGCAACCTGAAGGGTATGTCGAAGAGGGGAAAAAAGAATATGTGTGAAAACTGAAGAGATCTTTATATGAGATGAAACAATCTCCTCGACAGTGGAATAGGAGATTCGACAAGTTCATGACACACATTAATTTCATCAGAAGTCAGTTTGACCACTGTGTTTATTTCCGATTTCGAACGGATAATTCATTTGTTATTTTATTAATTTATTATTAAAACTCATTGTAGAATAAACAAATAATTTAAAATTGAAATTAATAAATTTTGTAGTATAATAAAAAAAATACATTGATAATTTTAGTATAATATAAAGAAACTATTAATTTTTGGTGAAATTTATTAAACCATTAATAATAAAAAAATTATAATTATGAAAAGGAGCTTTACGAATCACTAGTTAGTATAATGGGGATTAGTGTGTTAAATGCTATTATTTTAGTGAAATTTGTAACATACAGAAAAAAAGAGATAATATAAATTAAATATTAATAATATTGGGTCTTTGGGTCTGTTTGTTTTAACTTTAAAAAAATGGATTTTTTTTCTTTGTATTTTTTAAAATGGATTTTGTAAAATCGTTGAAATTTTGCCAGCTATATACAATGTCACAACATCAATATCTGACAAGTTAATACGCATATACATAAATAAAGAACACAAAGAATTGTTAACCCAGTTCGGTGCAAATACACCTACTATGGGGGCTACCAAGCCATGAAAGAACTCCACTATCAGTAGTATCAATTCAAAGACCCTCAACAAACACCTACAGTTTGCAATCTTCTCACTTAATCACTACCCAATGCAAGTTATACATAGGAACTCTTATATATGAGACCCCTCCCACTCCCCCTCAATCACAACAATGATCTTAAACAATTCAAAAAAGACGAAAACACACTTCAAAACAATCCTTGACCTTGCTTCAAAGGTCCAGACAAGTACAAAACTCTTGCTTAAAAGCTTTGAGTGGACAAAATACAAATGGAAAACCTAATCCAAAACAATCATCAACAAGACAATTGTTTGGCTAACAAGAAAACTAAACACACACACAAAAACACTGAATGAACAACCTTATTTTCCACACCTTCAAATTAGGGTAATGCAGCCTTTTAGTAGAAACTTGAATGGGCATGAGTTTGCTGAACTTGCACAAATCAAATAATATATTTCCTAAAATAAAGGAGCAAAATAGCAACAAAAATATTCTGCTAAAATAACTTCAAGCTGAATCATTTTCCTTCTGATAAACTGTGTTAATTAAACATAACAAATCACACTTTTAATGACAGCAAAACGCGCGCACAAATAAGGATTCATCTAGGTTTTCAGGCCCGGTCAGAGATGTCATGACATCAGTCTTGACATCCTGATACAAACAGTTGCACACATAAAACTTCATATCTGCATAATACTTAAATCACATGTCATAGCATTACCTATGACATCCAAAAACAGAAATATGTTTTACTACAAAATATAGCCAATCTAAAACATCTACATTCGTTTTTCAAAATATTACAAGTTTTTTTATATTCAATTTTTTCTAAATAGCAAGACTAATTTTGACATCGTACAACATAAAAATACATTATTGATGATAAAAAAAATAATCGAAATCGTAATTTTTGAAAAAATTTGTATCTCAAAAATGATTTTTATGAAAATCTATTTGAAATAGTTTTAAAATTAAGTGATTTTTTGAAATTTTGATATCCAATTTTTTTTCCCGATAAAATGTTGAAATATCTAAAATAACATTTTAAGAATTCAAATCAAATTTTCATTTGAAGCTTTTATAAAAAAATTCTTTGTGAAATTTTTTTTCATAAAATTTTGTTACACTATAAAAATCATTTAAAAAAAAACAGGGCCTATAATAAACTATCAAATATCACTCAGTTTCATCCAACTAAAAAAATCAAACAGAAAAATAATAAATAAACAAAAAAATATAAATAAGAAATTATAATCGAATGGTACAAAAAATAAATAATATAAAAAATAACAACATATTTAAAGATTATCTTAAGTTTATATGCAATTTCTCCATATTAAAGATGTGAATGGGAACTCTGTTCTTCAATTATTGAAAGCTATTGTACGAGAAATGAAATGTTTGAGTTCTATTACACTCTGACGTAAAACATTAAATACTAACTGCTAACCAACTTTACTTAACAGAAGTGTTACCATCTATAATTCCTTCAACAAGAACTTGATTAGAATCTCGAGATTTAATGTAGTGTTTCTTAGGAAGGAATTAAAAGACAATGTTATTATCACTCGAGAACTTGGAAACAGATAATAAACTTCTAATTATAGACTGCACATGTAAGACTTGATGAGCATTAACTTATAGTTAGGATTGGTTTGAGAAACAATTTGTGTGGAACCTATTGACTTAATACAAAGAGTTTGACCATTACCAACATACACCTTGTTCTGTCCTACATATTTACGTTTGTTTTGTAATAAGGAAGCATAAGGTGTTAAGTGGTGAAAAGCACCTAAAAATCGACAAACCATGTCTGTGACTCCAACTATGTGTTTTGTAATAAGAAATAATAAGGTGTTAAGTGGTGAGAAACACCTGAATCGGTAAACCATGTTTGTGACTCCAACTCTGCAGGTAGCGAATATTCTTGAATGTAAGCCCTTGGTTTACTTGTGGTTGCCATCATTGCCACAGTCCGAGACTCTGTTGTAGCTTCTTGATTAGAACCACGAGCTGAAGTGGAAGGCTTTGCCGCATTTTGTGATTAAAGATTTGAATGAACACAAAAATATGTGAGGGAGAGCTGTTAGGATTCCCTTTTGTATCCTCAATGTCATACATACATATATTGCTAGGTCAATAAAAGAAGAAAGAAAAAAAACTAACTTTTTTTTTAACTTAATGAACAAGTTTTGCCTAAAAGAGAAATACATAAATAAATAAAAACAAAATTTGTATAAAAAGAAAAATAACAATAAATTACAATTAACTATATTTTAAAAAAATCTAAATTAATATTAAATTATAATTAAATTAATCCTAATTAAAATTAAATAATTATTTAACTAAAATTAAATAAAATTAAAATTAAAATTTGAGTAAACAAACGGGTATCAAAGTTCGCGAAAACTAAAAATGAACGCACCAAAATGATCAGCACAAAATATACGTATTGAAAAAAATACAGCGTTTGGTCAAATTTTGAAATGAATAAATCGATTAAAAGGCTGAGTTAATCAAAATGCGACTGAAAAAATTGCCGAAAAATTAAAATGAGCACAACATATTAAACTACACGAAATACAAATTAATATAACTCATGTCTGCAAGCTCAATTTTAAAACTTTTCGTCCACTGATTTTTTTGCACATTTGACTTTTAGTTTGACCAAATCGACTGTAAATCAACAAGTTTATTTTGACTGATAATCTGGTCATTATGTATGATGAAATACATGATACAATATGCAGATGATTTGATGAATAAAATGTTCGGGGTAAAATTTGGGGTATGACAGGTGACCCTATTTAAATAACCTTACCAGATGGCATAAGCTATAACAAACCTCGTGTCATTAGAGTGAAAGGTATTTAAATATTAAAATAATCGAAAATTATGCCCCTAAATGCAATGGCATACTAGATTATGGACATACTGACTCTTTTTTGTTGTAGTCTTTTTTTGGTATATGCAATGGATGATGATTCAAGATGAATGATGAGTATGATATGAGCAAAATATATGTCAACGACAATGGGACGAGACTCACTAGGGATGATATATATTGGGGATAAAAAAACGAAACTGGGAAACATTTGAAGTGATAGATCAGCGGGCTCAAAGCAACTAGCTGACACTGAGAATAACAACAAGAAAATATTCAAAATATCCAAAGTGATGGATTAACTGCTTCGGTGAGACGGGTTGACACTGAGGATAAGGAAGAAAAATTCACAATGATTGATCAACGGGCTCAAGGCGACCAGGTGACACTGAGAATAAAAAAGTATTCAAAGTGATAGATCAACGGCTCAAGGTGACCAACTGACACTAAGAATAACGACAAAATACTCAAAGTGATAGATCAGCGGCTAAGGTGACCAACTGAAACTGATAATAACAACAAGAAAATATTCAAAGTGATAGATCAACGTTTCAAGGTGACCAACTGACATTGAGAATAACATCAGTATATTCATCAGTAAAAATCCACATTTAACATCAGTATAACAACAAAATCATATTCAACATCAACATTCCTCACAATAACAATCAAATACATCATCTAACATCATTATATTCATCAAATCATCATAAAATCATCATCAAAACACAAAATCATCAATCAAACCATATACCCTAAAACTATACCTCAAATCCCCAACTCAATTCTCACATTACAATATCGAAATAGAATTATTCCCCATATATTAGGTTCCGTAATATTTTCGATGATCTCCTCGAAAATATTTCCAACCTTCAAGTTCTAGATTTTCCTCTTCTTTAGAGCTCTTCTCTCAAAGTGAGATCATTCCAATTGATCGTACAAAACTCAACTTACTCCCTTTTGTCACTCTTGCCCCTAAGATCTTAATAGACCTTCTCTAAAATACTCTCACTAATCTTCCACTAAAAGACCACACTACACTTATCCTCTAATTCCTCTTATATTATTTAATTTAATCTCAAATAATAAACTAAACCCATTATACCTAATATTAATAAAATATTAAGTCACCCTCAAAACTCCACAAAACATCAAATAATGTCATAAATCATCAAAATTCAAAAGAAACACATAAATTAAATTAAAAATTGACTTTAGGGTGTTACAACTCTCCCCCACTTAAGAATTTTCGTCCTCGAAAATGTACCTGAAGCAAACAACATCGGATACAATTCCTTCATCTAATCATCTCGCTCCCAAGTCCAACTATCACCAGCTAGTCCACCCTGCAATGCCTTCGTCAAATAAATCTTTTTATCTCTTAATCGCTTCATCTTTCTCTACCATCTATCCATACTGGCAAAACTTCCACAGTAAAATTATCTCTTACTCGAACATCATCCATTTGAATCACATGTGACAGATCTACAATGTATTTCCTCAGCTGTGACACATGAAACACATCATGCAAATTTGCAAGTGACGGTGGTAATTAAATCTGATATGCCACCTCTCTGATTCTTTGTGAAATATGATACGGTCCAATGAAACGTGGAGTGACCTTTCTGGACTTCAAAGCTCGTCTGACACCAATCACTGGAGTAACTCTCAAGAACACATGATCTACCTCTTGAAATTCAAGTGCTTTCCTCCTATTATCATGATAACTCTTCTGACGACTTTGCGACGTCTTCATTCTCTCTTGAATCGTCTTAATCTTTTCAGTCGTCTCCTGCACAACCTCGGGTCCGAGCATAACACTCTCACCTGATTCATACCAACACAACGGAGTCCTACACCGCCTCCCATACAATGATTTATACGGAGCCATACCAATGCTCGCATGAAAACTATTGTTATAAGTAAACTCAATCAACGACAAATGACTATCTCACGTACCTCCATGATCTAACACACAATCCCTCAGTAAATCTTCTAAAGATTGGATAGTTTGTTTTTTCTGATCGTTCGTCTGTGGATGATAAGCAGAACTCATCCTCAACTTAGTTCCCAAAGCATCTTGTAAAATCTTCCAAAATCTTGATGTAAACCATGGATCTCTATCCGACACGATACTCGACGGTATCCCATGCAACTTCATAATTTCATTGATATACATCTCTGTAAGCTTTGCCATGGAATGATTAATCTTCATCGGTAAGAAATGTGCCGACTTAGTTAATTGATCCACGATCGTAGAAATGGAATCATTTCCCTTCACCGTCTTCAGTAACCTTGTCACAAAATCCATAAAAATGCTATCTCACTTCCATTCTGGAATACTCAACGGTTGCATCGTACCTAAAGGCTTTTGATGCTCAACCTTTGATTTTTGACAAACCAAACACGCATACACAAACTCTGCAACATCTTTCTTCATGCCCAACCACCAAAATAGTTTATGCAAGTCATGATACATCTTAGTTGCGCCAGGATGAATACTCAATCTACTTCGGTGTCCTTCTTCATGAATACTCTTCTTCAACTCTGGAATATCAGGAACACACACACGATCCTGAAACCTCATCATACCATTTCATCAATTCAGAACTCTCCTTTGTTACCTTGTTTAATCAAAGTCATTTGATCAACCAACTTCAAGTCTAATTGTTGTCCTAAACGGATTTATTCCATAATATCATTCGTCAATTTCAGCATACCTAACTTCACACTCAGATGTAGTCTCACGCAACAAACTCATGTCTCTAAACTGTTCAATCATCTCAAATTCTTTCACCATCATCATCGACATATGCAAAGTCTTTCTACCTAAAGCGTCTGCAACCACATTAGCTTTACCAGGGTGGTAACTCAAATCAAAATCAAAGTCTTTTAACATCTTTAACCATCTCCTCTGCCTCATGTTTAGTTCCTTCTGATCAAACAAATATTTCAAACTCTTATGATCACTGAACACCTCAAACCTCGATCCAAACAGATAGTGTCTCCAAATCTTTAACACAAAAACCACGATCGTTAACTCTAAGTAATGGGTAGGATAGTTCCTCTCATGAACACGTAGTTGTCTAGGATGATAGACAACCACTTGACCATTCTGCATCAATACACCACCAAGACCCATCTTCGAAGCATCATAGTATACCACAAAGGATTCATTCGGATTCGAAAATATCAATACTGGAGCCGTCATTAACCTCTTCTTCAACTCAACAAAACTCTTCTCACACGCAAGATCCCACACATAAGCTTGACTCTTTCGAGTCAACTGAGTCAGAGGCAATGCCAACTTAGAAAAACCCTCTATAAACTTTCAGTAATAACCAGCCAAACCAAGGAAACTTATAACCTCTGTAGAAGACTTTAGAGTATCCCACTTTAACATACCATCAATCTTCTAAGGATCCACTAAAATCCCACCACTAGAAATCACATAGCCAAGGAACTCACTTCCTTCAACCAGAACTCACACTTCGACAACTTAGCATAAAGCTTCTCCTCTCTTAACACTTGTAATACAATCCTCAGGTGTCTTTCATGTTCTTCTATTGACTTTGAATAAATTAGGTTGTCATCAATAAAAACCACAACAAACTTATCCAAATACTCATGAAAAGTTTGATTCATATACTCCATGAATACACCAGGTGCATTAGATACACCAAAAGGCATCACAATATATTCATAATGACCATACCTCGTTCGGAAAGCTGTTTTCGGAATATCATCTGCTTTAACTCAAATCTGATGATAACCCGACCTCAAATCACTCTTGCTGAAAACACAAGCTCCCACCAACTGATCCATTAAATCATCAATCCTCGGAAGTGGATATTTATTCTTGATAATCAACTTATTCAATTGTCGATAATCGACACACAACCTCATACTACCATCCCTTTTCTTAACCAATAACACAGGAGCACCCCACGGAGAAACACTTGGATGAACAAATTTCTTCTCAAGAAGTTCTTCAAGTTTCTTCTTCAACTCACTCAATTCTGAAGCTAACATCCGATATGGAGCCATCGACATTGGACTAGTACCTGATACCAAATCCACAACAAACTCTACTTCACACTCTGGAGGAACATCACTAATGTCGTCCGAAAATACATCAAGAAATTCTCTGACAACAGGTAACTCAACCCTCACCTGTTCATGACCCACTTGTAACGCCACAAACAAAGCAAACATTTGGGCTTCATCTGCTAGAAGTTCATCCATTTGCTTCGCAGATAGAAACATCATCTCCCCGCCATCACCAAACTCTGGAAAATCTACCATTATTGTATAACAATTGATATGCATAAAATTGAACTCCATCCAGTTCATACCAAACACAACATCCATATGGCATAAAGGTAAACACACCAAATCCATCAAGAAATCCTTACCGTAAATGGTCAAAGGGCATTTCAAACATACACAGTTAGTCATAACTGAACCGTCAACAGGCATCTCAATCAACATATTACCATTCATACAGTCAAAGGGAAATTCAACTTGGTCACACACTCAATCGAAATAAACAAATGAGTAGCACCAGTATCAATTATAGCAACCAACTAAACATATTTAATAAAACAAGTACCTTTAATCAAGTTATCCTTCTTTTGAGCATCTGAGCCACTCAAAGCGAACACTCTACCAGTAGTCTGAGCAGCAGTAACAACCTTCTTTAATTTTTGACACTAAGTACTGATATGTCCCTCTTCACCGCAATGGAAACAAGTTGGCCCTGCATTGGGACACTCATCCTTCATGTGACCCTTTTTACCACATTTGTAGCATTTTATCACTGTAGTAGTGCACACATCAGATTTGTGACCTGCTTTACCACACTTATAACACTTGAGAGGAATGGAACCCGCTCCCCCACTTGGATTCTTCCCATCATTAACCTTCAATTTCCCCTTGTCAATTGGAGTCGCATAAGGCTTCCCTCGAGACCCTTGTCTTTCTTCTCACTCACCTGCTTATAGTGAGCAGATCGAGCTCAACTATCCTCATCATAGATCCTACTCTTATCCAAAAGCTCAACATACATGTGGATCTGTTGACACCCAATCTCTTGCTTGATTTCTGGTCTCAGCCCATTCTCAAACTTCAAACACTTACACAACTCAGTATCATCCTGATTATAGTGGGGATAAAACTTCACTAACCTTTCAAACTTGGCATCATAGTCTGCCAACGTCATATTCCCATGCTTCAACTCTAAGAACTCAACCTCTTTCTTGCCACAAGCATCTTCAGGAAAGTACTTACTCATAAATTCCCTCCTGAACACATTCCAAGTTATGGTAACTCCATCTCCTTCCAATCTCTGACGGGTATTATCCCACCAATCCCCAACCTCTTCATCCAGCATATGGGTGTCAAAATGCACCTTCTGAGCATCAGAGCATGTCATAGTCCTGAAAATCTTCTCAATTGCCTTCAGCCACTTATGCGCGTTCTCTGGTTCATGAGAACCCTCAAACTTAGGTGGATTATTCCTCTGGAAAACCCCCAACGCATGAAACTCATCACAAACATTGTTCAGCGTCAGCCTGAGTAAGTGCAGCTACCGCATCCGCAAGAGCATGATTCGAAGCCATTTTATAAATCACTAACAACGTCAGAAAACAACTCAACTTCAAAACACTCAAATGCAATAACCGACACGACTGACTACGACACGACATGACCGACAGACCGACCTGCTCTGATACCACTAATGTAACACCTTTTCTACCTCATCACAAGTATAATACATTTTAACCACAAAATCATAGTTTTTCTCATATAAAATGCATCACATTCTTCAAAAGTAACTCGAAACATCATATATCATCACGTTTGAGTCCTGTCCCGTAACACGGGGTAATAAAATCATGAAACACATTTGAATTACTTTTTGAACAAATACGTAGTGGAAAGCAAAACATTATCTTTTTATTTAAGATAAAACTTCATAATTTAATCCAAACATCGTTTAAAACAAAAGTGCTCAAAAGAAATAACATCTTAATTCAAGTAAACATAAACAACTTAAGCGAAAACCCATCCCGATGTTACTGGACACAGAGCATGACTCCACTTCTAGCTAACTCGACAACTCACTACCTCCGAGTTAAGCACGCACCGAGTTAACCTTGATTATCTGCAGGATGACATAATAGACCATCACCAGAAGGCAGACAGGGTGAGTAAATCCACATTCAATAAAGTAATATAAGAATAAGAATTTAAAAACATAACAACAATAATTCTATCACCACTAGCTCAATCATGTACAACGTCAATTACGTCACATCACAACAACAATCATCATAACTCATTTATACACAACATCAAGTACGTCTCATCATCACAAGAAATCAATGCAAATCATGCTATGTCATTTAGAATGATATGCAACCTCTTATTATGCATGTGGTACCGAAACATCCTCATGGATGGACACTAGGCCATCAACCCCCCCCCCCCTAAGGGAGCACATCATAACATCATATCACTTAAATCCTCACAATGGGATTGAAGCTACCAATAGATCGAAGTCCCCTCATAATTCAATGCCATGAATGCAAGACGCAATATACAAACATCATCCTCAAAACATCATAAACATTGCATCCACATTCATCATTAATCACCATTCCTCATACTCACTCATGCCATCATATTACATACTCATAGAGCATCATATTACTTACTCATCTAACATCATACCTCTATATCATATACTCATACTTCATAACTCAAGGAAAAATCAAATAATTATCATACATCATATAATCGCTAATTCTACTCATATAGCCTCTAAAACACACCATGCGACAACTCTACAACATCATAACAGCCTAAGACATAAACCACTTCAAGAAAACAATTTTTAGAATAAAAAATCATTTTTTTCAAAACTTTCCAGGTCTCGCTAAGCGAGACACATGGCTCGCTAAGCGCCCAGCTCACAGGTTGTGCTCGCTAAGTGAGTTTCGTGAATTCTGCAGATTTTCTGCGATTTTCATAATCCTTCTCCTGTGATAAATTCAGTAAAAACCCACATTTAACATTAGTATTGCAGCACGATCATATTCAACATCAACATTCCTCACAATAACAATCATATATATCATCTAACATCATTATATTCATCAAATCATCATCAAAACACAAAATCATAAATCAAACCCTATACCCTAAAACTATACCTCAAACCCCCAACTCTATTCTCACATTACAATACCGAAATATAATTACTCCCCATACCTTAGGTTCCGTAATCTTTTTGATAATCTCCTCGAAAATCTTTCCAACCTTCAAGTCCTAGCTTTTCCTCTTCTTCAGAGCTATTCTCCCAAAAGTGAGATTGTTCCAATTGATCGTACAAAACTCAACTTACTCCCTTTTGTCACTTCTGTCCCTAAGACCTCAATAGACATTTTCCAAAATACCCTCACTAATCCTCCACCAAAAAATCACACTACCCTTATCCTCTAATTCCTCTTATATTATTTAATTTAATCTCAAATAATAAACTAAATTCATTATACTTAATATCCTAATATTGATAAAATATTAATTCACCCTCAAAACTCCACAATACATCAAATAACTTCACAAATCATTAAAATTCACAAGAAACACATCAATTTAATTAAAAATTGACTTTGGGGTGTTACACACTGAGGTAGAACAAACGTCCCCGAGGGCACCGTAATAGCCTTAGCAGTGGAACAGTTTTCCTCGACCCTCAACCTCTTCCCCAGCGGAGAACCACCCACCGGAGTTATCCCTGGAGTAAAGCTGCTCGAGACGAAAAACCCTTCAAGGGTAGCCTGGTCCTTGACAGCTTTGACCGTGCTTTTGGGTCCCTTCTTCATATTTCCTTTGTTTGCCTTCACTAAGCGCTCACACATTTCGGCCATTTTAGCTGCAAAAAAAACAAAGATTAACAAGTCAGCTACCGGATAAATCCTCGGGCACAAAACTAAAAGAGATAAAAATCCACCTAAGATTAGCATCGCCGCTTCCTCATTCGGGAAGTTGAGCAACACCTTTACATTTATTAATCTAGCTTGGGTGGCTAGTTTTCCGCCAGGCCTAAGGAGGATATGCATGTCTGAATCTACAAGTTCTGAAGGGCGGAAGCTAGAAACGAAATTGAACATCACATTATACGACGTTGTGCCATCGGTGCAAAGATCCTCGGGTTTCGTTATATAATGTTCGCTGAGATGCTAAAAGTGGACATCCACTCACTCCAACGAGAAATGGACCACCAGCCTCTCCTCGTTGTCGACAACCTCTCTATCATAAAGCGAATCCTTGGCCGCATGCGGGATTGGCTGAATGATGTAGAAACGACACTTGAAATCGTGAACATAATCCATATATGCTTTAAAAAGCCTGCTCGCTTGCTTCAACGACACCCAACTGTGTCGGCCATCCTGAGACTTCTTTTGAAGATGGAAGATCCAAAAGATCAAACTGACAGTCACACCTATCTCCAAGTAACGACACACCAACTCGAAGGCCCTTATGAACGACAGGGCATTTGGATGCAGCTGAGAAGGCGCAAACTCGAGATGGGTGAAAACCACTTCCTGGAAGTCCATGAAGGGCAAACGGTACTCAGCCTCGCGAAACACGAACTCGTACATAGGAAATGGAAGGGCAGGAAAACGCGAGCGAATCCTCTGATCAGACTTCAGAGGTAAAGCTCGCCAGTTTACGAGATCCCTTTCTTCCTCTTCTCAATTTTACCTCACGCATCTGAAGCGTTTACGGTGAACTGAGACGCCGTCTCAAGCGGCTCGTCCATAATCCACAGTTTTTCAGTAGCGGGGACGTCCACGATTCCAGTAGCGTCACCCGAAGGGTTATCCTCGACTCTTTATGCGAGTTTCTGGCTCCTTTCACATGAACAACAAAGGAAACATATTGAATTCGACGATCTCAAATCCACTGCAAATCAAGTGAAAGGGCTTCGATAAGAACAAAGACGTCCCCCCAGATCAACCCCTTGACCTAGGAAAGCATTACGGGAACAAAACCGACATGACAGACTCATCCTCGCTAAGAGAAAAATTACTCTCAAACTGAAGTCTATTGGGGATAAGCCCCCTACATTAACCACCAGCTACGACGACCCAATTCCCGTTCAACTAACACTAAATCATCCTAACCAGAATCTAGCATGGATCTAACATTAACCTATTTATCTTCCGAAACTAACCCTAGTTCTTCATGAGATTCATACACATTTGATGAACATTCATCAAAATTTTCTGAAATTCATAGGAATCCCCATAAATGGTTAAGATCCCATGAACTTCATGAGAAATTGATGAATGTTCATCCATCAAAACTGCAAAATGAAAGGAAGAATATGAAGCTTAACTTGATCCATGGAAGAATTCTAGGAAGATGACAACGAGGACGATGAAGTTCCGGTGAGAGGTTGCAGAGAGAAAGTTTCACGGCGAGAGGAAGAGTTCGTGCGAAATGATCAAATGAATTTCTTCTCCCCATTTTTATAATGCCATAAGCTCGCGTGGGGAATCACAAAGGCTAAGTAATTATTACCCAGGGCTAGCCCCCAGGTGTCATAAATAAATTACGAAGCTTTCCAAAACGTGTCACTAAAGCCACAAGCATTTTATCTTCTCAAAACATAATCTTATTCCAATGTGTGTATGTCTCCCTCATGCGGACAACTGCCCGATATAGTAACCAAAGCCAAAGGGAACACATGCTCGTAACATTTATGGAAAAGTTACGTCGACTTGGGTCCTCGACACATTAAGTCATTATCCTCGCTCGAGCACAATAACTTGGGGGCTCCTGTTCTGGACTGACCTAGCAAGTGCCACACGCCAAATTGAGGCCTAATCCAGTTTTCGTCTGGGCATAAGCCCAATAAGTGACTAAGCGAAGATATGATTGTTGTAAAAGAGAACCGTTGGCATATAGCCGTTGGGGATCTCCCTACACGCGCCATAAAGCCTTTCACGCGACCAACTGCCCTCCGAATCTACAGGAGGCAGTTATGCTCAGTCAAAGGTTACGCGCCCACAATCCACGTGCATGTGCCCTCATAAATCCCCTCCATCTTTGGAGGACCAGATATGCAATTCTAATCACTCAATCTTTCTCACACTTTAGTTTGTTCCACACTGAAACTTACTTGAGCGTTGGAGTACCTTGCAGGTATATCACCCCATCTCCTACAAGCACCATCATAGTCCCAGTCGAAGACCACGACGACCCGTCCGAATCATTTATGTACAAGTAGTAAGACATTTTTACACACACAATCAATTAAAATATCTACAATTGTCATGTAATATTATTATTTTTAAAATAAAAATATATTTTATTCTGATAGATGATTATGATTGATTGACAATGTAATATTTTATATTATCAGTACATTTTCTTTACTTCTTAAATAAGTTTGATTTTTTTACTCAATTAAATTAATTTAATTAAAATATAAATCCTTATTATTATTTATTCATGTTACTTAATTATATGTGAAGTGATTATAAAAAAAATGATTTTTAAATAGTGTAACTTTCCTCATGTTACTTAATTATATGTGAAGTGATTATAAAAAAAATGATTTTTAAATAGTGTAACTTTCCTCATGTTACTTAATTATATGTGAAATGATTATCGAAAAAATGATTTTTAAATACTCCAGTTCATGGATTATGGATTTAATGAGGTAGTGAGAAGTAACTTTCCCATTTTAAAATCGAAAGTGCCCAAATGTTGCAAAGTGGATGTGTTATGGAATAAGGCACTCATTGGTACATTCCATAAAACGCGGATCGCCACATAGATAATCCTCACCCGTAGATATATTCCAATCGAACCGTCATAATTTCTTTATTTTAAAAATCGCACGAGGATCGCCACGGTGTTCTAAACACTACTATAGTTTATATAACCTTGCCAACAAATCTTGATTTCTCAAGTAATCACAACTCATCAACATCCGATTTCAACCAAGCACCGAACTCACAGCAAGAAAGTAGTGTTCGAAAAGCAATATGGCCGGAGGAAGGAAAGGAGGAGGACCAAGGAAGAAGTCGGTCACCAGATCTGTTAAAGCTGGACTTCAATTTCCCGTCGGAAGAATCGGTCGATTCTTGAAGAAAGGTAGATATGCTCAACGTGTTGGTACTGGTGCTCCTGTTTACTTGGCTGCAGTTCTAGAATATCTTGCTGCTGAGGTAAATTTCAATTCATGTATTTATCATTCTTAATTGATTTCAATCAAGAGTTTTGAATTTGAAACCCTAATTTTGAAATTTGTGAATGTTCAGGTTCTTGAGTTGGCTGGAAATGCAGCACGTGACAACAAGAAGAAAACAATCAGTCCAAGACATTTGTTGTTGGCTATTAGGAATGATGAAGAGCTTGGAAAATTGCTAGCTGGTGTTACCATTGCTCATGGTGGTGTTCTTCCTAACATCAACCCTGTGCTTTTGCCCAAGAGGAATGAAAATGCTGCTGCCAGTACTCCCAAGTCTCCATCCAAGAAAGCTGCCAAATCTCCAAAGAAGGCTTAGTTTAGTTTTTCGGATTTGTGTGTATAAGTGAGCTCTAGGTCTTTCTTATGAAACATAATGATTTATCGCTTTTGAAGAAAATGTAGTTCTATTTGACTGTCTCTGATTAAGTATTAATATGTTTAATTCAGTTGAAACAACTTGCTTCAACTGTTTTGTTTCCGCCTATATATGAGTCATTAATGTTTTTTTTTTTAATTTTAATTTTTTTTTTTTATGTTGTCTTTTCAAAGATGGAAGATAGAGGCAACTTACATCTTTTATAGATGGACGATTGTTATTTTAACTTACTTAATCTATGCCTTTAATAAATACCAATTGTGATTTTACAGTATTAGTGGTTCTCTTGGTTGTCCTCTTGAGGCTCCATCTTTTGCCTTGTATTCATAGATGGTGTTTCATGCTTATTGCCTTTGTGAATTAGGGTTTGCTACTTGTTTAATATCATCTAACTAAAATACCAAAAATTTTGTGTTCATTTAATATCATCTACCTAAAATACCAAAAATTTTGTGTTCATTTAAGTGTACAAGATTGGATTGAGAAGCTCATGGTTTCAAGTCAAGGCAAGTGGGAATTTAAGAGTTATGATACAAAATTAAGGTTCATGACCCGTACATGTTGTGGCATGAGGGGTCTCATTTAGGTCAAGAAAGATTCAAAGTTGTCTCATTGGTTCAATAATGGTTCATGTGTTTATTTCCATTCTATTTCATCCAATCTTCTAGATATCCTTATGATCATTTAAGTTTCAATTAAGATATCTTCATTTGGTACTCAAATGTTCATCATTGTGCCATTGGATTCAAGAAAACATCAAAAATCACAAGTAAGTGCATGGTTGGTGACCTAATATTCAAGTATGGTATCCCACTTGGTCCAAACACCATAAATTTCTCATTTCTCAAAATTTTTGAAATCCACTTTGAGTCAAATATCACAAATGAACTCGTTTACAACTTTGCTTCAAGGTTGAGGAATCAATTCAACCTCTAAGGTTCTCAATTTTGGAAGGGACCAAATTGTCAAAAATGCCCAAAACTATGTCATGACTCTCACTTTCCACTCATGTTATTTCCAACTTAAGCATCCATTTACTCTAATTCTTTGTACCTTTTGTTAAGCTCATGGAAAGGTTCATTTGGCTCAACTTTGGCTCAAAATGCACGGGGTAATCAAAATTTATTCAAGCATGAACTTGGAGGTCAACTGACCAATCATGGCCAACTTGGTTCGACCTAATGTCTGATTGATCAAACCAGGTCACAACAAAAACTTCCAATCTATGCTATTTTCAACTCAAGCCATATTTTTGTGTGATTATTTATGCTTTTGATTCGGTGCAACAAGGTGATCATTTGGCGCAAACAACTTTCCAAAACACACAGGGGAATTTCATTTGGCCTAACTTCAAACATGGTGCCATGAACTTTGGCTCTCATGCAAACATCAAATGGAAAATTCACTAAAAACTTCAATTGGGACCACTAGGCACATGTACTTTCATTTGAATGAGCAAAAACGATAGAAAACACGTCATTTTGACATTGCCATATCTCTGAATCACACTTTCCATCACCTCGCTCACACGGATTGCAAAATAAAAAATCTCAACCCTAATTCACACGAGTTTGCCTCCATTTCACACATACCATGACCTCCTTCAGCTTCCTATAAATAATGGACTATTTTCCCTTCATTTCCAAGCTTTAGAAAGACAAAACCTTTGTTACACTTGAGTATGATACCTTAAAAAACAAGTTACCATTTCCTTGATTCAAGCTTGTTTTGCTTCATTTTTCCGCCCAAAATCACGCATCGATGTCATCTAAAGCTAATTGAACCATTGCATGAAGCTCCTTGAATCAAGTTCACCATTGTTGACCTTCGAATCCTGAAATGAACAGGTTGAAATTCGTAAATTCCTTGAGTAAAAATGTTATCAGTCTCTTCGTCTTGATTCACTAATTGTTTCCCTTTTATTACATTGCATTTATCTTTCGAATTCAACATTTAATTTTATTTTGAAGAACTAGGGTTCTATGTGTTCTTGAGAAAACATTATTTGCTTAGAGTCAATCAATGGCTCTGAAGCAAAGAGACATGAACCATGAGGTTTTAGGAAACCGAATCCATGTTGAGTTCATGATTTTACAGTAATTGAAGGAAGGTTGAAGACGAAGATGATTCGCGCGTTTTGGTGCCAAACATTTGAATTCGTCCAATCCCATCCAGACACACGTGCAAGACATTAGAACAATTTTTTCTTTATTATTTTTATTTTTATTTTAATTTTCTTTCTGATTTAATTTTGAATGATTTTAAACTCTTTATCCCATTTTTTTTTACGAAAAATCCATAAACATATTTTGCATCTCACATATTTTTTTCTTAATTTTCAAAATCATTTTAGCATCTATTACTTTTCGTTGTTTAATTTTATTTTAAATTTTAATTTTCTTTTTAATAAACTCAAAAAATACTTTAAAATACGATTAGAAATGCGTGTCACGAGTCTTAAGTGGTGGATGAGTGAGAATGAAGCTTTCCTACCCTCACTCTGAGTATTTTGGACACAAGACGCTTGACTTGGTTGTTTGAAATATTTACCTCTACCCATAGTCTTTAGTGAAATTCGAATAAAAACAATCTCTTTTCAAATCATTAAAATCAATATCAACTCATCAAACTCTTTTTTTTGCGCCTAAGGGCATCATCCATAAAACCCCCTTTCAAGGTAAAATCAACCAACACACATTTATTTTCTATCCCGAACTACAAAGCTCTGATTTTCTTATTGCACTATAAGGATACGTAGGCACGAGTACGATGGATGTGAGGGGTGATAATACCTTTCCCTTGCATAACAAACTTTTGAACCCGATTTTTGTTGTGAGACAATTTTATTCACCTTTAGGGGGTTATCGATATTTTTCCTTTCTTCAGAAAAAATAAAGTTCGGTGACGACTTTGTACATTTTTCACACAGCGACAACTGCCGACTCTGTTGGGAATACTTCCTTAAGCAAGTCAAGCCTAGTCTAGGTTGTCTTCTTTGCATGTTTGGGCGTTTTTATTTATTATTTGTTTGCTTTATTTATTGCCTCCCCTTTTGTTTTAATTACATGTATCTTATATGTTATTTGGATCCATAATGTTGTGGTATCAAATGTATACTTTGATTTCAAACCTTGAGGGAATGACTCTCCACCCGAGTCTAGAGTGCAAACATGAGATAAGATGAGGTTGAGTAGTATGAGCTCCCGAGAATCTTTTCTCGTAAGAGTCGATATGAGAACCTCACTTAGAGTACATTGTATCTGAAGATATTGATGACCGACAAGCTTTTTTTGTAAGTGATCAATGTTTTCATTGAGATCCAACACTCTAACGAACTTAGTATTAGCTCGAGCCATTGGCCGATTAGGAATGATGGTCGTGGAATATGGGTTCTCGGGAAGCTTTTCTCGTGTGGATCGATACAAAGATCTCACTCATAATAGACTTTCTTGATGCAGTTATCGCAAAACTCGCCACCAAACACGACTTTAACGCCATCAATTTCCTCTCATTCTTCTGTCGCCGTGTAGACAAGGATTTTCGACGCCATGAAATCAGAATCTAAAACAACATTTTGATCAGGGAATACAATGTTTTCAGGGGTTAATTTCGACTAACGAAATGTGAAGAACGTTTTCGACGTCTTCGACAAAGATAGGAAATGATGATGTTTCGACAACTTCAATGAGGCTAGTTGAAGGTGGCAAAGGCTAGTTGAAGGTGGCAAAGGCTAGTTGAAGGTGTCAAAGGCTGGTCTTCGACGAGTTCGACAACTTTGAGAAGACGTGTTGTTTCGACGCAGGCGCTGAAATTTAAAATTTAAAGATGAAAAACATTTGACAGAAGGGACACGTGGAAGAATTTGATAGAAAAAGACATGCCGAAGGCCAAGTGTTGTAATCGTAGGATTTTTCCGTTAGGGGCAGTTATTTAGTTTGTGTATAAATAGAGCAATTCTTGTCAGATTTGTGGGTGAAAATCCATTTGTACAAATTCTTATAAATAACTCAAAGTACCCGTGTGAGAGAAAATAATGTAATTCTAGAAAAATGTACGTGTGACACCATCTTTATTTCTTCAAGTTTAATAAATTCCAAGTTATTTAACATCTTTGCACTTTTACAATTCAATCAATTTACAAGTTCTTTCTATTTCGACAGTCTTTACTTGTTATGGTCAATTACTTTATACATTTTTAGAATTTATTTCCTTTAAGTTTTGCCAAGTTATTTTACTTTTGTTCTTGGTTTTGGTTCTATGAATCATACAAACATACGTAGGAAACTTAATAAAAGTAAAACCATAAAATTATCAGAAATCATCACTTTTGACCAAATAAATTCGCACTTATATCCTAGGATTTGTATGGTTGATCCTGCAAGTAAACTAGTTTAACGTTAAATTAGAAACCAGAGGTTGTTCGTCGGAAAACACCAGCGAACAAATTGGCACGCCCAGTGGGACATTAATGCGAAAAATATTCATAACAACTCTTAGTCAAAAAGGTTTTAATTCGTTGCATGATTCTAAGAAGCGGTAAACTAGCCGTAACCGACGTAGAAAGACCTAAAAGAACAAGAGTGAGAAGAATGGCGAATCCGCCAAATAGTCAAAACGAAAATACTACGGTGCTTAACCCTACTCCTTCGACAAGAGAAAATACAAGGTAAATCTCAGTATCAGAGGCCATACCTTCGTCATCAGGTTCAACACATGTGTTTGCTGTGTCTTCAAAGTGCGCCTATTGGCATGAGCTATGATAAGATACATGCTTGTCCAAACGATTGCGTTTTGTTTCGAAATGAATATGCATCGTTAACTGAGTGCCCTAAATGCGGTTTGTCTCGATATAAGAAAAAAATGTCTCCAACAAAAGTCCTATGGTATTTTCCTATAATTCCGAGATTTAGGCACATGTTTCGTAGTGAAATCGATGCAAGACACCTAACTTGGCATGCAGATGAAAGAATTATTGATGGAAAGTATCGACATCCGGCTGATTCACCACAGTGGTCGAAAATTGATAATGATTGTCCTGGATTTGGAGAAGAAGCAAGAAACCTCTGTTTGGTATTATCTACTGATGGAATGAACCCGCATGATCTTCAAAGTATCTCACATACCACATGACCTGTGATTCTTATGATTTATAACCTACCTCCATGGCTATGTATGAAGCGTAAGTACATGATGTTATCTATGGGCCTAAATAACCAGGAAATGACATAGACGTATATTTGACACCTTTGATCGAAGATTTAAAGATTTTGTGGGAGAACGGTGTGGAGGTTTGTGATGGATATAGGAAAGAAAGTTTCAATTTGAGGGCGATGTTGTTTGGCACAATTAATGATTTTCCAGCATACGAGAATCTATCTGGGTATACCATTAAAGGTCAACGTGCGTGTCCTGTTTGTGAAGATGAACCAATACGATTCGATTAGAACTTTATCAGAAGAATGTGTTTCCCGGTCATCATAGATTCTTACATTCTAAACATCACTACCGTGGGTGGAGAAAAGCATTCAATGGAGACACTGAACTGCGTAAAGCTCCACCCGCATTGTCAGGTGACTAAGTTTTTGAAAAGGTGAAAGATGTGCATACTGATTTTGGCAAGCCTTTTGCATATAAGGCTGTCAAAGGTGGGTGGAAGAAGAGTTAGATATTTTTTGAATTGCCATATTGGAAGTCTTTGTACGTGAGACATTTTCTCGATGTTATGTATATTGAAAAAAATGTATTTGAAAATGTTATCGGTATGTTACTCAATATAAAAGAAAAGTCTAAGGATTGCCTTAAATCAAGGGAGGACATGTTAAAAATGGGAATGAGAACTGAATTAGCACCCGTGAAGAAAGGAAGACGAGCATATCTACCACCTGCTACTTTTACTCTATCTAGAAAGGAGAAAAAAATTGTGTAAGTTTCTGAATGAAGTTAAGGTTCCAGAAGGATACTCTTCAGATATTAGAAGAATTGTGTCTATGAAAGACCTCAAGTTGAAGAGTTTGAAGACACGTGATTACCATGTTATAATGGAACATTTTATACCAATAGGTATACGTTCTATTTTTCCAAAAAAAGTAAGAAGTACCATAACTAAATTGTGTTTTTTCTTTAGGTCAATTTGTAGTAAGGTGATCGATCCCGAGATCTTACCAACACTACAAAAAGAGATAGTAATTACCTTGTGTGAGATTGAAATGTATTTTCCTCCCTCTTTTTTTGACATAATGGTACATTTAGTTGTTCATCTTGTGAAAGAGACACAATTGTGAGGACCAGCTTATTGAGATGGATGTACCCTACTGAACGGTATATGAAAATATTAAAAGGGTGCGTGAAAAACCGAAGTTGACCAGAGGGTTGTATTGTTGAACGTTACATTGTTGAATAAACTGTTGAGTTTTGTATTGAATATTTGTCCAACATTCAATCGATTGGACTCCCCAAAGCTTATATTTTTGAAAAAAAGGAAGGTAAAAAATTAATTGGAAATAAAATTGTGACAGTATCAAGGGATGAACAGGAACAAGTGCATTTGTATATTTTGCACAATGATAATGAGGTTGAGCCATATGTTGAAATGCACAAGGATGTACTCCAAAGGTTAAATTCGAACATAAATGAAAATTGGATAGTACGAGAGCACACTCAAAGTTTCATACAATGGTTAAAGGATCATATTTATTCGAAGCGCTCTTCAGATCCTGCTTCGGTAACAGAAAGGTTGAGATGTTTATATGGTCCAAGTTTGCATGTGTTTTCTCATAGGGTATACACAATTAATGGATACACATTTTATACCAAAGAACAAAATGATATGAGTATTATGCAAAATAGTGGTGTCACCGTGCTAGCTGAAGCAATGCATATATCAAGTATGAAGGGCTTAAACCCAAATATGCAAATTTGTCATATTTTGGAGTTATTGAGCACATTTGGGTGTTTGATTATGAGAAGTTTCAGATTCCCATCTTTGGTTGCAAGTGGGTAAATAGTAGTGGCATACGAATGGATAAGTCTGGAATTTTGGGAGCATACTTAGTCGAGCATTAGATGTCCGTGAGTATTCGGGTCGGGTGCGGGTAAGGGATTTGGGATCACTCCGACCTCCTTGAGTATTAAAAAAGGAAAGGCTCCTAGTAACAAAGAACTTAAGCTAAAATTGGAAGCACTGGAAGCTGAAGTTTGTGAATTAAGAAGAGAAAAAGAAAGTAGCGCTTCAACATGTTTTAAAGATGGTTCAGACAAAGACAATATAAATAGTAAGTTTCAACCGAATATTTCAGAGGTAATTATATTTATTTTTATGAAATTAAATTATTAGCTTAAATTATATTAATTGACATATATACACATTAACAATGTCATATTTATTATTTGTTTTAGGGCATTTCCCTTTGTCGGTTATACTTATCGTCACCGACATATCGGATGGTTGGCAAGGAAAAATTGTATAACATTGATGATCAATCACTTCACAATAACCCCTTCCCTCCTGGGTGTTTGAAAGTATCGGTTGAAATTTCTGTAGAACCGAATGCATTATTACCATATCTCGACGATGCTTCGGATGTAACAACGGTGGAACAAGCAATAGGTTCGTTTGTTGTATGGTCGACAAGCCTCATTAGCGTCGGATATGAGGTATGCTTAATTAAAACCATTATGATCCTTTGTTAACCTTAATGTGAAATTTTTTATACGCATTTTACTAACATTTTTTACATGGTAATTTTAATTAGACTCCAACAAGATCCAAAGGAAAATCCAAGGGGATTCCGCGGCATACCGAATCCGTTGTTTCAAAAAAAGAGGTACATCACATTTTTACGCGCATTTCTACAAGTATATGAACCTTTGTTAACCATAATGTGTAGATTCAATGTTAAATTCGTGATCTTATACTTCATATAACTAATTATATGATATGTAGCTTCATGGTAAGGAGATTAGTAATGTATCCACACAAAAATAGATTGGTGTTAAGAAGACCGCAGCTAAAAAAAAACCTACCTCCAAGTATAGGTCGTGCCTTCATACGTTTCTAGAATTGACAGATATTCCGACCGGAGGTATTCGTCTTATACATATGGAGGAAGGTATTTTTAGCTTTGAATATGAATAATCAATTGGTAATGACGAATTTATGCAAGTTTTTCGTCATGAAGAATTAGACGTCAATGTTGTCAAGACATACATGGGGTATATCCGATCTACTTTGTTATATTAATTGCATAACTTATTTTATTTATGTTTCAAATGAATAGACTAATGTTAATGATGTTTTCATTTAAGGTTTTTGTATGACAAAGTGATGCACCCAATTGGATTGGACGAAAGATTTGCATTCTTAAGCCCCGCGGCCGTTAACTTAAGTTTAATCTTAAGTAAATCAGATGAGGTCATGGTGTACGTACGCAACCTCTTCATGGCCAACAAAGATACTGAAAATTTGTTCTTTATACCGTTTAATACCAGGTTAGATTTTCATTCTAAATTCATCTATTATATTTTTTTTTGTATTTTGACGTCGTGTAGAAAGTTTCCATCTAACATTTGTTTAATCTTACAATGTATATTGGTTGTTGGTCGCAATTAATCCTATAAGAGAATTTGTTTATTATCTTGACTTGTTAGGAAATGATTGGACAACATACCCGGATATGAAGAACATGATTGACACGTAAGCGAGATTGTTCTAAATATTCATGTGTGTATTTATGTGAATTGTTCTAAATTTTTATTTATATTTTATTAGCATTCTACAAGTTTTTCGAGCCCAACGAGATATCCAAGTATCAAAGAGGAGAGCCAACAACATTACATAGATAAAAGTGATGGTATGTTAATTATCACATTTTTTATTATATTAGTGATGATACTTGATAAAACTTAGGATTTATCCAGATTTTCTTTTCATGTGTAGTGTCCTCAGCAACGTAATGGTATAGATTGCGGATATTTCATGTTGATGTTTATGAAAGAAACTCTTTTTTTTTTACCGATTAGATATTCCAAACGATGTATGTATTTCTAACTTATGATTTATTTTAATATTTAACACATATTTCTCATATAATTAAATAGTTGAAACTAAATCAAACTATGTTATATTATTATGTAGTACTTTGATGAATTCAAGTGTGCATGTTATTCAAGAGATCATTTGGAAGAAATTAAAGAGGATTGATGTCAATTCATTGTGGAGCTCAGAGTGTTAAGGTATATTGGACTCTTACTTTAATTGATGAAAATTTTGAGTATGTGTATGTAACTATAGACATATTGATTATGATTTGTTTTAATTGATCAATTATTATATTTTTGTGTTGTTTCAGGTGATAGTATAGTTGGATGAAAATGTATAGCTCAGAGTGTTATCAAATTTTTGTTTATGTAGATTTTATTTGAATAACTATGTTGTAATAATTATGTTTATGTAGTTGGATGAAAATGATTTGTAATAACTATGTTGTATATTTAAATTGGTGCGTAAATTGGTACGTTTGTATAAATTGTTTCGTAGATATTTGTTTGAAAATCCGATTGTTTTGTATATATAAATCGGTACGGTTAAATAGGCAAATTTGGTGCAAATTCTGGTTGGAATGAACAGGTACAAATTCTGGTTTAAAAACCAGGTGAAAAATGTGGATGCAAAACAGATGTCTATAATTTGGCAAATCCAGACAATGTTTTTTAAAGAAAATTATTTTAAAAATTTTGTATACCTTAGACAACGCTTCAACAAAAAGCGTTGTCTAAGGTGGGGTTTAGAAAGCGCTTTCACTAAAAGCGCTGTCTAAGGTGAGGTTTAGACAACGCTTTTAGTGAAAACGCTGTCTAAGGTATACCATAAAAAAAGAGATGTCTAAGGTATAATAAAAAAAGGCAAAAAACGCTATCTAAAGTGAGATTTAAAAAGCGCTTTTGACAATAAAAGTGTTGTATAAAGCCCCTTTAGACAACGCTTTTGACATTAATCAAAACGTTGTCTAAACCTTTAGCAGCGCAGCGCTGTCTAAGGGCAAAAAAATGATGTCTAAAGTCTTGTTTGGCATAGTGCGCATCGGACAGAGAGGTATCCGAGCAGGAACTACCTTTGGCTGAATCTGGATGACTTCCCCGTGTGTCGGGCAGAAATCTGAAAGGAGCCGAGAAATTCGACCACTGATAATCGTAGTCGACAAGTCTTCGTCGGCTGGAGACCTAAAACCAATATATTCCTTTAACATTGAACTATTGAACCGTCCTGAATGCAAGAGTGAATTGAATCAAGTCTAGTCATTGAGACAAGTATTATCCATAAAAATAATCATAAATATGTGTTTGTATTCATAGTACTTTTTGATGATAAGACTCTAGGTTTTATAGATATTTTACATTTTCAATAAATTAGCCGTTATACTTTTTTTGATGAATTTGTATTTTCAAGGAAAAAAATCTTTTTTTAACCATTTTTTGTTTTTGTTTTAGTTACACAGACAGTATTAATATGTTAATTGTTAATTTATTAATTTATGTTAAAGGTGAGAATCAAGCACAAAGTCATTTTTATAATTTCACTCCTTAATTTTTCCACCTCACCCACCAAGCCAACTATTTTTCTCATCTCAAGTTAGTCTTCATGTAACCCAAAATGTGATAGTAATTGAGATGAGAAGATGCAAAAGAAAAAAAAGTGAAAAAAAGTTGTTGTAAGGAGATCTAATTCATTTCTCTAAAATCAAATTAAATTTTTAGAAGCAATAATTTGGACCATTTTATCTTAATTATATGACCATGATGCAAGATTTAATTTTTTTAATGTGATTATGTGATTTTAAATTTGAACGGTCATATTTTAATCAAACAATTTCATTTATAAAAGACCCAATGGTTGGATTTCATTATTCTACTTTGAAAATATAAATTAGTCAAACAATTCAAATGGATATATATTAATCAAATGTCTCATAAAATAAAACTTTTGAAAATGTTTTTTCAAAATTTAATATAATCTTTAAATCTAGACTATTTAATTTTAATCAAACAATCATAATTTATCTAAATATCTTAATTCATATGTCTCTTTGACTCGTATGTTAGAGAATTCGAGTCCCCATAATTTTATTAGCCAACCAATATTTTATTTGTCTGGACCAGAATCCTTATCACTATATAAACTCTCTCATTGTCATTTCCTATTCACCATTTTTACTAAAACATTTCATCCTTTGCTTCTCTTTCTCTTCAAGTTTTATTCAAAATCAAGTTTCAACGAGGACAATTGCAATGGTAATAATGTATACCTATTTCAATTATAATGTCAAGTTAAATTCTTCGTATTAATTTTCTTATTATAATAGTTGAGTTTGTTTTTAAGGATATGATGGTTGTTCCTTGGTTGGAAAAATTGCTATCAATCACTACATTTTTTACCTTATGTGAAGTTCACCCAAATGAGCCAAAAAATGAGTGCAACATGTTTTGCCTTGATTGCAATGACAATCCACTTTGTGGTTCTTGCATCACATCTAGTCACAAAGATCATCATGTAATCCAAGTGAGTATTTGTTTCATTTTAATTATGTTACATTTTAGCATCTTAAATAATTTTTACCATTTTATACGGAACTTTTAATATTTATGGTTAAAATCATAAATTAGGTGCGGAAATTATCTTATAATGAGACAGTTAAGACCACTGATATTTATAAGGTTGTTGACATCCTTGGAGTTCAAACCTACATGATAAATAATTCTACAGTTGTATTTATTAACAAGAGAGATCGTATTCAACCAAAGAGGAACAATATTAGTAATTTTGGTTACATGAGTGATTCTCTTTGCAAGATTTGTAAGAGAATTCTAGTGGACTCTACTTACTTCTGCTCTTTGGCGTGTAAGGTAATTAATTGTTGGTCTTACTCTCATTTTCCAATTTGTAATATCTCTTTTGACAATGAGTTTGAACATTGATCAATGAAATTTTATTATTTGTTAAATAATAATTAATTTTTGTTGCATTATTTGTATATGACACTAGTTTGCATGGATAAAAAAGGATGGAGGGTTTTTCGTAAGCGCAAAAGAGAAGAAGAAATTGGAATTTTTGTTAGAAAAATCGATCAAGGCAAAACCACCAAAAGGAAAGGGGAAAAAGTTTCGTGAACACAATTCTAAACGAAAACTAGAAGAAACGGCATTTGAAAAAGACAATGATCAAGAGGAAGAGAACCAAGAAAAAGGAGATAAAAAAAATGCTAAAGAAGATGATGGCAATAAAAAAAATGTGGTTCTGATTAATCTTCCATCGACTTCAAAACGCAAGCCAAATTCAAGAAGAAAGGGAATACCCAGTAGGGCACCGTTTTTTTAAGATCTTTATCATGGAATAGAAATAAATTTAAATAATAACATATGATAGATTTCTTCCATGATTGATATTTATGCTCTTCTGATAATAAATTAATTTTAAATATTTAATTTAGTTCATAATGCTTTTATTGTATTTAGATTCATTAAACTAATTTTTTAAAGGGTAATGCTAATTTGTATTCATATGCCATAGGCATATGTTAAGAAATTATAAATTAAAATTTTGTATTAAGAAAGTAAATAAAAAATTAATTATAAAATTTTAGTCAAATTAATGTACAATTTTCAAACACAAACTTTCTACATTCAACGTAAAAAAAAATATATTTAAGAGTTTATAAATATGTGTTTTTGGGGAAAAATTAGCATTACCCTGTTTTAAACATTTTATATTTATGTATTCAATAAATAAGTAATTTAGCAAAAACAATAACTAAATGTTTTTTTTGAGAAATAAAAACTTTATTTAATTTAAAAAAAAAATCAAATGTATTTGATACAAAATTTAAATAAAAAACATTTGACTATTTAAATTCCAATTACATATACACCCTCTAGCTCCTTAAAAAAACATAAAAATTAATGAAGTTATTAATTATTTGAATTTTTTAAATATTTTTGAAATATAGTTTTTTGTGAAATTGTGAAACATTAAAGATAAAAAATGTTTATGAAAAATTAAAAAACATTTAATTTACCAACTAATATATTTTTAAATATTATATATATATATATATATATATATATATATATATATATATATATATATATATATATATATATATATATAAGTGTGTAATTTACTTATTTTCATTATTATTTCACATACTTATCAACTTACTTAGACACAAACTACCACATAAAGCTACAATTTATGATAATTTAAAATGTGTCCTGATAACTACATATTGATCAAGTTATATATCTTTTTGATTACTTTATGTTGAAAGGATAAATTGTTAAGTCATATAGAACATTAGACTCAAGACCTCAAAGTCAAAGTCAGAACAAAACAAATTCATTGAGAAATTTGGTTTGATAACTGAAAATGAAACAAAAAGTTTGGATGGAAAAAAAGTTGAACTTGTTGGGTGAATCTGAGTTTGACAAACAAATCTGAGACAAAATGCAAAAGGGTTAAGTACAAGGCTTGTCCGTTAGACGAATTTATATTTTTCCCAAAAAATTTAAGGCATGCTTGTCCGTTTGAAACTATATATGAAATATTCTGATGCTAGGATTTTGCTTAATTATATTTTGTATATTTGTTGAAATTAATTAGTAAAGCTTCTTATTGTTAATTCTATGTTAGCTTATGCTTGTGTTCAGTTTGTAACTATTGAATATTCATTCTATGTTATTCAAAAGAATTTGGTTAAAGGAATAGGAGAAAAGAACTATTTTAATGCACTATTTTTATTAATTTGAAAGAAAAAATTACAAGAAATATTAGATTCTCTACTTTGTTGGATTTGCCATAAGGAACTCCTTAGGATCATCTGACATATTAAGATTATCTAAGAAATCTTGTCATTCTTCTCTATCAAACTCCAAGGCTTCTTTCCTCAACTGTTATCTGCGTATGGACCTAGAAAACTTCTTTCTTCTATGTGTGTACACAAAAGATGTTGAGAGGACAGTGCTTCTGAAGTTGTCTGCTTATTTGCAGATTCTTCAGATGTTGTTTTGCATTTGTTTGATTGAGTTTTTGCTTTCAGTATTGCTTCCTTTCTGAAATCTCTATTTGGAACTCAAATTCGCTTCTGCTTATACATCTTGGTGTTCTAGGGATTAAGTGATGATGAAAGAAAGCTTACTTGAGTCCTTTTTATAGACGTGTTGAATACATTGTTCTGAGTTTAATATTATTTAAGTGTTGGTCAATTATTATCAATACTTTAATGATAACTTTTGAATATTGTATCTAACAGTCTGACATATTTAAGATTATTTTAATAGCCATGAGTTTATGTTTGATCAGTTTCTAACTGTCAATTTTGTGTCGTTTTTATATAATTAATGTTTGTTGAGAATATCTTAAGGGTTAATTACTAGATAAACATGCATGCAAATAAAACTCAATCTAAGGTAAATAAACTTTTTCATTAATTAGGAAAAACAGAGGATACATCAAAATAATACAAGATGTGCTAGTCTTATTATATCACTAGCTAGTGCATCGTTGTAGAAGCGTTGTCCACAATTTTCATAATCAACCTCCTCATCCTCAATGTCAACAGGTTCCTCGTATTCTTCTAGTTCTGGGATGGAGTAGTCAAATTTCTTGACTTTTCTCTTCGTCTTCTTCCTCTTATTCTTCTGAGGCTTCAAAACATAATGAGAAAACCCTTCTTCTAAAGGTTGTTCAGTTTCTACAGACATAGCTTCGTCTGAAGGAAGAGATGGTGGAGGAAGAGGCTAATTAGTTGAAGATTAAGTTGATGCTTGCATCTGAAAGGACTGACCCTCAGAGTTGGTAGAGCTCTCAGTCACTTTTATTACCACATAGGAGATACGACTCTCAGTTGAGGATTCCATGTCTATGAGAAGTTGTTGATGAAAAGAGATTTTGAGGTTGACTTTTTATAATGGCTTTCGTGAATACTAAAAGATGGTCATTAATCCTTGCATGATTCTTGGAAATGTAACTACCATTCAGTTGTACATATTTGTTATTTATTTTCTTATATTTTTGGTGATTACATGCCCAAGCATATAATTTTAACTTTCTTGCACATAAGTCAAAGGCTGAGTTTACAAACCTCTGACTTGAGTTATCAGACCCAGAAGGAACTTACAAACCTCATATTATGGTGTTGCAAAAGAAGGTTAAAAGGGACAACATATTATAACTCTCTAGTATATAATGATAATTAAAAGCTTACAATCCTTTATCTTATTCTATGAGACTCAAAAGGAGCTTACAAACCTCGTATTCTATTGTTGCCAAAGAAACTTAAAATATAGTTATTTGAGTTTTCTTAAATATGGAACTAAGGGGGGCTTACAAACTTCAATCTTGGAACTATTTGACTCAGGGGGGAGTTTACAGATCTCAGACCTTTATGTTACTAAGAAAAGTGATTTATTTTTTCTTGAAAAGAAGTTCTTAATGATGAGTCATATTACTCAACAGTGGACTATCAGACTCAGAGGGAGCTTACAAAACTCATAATATGATGTTGTAAAGAAAATTAGAATACCCAACATTGTCCTTTAAATACTTGTGTTTGTCATCATCAAAAAGAGGAAGATTGTTAGAACATGATTTGTTCTTGACTTAATTCTCTTAAGTTTTGATGATAACAAAGTATTAAAAGAACAATGGTTTATTTGATATGTGTTTTATTTATTGCAGGTTCCACATCATTGTATATAAATATTCAAAATATGTTATACATGAACACACTTGAGAATTGCTTCATTACTAACTTCTGGTAGCAGAATCTGAAGAACAATTACTAGTGTGATTGAACATAGACTTTGAATTGAAGGCCTCAACATTCAAATGAATGATTACACTTAGTTATTGTATATTAGCTTCTAGTACCATTTAAAGTTGGTGATAAAACTTTGATTGTTTGTACTACTGTAAAATATGATGTATTGTTTGAACAACATGTCAGCTAAAGTCTTATTTATGTATATGTTATTACAAAAAAAAATAATTATGAATCAAACATATTTTTAATCAAAATACATCCCTTCCTCTTGTAAACCAAACATATTTTAAATCAAAATACATTTCTTTCTCTTGTGAACCAAACATATTTTTTATCAACATTTCTCCCTTACTTTCTTTGAACCAAATATATATTTAATTAAAAAAAATATCAACATAATTAGTAGTGTCACAAAAAACAAAGTGACGTGTACTTAAGGAGCCTTTTGCATCCAATAGAAAATGGATCATCTATTCATCTCCCATTTAAAATTGAAAGAACCCGCCTAAAATGAATTTGCGAATAGCTAAATTCAAATAATAAAAAGTCTACCCCACCTAATTGGCTCTCATTTGTCAATTTCTGAAACAACGGATCGCCACGTGCGTAACAGTGAACCATCGATAAGTTCCAATCCAACGGTGTGCCATTTTTCGGTGCAAGATTCATACAATGACCGTGATGGTATAAAACCTCACCAACGCTTTCTCCTATAGCATCTCACAATCTTCTTCTCTTTTTCGTTTCTAACACTTCTTACAAAATCAGCGAGTAAGTTGCACGAAAGTAGTGTTCGAATAGCAATATGGCCGGAGGAAGGAAAGGAGGAGGACCAAGGAAGAAGTCGGTCACCAGATCTGTTAAAGCTGGACTTCAATTTCCCGTCGGAAGAATCGGCCGATTCTTGAAGAAAGGTAGATACGCTCAACGTGTTGGTACTGGTGCTCCTGTTTACTTGGCTGCAGTTCTCGAATATCTTGCTGCGGAGGTAAATTTCAATTCATGTATTTATCATTCTTAATTGGTTTTAATCAAGAGTTTTGAATTTGAAAATTGAAACCCTAATTTTGAAATTTGTGTATTTTCAGGTTCTTGAGTTGGCTGGAAATGCAGCACGTGACAACAAGAAGAAAACAATCGGTCCAAGACATCTGTTGTTGGCTATTAGGAATGATGAAGAGCTTGGAAAATTGCTAGCTGGTGTTACCATTGCTCATGGTGGTGTTCTTCCTAACATCAACCCTGTGCTTTTGCCCAAGAGGAATGAGAATGCTGCTGCCAGTACTCCCAAGTCTCCATCCAAGAAGGCTGCCAAATCTCCAAAGAAGGCATAGATAGATGACTTTAGATGTTAGGTTTTGTTTGTTCCTTTTTGCTTTGTTGATATATCTAAAGTTAGGCTCCTTTGATGTATTCAAGCTATTTAGTTCGATTGTCTGTATTTCATGGTTGTTTGATTTATAAATGAAAACATTTTGTTTTCTCCCCATTCATATCTCTTTTAAGAAGTGCATTAAACAACTAATTGTATTAAATCGATTCAAATAAAGCTGAACTTTTAGTAATTGTGCTCGGTCGGAGTTCTATTTATTTTAAATTCCTTTAATTTAAAGTGAAATAACTTTGATGTCGAACTAAAAATTGTAGTAGCTGGAAAATGATTTGTGCTGAAGCTACAAAAACCAATTAAACACATCAGTTTCCAGCATAATTATGGCACTTTGTAGTAGAGGGCTGCGTTACTTTGGAGTAGTTAGTTTAGCAGCATTTATCTTGTCACCATCTTTGGAGTAGAGGGCTGCATTACTTAGGAGTAGATAGTTTAGCAGCATTTAACTTGCCACCATCTTTTTTATATCTGTCATTTCCACTTAATTTCATAATATTAAAAGTTTCTGCTTAATATTGAAATCAAATTTGCAATCAAATTTTTTGAAAGGTAATTCAAAAATTCCAATAGTGAATTCAGAATTTCCAGTATGAACTAATATAGAATTTTTTACAAATTTATGGTACCCTTGTAATTTTTAAAAAATATGTTATATCAAAATTTCAATCAATATAAAATTTATGGTAGTTCAATTTTTATAAGTTTTCAGACAGATAAAATTTTATCGTTAGTTTTGGATGACTATGATTGTACAGACCATTTTGTGTGGTCTAGAATGAATTATAAATTGTATAAATAGGGTCAACTGTTGAGGGAAAAGTTGGTCTAGAATGAATTATAAATTGTATAAATAGGGGTCAATTGTTGAGGAAAAAAAAACTGAAAATGTATATTCTTTAAATTTTAATGGCTTAGTGACATTTTTCGTCCCTATGTTTTGGCCAACTCACAAAATTGGTTTCTGTGGTTTAAAATTGAACGAATTAATCTCTAAACTATAATGTTTTATGCAGTTTTAATCCTTATTCTCATTTCCCCCTCCCAAAACACTGAGTTGTCATTAACTTATCTGAGGTGGCAAAAATAGACGCCGAGTAGCTTTGCCATGTCTTTAAATAGATATTATACTATTTAAATTAATTGGTGTAATACCTCAAAATTTGCCCTCATTGTTTAGTCTCTTTACTGGTTTTTGCTGCATTCATTCGCATCTCTCTGTTAGGTCATAACATCACAATCATGCATTCCATTTGGCCCCTAAGGCATGAGATCAAATAATGCACTTGTGTCGAATATTCTCTGCATCAGGTGACTATACTCGAGGTTCTAAGGCACGCTACAAAAGCTCTTGGTACGAATGGTGGTCTTTCTTAAATCATTCAAGAGGATGGTATTGGAAATAATATTGGCCTATTCGCAAGAAAATCGAAGATACAAGATTCGTTCATGGAAGAGTCTTTTCATGCAAGACTTGAATTTTATTTCAAAGAAAATAATGGGGATTTTGATCCATCTATTGGGTCGTGATCTTAGGAAGTCATTCTTCAGTTGGATCTACGTCAAGCTTAGACAAGATTATGATATCATGTTCAAAATGCAAGAGTATGGGTTTGTCACGATTTAAACCTTTTGATTCATTTCCGTCCTCATACAAGTTCATGTTAAAAAAATCCAAATTCAGGGAGAGATGCTTCAGTAGTCACATGTTTTGGCTCATGCGTTTCAAGTATCATTAATGATTTGAGTTTTATTCCTTTAAAAGTTTGGGCATCATTGAAGAATCATCTGAGTGTTGTTTTAAAAGAGTTTAGGGGGGAGTCTAGTGGATCGCGAGTATTTAAAAAGTGAGGAAGAAATGGTGAGAATTGGAATTTTAGAGAGGATTAAACATGCAAGTTGGATGCAAATTTTCATTGGTACAAAATTGGAATGCGAGTTCTAAGGTCATGTTGCATGTCAAAATTCTAGGCAAGGGATGCTTATAAATATTTCTTTATGTTGCAAGTTCCATTGACATAATATGGGAAACCAGGAGCATATAATAGACAGGCCTTGCAAGTTTACTTTCAATCAATAATTGCTTCAAAGGATTTTATATACTTTGTGTACTTCCTTACATTTGTTACATTACATCTTTGCCTTAAATTTATTTTGATCCCTATCCTATGTTGGTCATTTGAATACGCTGATATACTAGTATCATATGCTGAGATTGGACTTGGATCCCTACTCATCACCTCTTGAGTCTCATGGCAACCAACAACAAAAAGAGAAACTCAGAAAAAGGAAATGTTAATATAATATAAAAAGATTCAGAAGAAAAGGCCAATGAGAGTTGACAACAAAGCTACATGACCGAAAAGAAAAATAACAAAACGGTTACAAGATTCTCTCTCGAGAATTCTCCATGCTATCTTCAAACTTCAAGTCTTCATCAGCTTCATCTTCGAGGTTCCGTAATCTAGCAACCTTCAGCATTGATTCCGAATCACCACTTTCGGCATCGTCGATTTCGCGTTTCTTCAGCACCTGGAGGTATCTGCAAGAACTCATATCAGTTACAGCGCTAACTGATAAAGTAAATGCCACAAAAATTTGAAAGGAAGTATAATAACAGACGGTGACGAAATCAGTGGAAAGGATGCCAAACATCGCAACTTCAACAATATTCATCAGTTTACTCGCGGGTCGGTATGTGACAACAACAACTATACGCGTCAGGTTGCTCAGGGGTTTGAAGCGAAAATCGAACTTAACAAAAAAGAGAGAGAGAATTGACGGGTATACCTTGTTATGCTCATGCCTCGAATTCGGCCTTACGACATCGATAATGAAGCAGTAGTGAGTAGCAGCGATATACTCTCCTTGCAAAGTTCCGCAAAGCTCCTCTGCCCCATTTCTTCTTTGTTTTAGTTTCGAAAAGGGAATCCTGCAAATGTAAGAAGAGAAGTCGTCAAAAGTCTTGGCAGGTTGATTGAATTCACCAAGAAAAAGGAGAAAGCTCTTAATAGGAAAGTTACCAGCCTATAATCAAAAACGGAATTCGAGAAAAAATTCATAACCGAAAAATAACTAATTCCTAACAATCATAACTGAATTCTATAGGAGAATGTACCTGAAGTTTCCAGAACTATCTTCAAAGCTCCTATAAGTCAGCAGCTTCTGATTCAATCCAGCTTCTTCGACAGTTTCTTTTCAAACACTCATCACCCTGTTAATCTTAGTCCTCTCCTTCACCATCTTCCAATCCCTCTCTCTGAATCTTCTCCAACCTCCATTAAAAAACTCAGTGAAGCTCCGACTTCAATCTGGAATCAACAAAAGCTCAATCTTCAATCTTCAATTTCTCGAATCACCCTCAAAATCATCACTCTTCTCCAATCTTTTTCGTCTCAGTCCTCCAACATCCAGAATCCTTCAATCCTCCGTAACAAACCTTTGTCATCGATCAATCTCAAACTTCAATCTTTGAATTTCAATAACCTGCATCACCAGATACCAGATCCGAACTTTGAACAACAAAACAAAATCCTCCCACAGCTTCATCAATTTCATTCGTTTATCATCGCCATAATCCATCAAAGACCTGCAACTTATTCTTCATCAATCTGCATCAAGGTCAGAAGCACATATCAAGATTTCGTAGCAGTTTGATGGTTCATATCACACAACAACCACACGCATACTGGTCTAAGGAGAAGGAGACTTAAACCTGCAAATCGAATCAACAACATCCAGAACACGACAACAATCACAAGTCACAGAAGCGGAAGAAGAGCATCATAATAGTGACGAAAGTGCAAGAAGAGAATCGTAATGAATTGCAAATCGTACCTGGCTGAGTTTCGGATCCGAGTGAGTATTTCCGTGTGTAACCTTCATCTATTGTTCTTGCATAGTTGATTTCACGATGGAGACGTCAAGGCCACGAAATCACTGATGTACACCCGACCTTCATCGTCACTATCGGTTCAATATTTGCAAACAACAACACTGCATATTCAAAGAACTCTCACAACGATAACCATTGCAGCGGAGTTTAAGAGCTCGAGAAGGAATTCATGGTGTTTGTTTCCACGGTGTCTCTGGAACCATTCGATAAGAGCATCATGACGAAGGTGACGAGACCGAAGAGCTGAGAACGAGTTAGGGTTTTCCGGTGATGTTTCGTTCGGGCGAGAAAGCATTACGGCGGCTTAACAAAGGACGCGCGACGGGAGAGAAGGGGGCTGACGGAGACGAGACGGCGGCGAAGTATGGCTGTTTGTGTGGTTCTTCGCGGGATTGGTGACGGAGAGGAGATTGGACTGGACGGAACGAGAGTGGTGATGATGATTCTGAGCAGCGGGCATGATCAATGGTGTAAGCGGCGCCGTCGGAGAAGAAGAGTGAAGGGAAATGTATGAGGAATTTAGGGTTTTCTAAATATCTTATTTCCAGTTGGATTGGGCTTCTGAGTTCTCCATGGAGATAACCACACCCTGCGTTTTCTGTTTCACCCCTCTTTTGTAAATGTTCTCTTGGTAATGGGCCCAGACTCATAGACCTCCATTCACACACCCTAATTTCCCGAATGCGCCCCCACCTGCGCATGTAAGAGGAGTAATGGGCCTTGTGGTCATTGTTACTATCTACCTGCATGTTTTTAACCATACACCTCCCTTGTGTGTTTGTTTCATTTTTATTAAGGATTTTTATTTAGAAGTTTCTTATTAATGTTCTTGTTAAGGTCTCAATTAATTTTATTGATAATTAATTTTTGATGATTAACACTTTTGTTAGTTACTTGACATTTATATTAATTAATTAGAATTTTTGCACTAATTTTAATTAATCGTTTAGGACTAATCATAATGTAAGTGTTCATTTGTGGTTTTCTATCAATATTGGATCGATTTGGATTATGGCCGAAACTTCACAAAACGATTAAGGATGATAGGCATTTATTTTGCTTGTGGAGATTACAAGGCTTGGCTTGGGGATTTTTTGAATTTCTTTTATGTGAAGAATCGTCATTTCGCCAAGTAAGTAATTTCAAACTTTTTCGACTTTTACGCATCATTTTAGTCGTATGCGGCTTAGGACCATGTAACTTAAGGTGCATCTGAAGCCCTCCCACCTGAGGCATTGGTTATATTTGTGATTTTTGATGATATGTATCGATTTCGGAACTTAGGGATTAGGTTAAGAACCATTAGGATCACTTCCTTTCACTTCCCCTTAAGATTCACTTTTTCGCCCGTTTCGTCGCATTTATTAAAAATAGTTTTAGGTGAGATAAAATTCTAGAAAAATTCATGAGTGATCCTCATCCTCTTAATTAATTTGTCATATTTTTTGTTTCCAGATTTGGGTGGTTTTAATATTTTATTGGGATTTTAGTTCACAAGCTGTCCCAAAAGGGAAGGTTTTGGCATAAGGGACCGAAATCGATTTTTCCTCATAGGTGTGAAACCTATTTTTTGTGTATGATTAATCACTGTAATTTGTGACATTTTGATGCCCCTTAGGCATTTTTTTCATAATTTTTAGGGCCCTTTTTGATCCACTTTGTGGAGTTGTTTTTGGGTGATCATGTTTTGTTACCTTGCTAATCAAAGAATTGTTTTGGCACTTTGGTGCATAATTTTGTATAATCCTTTTGGACAATGTGAGATAATGACTTTATTATTCCAGGGATTTAATTTCATAATTTTAAAAGGCTTTTTGCTATTTTTCCATGTCACCTAGATCCTAGGTTGATTCATGTGTGTATTTGCTCCATACCCTAAATGTTAAGGAGGCATTCATGCCATTTGATTGGGATAATTTTTGGTAACGTTTAGGAGTTGATTATAGGTCATTTGTATGTCTTTGATTCCCTTCATAGGTCACTTTTTGAACCATATTCATTTGGTTTGTTTTAGTGTTTCAAAATGCATACTTATGTGAATTAGTTTAACTTAAACGGGTTGCTAATCTCTTCTCGTGTTTAACTTGAATTATGTGGGAGTAATTAATGCCTATCCATGCATTCTAATGGCATCTCATAACTTGTATGCTACTGACCCATGATCATTTCATGCATATTCACATGCCATTCTTCCTTAGTTTGCATCATTTGCGATCTTATGCGATGTTTGTTCCGTTTCTTCTCATATCTTCTTCTCATTGCTCCATATGCCTAATCCATTGCATCCATGATTGTATATTCATTCATCCATCTTTATAAGCATTCACTACTGACTTTTATGTTCATTTCATGTATTAATTCATGTTTGTAAGCCATATGCATTCATACTTCATTCATAAACCCTAATTGGCATTTATGTGAACTTAGGTGAACTTTTTGTACATAGTTTGACATAGTTTGATCTTGTGAGATATCCTAGCATCCTTAGGAGCATATAGCATGTAGCTACTGACTTTAGAAGTCATTTAACCTTTAGGTACCTTCACCTTTAGACTTAGGTCTTATTTTGAACCCTAGTTCCATTCTAGGACGTTTATGGTACTTAATCGCTTTCATGCTTTGATTTTACTTCCAATATGCATTGTCATGCTAACTTTTGTTTTGTAGGGGGGAAGATTGAGGTAAGCATTACTTCATTCCCGTCTCTTATGCATTTTAATTGTGTTTGCCTTAGCACTTTGTGCTTTGCTTTTAGGCTTTCCCTTTCTTTAGAGACAACTTAACTTCCTTAGGAAGTAAGTTAGTTTCTAATTCTCTTTTTCTTCTTTTCCTTTTATTTCTTAGGATTAGAATACCTCATTAACCATAGGATCTCCCTTTTGTATATGATAACTAACTTAGGGTTGTGTCTTAGTTCCCATTAGATTTTTCCTTTTGCAATTTGAGTCATTCTCTTCTTATCTTCAAACAAAATCCAAAAAAAAACACTTAACAAATAAATGAAAGGATTCCTTGTGTATAGCCTTATTCCATGAAGCACTTGCATTCATTCCATCTTGGAGTGGTGTAAGCTTGTCTATCATGATGCACAAGTCTCATCAAGGAGTTTTTCACAAAGAAAAACTTAAAAGACACTTCTTCACAAAAGCAACAAAAAACACTTAATAAAGTTCAACAAGCCAGTGAACTTAAGCCCTAATCCTAGGAAACCAGTCTTGGATAAATTCTCCTTGCTGGGTATGCTTGTTCTATTATTCCATCTTGGAATGTAGAGTCAAGTGTACATTCCACGGAAAAGAGTTTGAATTCACTTCCTTGTGCCAAATTCATACAAAACTCATAAAAGACAAAAACAAACAATAAGCGACTATCCTGCGGGAACTTCTCTTCTCATCTCATTCATTCACAACGCGAACTCGCGACGACTTGTCTCGCATGCAAGACGGTAAACACACTCGTACCAGACGAGCCTGCAACGCCTGAGCATAGACATACGCAGTTCCAGCATAAAAAACACAAACAAATAGTTCCCGCCTAGGTTAGACGAACTACGGCGTCTCTGATCCTCATTATCCCGATGAGGTACGTAGGCAGCGGGGTAGGGCCCGTTCGAGCACATTCTTTATTTTCCCTACATTTCCCCCTTTCTTTCCATTTTCTTATTTCAGTTCATTTTTCATTTCCATTCCCTTTCTTCCAGTTAGCAGTTTTATTTAGCAGCAGTTATACTTTTATCACCCTTTGAAACAAACAAGCAAGCGTGGATCCCGTCGGGTACGACGGACGGATTGGGGTGCTAATACCTTCTCAATTCGTAACCGACTCCCGAACTCAGATCTTTGGTTCGCAAGGCCTTGTCCTTTCCTTCTTCCTCAGATTTGTGCAACATTACCTTTCCCATTCTTTCGGGATAAAAATGTCTGGCTGGCGACTCTAACCTTTTCGCGCCACTTTCGCGTTTGTACTAGGATGAAAATCCCGGGAGCGACAGCTGGCGACTCTGCTGGGGACTTAACCTGATTCTTCCGGTTTCCCTTGTAGAGTCAATCCTAGCGCCTGTTTGGTTTTGTTTCTTTGGGTGTTTATATGTTTGTTGATGTGTGCTTTAGTTTAGCTTTACTGTTTTCATTTACAGCTTTTATTTACCGCATTTATTTACTGCTTTCAGTATTTTATTTTCCATGCATCATATTATACTGGACTGTCTGGCTGTGCTGGTTTTCATTTTTTCTGTGGGATGGGAGTTACTGTGAGATAAGCCAAATACCCGGCTTGAGTGCACTATAGGATTAGCGTGGACATGTTGTACTCGCATGGTTACATGATGAGTGGCGATGTGTTCCACACCCAGGTTGCGACCGTCTTGGAACTATCTTGTGTGGGGGTTCTTCCCCACTTCGGGATACAACCTTGATGGTTATGTGCAGCTGGGGACCGATCATTGAGAACCTTAGTGGAAACAACCCTCTCCAGTGATGACAGTGGCAGACCACATTTGTTGGCAAACCCACTCGCATCCGAGGGTCCACTGGGAACTCGCATAGGATGGCCTGGTTCTCTCATAGGAACCCAGTCAAGGCAAACTGTTCGTATGACGATAGTATTGTACCCTTCGGGATGAATGTACTATTGTTTCTCGATTCAGTGCTTGAAGCTGAGGTCTTATGAGGGATGCTTGTTTCCTTGGACTCAGCTGAGGCCTCCCTGATTAGTACATAATGCCAAACCGATTCCCTGATTTGGTCATGAGCCATTTCTCGGAAATGGTGAACGTATTATTGCTATTCGGCTTTGAGAGTCCGTGATGTTGACCCGAGTAGCACACCCGTGAGATTGGGAGGGGTTTACAGGTTTGCAGGAACCCTAAACTTCAACATACCCACTTTGCCAGTATTGTTCAGTGTTCTATGGTTCTTTGATTCTGAGATCTGGGATTTCTATTCAGAGAAATTGTTACTGCGATTACTATTATGACCTTGATATTGTGACTCTCCACAGATACTTGGCTCGTTGTTCAACTTCAACACCATCAGTGACTATTCTATTATGTGATCCAGTTCTACAGTTATTGGGTTCTCAGTTATGGGGTTCTATACAAAGATGGTGTTGTTATTGTGGTTCTTTACAGACACTTGGCTCGTTGTTCAACTTCAACACCATCAGTGATTATGCTATTATGTGATCCAGTTCTACAGTTATTGGGTTTTCAGTTATGGGGTTCTATACAGAGATGGTGTTGTTATTGTGGTTCTATACAGACACTTGGCTCGTTGTTCAACTTCAACACCATCAGTGATTATGCTATTATGTGATCCAGTTTTACAGTTATTGGGTTCTCAGTTATGGGGTTCTATACAGAGATGGTGTTACTATTATGGTTCTATTCGGACACTTGACTCATTGCTCAACATTGGCACCAACATCAGACCATTGATCACATGCCTGTTGCATACATGACATCATAGCATTTCTGCACACATGTTTAATTATTTCTATGGATCACATATCTGAATCATATTGTTGGATTTTTCTGTATCAAAACTTGAATCAAAGCAGATAGATTCCTCAGAAATAATTGAACATGGCATTTGCATACATCCTTGCATTCTTGACAGGTGTTCAGAGACATATTCTTTTCCTGACTTGATTTCTCATCAGAATGGATAACTTGAATCACATTCATCAAGGTATGTATTTGAAGCAACTCCGGGCGGAGGTAATCGAAGGAAGACCCAGCTGAGGCCATTCAGGGCAGAAGTATAAGCTTTATTTCAGAATCAGAAACTGTTGAAAGAGGAAGTCAACCAAATGAAGACTCAGATAAGCCGATTATGGAAATCCTGAATGTGGTGTCAAGGAAATGAAGCTATTTTCATCCCTACTGAGGGGAACTACGCTGCTCTGATTCTCCATTGGTCAATGGAGATACGTAGGCAGGAGATCGTGCAAGATCTTTCCGAGCAACCTTATTTATTAACTTCATTTATCAACCTCTTCCCTTCAGATGTCGTTTGTCAGGATCCAATTTCAGCTTCCCAAGAGAGTCCTAAGGGCAGAGCATAAGGGTAAAGGCCAGAACAACTGGAGAAGAAGTTTGATCATATTCCGAGGTAGTACACGCAACAAGTTTCCTCATTTGCTCAGATTCAAGCTGATTGAGCTAGTCACATCAGGATCATCTCCGATAAATCTTCCTTTGGGGTTTCAATTCCGAATGCCAAGTCTGACTACCATTCTGGGGCACCTGGCCATTTAATTGAAGATTGAAAGTCTTTCAGAGACAAAGGTAAAAACAAGGTCACGAATTTGATTGAGTAAACATCCAGACTACTGACTGCTGAAAGTCTCCGAGAGCAATAAGTCCAGACGGAGTCAGACCTCCTCAATAATGGAAACCATGATATGAAGGCTAGATGCAAGTACCACTCAGGGGCATTTAGGCATACAATTGACAACTGTGATGTGTTCAGGCACAAGGCGCAAAATTTGATCGACTCAAAGGTCATCATGCCAGAAAGTCTGCCCATATATTGAAGTCTCCTCATCAAATTGGCATCCTAGTTTGCAAGGGCATCTTCAGAAGCAATAAGTCCAGACGGAGTCAAGTCTCCTCAATGATGGCAATGTTCAGCTTCTTTACTGCATTTTCATTTGTAGTTTATATTGTTTGTTTAAACATTTGTATGCATGCATGAAACTTATTTGTTTTTGAATGTTAACCATAATAAAATGCACATGTTTTTCTTGAAGTAATCCATTCGTATTCACTCATGATTTTGTGTATGTGCATTGCAATACCAACTGTTGTGCTTAAACTCTATCAGAGAGGATGACGAAATGAAAACGCAAAAACTCTAATTGTTCGCTTTTGAGAAAGACCCTGTTGACGATGTACAGGCATTGTTTCAAATCCTAAACACCGGAGATATAAGGGAGATAGACCCTCGCCAACCCGTTTGAGCCTTGAAGTAGGAGTTTCTTTTTGCATGAAAAACCCTCGCACTTAACCCAGGGGCAGGGTAGGCGTCAGTTAGTTTGACCGAGCATTCAAATTTCAAAAAGGAGTGCAAATTTGAGGATCCATTACCTTTCGTTGTACCAAATCAAGAGGTCCAATGACCAGAAACCACAATGGTTATCCCAATCAAGAGGTCCAAAGACCGGATACCACAATGGTTATTCCTCAACAACAAAGGAGTGAGACAGTCATGACCCTTTCAAAGCAATCAAGACAACCAATGTCACATGATTTGTTCAAAAAAAAGAATTAAAAAAATGATGAGAAAGCCCGCTAAGTCGAAACTTGAAAACAAGCGACTTAGGCAAAAATTAGGGCATCCCGCTGGACTTCACAATCAAAGATTCACAAGAATCAGTCCAGGCAAAAGTTAGGGATAAGAAAATAATGCAAAAGCGAAAGACGAAAAGGATTACACAAGAAAGATCCTTGAACAAGAACAAAGTCGTGTGATACAGACACAAAAGGCAAAGGGGTGACTGACTCCAAACAACAATCTGATTGGTGCTTAAACTGTTAGAGTAGTTGGTTCCTCAACCATCACAAAACCCTTTTTGAGAGGTGAGCGCTTGTGAAAGCTAGCTGAACATAGGAATGGAGAACATCACGAAGATGGGTGGGCACAAATAAACTTCGAGCCTATATCTTTTGTTTCTATAACCGTGAACCAGGCCACGATACAACCCTCAAAAGTCCTAACTGAAACAAGGTTATTTTTGAGAGCGTACTACCACGAGACCGCGTTCCTGACTCCTATGAGTGATGTTGAAAGATCTTTGTTGATGTTGCATGTGCATGCTTTCTATTATTCAAAAATTAATGTCGTATCTTAACCAGTGATTCGCTCACAAAGGTTTGTGACATCTTTTTACAGTAAAACTTCAAGATTAACATGTGTGTTGCATTAGAATTTTCATTCTTAAAATAAACATTTTCTGCTTACATACATTTGTTTGGCATCATAAAAGTTTACATATGGAATCTCAGTCCAGAAGCTTAATCTTGCCAAGTTGAGAAGTCTGAAACTTCCGAAGGACAATCTGTCGAGGTGTACTTTTCAAGAAAACTCCATCGAGTAGGGACTTTCCTAACAGTCGTGGTAAGAGCCAACTAATCTGGTGAAATCATGGCGAGCAATCTCTTCAAAGTTCAGCCAAGCTGGGGCAATCACTTCGAGATTCAAATCTCTCAAAGAGCCATCAGGCGGAGGCATTATTCAAATTTCAACAAAACTGGGGCAATCACTTCGAGATCAAATCTCTCATGAGTCTGATGCATGCATTCAAATTTTAGCCAAAATGGGGCAATTACTTCGAGATCCAATCTCTCAAAGAACAGTTGATCTGGGTGTTTTTCTTCAAAGCACAGTCATTCAGAGGTGATCACTTCAAGACTTGTACCGGGGCAGGCCACCACAAGAGCATGCGAAGTCACTTTTTCCCGAAGACGGTAAATCCAAAGCACCTATCCAAAGTTCAAAATACTGGGGCAAAATATTTCACGGTGATATGAGATTTTTCATGAATCCTCGCGAGGCAAATTTCTTTCATATCATGCAATCTGGGGCAGTTATTTCGAGATCCGATGAATCTCTCCAAGAGTTTGAAGACACTGAGGCATTTCATATGCCATGTTTTCTTTAAAATCCTCTTGAGACATTTACTTATGATGGACTTTAATCTGAGGCGAGTCGAAAATTGAAAAGAACCATTGTTCACTCATGATTAGTCGGCAACCTATCAACCTAGGGCTAGGGGCAAGGCCAGTGTTGGCACAATACTGCAAGAGTTGTTTCATCAGCAAGCTCCATTGATCAAAATGTCTTAGTTAGTCTCATTAGACAACCCCTTCTCCAGCTGTGTGGCAGAGCGAAAGTTACTTCTTGATCAGAAGGGTATCATCGTCTCTCATCCCCAGCATGAGACGCCTTACATCTCTCATTCCCAACATGAGAGGATTTATTTCTTATCCCCGGTAAGTGGCAACTTAAACTTTTATCTTCACCAGGAAGCTTTATCATTGACATCCTCCATCATCCCCAGTAAAGTGGAAGTTGAAGTTTCTCCCAGCAAGGTAGCAGAAGGTGGGTGTCATCCCCAAGTAGAAGTTTCCCTTCAGACAGGGGCAATTCTCAGCAGTATAAGGAGTGTTTTGCCTCCCCAGCAGTTGCTTCCTCAGCAGTGTCATGCCTTCGTTCTCAGCCAAGTCAGGAGGTCTTCATTTCCCCATCAGAGTTCAAAATGAGTCCATCTCCAGTAGGGTCTTGGCGATCCAATCTCAAAGTCCAATTTATTTTTGGCAGTGGCAGCTATTCAGAGCCAGTGAATTGTTAACAGCTTTCCCCGCAGAGTTGTTTCCTCCTCATCAGGATGAACCAGATCAATGCAGTGATCATCGTTTCTCCCCAGTCATGCTATCTGGGATGCCTGCAGTCTCCTTATCAGGAGATCTTCTTGCATTGTCATTCACATAATCATCATCACATTTGCATCCTCCCAAAGCGTAGCATTTCCATTGTCATGGAGAATTACGCCATAAATTCAAACATATGCATACCAGCATGGGCCAGTTTTGAGGTATATTACATAAGACCTGTTACATCTCCAATCAGATTGAAGTGTTACTCACAGAATGCAACTTCGTTTCCCAGGGTGGTTACTTCTACCACGTCCTGTTGTTATCCCCGGTTGAGCCTTGTTTCAGTACAACAGTCTCATTTTTTCGCGTCTCTGTTTCAGTACAACGGTCGCGTCTAGGGCTCTCGTTTAAGTACAATGATCCCATTCCTTTCGAGTCTCCATTTAAGTACAATGGTCTCGCCTTTGAGGTTTGTTTCAGTACAACAGTCTCATTTTTTCGCGTCTCCGTTTCAGTACAACGGTCGCGTCTAGGGCTCTCGTTTAAGTACAACGATCCCATTCCTTTCGAGTCTCCATTTAAGTACAATGGTCTCGTCTTTGAGGTTTGTTTCAGTACAACAGTCTCATTTTTTCGCGTCTCCGTTTCAGTACAACGGTCGCATCTCAGGTTATCATTTAAGTACAATGATCCTGTTTGCTTGGGCTCTCGTTTCAGTACAATGATCCCGTTCCTTTCGAGTCTCCATTTAAGTACAATGGTCTCGTCTCTGAGTCTTGTTTCAGTACAACAGTCTCATTTCTTTTCGCGTCTCCGTTTCAGTACAACGGTCGCGTCTTGGGCTCTCGTTTAAGTACAACGATCCCGTTCCTTTCGAGTCTCCATTTAAGTACAATGGTCTCGTCTTTGAGTCTTGTTTCAGTACAACAGTCTCATTTCTTTTCGCGTCTCCGTTTCAGTACAACGGTCGCGTCTTGGGCTCTCGTTTAAGTACAACGATCCCGTTCCTTTCGAGTCTCCATTTAAGTACAATGGTCTCGTCTTTGAGTCTTGTTTCAGTACAACAGTCTCATTTCTTTTCGCGTCTCCGTTTCAGTACAACGGTCGCGTCTTGGGCTCTCGTTTAAGTACAATGATCCCGTTCCTCTCGAGTCTCCATTTAAGTACAATGGTCTCGTCTTTGAGTCTTGTTTCAGTACAACAGTCTCATTTTTTTTCGCGTCTCCGTTTCAGTACAACGGTCGCGTCTTGGGCTCTCGTTTAATTACAACGATCCCGTTCCTTTCGAGTCTCCATTTAAGTACAATGGCCTCGTCTTTGAGTCTTGTTTCAGTACAACAGTCTCATCTTTTCGCGTCTCCGTTTCAGTACAACGGTCGCGTCTTGGGCTCTCGTTTAAGTACAATGATCCCGTTCCTCTCGAGTCTCCATTTAAGTACAATGGTCTCGTCTTTGAGTCTTGTTTCAGTACAACAGTCTCATTTTTTTTCGCGTCTCCGTTTCAGTACAACGGTCGCGTCTTGGGCTCTCGTTTATGTACAACGATCCCGTTCCATTTTGTCCTATTTTCTTTGTGTTTCTGGTTACCGCCTGCAGCCGGTATACCTTTGCGTCTCCATTCGAGGATGGTTTCGTGTTAGATCCGAGGATCTTTTGATTTGTCATTCGAGGATGACATTTCTTTTCTTCAAGTCCTTCTGCGGTTGGTCTTGTTGTGTGGCTATTATTCGAGGATAGTAGTTCACTTTTTGAGCTTATTGATCGAGGTCAGTTTGTCTCTTTTGCAAAGTCTGTCTGAGGTCAGCTTTGTGTTTGGTTATCAGTCGAGGCTGGTATACCTTTGCGTCTCCATTCGAGGATGGTTTCGTGTTAGATCCGAGGATCTTTTGATTTGTCATTCGAGGATGACATTTCTTTTCTTCAAGTCCTTCTGCGGTTGGTCTTGTTGTGTGGCTATTATTCGAGGATAGTAGTTCACTTTTTGAGCTTATTGATCGAGGTCAGTTTGTCTCTTTTGCAAAGTCTGTCTGAGGTCAGCTTTGTGTTTGGTTATCAGTCGAGGCTGGTATACCTTTGCGTCTCCATTCGAGGATGGTTTCGTGTTAGATCCGAGGATCTTTTGATTTGTCATTCGAGGATGACATTTCTTTTCTTCAAGTCCTTCCGAGGTTGGTCTTGTTGTTGTGGCTATTATTCGAGGATAGTAGTTCACTTTTTGAGCTTATTGATCGAGGTCAGTTTGTCTCTTTTGCAAAGTCTGTCTGAGGTCAGCTTTGTGTTTGGTTATCAGTCGAGGCTGGTATACCTTTGCGTCTCCATTCGAGGATGGTTTCGTGTTAGATCCGAGGATCTTTTGGATTGTCATTCGAGGATGGCATTCTTTTCTTCAAGTCCTTCTGCGGTTGGTCTTGTTGTTGTGGCTATTATTCGAGGATAGTAGTTCACTTTTGAGCTTATTGATCGAGGTCAGTTTGTCTCTTTTGCAAAGTCTATCTGAGGTCAGCTTTGTGTTTGGTTATCAGTCGAGGCTGGTATACCTTTGCGTCTCCATTCGAGGATGGTTTCGTGTTAGATCCGAGGATCTTTTGGATTGTCATTCGAGGATGGCATTCTTTTCTTCAAGTCCTTCTGCGGTTGGTCTTGTTGTTGTGGCTATTATTCGAGGATAGTAGTTCACTTTTGAGCTTATTGATCGAGGTCAGTTTGTCTCTTTTGCAAAGTCTATCTGAGGTCAGCTTTGTGTTTGGTTATCAGTCGAGGCTGGTATACCTTTGCGTCTCCATCTGAGGATGGTGTCGTGTTAGATCCGAGGATCTTTTGATTTGTCATTCGAGGATGGCATTTCTTTTCTTCAAGTCCTTATGCGGTTGGTCTTGTTTTTGTGGCTATTATTCGAGGATAGTAGTTCACTTTTTTTTGAGCTTATTGATCGAGGTCAGTTTGTCTCTTTTGCAAAGTCTGTCCGAGGTCAGTCTTTGTTGTTGATGGTTATCGCCTGCGGCCGATATACTATCGTGTTTCTATTCCAGGATGGTTTTAGTACTGGATCCGAGGATCCCGTGTGAGTGGTCATTCGAGGATGGCATTCTTCCTAGCATATTCCCACCTGGTATAATGTTCCCCGTTACCTATTCAGAGGACAAAATCAAAAAATATATGAATAAATAAGTGGGCAGATGGCATTTCTGTTGCCCTCAGTGTGCAAATTTTCAGGTTTTATTCGAGTATTCAATCACTTCATACCTTGAACGTCTAAAAGTTGTTGCAATTATCCATTCAGGTCTGCAGATGATTGAATAGGGGCAGCTGTAATACCTCAAAATTTGCCCTCATTGTTTAGTCTCTTTACTGGTTTTTGCTGCATTCATTCGCATCTCTCTGTTAGGTCATAACATCACAATCATGCATTCCATTTGGCCCCTAAGGCATGAGATCAAATAATGCACTTGTGTCGAATATTCTCTGCATCAGGTGACTATACTCGAGGTTCTAAGGCACGCTACAAAAGCTCTTGGTACGAATGGTGGTCTTTCTTAAATCATTCAAGAGGATGGTATTGGAAATAATATTGGCCTATTCGCAAGAAAATCGAAGATACAAGATTCGTTCATGGAAGAGTCTTTTCATGCAAGACTTGAATTTTATTTCAAAGAAAATAATGGGGATTTTGATCCATCTATTGGGTCGTGATCTTAGGAAGTCATTCTTCAGTTGGATCTACGTCAAGCTTAGACAAGATTATGATATCATGTTCAAAATGCAAGAGTATGGGTTTGTCACGATTTAAACCTTTTGATTCATTTCCGTCCTCATACAAGTTCATGTTAAAAAAATCCAAATTCAGGGAGAGATGCTTCAGTAGTCACATGTTTTGGCTCATGCGTTTCAAGTATCATTAATGATTTGAGTTTTATTCCTTTAAAAGTTTGGGCATCATTGAAGAATCATCTGAGTGTTGTTTTAAAAGAGTTTAGGGGGGAGTCTAGTGGATCGCGAGTATTTAAAAAGTGAGGAAGAAATGGTGAGAATTGGAATTTTAGAGAGGATTAAACATGCAAGTTGGATGCAAATTTTCATTGGTACAAAATTGGAATGCGAGTTCTAAGGTCATGTTGCATGTCAAAATTCTAGGCAAGGGATGCTTATAAATATTTCTTTATGTTGCAAGTTCCATTGACATAATATGGGAAACCAGGAGCATATAATAGACAGGCCTTGCAAGTTTACTTTCAATCAATAATTGCTTCAAAGGATTTTATATACTTTGTGTACTTCCTTACATTTGTTACATTACATCTTTGCCTTAAATTTATTTTGATCCCTATCCTATGTTGGTCATTTGAATACGCTGATATACTAGTATCATATGCTGAGATTGGACTTGGATCCCTACTCATCACCTCTTGAGTCTCATGGCAACCAACAACAAAAAGAGAAACTCAGAAAAAGGAAATGTTAATATAATATAAAAAGATTCAGAAGAAAAGGCCAATGAGAGTTGACAACAAAGCTACATGACCGAAAAGAAAAATAACAAAACGGTTACAAGATTCTCTCTCGAGAATTCTCCATGCTATCTTCAAACTTCAAGTCTTCATCAGCTTCATCTTCGAGGTTCCGTAATCTAGCAACCTTCAGCATTGATTCCGAATCACCACTTTCGGCATCGTCGATTTCGCGTTTCTTCAGCACCTGGAGGTATCTGCAAGAACTCATATCAGTTACAGCGCTAACTGATAAAGTAAATGCCACAAAAATTTGAAAGGAAGTATAATAACAGACGGTGACGAAATCAGTGGAAAGGATGCCAAACATCGCAACTTCAACAATATTCATCAGTTTACTCGCGGGTCGGTATGTGACAACAACAACTATACGCGTCAGGTTGCTCAGGGGTTTGAAGCGAAAATCGAACTTAACAAAAAAGAGAGAGAGAATTGACGGGTATACCTTGTTATGCTCATGCCTCGAATTCGGCCTTACGACATCGATAATGAAGCAGTAGTGAGTAGCATCGATATACTCTCCTTGCAAAGTTCCGCAAAGCTCCTCTGCCCCATTTCTTCTTTGTTTTAGTTTCGAAAAGGGAATCCTGCAAATGTAAGAAGAGAAGTCGTCAAAAGTCTTGGCAGGTTGATTGAATTCACCAAGAAAAAGGAGAAAGCTCTTAATAGGAAAGTTACCAGCCTATAATCAAAAACGGAATTCGAGAAAAAATTCATAACCGAAAAATAACTAATTCCTAACAATCATAACTGAATTCTATAGGAGAATGTACCTGAAGTTTCCAGAACTATCTTCAAAGCTCCTATAAGTCAGCAGCTTCTGATTCAATCCAGCTTCTTCGACAGTTTCTTTTCAAACACTCATCACCCTGTTAATCTTAGTCCTCTCCTTCACCATCTTCCAATCCCTCTCTCTGAATCTTCTCCAACCTCCATTAAAAAACTCAGTGAAGCTCCGACTTCAATCTGGAATCAACAAAAGCTCAATCTTCAATCTTCAATTTCTCGAATCACCCTCAAAATCATCACTCTTCTCCAATCTTTTTCGTCTCAGTCCTCCAACATCCAGAATCCTTCAATCCTCCGTAACAAACCTTTGTCATCGATCAATCTCAAACTTCAATCTTTGAATTTCAATAACCTGCATCACCAGATACCAGATCCGAACTTTGAACAACAAAACAAAATCCTCCCACAGCTTCATCAATTTCATTCGTTTATCATCGCCATAATCCATCAAAGACCTGCAACTTATTCTTCATCAATCTGCATCAAGGTCAGAAGCACATATCAAGATTTCGTAGCAGTTTGATGGTTCATATCACACAACAACCACACGCATACTGGTCTAAGGAGAAGGAGACTTAAACCTGCAAATCGAATCAACAACATCCAGAACACGACAACAATCACAAGTCACAGAAGCGGAAGAAGAGCATCATAATAGTGACGAAAGTGCAAGAAGAGAATCGTAATGAATTGCAAATCGTACCTGGCTGAGTTTCGGATCCGAGTGAGTATTTCCGTGTGTAACCTTCATCTATTGTTCTTGCATAGTTGATTTCACGATGGAGACGTCAAGGCCACGAAATCACTGATGTACACCCGACCTTCATCGTCACTATCGGTTCAATATTTGCAAACAACAACACTGCATATTCAAAGAACTCTCACAACGATAACCATTGCAGCGGAGTTTAAGAGCTCGAGAAGGAATTCATGGTGTTTGTTTCCACGGTGTCTCTGGAACCATTCGATAAGAGCATCATGACGAAGGTGACGAGACCGAAGAGCTGAGAACGAGTTAGGGTTTTCCGGTGATGTTTCGTTCGGGCGAGAAAGCATTACGGCGGCTTAACAAAGGACGCGCGACGGGAGAGAAGGGGGCTGACGGAGACGAGACGGCGGCGAAGTATGGCTGTTTGTGTGGTTCTTCGCGGGATTGGTGACGGAGAGGAGATTGGACTGGACGGAACGAGAGTGGTGATGATGATTCTGAGCAGCGGGCATGATCAATGGTGTAAGCGGCGCCGTCGGAGAAGAAGAGTGAAGGGAAATGTATGAGGAATTTAGGGTTTTCTAAATATCTTATTTCCAGTTGGATTGGGCTTCTGAGTTCTCCATGGAGATAACCACACCCTGCGTTTTCTGTTTCACCCCTCTTTTGTAAATGTTCTCTTGGTAATGGGCCCAGACTCATAGACCTCCATTCACACACCCTAATTTCCCGAATGCGCCCCCACCTGCGCATGTAAGAGGAGTAATGGGCCTTGTGGTCATTGTTACTATCTACCTGCATGTTTTTAACCATACACCTCCCTTGTGTGTTTGTTTCATTTTTATTAAGGATTTTTATTTAGAAGTTTCTTATTAATGTTCTTGTTAAGGTCTCAATTAATTTTATTGATAATTAATTTTTGATGATTAACACTTTTGTTAGTTACTTGACATTTATATTAATTAATTAGAATTTTTGCACTAATTTTAATTAATCGTTTAGGACTAATCATAATGTAAGTGTTCATTTGTGGTTTTCTATCAATATTGGATCGATTTGGATTATGGCCGAAACTTCACAAAACGATTAAGGATGATAGGCATTTATTTTGCTTGTGGAGATTACAAGGCTTGGCTTGGGGATTTTTTGAATTTCTTTTATGTGAAGAATCGTCATTTCGCCAAGTAAGTAATTTCAAACTTTTTCGACTTTTACGCATCATTTTAGTCGTATGCGGCTTAGGACCATGTAACTTAAGGTGCATCTGAAGCCCTCCCACCTGAGGCATTGGTTATATTTGTGATTTTTGATGATATGTATCGATTTCGGAACTTAGGGATTAGGTTAAGAACCATTAGGATCACTTCCTTTCACTTCCCCTTAAGATTCACTTTTTCGCCCGTTTCGTCGCATTTATTAAAAATAGTTTTAGGTGAGATAAAATTCTAGAAAAATTCATGAGTGATCCTCATCCTCTTAATTAATTTGTCATATTTTTTGTTTCCAGATTTGGGTGGTTTTAATATTTTATTGGGATTTTAGTTCACAAGCTGTCCCAAAAGGGAAGGTTTTGGCATAAGGGACCGAAATCGATTTTTCCTCATAGGTGTGAAACCTATTTTTTGTGTATGATTAATCACTGTAATTTGTGACATTTTGATTCCCCTTAGGCATTTTTTTCATAATTTTTAGGGCCCTTTTTGATCCACTTTGTGGAGTTGTTTTTGGGTGATCATGTTTTGTTACCTTGCTAATCAAAGAATTGTTTTGGCACTTTGGTGCATAATTTTGTATAATACTTTTGGACAATGTGAGATAATGACTTTATTATTCCAGGGATTTAATTTCATAATTTTAAAAGGCTTTTTGCTATTTTTCCATGTCACCTAGATCCTAGGTTGATTCATGTGTGTATTTGCTCCATACCCTAAATGTTAAGGAGGCATTCATGCCATTTGATTGGGATAATTTTTGGTAACGTTTAGGAGTTGATTATAGGTCATTTGTATGTCTTTGATTCCCTTCATAGGTCACTTTTTGAACCATATTCATTTGGTTTGTTTTAGTGTTTCAAAATGCATACTTATGTGAATTAGTTTAACTTAAACAGGTTGCTAATCTCTTCTCGTGTTTAACTTGAATTATGTGGGAGTAATTAATGCCTATCCATGCATTCTAATGGCATCTCATAACTTGTATGCTACTGACCCATGATCATTTCATGCATATTCACATGCCATTCTTCCTTAGTTTGCATCATTTGCGATCTTATGCGATGTTTGTTCCGTTTCTTCTCATATCTTCTTCTCATTGCTCCATATGCCTAATCCATTGCATCCATGATTGTATATTCATTCATCCATCTTTATAAGCATTCACTACTGACTTTTATGTTCATTTCATGTATTAATTCATGTTTGTAAGCCATATGCATTCATACTTCATTCATAAACCCTAATTGGCATTTATGTGAACTTAGGTGAACTTTTTGTACATAGTTTGACATAGTTTGATCTTGTGAGATATCCTAGCATCCTTAGGAGCATATAGCATGTAGCTACTGACTTTATAAGTCATGTAACCTTTAGGTACCTTCACCTTTAGACTTAGGTCTTATTTTGAACCCTAGTTCCATTCTAGGACGTTTATGGTACTTAATCGCTTTCATGCTTTGATTTTACTTCCAATATGCATTGTCATGCTAACTTTTGTTTTGTAGGGGGGAAGATTGAGGTAAGCATTACTTCATTCCCGTCTCTTATGCATTTTAATTGTGTTTGCCTTAGCACTTTGTGCTTTGCTTTTAGGCTTTCCCTTTCTTTAGAGACAACTTAACTTCCTTAGGAAGTAAGTTAGTTTCTAATTCTCTTTTTCTTCTTTTCCTTTTATTTCTTAGGATTAGAATACCTCATTAACCATAGGATCTCCCTTTTGTATATGATAACTAACTTAGGGTTGTGTCTTAGTTCCCATTAGATTTTTCCTTTTGCAATTTGAGTCATTCTCTTCTTATCTTCAAACAAAATCCAAAAAAAAACACTTAACAAATAAATGAAAGGATTCCTTGTGTATAGCCTTATTCCATGAAGCACTTGCATTCATTCCATCTTGGAGTGGTGTAAGCTTGTCTATCATGATGCACAAGTCTCATCAAGGAGTTGTTCACAAAGAAAAACTTAAAAGACACTTCTTCACAAAAGCAACAAAAAACACTTAATAAAGTTCAACAAGCCAGTGAACTTAAGCCCTAATCCTAGGAAACCAGTCTTGGATAAATTCTCCTTGCTGGGTATGCTTGTTCTATTATTCCATCTTGGAATGTAGAGTCAAGTGTACATTCCACGGAAAAGAGTTTGAATTCACTTCCTTGTGCCAAATTCATACAAAACTCATAAAAGACAAAAACAAACAATAAGCGACTATCCTGCGGGAACTTCTCTTCTCATCTCATTCATTCACAACGCGAACTCGCGACGACTTGTCTCGCATGCAAGACGGTAAACACACTCGTACCAGACGAGCCTGCAACGCCTGAGCATAGACATACGCAGTTCCAGCATAAAAAACACAAACAAATAGTTCCCGCCTAGGTTAGACGAACTACGGCGTCTCTGATCCTCATTATCCCGATGAGGTACGTAGGCAGCGGGGTAGGGCCCGTTCGAGCACATTCTTTATTTTCCCTACATTTCCCCCTTTCTTTCCATTTTCTTATTTCAGTTCATTTTTCATTTCCATTCCCTTTCTTCCAGTTAGCAGTTTTATTTAGCAGCAGTTATACTTTTATCACCCTTTGAAACAAACAAGCAAGCGTGGATCCCGTCGGGTACGACGGACGGATTGGGGTGCTAATACCTTCTCAATTCGTAACCGACTCCCGAACTCAGATCTTTGGTTCGCAAGGCCTTGTCCTTTCCTTCTTCCTCAGGTTTGTGCAACATTACCTTTCCCATTCTTTCGGGATAAAAATGTCTGGCTGGCGACTCTAACCTTTTCGCGCCACTTTCGCGTTTGTACTAGGATGAAAATCCCGGGAGCGACAATTGGATAATATATTTTCAAAATAAAAACAAAAATATAATTTCAATATGTCTTTCTCATGGTTCTGATCTCTCTCTCATCGTTCTTCTTCATCAACTTGTGATGTTCATCGCCCCCCAAAAAACCTAATATACCAAAAGTTGTGTATCTTGTTATTCAATGTCGGAATCATATGTCGTTTCTAGCAACAGTTGTGTATCACGAATAAAACAAGTTTGTTACTTTTGTGACACCGATTCCCCATTCACTACTTCATGGACAAAGGAGAATCCTAGGCGGAGGTTCAATGAATGTGGCTTATACAAGGTAAAATCTAGACGTAAAGTAATTGAAAGTTTCGTTTGTCGTCATATTGGGATTGATGTGTAGATTATGTTTTAGCAGTTTGAATGAGATGAAATGTAATGGTCTTGAAGTTTAGGTTTTAGTTTTAGTTTGGATGGAATTTTATGTTTATGTTTTAGTTTCAGTTTGGTGTTTAGGTTTTTGATCTCACCTGATCAAAAAGGCCCTCCAGATGATGAACAACGAATATGACGGTTGATTGAGAGAAGGTGGATGGGTGTACCTGCAGGGCACTCTGATGCCTAAGTGAGAATGAGTACAGTAAAATAATAATAATAATAATAATAATAGGTTCAGAATACCTGACCCTCTAATGAAAAAGGATATTAATAGTGTGCCCCCAGCACTGGGTCAATGTCCTTTCTTGGGCTGGATCAGCTAAGCCCAAGGAAACACTGCCAAGGAACGCATATGAGCGTGTAAGACCTAGCACGCAGTTTTGCCCTTGGTTAACTGTCCCTACTGGCGGCTAGTGGGTCGTGGGCGTGCCCGACGATTTGAACCTTTTTCCCGTTGGGTTGGGCCCTTGCCCGAGTGATTGGGCCTCTGTCCGACGCAGTCTTAGAGGCCCAGTCTGAAACATGAGCCCCCCAAGTCGACCCAGAGTGAAGACTTAAGAACTTGTCGGGGACAACCACGAGCTCCTGAGTGTCGAGGAGTGGAATGTATCTGACGATCCCAGAATGCCTTGTCGCGGAAGCTAGGAGTCTCGTTTTGTTGAGTCGACGATCTATTCTCGTATGGGAAAATTTTGTGGCGCACGACCTTCTGTAGTATCGAGGACATAAAGCGTGCTCGCCGTCCTTTGGAATTCTTCAGGTTGACGTGTCCATTGTCTTTAATGCGTGTCGCTTCGTTTCCCGTGCATTAAATGTTGGCTGCCCTAGGGAATCTAGATAATGATTGCCTAAGGTGCGTTCTTTCACGTGACATCTATAAAAGGAGGGGTGAGGGGATTATTTCATTTTTTTCCCTTTTCCCTCCTCTGATGTCTTACCGGATACCCAAGTTTTCTCCCGCTAGCACAACCACCGTCGTCGCCTTCGCTCACTGTAACACCCTGAAAATCTAAATTTAATTATTTATTTAATTAGTTTATAAAGAATTTAGAGGTTTTGGGTAAATGTGGAGAATTTTGGGAGAAAAAGAGTATTTTATATAATATAAATAATTGATGTATTATTATACTATTATTATTATTATTAATAAAAATATATTGAAGAAATGACAAGGTGGTCTTTATGAGAAAAAAGTAAGGATAAGTTGGAAAAATCATTAACTGGGATAATTATACCCACAAAAGGAGAACACGATCTGTTTCTCACATTATCTTATTTTCCTTGGTGAAGAGGAGCTCTGAAGAAAGAAAGGAAAGAGAATGAGCTTAAAGTCTTGAAGTTGCTAGGAACCATGGAGAAGAGTATCAATCTACATAATTCTTTAAGGTACATGGAGTGTTCATAACTTATTATAGTTTTATAGGAATTGGTTTATAAATAAAGTAGATTTTGTATGATTTTGGTGATTGTTAGGTTTGATGACATAGATTGAGTTATAAGAGTATGAATTGATGAATTTGGATTGATAGGATGATTTAGAATGGTGTATTTGATGATTGATTTGTTGCATTGTTCTTGTATATGTTTGATGTTTGACTGGAAGGAGTTTTGGGGTGCAATGGGGTAAAATTCGTATGGAGGATTTGGGGGTTTTAGTGCAGATTTCGTAAAACAACAGAGAATTTCTGATTTTCAGGCGTTAACCGGTTAACCCCAGGCTTTAACCGGTTATCTAGTGGAAAATATACGTGTTTTGGGAGAAAAATGATGTGTTAACCTGTTAACCTCACGCGTTAACCGGTTAACACTGTAACTAAGGCAGATTTTAATTTTTGAAAAATTAATAACTTTTGATCTGTAACTCCAATTGAGGTTCCGTTTGAAGCGTCGGAAAGTTAACGAGTGTCGTACCTCGAAAAATACGATCCTATCCTCACAATGGACGCGGAAAGAACAACAAAGTTGCCATCCTAACTCTATTTATTCTAATTAAAGAAAATGGAGATATAGACACAACCTAAATAGGATAAGAAATGGTCATCGTAACCACTAATTCTAAGTTCGGGAGTCGGTTACGCAAGAGGAAGGTATTAAGCACCCCTCACGTCCGTTGTACTCGATGAGAACCTCTTAGTATAATTTGCGTTTAAGTGTTAACTTATATTATTGTCTTCTTCTAATGATAAAGGTTTGTTAAGATTGTTTGTTTTAAGGGAAAATAAATTTTAAACTATTATTTGTTATGGGGAAAAAGTTAATTTTTTTATTAATGTGATTTATGACGGGGAAATGATTAAATTTTTATTATTGTGCTCGCGAAGGATTAAAATCCTCGTGCCTATGTATTCCTTTGTGCAATGGGAAAGTCAGAGCTTCGTAGTTCGTGCAATTACAGTTTATTGGTGTTTTTTTTAATGAACGGTTGTTTAAATCGCTTTCTAACTGCTAAGCGTTGGATTATCTGCTCGCGTTAGGAGGCTAAAGCGCTAGCTTGTCTGCGAGATTGAAAGAGCTTAAACAATGTTAGTTTAGAGAAAGGTTCGATCTTGTTTAGTATTTTAAGAATGAAAGGGAAAATGAATCACGTCCCTTGGGGTTGGCCTCAGGACTGATCCATTCAGGAACCCGTGGAATGCTAGACTCCAAAATTTAGTTCTTTCATTATTTGATATGTAATAATTAAATGTTTTGAAATACGAAAGGGCGAATGAACCACTTCCCGTGGGGCAAGCCTTAGGAATGATTCATTCAAGAACCCGTGGAATGCTAAACTCCAGAATTCAGTTCTTTCGTTATTTTGTTATAAAAATAATTTGAATGTTTGTAATGGAAAAAGCTTGATTATTAGTTTAAGGTTAATTGATGAGTGTGTTTTAGATACGAAAGGGTGAAGAATCACGTTCATGGGGCGAACCTCAGGAATGATTCATTCAAGAACCCGTGGAATGCTAGACTCCAGAATTAAGTTCTTTCGTTATTTTGTTATAAGATATTTGATAAAATCACATATGTTTTGTATTGTTGCGCGTAAATTCATGCAGACGGTGATCATAAAAATGACTGACTTACGTGTGTGTAAAATGTATACGTGTTTTAAAAGTGTTTATCTGGCGTTGGACCAAGAAACTTAAATTATCTTTTGAAACGACTATTCTTTAGTGATTGCGTTCGATTTCAATTTTACTTGACAAAATATAGTCGTAATGCGAGAATAAATCACACAAGCATGAAATAATTGTCAACATGCAATCAAATATGCAAACAAAACATCCATTTATGCAAGTGATAATTGAAGGAATTAATCAACCATGAAAGCTTTTTGACAAGAAAATTCAAGTTTTATTTTTTGTTAAAAAAACAAACACAATTTTTTTTCGACATACTAATAAAAATAAAATCTTTTTGTTTGGATTTTTTCAATGGATAAAAAAATTTCCAAAATATTTTGGTTAAGAACATAATAACGCACTTACTCGTAGGTATTATGATTTATTTTTAAAGAAAGTCAACTTGGGCTAGCAGCTATGTCACTAGTGAATCGCAAGCCCATAATAGCAAAGCCTTAACTGAATCGGTCCTTATTTATGAAGCAATTACTAGGTATACCCTAACCATTACTTCCTAGGACAGTGTAAAAAAATATGGAATACTGTAATGCTTCTCAACCATATTACTCTTAATCAATCCAAAAAAACAAAAGTTGCCTTATCACTGCCCAGACACGTGGCTAGCAACAAATCCACACATCGGTAAATGCATAAAATGATAATGAACTAAAAGAAGGTGCATTTATATCTCATAGCAACAGTCCAAGCTAGATAGAGGGTTATGTGCTTTGGGAAGGAACGACACTAATTAGATCAGCTATTAAAGGCCCTTTATTCTCAAAGAAAAAAAAAGAAAATATCCACGTTGAAACTCAAAAGTTACAACAGAAAAAATATAAACCGATGGACATCCATTTTGAATCGCTCTCTCTGATTCATCTGCTTCGCATAGACTCAACACAGTTGGGTTTATTTCGAAACGAAACCGAATCGCGTATCATCATCATCGTCTCATAAAAGAGAACCAGAAAAAAAAACAAGAACAAACCTAATCCGAATTTCGGAAAACCCTATTTCCAAAGCTCATCAGGAATTCAATCGAAACATCAAAACACAGACCAAACTCATGGATCCAACGGTGATATCGAACCGTGAAGGTAAAAGACAACATATATTCAACAACGATGAAGATGAAGCGCAAAAAAATGGGGGGGGGGGAATAAACTCTTACCTAGTCTGAATGTTCTCGGAGTGAAGATTCTTTCCCAGGTACTCTTCCTTTAACTCAGACCTTCCCTTGTCTCCGTGCTCAGAACTTCTTTTTCCATATTTGAAATTTTTGCAGAGTGTAAAGGGATTTTTAGGGTTTTCAGGGGATGTTGCGGCTATGGTTCGTTTGAGTTTGGATGGCTTGCTGCTGATATGCGGCTAGGTTTTTTCTTTGCTTTCTCGTCTGCGGCTAGGGTTTTCTGTCCTCTTTTCTGTGAATTCCATCCCCTTTTTATAATGTAAAATTAGGGTTTGGGAATAAAAAACTTTGTTGATTTATGTTATTAGAGATTTTGTTTGATGTTGACGTTGAGTATTTTTTCAATTACAGGTTGGTGCAAAGTTTTTACATTTTTGTATAAGCAGGTCACATGTTTTTGCTATCATAGACTTTCCAGAGTTCATTTCCGTGTTTTTGCTGTGAAACCCGTTTGAGAGAAAAGGAAATAGTCTGAAATTGCTTTGCAGGTCTGTTATACACTTTTTCATGTGCAAGAGTTTTTTTTCCATTTTTGTGAATCTGCTTGCCCTGCTCCCTGCTTTGCTTTTTTTGTATGATTGTGGTCGAACATGTATATTTCACTGTTACAGATGTCTGAATTTGTCTTGGTTTGAAATGAACTGAATATGTTGAATTTGGATTGAGTTTTGGTTCATATTTAGAGATCGAATTAGCACGAATGTTATGAATTGGTTTTACTGGTTCATGACTTTGTACCTTCTCCATGTGTATGCAGGTTATTTTTTTCCGCAGGGTGTAATAAATGAGGTCAGCTACAAGCATTGTGGGGTCAACATCCAAGTTTCAACATGAAGGCTCTCTTTTTGTTGCAAGGTCAAACATGAAAATCACGTGTAACTGCCCCTGTTCAATTTTCTGAAACCTGAGGGGTTAGATTGGCATATGTGTCATTCGTGACCTAGAAGTTTGAAGGGGATTGAACACAAAAGCCCAAAAATTTGCACTCGCCGGTGCGTAAAGTAACACTGATGATTAGTTGTATATGCTTAAGTGAGCTTGAAGATGCCACTTGGAAGAACTGGAGATGGGATTATAGATGCCATCCATAATATCAGGAGGTGATAATATCTTTATGTTGATACTGGATATCAGTACTAGGTCTTCTTATAGGTCGTCTCTGAATCGTTTATGCAACATGGTTTGAGTTGAATGTCAGCACTAGATCTTCGTATAGATCGTCTCTGCATTATCTCTGGGGAAAAAGAATATCCTTCATTAAGTGTTAGGGCTTAGATCTTCGTATAGATCGTCTCTGAACCATATCTAAGAACATACCTTAATTTAAGTATCAGAACCAAATCTTCGTGGCGATTTGTTTCTGAATTAAGTATCAGCACTAGACCTTCGTATAAATCCTCTCTGAACTGTTTTGAGTTGTTGAATAAACTAGTAGAAATAAATATTCGTTACGATTATCTCTTCTGGAAATATCTTGGATTAGGTAATAGATCTTCGTATAGACCGTTTACCTATCATCCAAGGATAAAAGAATATCAGGATTAAATCTTCGTGGCGATTATATCCCTTGTAAATATCCTTGATTAGCACCAGATCTTCGTATAGATCATTTATGTACCCTTCCAAGGACAACTTGAGTATTGATCATCAGAAATAAATCTTCGTGGCGATTATCCCTGAATTAAGTATCAGCACTAGACCTTCGTATAGATCGTCTCTGAACTGTTGTGAATTGTTGATAGTGTTTTATCTGCATGTAACTATCCTGCAAGGAAAAGGTTAGTTTATGCAATATGTATGCATGTATGGCATGATGTACTTAAGTAAATGTATTATGCATTTATGGATATGTTATGGTATGAGGTAAATGATGTATGTATGAATCATGCAGCCTGAAGCGTCTGAACATCTTTGTATAACAACTGCTGGCTGGGGAAGATAACTCCCGATTCGTTGCTGAGAAACATGGGGACTTCGTTCCCGTCTTGTTTGATAGTATGGTATTTATAACCTCCCGTCTTCGTTCGTCGTACCTCCATTGAAGGAATAAGTTCCTGAGTATCCCGACTGAGGATAAAAGAGATGGACATAAATTCAAGGGGAGATGTAACTCGAAGTATCTATAAGGATAGATTTGCTCTGCTGGGGATTCGTAGTTGTCTGGTGGGGATGAACCGGCGAAGCTTCGTTGAACTCCTACCCTCGTTCGTCCTTAGTAAATACTATTACTATATTTTATGCATTTCTGGTAAACATCAATCATATTCAAAAGCATACATACATTCAAACACAACCAATGGACGTTTTCGCTTAGGTAAATAGGATAAAAGTAAATCTGGATTCAAAGATGAAATTTTATATTATAAAGTGACCTATACACAGGCAAGTTTGTACAAGGAGACAGAAATCCTAGTAAGAGGAATTTGTCGTAAAAGTTTTACAAAGCAAAGAAAAGCAACTATGTGAGAAATAATCCTATTGAGTTTCAATTCTACTATTGCCATTATCTTCAAGTATCTCATCCTTTGCTGTTGAGACGGAAACAATTGAATTGATCTTTATCTGTTCGAGCTTGAGTTAGGTAGCAGCACCAGTTGAAGTTACATGAGTGATCCAAACGAGACATAGTCGTACGCTTTAATCCCTAATTTTTGCCTGGATTTCCCTTTCAGGTTTTCAATCCACCGGGATACCCTTTTTTGCCCAAGCCGCCCTTTCAGGTTTTCGACTTGCCGGGTGTACACTTTATATATATATATATATATATATATATATATATATATATATATATATATATATATATATATATATATATATATATATATATCCCTAATTTTTGCCTGAACCCTTTTGGTTCGCCGGGATGCCCTTATTTTTTCCTAGGCCAGTCAACCTAGCGGGTCTTTTTTTATGCGTACTATTTTTTAACTATGTATGTGTTTACGGGCTGTGGGAAGTCTTCACCATCCATAGTAGTAAGCATCATGGCACCTCCTGAGAACACCTTCTTGACTACAAATGGTCCTTCATATGTAGGAGTCCACTTGCCCCTAGGATCACCTTGTGGTAGTATGATACGCTTGATTACCAAATCACCAGCCTGATATACCCTTTGCTTAACCTTCTTATTAAAAGCTTTGATCATCCGTTTCTGGTACATCTGGCCATGACAAACAACTGCCAGCCTTTTCTCATCAATCAAATTTATCTGGTCAAGTCGAGTCTGAATCCATTCATCTTCATCCAAGCCTGCATCCTTCATGATTCTTAAGGAGGGGATCTGAACTTCAATGGGTAGAACTGCTTCCATACCATAGACTAAGGAGAATGGGGTTGCCCCTGTTGAAGTACGTATTATAGTATGATAACCATGATGAGAAAATGGTAACATCTCATGCCAATCCTTCTAAGTAACATTCATCTTCTGTAGAATCTTCTTAATGTTCTTATTAGCAGCTTCTACTGCCCCATTCATCTTCGGACGATATGGAGAAAAGTTGTGATGTTTAATCTTGAACTGCGTGCAGAGATCAGTAATCATGGTGTTGTTCAGATTAGAGCCATTGCCGGTGATAATCCTTTCAGGGATGCCATACATATGAGATTATTCTTAATGAATCGAGCCACCACATTCTTAGTAATAGATGCAAATGAAGCTGCCTCCACCCACTTTGTAAAGTAATCCATAGCAACTAGGATGAAACGATGCCCGTTAGAAGAAGTAAGCTTTATCTCACCAATCATATCAATGCGCCACATGGCAAAAGGCCAAGGAGCAGTCAATACATTCAATGGAGCTGGAGGTATGTGCACTTTATCAGCATAGATTTGACACATGTGACATGTTCTAGAATGTTGATAGCAGTCAGCTTCCATGGTAGACCAGTAGTAACCTGCTTTCAATATCTTCTTTGCCATGGTATGACCACTAGAATGAGTGCCAAAAATTCTGTCATGCATGTCTTCCATAATCTCTGTTGCTTCTTTCTTATCCACACAACGAAGCAAAGTCGAATCATGACTGCGCTTGTACAAAATTCCATTACTAAAAAAGAACTTAGCAAAAAACCTCCTCAGAAACTTCTTATCTTTGACAGATGCCCCTTCAGGGAACTCCTGAGTTTCAAGATATCTTTTCACTTCATAGAACCAAGGATTTTCCTCTCCTCCTTCAGTATCAATCTCATTACAGTATGCAGGCTTCTCAAATCTGTCAATAGTAATCTTGGGAGCTTCATCATCCTAGCTAATCTCAAACATAGATGCCATGGTGGCTAGTGCATCTGCCAATTGATTCTCTCCTCGTGGAATATGTCCAAAGGTAATCTCTTCAAAATATGGGATCAAAGACAACACATGCTCTCTGTAAGGAATAAGATTTTCATGCTTGGTATCCCAATCTCCTTTAATTTGACTCACTACCAGGGATGAATCTCCATATACATCCAGGAACTGAATCTTCATCTCAATGGCAGCTTTGATGCCCATGATACATGCCTCATACTCAGCCATGTTATTGGTACAATAGAAACAAAGTCTTGCAGTAATCGAGGTATGACAACCTTCAGGGGAAATGATCACAACACCAACACCATTACCAAGTGCATTAGAAGCTCCGTCAAAAACCATAGTCCATCGGGATCCTTGTTCAGGTCCGTCATATTGTCCAGGTTCTTTGGTAATAATCATAATGTCTTCATCAGGGAACTCAAAATTCATAGACTGATAATCATCCACTGCCTGATGAGCCAAATGATCAGCTACCACACTGCCCTTAATGGCCTTCTGAGTGGTGTACTGTATATCATATTCTGTTAAGATCATTTGCCATCTCGCTATTCGTCCGGGGAGAGCAGGTTTCTCGAATATGTACTTGATTAGATCCATCTTTGAAATCAACAAGGTAGTATGAGTCAACATATACTGTCTTAGTCGGAGAGCAGACCATGCCAAAGCGCATCAAGTTTTCTCGAGTAGTGAGTATCTTGTTTCACAGTCGGTAAAAGTTTTGCTAAGGTAGTATATTGCCTGCTCTTTTCGACCAGACTCGTCATGTTGCCCCAATACACACCCCATTGAATTGTCTAATACTGTTAAGTACATAATCAATGGTCTTCCATCAACTGGTGGCATCAAAATTGGAGGTTCTAGGAGATATCTCTTGATTTCATCAAAGGCTGTCTGACACTCGTCATTCCATTCCATTACCTGATCTTTCTTCAACAACTTAAAGATTGGCTCACAGGTAGCAGTTAACTAGGAAATAAATCTTGCAATGTAATTCAGTCATCCCAAGAAACCTCTAACTTCCTTCTCAGTACGGGGAACTGGCATCTCTTGTATGACTCTTACTTTTGCAGGATCTACTTCAATACCCTTTCCACTGACAATGAAACCCAGGAGTTTACCAGATCTAACTCCGAAAGTACACTTATTTCGGTTCAATCTGAGCTTGTATTTCTTCAACCTTTCAAACAGCTTATGCAGATGATCAAGGTGTTGTTCTTCATTCTAGGATCTGGCTATCATATCATCTACATATACCTCTATCTCATGATGAATCATATCGTGAAACAAAGCCACCATAGCACGCTGATATGTTGCCCCGACATTCTTCAAACCAAATGGCATCACTTTATAGCAAAAGGTGCCCCACTGTGTAACAAACGTAGTCTTCTCCATATCTTCAGGTGCCATCTTGATTTGATTGTAACCAGAGAAACCATGCATGAAAGAGAATACCTTATGTTGAGCAGTGTTGTCTACCAGAACATCAATATGAGGAAGTGGAAAGTCATCTTTAGGGCTGGCCTTATTCAGATCTCTGTAGTTCACACACATGCATACCTTACCATCCTTCTTAGGTACTAGTACCACGTTTGCAACCCATTGAGGATAAGAAGTCACAGCTAAGAACCCTGCATCAAATTGTTTCATCACCTCTGCTTTAATCTTTTCTGACATTTCAGAACGCATGCGACGAACCTTCTGTTTCTTTGGACGACAATCTTCTTTTACTGGTAAACCGTGAACCACAATGTCTGTATCCAACCCTGGCATATCTTCATAGGACCAAGCAAAGATCTCCACTTAATCACGTAACATCTGAATTAATCTGCTCTTAACACCATCCTCTAGTTCAGCCCCTATCTTGACCTCTTTCCTGTTTTCTTCAGTTCCCAGATTCACAACTTCGATTGGCTCTTCATGTGGATGTATAACTTTATCTTCTTGTTGTAATAACCTAACAAGCTCTACAGGTACTTCAGAATCTTCCTCCTTTCCATCTTCAGGTTGATAGATCGGATTCTCGAAATTATAATTGGCAATAGTAGAACTGTTATCAACAGGATCCAGAGTGGATGAGGATCTGCATTTTAGTGATGTGGGTGTGTGTAAGAACACATAGCTGATAAACAAAAATAAAAATAAAAGAAAGACAAGGAGCACAATATTTACGAAAACGAAACGCCATTGATTTTTATTGAATGAAGTATGTAAATGAAATGACATCCCGAAACCAGCATACCATTGTGCCCCGGGTAAGACACAAGGCTTAAAAGTTTAATTGTTCAAAATTACAAACTTAAAATAAAAAAACAGTAATAGTATTTACTCCTGACTAAAGGAGATAGAAATAACGTCTTCGGTTTTCCAATTGTTGAGCCTATCACCCATGGTAGGAAAGATCCAGTCATCCAGGTTGTAGTCTTCACTATAGTCACCCACATCATTGAAACCCAAACCAAATTTGTCAAACTTATAAGGGATGTCAGGAAGCTGACCCCAAATAGTACAACCACCTTCTTCAACCACAGCTCTAGCATCTTTGAGGGAGGCCATTGTAGGAGGTACTCTGGTAATCACAGGAACTCTTTTAACAACAGGGGGAGCTTCAGTAGCAGGAACGGCCCAAGGAACTACCTCAAATGTCTGGCAAGGAGTCTCAACATATTCACCCTCCACCTCAACATATTTAAAAGTATTCACATGACTGACCATGTGTCATACCCTAAATTTGTCCTACCCTATTTGTTTTTCCCCTCTAAAAGGGTCATTTGATCTGTGGCCACGATTTCCCGATATCTGCTCATTGTGACTAATAAGCTTTGTAGATATATTCGCGTTTATGATCTAAGCCAAGGTGTTAAAGGTTATTTTGTGGAGGATTAATCGTGTAGGCGTATTCGGTTGTGCGAAAGATAGGCTTAAAGTGTGAAAAGTATTCGAAATAGAAGATTTCAGAAGGAAAAGCTCAAATTTACTTCCAAACTCATTCTTCATGTCTTAAGGTTCAAAGAAAAGCCTTGATTTCCATTTGATCTTAAGGAATGATCCATTTGTAGTGCTTGGTTTCAAAGTGTTATCATGTAATTAACTTATATTGTTTCAAGAGTCATGTTATGTCAAGAGCTGCGGCAATTTGTTTCTAGGAGTATGTTTGAATCTGCAAGGGAAAGTGAAGCATAGTATGTTTGAATCTACAAAGGAAAGTGAAGCATAGTATGTTTGAATCTACAAAGGAAAGTGAAGCATAGTAAGGTTTCAATGGATTAGTAGTGTTCAAAAGCTACTCCTCGAGAAATTTTAGAATTAAACCCAAGGGCTTACATTCAATGCCACTTCAAGTTAGCATACAACAATGTCTCAACATTCAGTCACGCCTTCACCAAACACATAATTATATTTTCTTAAATTACAAGGATTTAACACTAAACAAACACCAGCACTACCAGCTGCAATGATATTCAGTTACTTGTTTTTTTTGACAACTTGAATCACCATGCTGCCAGATTGATATTCAGCCAACCGTCATGCGTTTCTTCCCGCAAAATTCCGCCAGAGACGAAGTCTGCACCTGCAAAACAAAGGAGACCAATTGCTCAGCACATGAAAATAAACAACTAAGAAGTGCAAAATAAATTGCATTATAGGATGCACTTGGCACAAACTCAAAAATAGCAAAACAAGTTTAAGCTGGATTCAGTTCAATCTTTAAGACAGCATTCTTGATACAAATTGCAAAAGTTTCATTACAAGGTCCCATTGGATTGGATTCAAAAGGTGACATACATCATGAGATCCAAGTTTCATTCCAATAATAAGAAGCTCAAATAATTTGGATTAGCATAATACCAGCTCATTCACTTATCAAAGAATCGATCCAAAGTTGCCTTCATGTTCAAAATTCCTAAGGTTTTATCTTCATGTTATTATTCATATGAGCTTCCTGCAACAAATGCACAACAGAAGTTTGTCAAACTAGTGCAGCAGATGAATGAAGTCAGAGAAAAAACAATATGGATACCATGTTACACATGTGATCTACGAGGAAGTATACGTTGTATCAAGTTAAACAATCTTTTGCATCAATAGGACTAATACAAATAGTCAAATGGTTGAGCACTCCTTATATGGATGTATTGATGTTGATCCTAGAGCTGGCAGTTCAGTTTAGCTTCATTAGATGCACCTCGCAGGAATGTCGCAAAATTTGTTAGCATTAATTCTTGTTGTTAGACTAAATCATGTTGGAAAGTCATTTGGTAAAGAGATATCTGCTCACAGAAGAAGAAAGAAAAAGCAAAATATAGTGAGTTCTATAACTTTCACAATAAAAGGACCTTAAAGAGTGAGGTAACATAACCTGATACCAAGTCTTGCTGCTTGAGTTGCATTCATTAATACAACAATTTCCAAGTCTCCTTCCCAAGCCATTGTCATCACCAACATCATGGCATGGTAAGCTTCATAGTTATGTTATCAAGATACAAATGGACTCCACCACTAGCTGGGTGTACATGAAAAAGAAGTGCAGTAGGTGATTAATGTAAGCAGAAATACTGACCAATTAAAGGAAAAACATCAAAAGAAGTATTCAAAGTTGCAGATCCTACATTATATGAATTCCTAAAATCACAAATGGTCTAGAGCCGCAAAAAGCCAAGGTTATTTCACTCCAAGCCAGGCTACAGCTCCCATCACGCAAGTCGTCGAGCTTCATACCAAGATTCCTATGACATCCATTAATAAATCAGTAGGCAATTCGCGATTTACAATCAAAAATGGTAAACGCAATGAAAGTTACAAACTCATTTTTTTACTGCAATGAAATCCAAAACTAGCAGCAGGCTGAGAGCCAACCAAGCTTCTCGCAGAATATATTTGCCCTTCAAGATTGCTTCCAGTCAAAGCATTTAGCTCCACAGTTGCGGCCTCTACAATCACCTCAAGCATCATGTTGCGAAAACTGGATCTACGATCATATACACATCAATTTCTGCATCAAATAGGAATAGGCAAACATCAAAATTATGCAAGCTGTCAATCTCAAGGCATCAATATAAGCATATGCAAGCAGTAAGAGGACAATGACAATACCAGTTTTTTTGTTGTAACCGCAAGGATAAAAGCCAGCAGTGCAAATATGTGGCGTTGATGTTGATTTGATAGCATGAGAAGTACCCAATTTTCTGGCACAATTCAGAAGGAAACAAGGTGATTTTATGGAATCAAGGAGCTGATTGAACTCTCTCAAAACATCTTGGAGTCACATTCTCGTGCCCGCCTAGCAGTATGTAGAGGAGTCAGCAGTGCAGGATACTCCAAAAGATTCTGATATTCGTTAAAAGTCTTGTGGGACTTATGCCATTTCCTGATCCATAAGCATACAAAAGAGCCTGTATTAAAGGAAGATATAAGTTAGAAATGGAGGACCTGTCACATGGTATCCATCATATCAGAATTAGAGGTTTAAATTGCAGACATTAACCTTGACAGTATAAAGGTCGAAAAATGAATTCAGAACAGTATGCAAATCATTACGAAACGTTACAGGAAATGGTACGCATAAAAAATTCACTTTGAGTTTAAATGGTACAGGAATGACAAACTTTGAATAGACTTAAAGAAAGTTGTGAAAGCGTAAAAAGGGAGGCTGAAGATCCAACTTACGTGATTCACACCATAGGAGTCAAGTTTCAAACTCCAAATGAAACCTTGCTACATCAAATTACAGTTGAATTCCAGTTACTTGTTGTGAGAAGTATAGACCCATCACCAAGTTTCCTTTGTCTCTCTTTATCTGGACTTTTCTTCAACTCAACCCCAAGCCAAGCTATAGCTCCCGTCATCAAGTTTCCAATATGCAGCAAGTTTCTGGGACTACAATGCAAATGGAAGAGAGTAAGACAATGCAAGATGGGGAAAGAGTGGCCTGAATATCAAAGTCAGGAGTTACCACTCAAGTACAACCATTTGGTTTCTCCCGCAAATGCCATGACCTGTCAAAGTGAACAAACCAAGTTAATGATTAGAAGGATGATTGACTCCAAAGGCTAAACTAGGTACATCATTGTTCTACTAAACATAGAAAAGCAAAAACTCACAAAGAGGATTTGTGGCAAGACATCAAAGCTAACATGATGCAGTTATTGCAAAAGAGGAAGGAATAAGAATCAATACTCAGTTTCATCCACAAGAACTCAATCATGTCATACAAAGCTCTGAGCTCGGTGATAGAATCCTCCCAAGGATGTACATGAAAGAAAAGAAAAGTTGAATAACAGGGCAAGTTAAAAGTCAAGCAGTTTTCAAAATTTATAAACCGTAAAAGAACTGAGTTTACCACAGTCAAAATTCAAAGCAAATTTGCAAGGGACCACAAAATCTCTAAAAGCCTTTCTTCACACTACAGACAAAAAGCCAAAGAATGACTCACCATTTGGGGTCCCCACAAAATCTCACAAAACGATTCCCTCCAACGGATTTGATGCCCACACACACAAAACTTTCGGATTCCTCAAATGTTCAGGCATGATTTGCAACAAACTTCTCAAAAAAATGCAGCTCACTCACATGCTTTAGATTCACCCACATCCCTCTATAAATACGGATCTAATCATTGTCAAAAAGGGGCACCTGAAACGAAAACGAAAAATCAGAATACACACGGGAAAAACCCTAGCATACAAAAAAATCACCTAAGGTTACTCTGCGAAAATTGCCCTAAACTTTTCACTCAAAGCTCTTGTTTTCAAGGTTTTCAGAGTTCATCATTAGAACTCTGAAATTACCCGAGCTAAGCCTTCCCCTCATCTCATTGCGTATCAAGCTTACGAAAGGGAGACGCGAAGAAGAGTGATTCAGAAAGAGAGAAAGAATACCTGAGCTCAAAGTGGCCATTTCCCGTTGAATTTGGTAGATCTCTTACTCTTCACTTGCTTTTACCATCTCCATTCTTGCTGTCCTGAGTAGTATATTACTGAACATTTTTTCTCGATTTGGGGATTTAGTTTTCATTTGATTTTGTGGTTGAGTTTGTGTTTGGTTCGGCCAAAACGTGATAACAATGGTGATGATGTGATGATGCTGGTGTTTCCCGTGAGGAGAAACACCGCGGAGTTGAACCGATTGCGAGGTTGAAGAGGATTTAGAGGGGAGGGATTTAGGGTTTGATATTTTGATTTGTTTGAGTGAAAATATTGGTAACGATGAAGCGATGAAGATTTGATATCTCTAAAGAGATTCAAATCGAGCTGAGTTAGAGACCGATTTTTGTTTATGGAAAAGGGAATAGGCTGAGACTTTTGAATCTCGTTTCACTCATAGCATCTCCGTCGTTTTTCTCTTTTTCATATAAGTCTGGCAACCAGGTCAAAACATATTTAATTATTTTGATTTTTTCCATAGTCTGAATTGGTGTGGTTCGATGGCTGTTACGCCATGTGTCTGTCAGTTTCCCGTTTCTTTTTTTTTTCTCTCTACTTAGTTTCTTTTTTTTTTTAAAAGGGGCAGTAATTAGTAACAAGAGAAATGATTAGATTCTAAACTATTTTATTTAACTACTTTTTTTTAGTTTTCTAATTAATTTAATTAAATAACTTTCTTTAAGTTAATTATTTTTTTCTCAATATCAAGAAATAAAGAAAAAAAACCAAAATGCATAGATTAATTAAATAGTTTTTTGTTCAATTAGATTAATGAATTTGGTAGTTAATCTAATTAAATATGGCTATTTGATTAATTAGCTTTTCTCCTTTGCTCGATTATGTGTGTGGTATGAGTTTTGCGTATGCTCGATTTCTATTTGCTTGTGACATGATACAATGCTTATTTGTGTGATTACTTTTCGCATTTTTGACGATAAATTTCTAAGTAAAAAACGAACGCACATTAAGATTAGTCATTTCAAAGATAAACGAAATCTTTGGTCCAACGCCAAATAAACATCCATATGCACTTCACTTCATACACACACGTAAGTCGATCGTTCCCCGATCGCCATCTGCACGAACTTTGCACCTTACACTTTTAGCAACATTTTCCAATTTAACGAATCAACGCATTGCGCTTGTTTTCCATAGCTAGTCCTTAGCTTAGTTCCTCAAACTTTGCGAGTCGAGCACATTGTGCCTCGCTAACAAAACCAACAAATAAAACTTCCATTTGCATTTACCTTAAACCTCAAAAAACCGAAATGTTACTTCTTAGATCCAAACCCTCGATCCAACATCAAGCGGTCTTAGGAAACAAAATACTTCAATAAATACGAGGAAAATTGCACGCCACGAGCCTTAAGCGATAGAAAGGGGGATAACGAGCTTTCGTTACTCGCTCCGATTATTTCGACGCAGGACACTCGTCTTGTTGGGCGAGATAAACTATCCATAGTCTTTAGTGCAAATGGACTCTTAAATCCTTTCATCGAAGAAAGGTAATAAAATCAACAACCAATACCCATATCAGGCCGAACTACGAAGCTCTGACTTTCCCATTGCACAAGGGAATACGTAGGCACGAGGATCTCAATCCTTGCCGAGCCCCTAGGATCAATAAACCCTTTAGTTCAACAAGTAATCATAAGTATAGACATCCCTTCGCGCGTGACAACCTAGATGGTTCCCATCGAGTACGATGGATGTAGGAGGTGCTAATACCTTCCTCCTACATAACCGACTTCCGAACCCCGACAATGGTTTGCGATGACCTTGTTTTATCCCTTCTTGGTGGTTTTATCTATATTTTCCATTTCCCTCTTCGGGAATAAATAAAATTAGGTGGCGACTCTCAAGTCAGCCCAGCCGCGACCGCGTTCGCAAGGGATCGTATTTTTCGAGGTACGACAGCTGGCGACTCTGCTGGGGACTGGTTCACCCCTATGCAAGTCGAGCCTAGTCTAGGTTTCCGCGTTTGTTTGGATGTTTGCTTATGTGTTACTTGTTTATCGCTTTCTTTATTGCTTTACATTTTATATCCTTATTGTGGATCTCTTGTACTGGATTGATACTTTGATCAAAACAACTTGAGGGAAAGGCTCTATACCCGGGTCTATGAGTGTAAACATAAGTTAGCGAGGTTGTGTAGTATGGGCTCCCGAGAGAACCTCTCTCGTGGGTTGTCGATACGAAAACCTCACTCGGAGTAGATTTTAATGGAAATACTGACAACCGTCAAGCTTTTGGCGTGTGTGCTCAGTTGTTTTCATTAAAGTCGTTGACTCTGAGGACCTTTAGAACCTTTTGGTTAAAACATCGATTGATGGTTGCGTAGTATTGGGCACCAGGGTTCGCCCTCGCGTGGCTCAATACGAAAACCTCACTTGGAATAGACTTACTCAATGGAGTTGATTGACTGTCAAAATTGACACGTGCATCAAACATTTGAGAAAGTTCCATAACTCCAGGACTTTGTTTTAAACCTCGTGTCGACGATCACGTAGTATGGGGTACCAGGAGACTTCTCTTGTGTGACTCGATACGAAGATCTCACCCAAACGAAATTCATATGGTGGAGTCAATTAACCGTCATGTTAATGACGCGTGTAATGAACATCCATATGAGTTATTAACTTTGGGATCCCTAAAACTGTAGAGGTCACCCAGTGAGATCCTTGTAAGGAGAGTGATCAAAGTATCTTCCATCCGTTCTAGTTGTTTCTGAAACATTGCATTTTGGGTTTACCCGTTCATTGTTGCATACATTCATTCATAAAAAATAATACATAGCCCTCAGTTACTTATATTTATTGCAGATTTGAAGTATTTGTCAAAGCAATCAAGATGAATCGAATTTCCAAGAAAAGCACTTACAATTTCAAGTTCTTGGAACCAAAGGTTGACTCGCTACTAGCCTTGAGAGCCAAGATCACTCCTATCAAACACAACAGTTTTCAGGCTCGCTTCGGAAGAATCCTGAGTATACTGGACGAGACGGCAAATATTGATGCTCTTCATGCTCTTGCTCAGTATTACGACATTCAGCTACGGTGCTTCACTTTCCCAGACTTCCAGATTGCTCCTACTTTGGAAGAATTCGAGTTGCTTGTGGGTCTTCGTATTAGAGACCACAATCCATTCCCAAAGCTAGAAGAAGAAGTTACTATGACTAAGTTGGCTACTGTGTTGGGACTTCCTGCAAGTTTGTTAGTGGACAACAAGTCAGACAAGGAAGGATTCACGAGACTGTTCTTGGAGAAACAAGCTTGGCAATGTGCTGAGAAAGGAAACTGGTCCTCCTGCGGAGCCATCCTAGCTCTTCTTGTGTATGGGATCGTGTTGTTCCCAAAGTCAGATAAGTTTGTTGATCGTGCTGCTATAGAGATTTTCATGACAGGAAATCCAGTTCCGTTCTTATTGGCGGATTTTTATCACACTTTCCATACCCGGCATACAAAGAGAGGAGGTGTATTCCTTTGCTGCGCTCCGTTATTACACATGTGGATGAAAATGCACATGCCTAAGGAGGGTTACTTTGTGTATAGGAATTTGTCGTGGCCTTACAGATTTGCTTCGCTCAGGGCTAATGACATCACATGGTACTCAAGAGATTGGAAGATTGGGGGTATTGTGCTTAGATGTGGAAGTTTCCTTAATGTCCCTCTGATAGGAAATCATGGTTGCATAAATTACAACCCGGTGCTGCTTAAGAGACAACTTGGGCTCCCTATGGAGACTCCTCCTGAAGAAAGGCATTTGGTACCTTTTGTTATTGATAATCCATCTAAAGAAGAGTTGAAGAAATTCAAGGCGGCTTGGAAGAAGATCGTTACAAGTGATCCTAGTGTCCACAAGAATATTGCTGTGAAGGAACCTTATGTCTTGTGGGTAAAAGAAAGAGCTCGCATCGTTAAGATTCCATTCTTTCTTGATCCAATAGCTTTCCCACCCCTTCCTGAGAAAATACCATTGCTACCTGAAGACATAGATGAGCTCAACGAAAGAATCAAAGGCTTAGAATTGGAGAACGAACGCATGCGGATCGAACTCCTTCAAACCAAAGGAAAGAAAGAAGTGTGGGAGGAGAAAAGTAAAAAGATGAAAGAAAGAGTGGAAAGCAGTAACAAAAGATGCAGAATAGAAGAAGATAAGAGAGAAAAATGCTTGGGTGCACTTTATGGAGCCAGCATGGATCTGGATCATCGTAATGACCAATTAAGAAGGGCTGAAGTTCGAATTATCAATTTACAGAAGGACATAGAGGTGTGCCTTAAGAACAAGAAGGATGATAGGATCACTTTAGAAGCAAAGATCAAGAGCTTAGAGGATTCTCTCAAGAGAGAAGAGGACAAGCTAGCAGCAGAAAAGTTGGAAAAGGACAGTTATCAGCGAAAGTACGACCGTGAGAAATTTCAACATGAGCAAGCTGTGGAGCAAATTGATTACCTGAGATCTCAGAAAGCTTATCAAGACCTGGAGAATACTTGCATCCAATGGATGAACAAGTGTCGAGATGCTGAAGAAGCCATAGGCGGAAGAGATGTGGTAATTGCAAATCTCCAAGGTTTGTACGAAGAGTGGAAGCAGAAGTTTGTAAACCTGGCTAGCATGTTGAACCTGGCAAGTCAAGACCTTCCTGAGAAGCTTGAAGATGCAGATCGTGTCATGTGCCCAGAAAACACGCCTGAAGAAGTCTACCGGTGTGTGAAAGTTTGCAAGAGAACCATCAAGGAGCTCACCACAAATCTAGTGGCAGTCCGCAAAGCTCAGGGGGTTGTTTTTAGGGTTGCACCATAGTTTATGTTCAAGAAAGTTGTTGTTATCTTTTGCATTGTAATATGAAAACTCGTGGAATCTCTAATGTACTTGTTTGATTTAGATGAATGAAAATTGTTGCTTTTGGATTTTAAATCTTGTCTTATTTGCAATGATAAATACGTTAAAAATCTCTGGTAATAAATCGATAAGATGACTGAGAGCTTTGTAATCTAACATATGCATTCATACGCTCATCTTTACAACCAAACAAAAACACAAACTCATACACTTTACCTTCCCTCTCCAGAAAAGCTGACTTTCCGGATTTTCCGACGAAGGTACGAGACCAGAAAAATCTACAAAATGACGTTGGAGCAAATTCATGAAGAACAGAATGCCATGAGAGCTGATATTGACTCACTCAAGGGAAAGCTGGACCAAATCCTCGAGGTCATCACTATGGCTAAGAGGGAGGAAGAAGCTGAGAAACTCACTAGGCAGGCCGGCACTTCGGGGACGGCCAAAGATAATTTCGTTCTTGCTGGGGTGAATCCACCCAATGTACCATCTTTAGATGTCCACCACGGGTCGTTTAAAGACATGGATGAACAGTCTGATGTCTTTTACGCAGATCCACCAGCTCACCGCACCGAAACTCTTCTGGATCCAGTAGCAGAAAGATTGCGCTCAATGGAGGAAAAGCTTAAGGCGATGGATATCAACACCATTCCAAGTATAGATGCTGAGGAAATGTGTCTGGTGCCAGGACTGGTAATCCCGCATAAGTTCAAAGCTCCGGACTTTCCCGATAAATACAAAGGGAACAGCTGTCCTCACACCCATCTCCGGGCCTACTGCAGAAAGATGGCTCTATATGCTAGGAACGAACAGCTCCTGGTTCATTGCTTCCAGGACAGCCTGTCCGGGGCATCTTTAGAGTGGTACGTCCAGCTGGAGAGAAGCCGAATCAAGACGTGGAATGACCTCTCCCGTGCATTCCTTGAACATTACCAATACAATGTTGATCTTGCACCTAATCGTACTCAATTGCAAGACATGACACAACGTAGCAATGAATCATTCAAAGAATATGCGCAACGGTGGAGAGGACTCGTTGCACGGGTTCAACCGCCATTGCTTCCTAAAGAGTTGACGGACATGTTCTTAAATACGCTGGAGGATAAGTATATGGACAGAATGATGGGAGCTAGTTTTCCTAGTTTCTCTGAAATCGTGTCCGTAGGGGAAAGAATCGAGAGCCAGCTGAAAAAAGGCAAAGGAGCAGCTACTTCTGCAAACACTGGCAAGAAACCTTTTTCTAATTTCCAAAAGAAAAAGGAAGGAGAGGCCAATGCTATCATGAGAGGAAGGGCTAACTTACCGTATAACATGCCTTATGGGCATGTAGCTAATGTTGCGCTAGCTCCGTATCAACCGCAGGCTCCACAACAACAACAATATCAGCAGGCTCCTGCACAGCAGCCCAATCAACAATATAGACGGACTGGTCCGGCGCAAAGGCAGTTCAGGCAAAGAAGGCACATCGATCCAGTCCCCATGCCTTATAGGGATATCTTTAATCAGTTGAACCAACGTGGGCAACTGGTTCTGAGGGATCTAAGGCCAGCCACTTTCCCATATCCCCCAAATTACGATGCCAATGCCACTTGTGAATTTCACAAAGGCGCACCTGGACACACTATTGACAAATGCTATGCGTTTCAAAATCACGTTCAGGACTTAGTGGAGTCGAAGGATCTAACATTTACTCCAAGAGGTCCGAATATCAAAAACGACCCATTGCCGCCTCATGGAGGAGCAAATGTTAATGCTGTGGAGGAAGAGGACGATTGTGAGTTAATTTTGAAGGCAGAAGACGTCCAGACCCCATTGGCTGTGATTGGCGAACAGTTGGAGAAAGCAGGTTTGATGTTGGCAAGGGATGAGGGGTTTGATCATTCCGAAGAGAATATCAGGGAGTGCTTGCAAAAACTCCTCAATCAAGGTCTAATACAGATCGAAAGGCGTGGAATGGAGAAAATAATGGTGGCTGCAACAGAGGTGTTTTATGACACACCTCAAACTCCAAACAATAGTACTCATATGGTTATAGAGTATCCAGTTCACTACACTGGGGAAAATAACCAAGCTGTGCCATGGAGTTATGAACCAGCAAACGCTAGGCAAGGCCGGAGAAGGCAGCCTATTAATCTTGAATTTCCCATTGTCACAGCCATTGCCGGACCCAGTGGTATGACTCGCAGTGGAAGATTGTTCGCACCAAGACCAGTGGAGTCATCATCCCAGCAAAAGCAAAAGACGACTGCTGCACCGGTTGTTACTCCTATTCCTCAGGGGTCACCAGAAGAACCGTCATCGCCCAAAGCTGCATTCTCTCAGAAAGAAGCGGAAGAGTTCTTGAGGATCATCAAGAAAAGCGACTACAAGGTGGTCGACCAGCTGAACCAAACTCCCGCCAAAATATCTATTTTAGCTTTACTACTTAGTTCTGAAGCACATAGATCCTCTCTGCTGAAAGTACTAAGTGCGGCGCACATCACCAAAGATATCACTGTGGCCCAATTTGATGACGTCATAGCCAGCGTTACCACTGGTAACTTCCTTGGTTTCAATGATGAAGAGCTCACTGCTGATAAGAAGAATCACAATAAAGCTTTACACATTTCCATAAGGTGTGAAGATACGTTGCTATCAAGGGTGTTGGTGGATACGGGTTCCTCCCTAAATGTGATGCCAAAAACGACATTGGAAAGAATGCCTGTACAAGGAGTGGTGATGAAGCCAAGCGCATTGATAGTGAAAGCCTTCGATGGTTCCAGGCGTGCGGTCATAGGAGAGGTGGATCTCCCGATTAAGATAGGACCTGCTTTGTTCACCATTACTTTCCAAGTAATGGATATTCATCCAGGGTACAGCTGTCTTCTAGGAAGACCATGGATTCATAACGCAGGGGCCGTTACATCCACTCTCCATCAAAAATTAAAATTCCCTATGCAGACCCGAATTGTGGTGATTGGAGGTGAAGAGGATATCCTAGTGAGTCATTTGACTTCTTTTAGATATATTGATGTGGAAGGCGAAACTGTCGAGACACCGTTTCAATCTTTTGAAATAGTGAGCATGCTGGCAGTTCAACGAGAATCTGAGCGCCCACAGCCATCAATGTCAATGACATCACTGAAGGAAGCCTTGGCTGTCTTGGAGACCGGGAACACGCAAGGCTGGGGCAAAGTTGTCGAGATGCAAGACAAGAGAGACATGCATGGCATTGGCTACCAGCCATCTTCCAGTACAACAACGGTCTCAGCATATGAAGAACATGGCCAATTTCCTCGAGTGAGTGATACATTTATAAGCGCTGGATACATCTTTGAGGATCATGCTGCAATGATCTCAGGCAAAGACTACCATGAAGAAACTTGCAATTGGATTCGTCAAGCCGGTCCAGGGGAAGAATTAGAGAACTGGAGAACTGTCGAGATTCCTCAGTTTATTTACCCTAAAAAGTAATTCTACTTCTTTTTCAAAAAAAAAAACCATATGCTCTGCCCAAGGCATATTGGGATGTTGTCGGGCCACCATTGTCTTAAAACTTTGATTATCAATATAATAAATCAGTTTGCATTCAATATTTGTTCTCTTTCTTTCATTTTTCTTTTATAATAAAATGGCAATGTTTTAATGCACATCACTTTCTAAAATAAATGCATAAATCATAAACATGCAGAGACACCACCGAAGTCCTTGAGAACGATGTTGCTATGGTCCCATATAACTTTGATTATCCGATCAACCAAGCAGAGGAAGAAGGCGAGGAAGACTGCGAATTTCCTGAAGAGTTAGCCCGACTACTCAAGCAAGAAGAGAAAGTCATCCAGCCTCACCAAGAGGACATTGAAGTCATCAACTTGGGATCAGAGGAGGATAAGCGTGAAGTGAAGATAGGTGCTTCTTTGCAATCCGAAGTGAAGGCAAAGTTGATAGAGCTCCTCCACGAGTACGCCGACGTGTTCGCATGGTCATATCAGGATATGCCCGGGCTAAATACTGATATCGTCGTGCACAAGTTGCCACTCAAAGAAGAATGTCCAGCAGTCAAGCAGAAGTTGAGAAGGACTCGCCCAGACATGGCCCTCAAGATTCGGGAGGAAGTAAGAAAGCAATTTGACGCCGGATTTCTAGCCGTAGCTAAATACCCACAGTGGATCGCCAACATCGTACCCGTTCCAAAGAAAGATGGAAAGGTCTGCATGTGTGTCGACTACCGAGACTTGAACAGAGCTAGTCCCAAAGACGATTTCCCACTACCTCATATCGATGTATTGGTGGATAATACAGCTCAGTTTTCAGTGTTCTCCTTTATGGACGGCTTCTCTGGATATAACCAAATCAAAATGGATCCAGAAGACATGGAGAAGACCACGTTCATTACGCCGTGGGGAACTTTTTGCTACAAAGTAATGCCATTCGGACTCAAAAATGCCGGAGCAACATATCAACATGCGATGGTAACTCTCTTTCATGATATGATTCATAAAGAGATTGAGGTGTACGTCGATGATATGATTGCAAAATCCCAAACGGAGGAAGAACACATTGTTAATCTACAAAAATTGTTTGTACGATTAAGAGATTTCAAGCTCAGACTTAATCCGAATAAGTGCACATTTGGGGTTCGATCCGGAAAGTTGCTAGGATTCATTGTGAGCCAGAAGGGGATCGAGGTTGATCCTGACAAAGTCAGATCCATTCAAAGTATGCTTGCGCCAAAAACTGAAAAGGAGGTCAGAGGTTTCCTTGGAAGGTTGAATTACATTGCCAGGTTTATTTCGCATCTCACTGCTACCTGCAAACTAATCTTCAAGCTTTTAAGAAAAGATCAAGCAATTGAATGGGATGATGAATGTCAAACAACTTTTGATAGAGTTAAGGAATATTTGCAAGAACCACCAATCTTGGTGCCTCCCGTTCCCGGAAGACCTCTCATCATGTATATGACAGTTCTCGACGAATCCATGGGCTGTGTGCTGGGGCAACAAGATGAGACTGGCAAGAAGGAGCATGCCATCTACTACTTGAGCAAGAAGTTCAACGATTGTGAAACAAGATATTCAGCACTTGAGAAGACTTGTTGTGCTCTTGCATGGGCTGCCAAGCGTCTCCGACAATACATGTTGACCCATACAACATATTTGATTTCCAAGATGGATCCTCTTAAATATATATTTGAGAAACCCGCTCTCACTGGTAGGATCGCCAGATGGCAAATGCTTTTGTCGGAGTATGATATTCAGTATGTCACTCAAAAGGCTATCAAAGGCAGCATACTAGCAGATCATCTTGCTCACCAGCCTGTGGAGGATTACCAACCTTTGAAGTTCGACTTTCCAGACGAGGACATCATGTTGATTAGAGACAATGAAGAGCCTGGACCTGACGAAGGGCCTGAACCAGGAGAGTGATGGACTCTCATGTTCGATGGTGCGGCCAATGATCGAGGTTGTGGAATTGGGGCAGTGCTGACATCTCCTAAGGATTTCCATATACCTTTTACAGCTAAGCTTTGTTTTCCGTGTACGAACAATGTGGCTGAATATGAAGCATGCATTATGGGACTAGAGGAAGCCATTGATCTGAGGATTAAAACACTCGATGTATATGGTGACTCAGCTCTAGTGATCTATCAAACTACAGGAGATTGGGAAGTAAGATGTGACCATCTGATTCCATATCGGGATTATGTGTTGAAGCTACTCCCCAGGTTTGATGACATTACCTTCACTCATGTGCCTCGTAGTGAAAATCAAATGGCTGACACTCTGGCAACTCTGGCGTCCATGTACCAGCTGATTTGGCCCAATCATCGGCCTTCCTTTGATCTCAAGCGCTTTGAAGAACCTGCTCATTGTCTGACTGCCGAAGAAGAATCAAGTGTCAAGCCTTGGTTCTATGATATCAAACGCTACTTAGAGAAGAAAGAATACCCTGAAGGTGCTTTGAGTATGGATAAAAGAACACTAAGGAGATTGGCCTCAAATTTCTTTCTGAATGGGGAGGTGTTGTACAAGAGAAATCATGACATGATCCTGCTCCGATGTGTAGACGAGCAGGAGGCCGAGCAAATTATAAAAGAGATACATGAAGGACTGTTTGTTACTCATATGAGTGGGCATACAATGGCAAAGAAAATCCTTAGAGCAGGATACTACTGGCTAACAATGGAGACTGATTGTCATTCTCATGTTCGAACATGCCACAAATGCCAAATTTATGCTGACAGGGTACACGTACCTCCTACTCCGTTGAACGTCTTGACTTCACCACGGCCTTTCTCCATGTGGGGAATAGACATGATCGGGATGATTGAACCAAAGGCTTCAAATGGGCATAGGTTTATACTTGTTGCCATAGATTACTTCACGAAATGGGTCGAGGCTGCCTCTTACGCTAATGTTACCAAGCAAGTGGTTGCTCGCTTCCTGAAGAATAACATCATATGTAGATACGGGGTTCCTCACCGGATCATTACCGACAACGGGTCAAATCTCAATAACAAAACAATTGAAGAGTTATGTACCAGTTTCAAGATTGAGCATCATAATTCAACACCATACAGACCCAAGATGAATGGAGCTGTCGAAGCTGCAAATAAGAATATCAAGAAGATCATTCAGAAAATGGTGATCACGTATAAAGATTGGCATGAGATGTTGCCTTTCGCCTTGCACAGTTACCGTACTTCAGTGCGTACTTCGACAGGGGCAACCCCTTTTTCTTTGGTATATGGCATGGAAGCTGTCCTCCCGATAGAAGTTGAAATTCCTTCAATGAGAGTTCTGATGGAAGCCAAATTAGATGAAGCTGAATGGGTCCGAACGAGGTTTGATGAGCTTAATCTTATTGAAGAAAAGCGTATGACGGCGCTATGTCATGGACAACTTTACCAGAGACGTATGAAGAAAGCTTTTGACAAGAAAGTACGTCCTCAGACATACCAGGAAGGTGATTTGGTGCTCAAACGAATCACTACCATGCACAGAGAGCCCAGAGGCAAGTGGGCGCCTAATTATGAAGGACCGTTTGTGGTGGTGAGAGCTTTCTCCGGAGGTGCCTTGATTCTTGCAAGAATGGACGGTGAAGAGCTTTCTACTCCCGTGAATGCAGATGCAGTTAAAAGATATTATGCCTAAAAGATTGGAATAAAAGCCGCTAAGTCGAAAACCTGAAAAGGCGACTTAGGCAAAAATAGGCTATCCCGGTGGACTGAAAACCCGAAAGGGCGGTCCAGGCAAAAGTTAGGGATAAAAATAAAAAATTAGCCCGCTGAGTTGAAAACCCGAAAGGGCGGCTCAAGCAAAAAAGGGCGTCCCGGTGCATTGAAAACCCGAAAGGGCGATCCAGGCAAAAGTTAGGGACTAATTCCAAGGCAAATATTATGATCTGCACATTCATGTGATTATGGGGAACTACGAAAGAAAAGGATCCATCCAATCGTCTTCTTACAAAGTTTAACTGATGAGATTTTCAGAGATATAGGGATCATAGCAATGTCGAGATTCAATGGAACTTCATTTATTGTCATTGTCATTGTACTTTTCTTGCACAGCAATTGCCTCATTAAGGAATTGCATCTGTATGTACATTTATACCCTTTTGCGGGTTTAGGCAATAAAAAGAGAAATTTCTCATCAAATTATGCTCAATCGTTTTTACTTTATCTGTTTGTTTGCAAAATGTTTTATTAATGATAAACTCTGTTTTGAAATTTTGGTAAAAATAATAAACGATGTTTGAAAAGTAGTATGATTATCTTTTTGGATGATAGGAGGAACGCGACAGTTCTCTCGTTAACTAATATCCTTGCCAGTCATGGTGATTGTTTCCGCACAGACAATATATCCCATTGACAAATGTTAAACTACAGTCGAAACTTTACCAGGGGCACTCATGTCTCTCTTTGTTGCTCACAACTTTATCAAGGTCTCATGTACCAAGTGTTGGAAAATCTGAAATCCTCCAAAACCTTTGAAAGTCCAATATTCATTGGCAACCACCAAAAGTCTTAAAGTCCACCATGTTGGCATCCTTCATAAAACCTAAAAGTCCAATTTCCTTGGCAACTACTAACCTAAAGCCCAATCTTATTGGCACCCTCATAATTCACAAAAGTCCACTATGGTGGCAACTACCAAAAAGCCAAAAGCCCAACCATGTTTGGCACACACCTCCCAAAGCCCAACATCCTTGGCAATTATCAAATTTTATCTTCAGCGTACGCAATCATTTGCATTGTCACAAGCATGGCATGCATAGCATTTTTGTCCAAAAATAAGAATGTCATCAAACACAATCATATTAATCATTAGCATATAACAAAGCATTTGCATTAGAATCATTTGTAATTGCATTTTCATGAGAATCATCGTGCATCATGCAATGCACGAGGTCATATCAGGATAGCATAACAGGATCCAGGACATGCATCCAGGATTTTCCTCTCAAAGTTGATGGTATTCCTCTGAAAGGAGTTGATGTCCCGCATAAGCTTACGGATTTATTTTCCCCAGCAACACATTCTTCAAGCTTTATAGTTGATGATGATTTTGTCCACCATCTTCGTTGCTCTCCAAGCAGAGAGCATCCTGGAAGATTTGATTGAGATACTGCTTTGGAGACCCCCGAAGAACCATAATCGAAAAGGTACTGCTTCGCAAGATCTGAAGAATCTCATGTTATGGTTAAGATACTGTTCTAAGTATCACTGAAGATCCTTGAATATAAGGAACTGCTTCACTTGACCTAGAAAGTCTTATGCCATGAGGGCGAGATACTGCCCTAAATATTTCCAAGGAGCCTTTATGGTAAGGTACTGCTTTGATGAGCTAGGGAATCTCATTGTTCGAGATACTGCTTTGGTTTTCTCCGAAGAACCTTAATCGAAAAGGTACTGCTTCACAAGATCCGAAGAATCTCGTGTAGTGTTTAAGATACTGTTCTAGTATCACTGAAGATCCTTAAATATAGGGAACTGCTTCACATCTAGAAAGTCTTGCACTATTTATTCGAGATATTGTTCTAGCGTCCACAAAAGAGCCTTCATTAGTAAGGTACTGCTTTGCCTGGATTAGAGAATCTCATATTGGGATAAAGATATTGTTCTAGTATCACGGAAGATCCTTGAACATAAGGAACTTCTTCGCATGATCTAGAAAATCTTGCATCATTTGTTAGAGATACTGTTCTAGTATCATTGAAGATCCTTGAATATAAGGAACTGCTTCGCATGATCTGGAAATCTTATACCATTTTTATTCGAAATACTGTTTTGGAATACCCCGAAGAACCTTAATCGAAAAGGTACTGCTTTGCAAGACTCGGAAAAGCTCGTGTTGTGATGGAGATACTGTTCTAGTATCATTGAAGATCCTTGAATGTAAGGAACTGCTTCGCATGATCTGAAAAATTGTATATCATTTTATTTGAGATACTGCCCTAAGTATCCCCAAAGAACCTTCATTGGTAAGGTACTGCTTTGATGAGCTAGGAAAATATCATTTGTTCGAGATACTGCTTTGGCATTCTCCGAAGAACCTTAATCACCAAGGTATCGCTCCGCGAGACCCGAAGAATCTCATGTTCGGTAAAGACACTGTTCTAGTATCACTGAAGATCCTATGTTTAAGGAACTGCTTCGCATGATATGAAAATCTTACCCCATTTATTCGAGACATTGTTCTAACGTCCACAAAGAGCCTTCATTGGTAAGGTACTGCTTTGATGGACTAAAGAATCTCATGCTTTGTTAAGACATTGTTTAGTATCACCGAAGAGCCTTGACCGAAAGGAACTGCTTCGCATGATTTAGAAAATATCGTGTCATTATTTGAGATGTCGCTCTAAGTATCAACGGAGAGCCTTGAGTATGAGGAACTGCTTTGTTGGACCAGAGAACATCATTGTTTAAGATATCAATTTGGGCATTCCCCGAAGAGCCTTTATTGTTAAGGTACTGCTTCGTATGACCCAAGGAATCACACGTTTTGTTAGGATCTTGTCCCCAAAGAAACCCTAATGCATAAGGGACTTCCTTGTACGACTTGGAGAAATTTATTCATCAAGTTGGGATACTGCTTCGTTAATTCAAAGAACTTCAGATATTTTGCACAAATTGCCAATTTCATCCTCATATCCCTTTCAGTTGTGTCACATTTTCTCTCTTACCGGACAAATTTCGGGGTCTTCTTATATCTAATTGACTTTTACTCTAAAACTGAACTCCATGCAGCAGTTCACTTTCTCGGGTCCAAGGCAATTAGATAGGGGCATCTGTCATACCCTAAATTTGTCCTACCCTATTTTTTTCCCCTCTAAAAGGGTCATTTGATCTGTGGCCACGATTTCCCGATATCTGCTCATTGTGACTAATAAGCTTTGTAGATATATTCGCGTTTATGATCTAAGCCAAGGTGTTAAAGGTTATTTTGTGGAGGATTAATCGTGTAGGCGTATTCGGTTGTGCGAAAGATAGGCTTAAAGTGTGAAAAGTATTCGAAATAGAAGATTTCAGAAGGAAAAGCTCAAATTTACTTCCAAACTCATTCTTCATGTCTTAAGGTTCAAAGAAAAGCCTTGATTTCCATTTGATCTTAAGGAATGATCCATTTGTAGTGCTTGGTTTCAAAGTGTTATCATGTAATTAATTTATATTGTTTCAAGAGTCATGTTATGTCAAGAGCTGCGACAATTTGTTTCTAGGAGTATGTTTGAATCTGCAAGGGAAAGTGAAGCATAGTATGTTTGAATCTACAAAGGAAAGTGAAGCATAGTATGTTTGAATCTACAAAGGAAAGTGAAGCATAGTAAGGTTTCAATGGATTAGTAGTGTTCAAAAGCTACTCCTCGGGAAATTTGAGAATTAAACCCAAGGGCTTACATTCAATGCCACTTCAAGTTAGCATACAACAATGTCTCAACATTCAGTCACGCCTTCACCAAACACAGAATTATATTTTCTTAAATTACAAGGATTTAACACTAAACAAACACCAGCACTACCAGCTGCAATGATATTCAGTTACTTGTTTTTTTTGACAACTTGAATCACCATGCTGCCAGATTGATATTCAGCCAACCGTCATGCGTTTCTTCCCGCAAAATTCCGCCAGAGACGAAGTCTGCACCTGCAAAACAAAGGAGACCAATTGCTCAGCACATGAAAATAATCAATTAAGAAGTGAAAAATAAATTGCATTATAGGATGCACTTGGCACAAACTCAAAAATAGCAAAACAAGTTTAAGCTGGATTCAGTTCAATCTTTAAGACAGCATTCTTGATACAAATTGCAAAAGTTTCATTACAAGGTCCCATTGGATTGGATTCAAAAGGTGACATACATCATGAGATCCAAGTTTCATTCCAATAATAAGAAGCTCAAATAATTTGGATTAGCATAATACCAGCTCATTCACTTATCAAAGAATCGATCCAAAGTTGCCTTCATGTTCAAAATTCCTAAGGTTTTATCTTCATGTTATTATTCATATGAGCTTCCTGCAACAAATGCACAACAGAAGTTTGTCAAACTAGTGCAGCAGATGAATGAAGTCAGAGAAAAAACAATATGGATACCATGTTACACATGTGATCTACGAGGAAGTATACGTTGTATCAAGTTAAACAATCTTTTGCATCAATAGGACTAATACAAATAGTCAAATGGTTGAGCACTCCTTATATGGATGTATTGATGTTGATCCTAGAGCTGGCAGTTCAGTTTAGCTTCATTAGATGCACCTCGCAGGAATGTCGCAAAATTTGTTAGCATTAATTCTTGTTGTTAGACTAAATCATGTTGGAAAGTCATTTGGTAAAGAGATATCTGCTCACAGAAGAAGAAAGAAAAAGCAAAATATAGTGAGTTCTATAACTTTCACAATAAAAGGACCTTAAAGAGTGAGGTAACATAACCTGATACCAAGTCTTGCTGCTTGAGTTGCATTCATTAATACAACAATTTCCAAGTCTCCTTCCCAAGCCATTGTCATCACCAACATCATGGCATGGTAAGCTTCATAGTTATGTTATCAAGATACAAATGGACTCCACCACTAGCTGGGTGTACATGAAAAAGAAGTGCAGTAGGTGATTAATGTAAGCAGAAATACTGACCAATTAAAGGAAAAACATCAAAAGAAGTATTCAAAGTTGCAGATCCTACATTATATGAATTCCTAAAATCACAAATGGTCTAGAGCCGCAAAAAGCCAAGGTTATTTCACTCCAAGCCAGGCTACAGCTCCCATCACGCAAGTCGTCGAGCTTCATACCAAGATTCCTATGACATCCATTAATAAATCAGTAGGCAATTCGCGATTTACAATCAAAAATGGTAAACGCAATGAAAGTTACAAACTCATTTTTTTACTGCAATGAAATCCAAAACTAGCAGCAGGCTGAGAGCCAACCAAGCTTCTCGCAGAATATATTTGCCCTTCAAGATTGCTTCCAGTCAAAGCATTTAGCTCCACAGTTGCGGCCTCTACAATCACCTCAAGCATCATGTTGCGAAAACTGGATCTACGATCATATACACATCAATTTCTGCATCAAATAGGAATAGGCAAACATCAAAATTATGCAAGCTGTCAATCTCAAGGCATCAATATAAGCATATGCAAGCAGTAAGAGGACAATGACAATACCAGTTTTTTTGTTGTAACCGCAAGGATAAAAGCCAGCAGTGCAAATATGTGGCGTTGATGTTGATTTGATAGCATGAGAAGTACCCAATTTTCTGGCACAATTCAGAAGGAAACAAGGTGATTTTATGGAATCAAGGAGCTGATTGAACTCTCTCAAAACATCTTGGAGTCACATTCTCGTGCCCGCCTAGCAGTATGTAGAGGAGTCAGCAGTGCAGGATACTCCAAAAGATTCTGATATTCGTTAAAAGTCTTGTGGGACTTATGCCATTTCCTGATCCATAAGCATACAAAAGAGCCTGTATTAAAGGAAGAGATAAGTTAGAAATGGAGGACCTGTCACATGGTATCCATCATATCAGAATTAGAGGTTTAAATTGCAGACATTAACCTTGACAGTATAAAGGTCGAAAAATGAATTCAGAACAGTATGCAAATCATTACGAAACGTTACAGGAAATGGTACGCATAAAAAATTCACTTTGAGTTTAAATGGTACAGGAATGACAAACTTTGAATATACTTAAAGAAAGTTGTGAAAGCGTAAAAAGGGAGGCTGAAGATCCAACTTACGTGATTCACACCATAGGAGTCAAGTTTCAAACTCCAAATGAAACCTTGCTACATCAAATTACAGTTGAATTCCAGTTACTTGTTGTGAGAAGTATAGACCCATCACCAAGTTTCCTTTGTCTCTCTTTATCTGGACTTTTCTTCAACTCAACCCCAAGCCAAGCTATAGCTCCCGTCATCAAGTTTCCAATATGCAGCAAGTTTCTGGGACTACAATGCAAATGGAAGAGAGTAAGACAATGCAAGATGGGGAAAGAGTGGCCTGAATATCAAAGTCAGGAGTTACCACTCAAGTACAACCATTTGGTTTCTCCCGCAAATGCCATGACCTGTCAAAGTGAACAAACCAAGTTAATGATTAGAAGAATGATTGACTCCAAAGGCTAAACTAGGTACATCATTGTTCTACTAAACATAGAAAAGCAAAAACTCACAAAGAGGATTTGTGGCAAGACATCAAAGCTAACAGGATGCAGTTATTGCAAAAGAGGAAGGAATAAGAATCAATACTCAGTTTCATCCACAAGAACTCAATCATGTCATACAAAGCTCTGAGCTCGGTGATAGAATCCTCCCAAGGATGTACATGAAAGAAAAGAAAAGTTGAATAACAGGGCAAGTTAAAAGTCAAGCAGTTTTCAAAATTTATAAACCGTAAAAGAACTGAGTTTACCACAGTCAAAATTCAAAGCAAATTTGCAAGGGACCACAAAATCTCTAAAAGCCTTTCTTCACACTACAGACAAAAAGCCAAAGAATGACTCACCATTTGGGGTCCCCACAAAATCTCACAAAACGATTCCCTCCAACGGATTTGATGCCCACACACACAAAACTTTCGGATTCCTCAAATGTTCAGGCATGATTTGCAACAAACTTCTCAAAAAAATGCAGCTCACTCACATGCTTTAGATTCACCCACATCCCTCTATAAATACGGATCTAATCATTGTCAAAAAGGGGCACCTGAAACGAAAACGAAAAATCAGAATACACACGGGAAAAACCCTAGCATACAAAAAAATCACCTAAGGTTACTCTGCGAAAATTGCCCTAAACTTTTCACTCAAAGCTCTTGTTTTCAAGGTTTTCAGAGTTCATCATTAGAACTCTGAAATTACCCGAGCTAAGCCTTCCCCTCATCTCATTGCGTATCAAGCTTACGAAAGGGAGACGCGAAGAAGAGTGATTCAGAAAGAGAGAAAGAATACCTGAGCTCAAAGTGGCCATTTCCCGTTGAATTTGGTAGATCTCTTACTCTTCACTTGCTTTTACCATCTCCATTCTTGCTGTCCTGAGTAGTATATTGCTGAACATTTTTTCTCGATTTGGGGATTTAGTTTTCATTTGATTTTGTGGTTGAGTTTGTGTTTGGTTCGGCCAAAACGTGATAACAATGGTGATGATGTGATGATGCTGGTGTTTCCCGTGAGGAGAAACACCGCGGAGTTGAACCGATTGCGAGGTTGAAGAGGATTTAGAGGGGAGGGATTTAGGGTTTGATATTTTGATTTGTTTGAGTGAAAATATTGGTAACGATGAAGCGATGAAGATTTGATATCTCTAAAGAGATTCAAATCGAGCTGAGTTAGAGACCGATTTTTGTTTATGGAAAAGGGAATAGGCTGAGACTTTTGAATCTCGTTTCACTCATAGCATCTCCGTCGTTTTTCTCTTTTTCATATAAGTCTGGCAACCAGGTCAAAACATATTTAATTATTTTGATTTTTTCCATAGTCTGAATTGGTGTGGTTCGATGGCTGTTACGCCATGTGTCTGTCAGTTTCCCGTTTCTTTTTTTTTCTCTCTACTTAGTTTCTTTTTTTTTTAAAAGGGGCAGTAATTAGAAACAAGAGAAATGATTAGATTCTAAACTATTTTATTTAACTACTTTTTTTTAGTTTTCTAATTAATTTAATTAAATAACTTTCTTTAAGTTAATTATTTTTTTCTCAATATCAAGAAATAAAGAAAAAAAACCAAAATGCATAGATTAATTAAATAGTTTTTTGTTCAATTAGATTAATGAATTTGGTAGTTAATCTAATTAAATATGGCTATTTGATTAATTAGCTTTTCTCCTTTGCTCGATTATGTGTGTGGTATGAGTTTTGCGTATGCTCGATTTCTATTTGCTTGTGACATGATACAATGCTTATTTGTGTGATTACTTTTTGCATTTTTGACGATAAATTGCTAAGTAAAAAACGAACGCACATTAAGATTAGTCATTTCAAAGATAAACGAAATCTTTGGTCCAACGCCAAATAAACATCCATATGCACTTCACTTCATACACACACGTAAGTCGATCGTTCCCCGATCGCCATCTGCACGAACTTTGCACCTTACACTTTTAGCAACATTTTCCAATTTAACGAATCAACGCATTGCGCTTGTTTTCCATAGCTAGTCCTTAGCTTAGTTCCTCAAACTTTGCGAGTCGAGCACATTGTGCCTCGCTAACAAAACCAACAAATAAAACTTCCATTTGCATTTACCTTAAACCTCAAAAAACCGAAATGTTACTTCTTAGATCCAAACCCTTGATCCAACATCAAGCGGTCTTAGGAAACAAAATACTTCAATAAATACGAGGAAAATTGCACGCCACGAGCCTTAAGCGATAGAAAGGGGGATAACGGGCTTTCGTTACTCGCTCCGATTATTTCGACGCAGGACACTCGTCTTGTTGGGCGAGATAAACTATCCATAGTCTTTAGTGCAAATGGACTCTTAAATCCTTTCATCGAAGAAAGGTAATAAAATCAACAACCAATACCCATATCAGGCCGAACTACGAAGCTCTGACTTTTCCATTGCACAAGGGAATACGTAGGCACGAGGATCTCAATCCTTTCCGAGCCCCTAGGATCAATAAACCCTTTAGTTCAACAAGTAATCATAAGTATAGACATCCCTTCGCGCGTGACAACCTAGATGGTTCCCATCGAGTACGATGGATGTAGGAGGTGCTAATACCTTCCTCCTACATAACCGACTTCCGAACCCCGACAATGGTTTGCGATGACCTTGTTTTATCCCTTCTTGGTGGTTTTATCTATATTTTCCATTTCCCTCTTCGGGAATAAATAAAATTAGGTGGCGACTCTCAAGTCAGCCCAGCCGCGACCGCGTTCGCGAGGGATCGTATTTTTCGAGGTACGACACCATGTATTCTTCTTCACCATAAACAATGACAATCTTTCCTTTCACCGGATATTTCAACTTCTGATGTAAAGTGGAAGTCACAACACCTGCCCCATGGATCCAGGGGCGCCCAAGCAAACAGGAGTATGCAGGACGAATATCCATTACATAGAAAGTAGAGTCGAAGACTTGAGAGCCTACTTTGATCGGGAGATCTACTTCTCCATGTACCACTCTTCTTGAGCCATCAAAGGCCCTCACTACTACATTACTTGGTCTTAACACAACATCCTCAGGACTGAGCTTGTCCAGAACCTTTTTGGGGAGTACATTTAATGAAGAACCATTGTCCACAAGCACATGAGACAGGGTAGTGCCCCTACATTCAATGGAGATATGCAAAGCTTTGTTATGGTTTCTCTTGGCAGGAGTCAAGTCAGCATCAGAAAAGCCTAACCCATTATCATAAGTCAGATGTGCAACACAATTCTCAAATTGATCCACAAAAATCTCATTTGGCACATGATCAGTCTTCAAGAACTTGATTAAGGCTTTAACATGAGCCTCAGAACACAACAACAAAGATAACATGGAGATTTTGGAGGGAGTATGCCCCAACTGGTCAACAATATCATAATCACTCTTGCGAATGATCTTCAACACTTCTTCCATCTGTTTAGAGAGATTTTCAGCAGTCGGTGCCTCAGCTTGCACAGGTTCAACCATAGGACCTTTTCCCCGAGCATCAGTACTTGGCTCAGAAGTGGAGGTAGTAGTTGGAGTAACTGCACCTTTGGAGGTAGCCTGAGGAGAGAAAATTCTTCCACTTCTGGTGATCTTACTAGATCCAGCAATATTATCAACATGAATATTATCATCAGTAACAGGTGTATCAGTCAAAGGTTCCTGTTTAACGCCATGGATATAAACATCAGAACCAAAATTCCAGGGTATATCTTTATCAGAAGTATAAGGAATAGGGCCAGGAGTGGTAATAATCATGGGAGCCACTCTAGCTTCAGCAACAGCCTTCACAAGGCCTTCAGCAGTAATCCTGACAGGACCCTTAGAGGTGATCTTGATAGGGCCTTTGGAGGTAATCTTCACTGGCACTTTATCAACCATGGCTACATCTTCAAGCTTCGTACTTCGAGTTAGATGTTCACACATACTTTCCACAGAAGGTGTCCTCTCAAACAATATAGTGTAACTGTCCATTAGGCGTTGAATACCATCTTTCAACTTCCAGCAGCTATCAGGTTTGTAGGCACAGTAAAAACAATCTTCATTGCAACCTGGAAAGAATCCAACATGCACCAACTTCTTCTTGATAATGGATAGGGGAGTAGTCACATCTGCAACTGAGGAAACATAGGAAACCTCATCAACAACATTAACAGTCTTCTCATGATTGATCATGGGAGCAGTGATCATATTTGGGGTCCCAGGAGGGTCAAATTCAATTTCTCCAGCTTCAATCATATCTTGAATTTTGTTCTTCAACACCCAGCAGTTGTTGGTGTCATGTCCCGGACTGTTAGAATGATCGACATATCTTGCATTAGGATTGTATCGAGGATAGGAAGTATTAGGATTCTGAGGAGGGTCCTTCAAAGTAACGAGTTCCCCTTTTAACATGTGCTGCAAGGCTTGGTCCAGTGACATGTTGATCTTGGTGAATTGTCTTCTAGACTTCTGTTGATTGTTTTGTGGTAGCTCTGGTGTTGCAGGAGTAGGATTAGAGATGTGAAATGCTCCCACAGATTGGTGACTCCTGTTACGACTATGTTGACCATACACAACATTAGACTCCTTCTTTCCACTAGGGGGCTTCTTAGCAGTGTTTGATGAAGAGGCACCCACCTGTATCTTACCACTTCTTATACCACTCTCCACACGTTCTCCAGTCATTATCAGTTCGGTGAAACCAGATGATGAACTTTCATTGAGGTGACTATAGAAAGGACCATTCAGCGTACTCATAAACATATCTACTAGCTCCCTGTCAGTCAGAGGAGGTTGAACCCTGCCAGCCAGGTCTATCCATTTCTGGGCATACTCCTTGAAACTCTCTTTGGCACCCATTGACATGCTTTGGAGCTGCATGCGAGTAGGTGCTAAATCAGCATTATATTGGTATTGCCTGTAGAAGGCCTCAGCAAGATCATTCCAATCACGAATATTGACACTTTCTAGTTGATAGTACCATTCCAATTGAGCTCCAGACAAGCTCTCTTGGAAGAAATGAATCCATAATTTCTTATCAGCAGTATGTGGTTGAATTCTCCAGACATAGGATCTTAAATGCAGCTTTGGACATGAAACACCATCATATACCACAAAAACAGGAACCTTGAAACCAATAGGTATAACCACTCCAGAAACTAAACTCTGATCTTCAAAATCAAGCCCAGAAGATTTTTGTAGTTCCATAGCATTCATTCTGTCTACCAGCATCTTGTACTTCTCCTCACCAGCAGGATCATGATAATAATTTGCTTCAGAATCAGAATCTCCCACAGTATCATGGAGACTACCTCCCTCTTTCTCAGAATTTTCAAACTCAGAATCCTCAATCTGTTCCTTTGTCTTGATAGGACCTCTGAATCTTCTTCCCAGATTGATAAGGCCTCCTGATCTTCTAGTCTTCTTCTTCTTCTTAGCCAGCAGTGTCTTCAACTCATCTTGTCCCTTGGACAAGTTCAGAATCAACTCTTGGAATTGTGCCTTCTGAGCCTGGAGATCTTTGACAGTCTGTTCAAGAGCCATTTCTGCTGAAATAAACAGCGAGAAGATAAGATACCTGTTCATAATAAACCTGTGATGCAATGTCATGATATGTAAATGCATATGCAATGTTTTCAAGGACCGCAGGATTTAAATTTGTTTAAACAAACAGAAAGTAAATTTTTATTAGTAATCAATAAACTTGTTTGCCCCTTGGGCTTACAACAAAAAATGAAATGAGTACAAAGATAGGGTTTTAAGTCTCCCATGGACGTTTTCTCTTTGTGTTGAGGTATGAGTTGAGATTCCGCTCCTCGTGAAGTTGCAATGTCAGCTCCAAGATTCTTTCTTGACTTGCTTTGTAATGAGTCTTTAAAGTATCTCTTTGCTCCTTCAACTGGATCCAAGACCTTTGTAACTCTTCCATGTCAGTGGGCATGTCTGGATGAAGAATGATATAAGAAGTATCTCCTTCAGCAACAGGCTCCATGGTAACTGGCAGGATGGCAGGATATGGCATCATAAGAGTCTGAGCATGAGATCGCACCCATCTGAGATACGGTTCCATAGGAATAATGTACTTGGGTTCCAGAGTCTTGCTGTCAACCTTGTTCACTTTACCCCATGCTCGTATGAACCTTTGACGGTAACCTTACAGATCGTTGTCGTAGTCGAACATAATACCCTGAATAAGCATGTCATGAGGACCATCACTCTGAGCGTAACCAAACTGACGTAGAGCTAAAGAAGGATTGTAGGTAATTCCCCCTCTTATGCCAAGGAGTGGCACATTAGGGAACTCCCCACAACGGTCAATGATAGTAACATTCTCCATAGATCGAGAGCACCAGTGACATAATCCTCTTGGACCACCTGAACCCTTGTTCATTCTTCATCACTGATCGAGGAAGGTGAGAATAAACTACCTAGACAATAGAGGTATACAACACATCAGAGTTCCTCGTGCCTTCGTAGTACGGGTATGGAGAGAATGTAAGATGTTTCCAAGTAAAGCAGGCACTGGATTGCGAGTCAGAAATATGTTGATGGCGTGTACGTCTATGAACTGGTCTGGATTAGGGAACAACACTAAACCATATATCAATAGGGCTAAGATCTCCTCAAAAGCATCATAACTCATGGCCTTCAGGAACACTTGAGCTTTCTCCATCAATACCTTGGCAAGGATACCCTTAACTCCACTTCTTGTTTCTAGGACAATGTCTGATTTCTTCAAATGTAAGGCTGCAGCAATGACTTCAGGTTTAAGCTCCTTCTTTAAGCCTGTGAAGGGTCTCTGATACAGGATAGGTATACCCAGAGGTTTGGAGAACTCTTCCATATTAGGAACCAACTGATAATCGGGGAATGTGAAGCAATGATGTTTAGGGTCAAAGAATTGAAACAGGACACTCATCATATCTTCATTGAACCCTGAAGTGACTAGATCCAGTAGGTGACCATGCCTCTTGATGAATTGGGAGTTTTCAGAAACTTGAGAGACCAATTCCTTAAGCTTAGGAGGTATTCCTACAAAGTTGATTCTGATAGTATTCCTACGAGCAGAAGCCATGACCTGCAACAAAGAACAAAGATAAATCCTTTGGTCCTTGAAATGGTTAGTGAAAATGTTATGCTTATGATGCATGATGATGTCATGATGTTATGCTCAATCACAAACATGTGGCACACACAAACAAGTCACACAATAGCCCTAGGTTTGAAGGCTTGCATGAGGTTTAAAGGTAAGTACCCTCCCCTGAACTTTAGATGGTTCATCCTGTCCTATAAAGTAACCAGGTTCTAAGGGATCTCAATATCATTGATCCTTCACAAGGGTGGTTTTTCAGTAGGCAACTTACTTGCCAACCAAAACCCTCTAAGTTTAGGATCTCAATGAGTGTAGTATCGAGTATCAACCAACTTCAGTCTTCACCAAATCCGGCTATCTCACTACTTTCTAAAGGCCAAGATGGGGTGACTAGGGTGTTAAAAGTCAGTTAGTGTATTGACAACATATGGCAGCCTCATATTATCCTCAACTTTCTTAAGGAACATAAGCACCAACCAAGAAGTCACACTAACTATGACCACCGGATCAACCATATCGGTATACGCCGTACAGTTTCCTTGGTCTATTGCCATTTACCTAAGGTACACTAGATCCAGGTTAGGATCTTTCACACACAAGAGCCCCAACAAGTAAAGTAAAACAAACAAAGCAAACAATTTAAGTGATCTAATTCCTAAGGGTACCCCTCTTTTATTAAATCCCCAACAGAGTCGCCAGTTCTGTAACACCGTGGGAGAAATGACTTTCTATAAATGTTGCGGATAGTAAGAGTCGCCACCGACTTTTATTTTATCCAAAAGGAAAGGACATAAAAGAACAGGAAAGACCTTAAAAAGATTTTGAGTTCGGGGGGTAGGTTATACAAAGGGAAGGTGTTAGCACCCTTTATATCCATGGTTATCCATGGGCTCTTAGTTACTTAGCTCACTTTAAATTGTTTTGAGAAATGTGTGTAGTGTGTGATTAAAAATTTTCTAAGTACTTTATAATGATCCTCGTATGGATGTATATAAAGACTTTGTTTTGAAAATTTGTTTGAAATATGAAGTGTAAAAAGTATTTTGAAAGGTGTGAGCAAGTAATTAAGAGGAACCTACCCTATATTAAGTCTTTAGTGTTCTTATGTTTTTTCAATGGTAAGACTATCCCTATTATTAAGGAATAGGCAATCATTACCTTGGATGTGAGAAGTGACATGTATAGGGACATCAGAATATAGGCAATTGTAAGGTGTCTTTAGCAATACGTAGGGACTTATCATCTTTTATTCGAAGGGACAAGATCATTTATCGTAGGCAACCTCGAAGGGACTTGATCTTTTAAACTGAAGGGACTTGATGATATTTATGAAGGGACTTTGCTTAAGACACCTTACTTGACCTTTGGAAATAGGCAACATGAGAGGTAACCTTAGAAAGTGTAGGATGGCGATCAAAGATCGACTTACGTGTGTGAGTGTTCATGTTCAAATATTTATCTTATTTAATTAGTTATTCTAAGTCAATTTTAATCACAAACATATTATGCACACCCTATAGTTACTAACCACACAGTTAATATATTTACAATAAAAATAAAGCAAAATTATAAACCTAAACTATTACAAAGCTTTGGGATAGTTACAATATAATCAGAAAAAATAATAATAACGATAAAATATAAAATAAATAAGCAATAACTTAAATGGTTAGTAATAATGAAATAATAATAATAAGAGGGTTAGTAAAAAATTTAAAGAAAAATAACAATTTAAGAGAAAATATTATTTTTTAAGTTAAATAAACAATTTAGAAAAATTTTAGAAGAAAATTATAACAATTATAATAATAAACAAATACTAATTATTTATAACAAAAATGATTAATTATTAAATTATGGTTTATAACCAAATTAAGTTAAATATTAAAATTAATAAAAATAAGGGTTAATTAAAAAAATTAGGGTTAGAAAAAAAATTAGGCTTTACATTTTATTTAAGAAAAAATTACGGTTTAGATATTTTGGATTTTAAATAATTCATTAAAACTTACATAAATTATTTACAAATTATAAATAATAAAGTTATATACCAAATTATTTATAAAAAAACATATTATGATATTTACAAAAATATAATTTTTTATTAACATTTTAATTGAATTTTTAATTTTAATATAAAACAAATTAAATAAATAGATAATATATAATTAAAATAATTAAGAAAAATAATAAAACAAGTCTTAAAAAAAATGGGGGAGACCTGAATTTGAACCCAGGACCTCCCCATTACCAGCAAGAGGATGAACCACTGGGCTGCACAGGCTTAGCTAATAGGGAATGAACCCATGCCATTATATCATAAACTTGAAAAAACAAGAAAATTAATGAATTAAAAAGAGGGAACCCGAGGATCGAACCCAGGTACCAAAGCTTTCCACACGCGCATCCAACCATCTGAGCCAAGCGTTCTTTCTGAAATATTAATACTAATAAAACATAATAAAATAAATTAAAATTTCAAAATCTCCTTTTCGCGCCAGATGGTCATCTTCAACATTGGTTCCTGCTGTCGCTCCCGGGATTTTCATCCTAGTACAAACGCGAAAGTGGCGCGGAAAGATTAGAGTCGCCAGCCCGACATTTTTATCCCGAATGAATGGGAAAGGTAATGTTGCACAAACCTGAGGAAGAAGGAGGAAGGACACAGGTCCTGCGAACCAAAGAGACTGAGTTCGGGAGTCGGTTACGACCTGGGAAGGTATTAGCACCCAGATCGTCCGCCGTACCCGACGGGATCCACGCTTGCAAAAGAAACTATTTCAAAGGGTGGGGGTATGAAAACTGCAGCAAAAGAAATGAAAATGAAACTGGAATTGGAAGAGAACTGAATAAGAAACAAAGGAGAAATGTAGGGAAAATAAAGATTGTGCTCGAACGGGCCCTACCCCGCTGCCTACGTACCTCATCAGGATAATGAGGATCAGAGACGCCGTAGTTCCCCTAACTAGGGGTAACAAAGGGAAATTGCTTGTGAATTAAGGCTTGCACTGCCTATGCCATTGCTCAGGTGTTGCAGACTCGGACGACGAGTGCGTAACCGTCTTGCAAAGTGACATGTAGGAGCAGGTTCGCGTACGGAGCGAAGGAGGTGAGAAAAGAATTCCCGAAGGAAAGACGCTTATTGCTTGTTTGAGATTTTTATGAAGCTTTTATTTGTGAAGGTTTGCATAGGTAAGTGTACCTAAGTCTTACTCAATGGGATGTGTACGTCTCACATCATCCCGAAATGGAATGCGCAAGAGGCACCTATCTATGGAGGAAATCCCCAAAGCTAGTCCCACAAGTGAAGGCTCAAGCACACTGGCCTATTACCATTATTAAGTGTTTTTGTGGTTTTTTGGTTAAGAAGTGTTTTTTAGCTTTTTCTTTGTGAGGTACTCATGTTAAGACCTATCCACCACGAGTGATGACTCACACCTTGCCCCGAAATGGAACGCATGCAAGCATCTCATAGAAAAGTCTCATGTCACATGAAAGTACTCAATCTTTATTAAGTGAATTAAAATTAAGTTTGAAGATGAGAAGAGAGAGAGCGCCAAAGGATCTCAAAGGAAAAATTCTAAAGGGGACTAAAAATAATCCTAAGTGTTAACATGCATGGATATCCTAAGGGTTAGTGAGGTTTCTATCCTAATGAAGAAGGAAGAAGAAGATAGAAGAAGGAATGAGAAAGGCCTAGGCCCAACAAAAGAGGGTTAGTTCACATAAACATAAAAGGAAGAGATAAGAATTAGAGATGTGGAACTCAATTCCCACATCTCACACTTACCATAGCCCCTGCAAGGTTAGTATGCACAAGCGAACAAAAAATGAGCAAATTAACATGACATCATCCAACAATCAGAAGTGAAATGAAATGAACAAATGCTTAATACCAATTCAACTCAAAGAAATGAAAACAAGAGACTTATGACTTAAAATGAGGCAACACGAATACATATGGAAACAAATGTGCACTTATGAAAGATGTAATACAAAACACACAAAATACAAACACAAAGTTCAAAACCAGAATCAAAATGATATGAAGAATGGCCTAAGAGGCCAGCAAGATGAAGATAGAAGTCACACAATACCAAACAATGTCAAAATAGAAGCAACGGAATCAAAAGATGGAGTTTAAGCACTTAAAGAAACAAATGACTTGAATAGGAAGCAAACCTAAAAATTCAGAAGAAACAAAGCCTATCCTAGGACCAGGAAGGTATCCACATCCCAAAGGAACCCCAAATGATAAGGAGAAGTTGGCACAAGCGCCCTTCTAGGTCTATAGGAAATCTTAAGAACCAAACGAGGCAAAACGGGACAAGGTGAGAACAAAAATCCACAAATAATCAACCATCCATCTAAAAATTCTACAACTGAAACAAAATGATCTTAAAACACATTATATCAACTTTCCAAAAGGACTTGCAAAAATTCAGAAAGGAACTAGGTCAAATAGAGGCAAGAACACAAGTTAGGACAGAAAACTTACATCACAAGATCTCAGATCAAAACTCCAGAAATAATTTTCTAAAAATTCTGAGAAGAATCACATGAAAACTACAAGATCTTAGGAACACAATGCAAAAAGAATGGGATCAAAACTCCAAATATTGAAAGCTATAGAAAATAAACAAGACAGACTGATCAAGAAATGAAGCAAAAGAAGCTATGCACATTAGTGAATTATTCCTGGCACGTGGATCAATGAAAAAAATAAAATAAAAATGTGATAAAAAACTAGAAACAAAAAGGAATATCCATGATTTATTTGAGAATTTTTAGATGAATAGAACTATTTTTAATGGATTAAAATGGAAACTGAATTAAAAAGAAACTAAATGAAGAAAATTAAATTAAAAGAAATGAGAGGGTGTATGGAGTAAATGCTTTATGTTGAAAATAAGATGGGCCAATTTTGGTGAGGTGCGAAGAGCACTCCGGGCAGCCCAACGTGCAGCCACATGTGCGGGGGTGAGAAATTGGATATGGGGTGCAAACAGGACTCCCTGTATCCGAAACGGGCTAAGCCCAACACAAGGTCATTGCCTGACCTACTACAAGTTCTCTTAACAAAAAATCAGAAAAAATGACAAATTCTAATCCTCTTAGAAACCGAATCAACAGAAAAAAAACCTTAACAAATCTTAATGACTCATAAAACTCTTTATTAATCTTTACTAAACTTTTTATTATATTAATTAAAATGTATTATATTATCTAAACATTACATTTCCTAAACTTTATTATACCTATATTCTTAATGCTAAAACAAAAGAAACGAATATAAACACATCTACAGCAAAAAAAAACAAATAAGCTTCTTCTCTCTCTCAAACACATTGCCCCCTTTCTAACCCTAGAGTTCGCCGCCGGAGCCTCCCTCCTTCAACCTCAAGACGCCGAACTTTGCCATTCTCAACCATTGTCCGCCATGTTCATCACCTCCAACCTCACCTTCTACTCCTAACCGACGCCGACACCGGCTCCTTTTCTTCAACCTCACCCTAGCCACGTCAATTCCGGACCGCCCTGAGCCACCATACTCTCTTTCCTTCGAATCCACAAAACAAATCCGCCGCCGCGATCCGCCACCCCAACCTACTTCTCTCCACATCCTGCCCGTCACCTTCTTTAGGACTCTCCACCGCCGACTCTGCTTCCTCAATAACAATCGAACACCACCGAAACTCCTTCTCCTTCTCAGCTTAACCTAGTCGCTACCATCAACAATCCTAACATAAACCTCATCCTTCGCGGCTTCACCTCAAACATACATAACCTAACCTAAACATTCATTCTCAAATCGGACACACTACAAACGCATTTATCCTAATACGAACGAGTCTTTTACCAGCTCAAATTCAGATAATCCAGAACACAACATAGCAATCAAAATCATATTAAGTCACAACCAGTTCATCACACAGCTAGCAATTACATCAAGCAAACAGATCAAAGAAACGTACCGGTAATGCGACGATGCGGCGAACAATACGGAAGTCAGCCTCGATTCGGTAATGCTCCCTCTTATGCTTCTGCTTTCGATTTGAATCTTTTCTTCTTTTCTTCGAATCTGATTTGCTGCTGTTAATCCAGAATCCGCGTGTTGACTCTGATTGCAGGTATGTTGATTATGCTGCGAAGACTTCGGTCAATTGAAGATGCTGAAGCGGATCGATGCGTATCGAAGCGTAGACTCAAGAATGAATCCTGATTCACTACACTGATGAAGATTCTGCTTGATAATGATTACGCAAAACCGGCGATGTGACAAGAATTATCAAATCCGAATCTGCAATGCTGTGCAGAAATTTTACTTCTGTGACGAGATTTGATGAGAATTGAAGGAAGTTGATGAAGATTGGAATCTGTTTTCTGTGATTGGTGATGAAGATTCAAGAGAGTAGATGAAGATTGTGAATGAGAGATTCAAGATTGTCAAGAATTGTTTTGGAGGTTGTGAAGAATTGTTTTTGGAGATTTCAGAGAATTGGTGAGAGAAAAGTGGTGAGAATCCAAATTCTGTTATTGGTGAAACTTGTGTATATCCATTCTGTTATTGTGAGAGCTGTGAGTTTGTTAGGATGAGAAGTGTGATTCCGTTATTGTGAAGAGAGTGTCCCAATTCTATTATTGAATTTGTTGCGTTTTTTTCTCTGAGTCTGTTACTTTTTCTTCTTTTTTTCTTTATTTTTGTTATATTTCATTTTGGTGATCTTAAAAAAACCGTGAACTCTGCATAACACATTGTCTTCCTTTTTTTTACTCTTCAGTTTATTATTTCCAGTTCATTATGTTATTTTTAATTTCTGATATTATTATTTTCTTCAATTTTCTGCTATGGACCCCCCTTTTATTATCCAGCTAGACGCTTCATGTTGGCCTCTTGCAGCCGAAACAATAAAACAAAAAAGCAAAAAGCTTGACGTGTTTCTTTTTCACTTTTGGATGCTGCAAGTTGGAAATTAGGGGAGTACACCAAATGGCCCTTTTTGTTTGTTTTTTTTTCTTTTGGTAATGTTCCTTATAAATGGGCCTATGATGGGCTTATAACAAATCTAACAAATTGATATGACATTGGAAAATAAAAAGGAAATTTGGGAATTTGAATATAGACATAAAGAAAATCGGTGATAAAATAATGAAGAAGAATGGCAATTTTAAATGACCGGATATGGATTTAAATGATATCCAAAAATGGGAGAACTCGAAATATGGACAATGTGTGAGAAATTGATTAAACGGATGATTGGATAAAATGGTTTAGAAACGGATGAAGAATTTGACACTTTGTGGGACGAGCCAATTATCACCAATACGCACATAGTCACGAAATCTCAACCAATTAGTTCATTCAACTGAACCAGCTTGCATTGCTTTAGGATTACTTCGAATTTATCTGAATCACTCTCTGGAACAGTAAATCCGCAGATACACACAATGAGAATACCCATGATACATTTGAATCTTCGGACCCAAAAACTATCGCTTGAACCACTGCCCGGTAAACTGATGATTCTCGCACATAACACTACTCGACTTTGAGACACATCGCTTGAGAAATAACCCCCAATACAGATAGCCTGCAATTCAACCAATCTTTTGATAGTTTGACCAAGATTAGGTCAAACGTCCGTATGAACCGAGTCGCGAGCTAAACAAACGCAACTGAAATGGAATCACTGCCAGCTCATGCTATGCTTCAACAATGGATGTGATGCTTCATTTTTCTATGCTAATGATGCAACGCGAAATATGAAAGTGATATGAGTATGATGAATATGATGTGATATGATGCTAAAAAAGGAGAGGGCAAATTTGGGGTGTTACAGCTGCCCCTATTCAATCACCAGTTAATCTGAAAAGGACGACAGTACGGGCTATCGACCCTTCAAGATAAACTGTGGTTGAATACCGAGAAGACCAGAAATTTGCACTCTGACGAAGAATGCAACACCAGGAAATAAACCCGACCAAATGACGCTTTGGTGACTGAAGGGGAGAAGAAGAAGAAGAGCTTCTTCCAAGTTGAAACTGATATCTGGAATAAAAACAAGTTGACAGACGAGTCTTCAAACCATCCTGTGACGCCAGGAATTGGACATACGAGTCCTCAAAACAATGCATATAACAATAACTGAGACAGACGAGTCTTCAAACCATCCTGTGACGCCAGGAATTGGACATACGAGTCCTCAAAACAATGCATATAGCATGAGACAGACGAGTCTCCTTCGGATTTACCTGTTACGCCAGGACCGGTAATGCACTTAAGTCTGTGGGATAGACATGCAATCAAGGTAGACGAACCTTCTTCATATATTATCCGCGGATATATGGTATAAGACAGACGAGTCTTCTTGAGCAAACCTGTCACGCCAGGTGCAGCAACAATAATAATTGATGCCTGAGACAGACGAGCCTCCTTCGGATTTTCCTGTTACGCCAGGACCGATAACCATTTTGACATTTAATTCCCACTGTCAGGATTCGAAACCTCTTCAATACAGACGAGTATTGGGTGATCATCAAGATAACACAGACGAGTGCCATAAGTCAATGATACAGACGAGTATCAGACGATGATCTGAGAAACACAGACGAGCGTTTCCGGCAATGATACAGACGAGTATCAGCAACTGGTATAGACGAATACCAGAGATTCAAACACAGACGAGCATTTGAAGTAGTCACAAAAATATCAGGGTAAACAACAAATCTTCACATTCAGATGTAAGCTAGCACAGACGAGTGCTGAGGATGATACATACGAGTATCCAAGCGAAGCAGACGAGCTTCCGAACACAGACGACTCCTGGGGAATAAAAGCAGACGAGCTTCAAACAAACACAGACGAGTGCCGGACAGTTGCAGACGAGCAACAACAGAGAATACATATCAAGGCACGGACGAGTGCAGCGAAGGATCCAATACCAAACACAGACGAGTGTTGGGAGGTTGCAGACGAGCAACAACAAATATCACGTTACAACACAGACGAGTGTTGAGGAGTTGCGGACGAGCAACTATCATAACCAAACACAGATGAGCGTTTGGAATTGCGAACGAGCAGAATCAAAGCAATCATAAACCACCGCTGGGGAAAGCAAACGAGAAATACCACAGAGCTAACACAGACGAGTGTTGAAAGATGCAGACGAGCAACAATAAAGCGGTAATATGTCCTTGCTGGGGAAAACTTTGCTTAGGGATAACACATACGAGTGTTGAAGATTGCAGACGAGCAACAAACGAATGCCTGATCGGCAACAAGAGATACAACTCTACAGGGGAAGACAAGTTAAGAGGTCTGGATACCCATTCTGACTGAGGTGATGAATACCTGGCTATATCATCAAATACCCAAAAGTATGGCAACTTGGCTGAGAAATATTTCACGGACGGAGGTGAAAATCAAATATGAACTCTGTGGGGACGGGATCACCTTCAGCCCTGGCTGGGGAAGCTTCTTGGGCAAATACTCTAGTTGGGGAGAGCATCTGATGATTCAAGACTCTGATGGGATATCAGGCTTTCAGGTACCTGCTAGGCAAGGACTCTTACTGGGGGTAGGATTCTGATAACTCCAACTCTGGTGATGACATGCTCTCAGGTGCCTGCTAGGCATACTCCGTTGGGGAAGAATGGACTGCTACTTCACTGGGGAAGAAGAACCTGCTTGGGCTGCTGCCAAGGCTTGGTTGGAGGAAAATCTCTGCCGGAGATGCCAGGCTTCAGATACCTGCTGGAGAAGAAACCTCTGCTTGGGGAGATACTCTACTGGGGAAGAGTAAATTGCTTGAGAGAATGTGACGCCATCCTGTAACCTGCAACAACAGAAAACACACGTGTGTCCCGGGGATTTGCATGGAATGATCTGTTCATCCATCATCACCCGACACTCAAAGAGGGTTACAGTTTCCCTGCATGTCAGTTTTCTTTTCAAAATTATCACCATGTTTAGATGCAATGCTATTTTTGCCAAAAATTCAGGACATTTTGCAAACAAAAATAAACACACACAGCTTTTTGACTGAATATTATTTTATTGAATGGCCTCTGAATAGGCAAAGATTTTACATCAGGAAGCAACCACCTGGAAAGAGATAGCCACTATAAAAATTGAGAAAAGAAACTATCCTAATGGCAATGTACACGACATTCCAAGGAGTTCCATTTCTGCTATGACCTGCATGTCTTCAAGACTCTCCATTCTGTTGTGGCTTTCTGAGAGGACGAGGGGACTGTTTCCTATCCTTCTGACATTGTCAAGCTGTCTGAAACGATGACGTGGTTCAGATAACTTGGATCACAATTGTTCGCTTATTCCCTTATTTTGCGTGGATCGCCCTCTCGGGTTTTCAATCCACCGGGATACCCTTTTTTGTCTGAGCTGTCCAATGTGGCTTTTCAACTCAGCGGGTGTACATTTTTTTTATATTTATTTCCATAATTTTTGCCCGAGCTTTTTATTCTGTTTTTAGCTCGCCGGGATGCCCTTTTCTTGCCTGGACTCACATTCTGTTTTTGTGTCCAGCGGGTCTCTTTATGCGAAGTATTTTTTAACTGCGTCCGAGTTAACAGGGGATGGGAAGTCATCTCCATCCATAGTGGTGAGCATCAATGCTCCTCCTGAAAAGACCTTCTTCACTATGAATGGTCCTTCGTAGTTTGGGGTCCACTTGCCCCTGTTATCTGAACCTGGAGGAACGATTCTTTTCAATACAAGCTCTCCCACTTGATACTCTCGAGTACGTACTCGTTGGTCGAATGCCCGCTTCATTCTCCTCTGATAAAGCTGACCATGACAGATAGCCGCTAATCTCTTTTCCTCAATTAAACATAGCTGATTGTAACGAGCACGCACCCATTCAGCCTCATCCAGTTTGACGTCCATCATCACGCGCAGTGAAGGAATCTCTACTTCAACAGGCAGGACTGCCTCCATACCATACACCAGAGAGAAGGGAGTTGCCCCTGTTGACGTCCTGACTGACGTTCGGTACCCATGCAAAGCAAACGGTAACATCTCATGCCAATCTTTGTAGGTGACAACCATTTTCTGCACAATCTTCTTGATATTCTTGTTAGCTGCCTCTACCGCACCATTCATCTTTGGTCGGTAAGGAGAAGAATTGTGATGCTGTATTTTGAAGTCCCGACATAAGTCTGCCATCATCTTGTTGTTGAGATTAGAACCATTATCAGTAATGATCCTTTCGGGCACTCCATATCTGCATATGATATCTCTTTTCAGAAATCTTGCCACCACTTGACGAGTGACGTTGGCATAAGACGCTGCTTCTACCCACTTGGTAAAGTAATCAATCGCGACCAGGATGAAGCGATGACCATTCGAAGCAGTTGGCTCGATTTTCTCGATCATGTCAATGCCCCACATAGAGAAAGGCCAAGGAGATGACATGACGTTGAGCGGGTTAGGAGGAACATGCACTTTATCTGCATATATTTGGCACTTGTGGCATTTTCGAGTGAATGAACAACAATCTGCATCCATTGTCATCCAGTAATACCCTGATCTCAACAATTTCTTTGCCATGGCGTGCCCTCCTGCATGGGTACCGAAAGATCCTTCGTGGACTTCCTGCATTAACAGGCTTGCTTCGTGTCTATCCACGCATCTGAGAAAGACCGTGTCGAAGTTCCTCTTGTACAAAACCTCGTCTGTGTTCAAGAAGAAACTAGCAGCAAGTCGTCTCAAGGTCTTTTTGTCCTTGGAAGATGCCCCTTTTGGGTATTCTTGCTTCTCCAGGAATAACTTGATATCAAAATACCAAGGTTTCTCGTCAGACACGGCGTCTACAGAGAAAGCATAAGCTGGAGATTCAAGCCTGGAGATGTCAATTCTGGGCACAAAATTCCAACACAGGACTTTAATCGACGAAGAGAGAGTGGCCAAAGCATCGGCAAACTGATTTTCGTCACGTGGTATGTATTTGAGCTCAACTGCCGTGAAGAATGTCAACAATTTTCTAGCATAATCCCTGTAGGGCACTAGATGATCTTGATGTGTATACCATTTGCCGGTAATTTGGTTAATGACGAGGGCTGAATCTCCGAATATATCGAGGTTCTTAATCCGAAGATCAATTGCCTCCTCTATTCCCATTATACACGCCTCGTATTCCGCTTCATTGTTGGTGCAGCCAAAAGTAATTCTGGCAGCGAAGGGTAAGTGGACACCTTCAGGAGTAATGAGTACGGCACCAACTTCATGACCATTGATATTGACAGCCCCATCAAACATCAACTTCCATTTGGATTCAGGATCAGGTCCCTCCTCCGGAAGTGGTTCCTCATAATCATTTGTTTTGAGGTACATGATGTCTTCATCAGGGAAATCAAACCTCATTGGCTGATAATCATCCTCAAGAGGTTGTTGAGCAAGGTATTCCGACAATACACTTCCTTTGATGGCTTTCTGAGAAGTGTACTAGATGTCGTATTCAGTTAAAATCATCTGCCATCTAGCAACCCTTCCGGTCAATGCTGGTTTCTCAAAGATGTACTTGACAGGATCCATCTTGGAAATGAGAAGTGTGGAATGGGTCAACATGTACTGCCTCAGTCGGCGAGCAACCCATACCAAAGCGCAGCAAGTTTTCTCGAGCAGTGAGTATCGGGATTCACAGTCGGTAAACTTTTTGCTAAGGTAATAAATGGCATACTCTTTTCGACCAGACTCGTCATGTTGGCCAAGCACACACCCCATCGACCCTTCTAGCACGGTCAAGTACATGATTAACGGTCTTCCTTCCACTGGAGGCATCAAAATTGGAGGCTCCTGCAAATATTCCTTTATTTTGTCGAAAGCTCTTTGGCAATCATCGTTCCACCTGACCGTTTGCTCTTTTCTTAGCAGTTTGAATATCGGTTCGTACGTGGCAGTTAGATGAGATATGAACCGAGAAATGTAGTTCAATCTACCTAAGAACCCGCGCACTTCCTTTTCTGTCCTCGGTGCAGGCATATCTTGAATAGCTTTCACTTTAGCAGGATCTACCTCAATTCCTCTTTGACTTACAATGAAACCCAGCAATTTTCCGGAACGCACTCCGAAAGTGCACTTGTTCGGATTCAACCTCAGCTTGTACTTGATCAACCTATCAAACAACTTCTTTAGGTTAACCAAATGCTCCTCTTCGTCTTTAGACTTTGCAATCATATCATCCACATAACATTCGATCTCCTTGTGGATCATGTCATGGAACAATGTGACCATCGCCCGTTGATAAGTTGCCCCGGCGTTCTTCAGACCGAAGGGCATGCCCTTATAGCAGAATGTTCCCCACGGGGTAATGAACGTTGTCTTCTCCATGTCTTCCGGCGCCATTTTTATCTGATTATAACCGGAGAATCCATCCATGAAGGAGAACACTGAGAATTGAGCAGTATTGTCGACCAACACGTCAATGTGTGGCAACGGAAAATCGTCCTTTGGGCTTGCTCTGTTCAAATCTCGATAGTCAACGCACATCCGGACCTTGCCGTCCTTCTTAGGTACTGGTACGATGTTAGCTACCCAAGGTGGGTAACTAGTCACGGCAAGGAACCCGGCATCCCACTGCTTCTGAACCTCCTCTTTAATTTTCATCGCCATATCCGGGCGAGTTCTTCTCAATTTTTGCTTTACAGGAGGACAATCTTCTCTCAGGGGTAGCTTATGCATCACGATGTCGGTATCTAAACCTGGCATATCTTGATATGACCAAGCAAAGATATCCACATACTCTCTCAGCATACTGACCAACTCTTGTTTGACGTCGGCCTGCAGATTGGCCCCTATCTTGATTTCTTTCTTTGCATCTTCACTGCCAATGTTGATGGTCTCAATCTCCTCTTGATGAGGCTGAATAACTCGTTCCTCTTGTTTCAACAATCTGACCAACTCTTCAGGGAGGTCACAATCTTCCTCAACCCCTTCATCAGCTTGGTAGACTGGATTATCAAAGTCATGCATAGTCATAGCATGAACGTTATCCGTGGAATCCGGATGATCAACACTGCACAAATGATGTGCTTATTCAGATTCTGCTTATTTTGAAAAAGAGACGCTAACACAAAACAAAAAGGAAAACACATTGCCATTTTTATATATTGTTTTGTGAAAAAGTTTAAAAACAAAGACAGGAAACACAGTTTGTCTAAAAATGTCCTTTTATTTCGTAGCAAAATAACGATGCGATACAAAACATGGTGGCCCAATACAATGGATCCAAGCATCTTGGGCAGAATGCTGGATTTGACAATGCAGTATGCTAATAAAAGGAAACAAAACAATTACTTTGAGAGCCAGGTGACTTGAACAATGTCTTCAGCAGACCAATTTCCTAGCTCCTCGCCGGGTGCACACGGGCGGATCCAATTGTTGTCCCAATCTCTGTCACTATCCCCATCTTGGCTTGCCGTACAAATTTGATCACGGTCGAGCAACCCAGCGCTTGTGAATGTGATATCTTTACCACTCTGAGTAGACCCCCCAAGCTGATACCCTAAGCCGAATTTATCATCCTTCTTTTCCAGCTCCAACAGCTTGCCCCAGCCCTGAGCACTGCCTGATTGCACAACCTCTTTTGCTTCCTGGTAGGAATGAATGGACGTACCCTCATTGTTTTTCTTCACCGGAGTCAAGATACTGACATCTGCTTCAAAAGCTTGGCACAAAGTCTCGTGGATTTCTCCATCCATTTCTACATATTTAAACGTCGACAGATGGCTGACGAATATATCTTCTTCCCCACAAACTGTGATGACCTGGCCGTCCACCACGTATTTAAGCTTTTGATGCAGGGTTGAAGTGACAGCTCCAGCTGCATGTATCCACGGTCTGCCAAACAAGCAACTATACGCAGGCTGGATGTCCATAACATAGAAGACACTTTTGAAGACTTGAGAGCCTATCTTGACAGGCAACTCAACCTCTCCGAAAACTGATCTTCTTGAACCATCGAAAGCTTTAACCACCAGATCACTCGGCGTCAGGACAATCCCATCAATATTAAGCTTCATCAACGCCTTCTTCGGAAGCACATTCAAGGAAGAGCCTGTGTCTACAAGAACATGAGACAACACAGCGCCCTTGCATTCCATCGTGATGTGTAGTGCTTTATTGTGATTCCTTCCCTCCGAAGTGAGGTCTCTGTCAGTGAAGCCTAAGCCATGGCTAGCATTGACACTTCCAACCACAGCCTCGAGTTGGTTGACCGTGATCTCCTAAGGAACGTAGGCCATTTGAAGTACTTTCAGTAAGGCTTCTCGGTGCGCGGGAGAGCACATCAACAGTGATAAGATAGAAATCTTTGAAGGTGTCTGGTTCAGTTGATCAACCACTTTGTAGTCACTCCTTTTGATGATCCTCATGAACTCTTCTACTTCTTTTTCAAACGTCCCCTGCCCAGCCACAAGAGTAGTTGACTCGTCATTCGCAGTCTGCTTTCCTTTGTCTTTGGCCGAAGCCTCGGCCTCAGGATCTCTTCTCAACGCGGGGGGAGCGAATAAACGGCCACTTCGGGTAAAACCCCCAACACCTCCTACATTCTCAATAATCAGGTCAGCAACAGGTCTACTCTCCATCTTCTGTCCGGCTACATAGACATCGGAACCATAATGCCAAGGAATGGCTCTATCATCGGTGTACGGCACTGGCCCAGGTACAGTTATAGTCACGAGACTAATCTGAGGAGTGTAAATGGTAACCGGCTCTTTTCTGACGGGCATGTCAGCTTCATCGTAGAAGATAGTAATGGTTGACACATCATCAACCTCTTCATTACTAACCTTACTGAACTGCAAGGACCCATCATCGATCAACCCTTGCAAACCCATCTTCAATTTCTCACAGCCATTCACAGCACTCATACAGTCTTCACAATCAAGACAGCAACCAGGAAAAACTAAACCCTTCAACAATCTCTCTTTCACCACCCTCAACGGTGTCTTGACTTCATCGATACTTAGCACCAAACTCAACTTGTCATCACCCTCAACAACATTGACTCTTGCCCCTCCATGATTAGGCATAGGGTTCGAGTTAACATTCGGCGGTGGCGCAAAGTTGATTGCCTTAGAATCTACAAGATCCTGAACTTTGTGATGCAGAGCCCTGCACTTCTCAGTTGAGTGCCCGGGTGCTCCTGAGTGAAAAGCGCATCGCGCGTTGACATCATAACCGGCTGGAAGCTCTCCAGGAGGTGGTGGTGCCAAAGTCCTCAATTGAATAAGGTTCAAATCTAGTAGTCTCAGCAACAAGGCAGCATACGTCATCGGGATAGCTTCAATCACCCTGTTAGCCAGGCGAGTCTGCCTCGGTTGATATGGTCTCTCTGGTAGTTGGTACGAGGTTGTTGTTGTTGCTGATGTTGTTGTGGTGGAGGTAGCATTTGTTGTACGGGAGCTGTAGGAATGGTGACAGCAGCCATATGTTCATAGTGTCTTCTGTAACCACGACCCTGGCTTCGGCCGAATACAGCATTGGTCTCGCCTTCTCTCCTTCTCGGAGGTCCATTAAAAGCTTTCCTCACTCCATTTGAGCTACTAGCACCGGGGTCTTGTATCTTCCCCATTTTCAACAGCGTTTCCACCCTTTCTCCCGCAATGACAATATCGTTGAACTTAGTAGCAGAGCTCGACGCCAATCTCTCAAGAAATACCCCCTGGAGGGTGCCCATAAACATGTCGGCCATTTCATTCTCTAACAGGGGTGGTTGCACCCTGGCAGCTAGCTGACGCCACCTATGGGCATATTCTTTGAAGCCTTCTCTTGTTGTCTGAGCCATATGCTGCAACTGTGTGCGGTTCGGAGCCATGTCCATGTTATATTGGTACTGCCTCACAAAGGCTTCAGCGAGATCCTTCCAACTCTTGACATTGACCCTACTGAGCTTCATGTACCACTCAAGGGAAGCTCCCACCAAGCTGTCTTGAAAGTAATACATCCACAGTTTCTCATCGTCTGTATGCGCGGCAATTCTCCCAACAAATGATTGCAGATGGGTCTTCGGGCAAGCAGTGTCGTTATACTTCTCGAAGGTAGGAACTTTGAACTTATACGGAATCCTGACTCCCGGAACCAAGCCCAAGTCTGTTATGTCGAATCCCAAAGAACTCTGGGACTGAATAGCCTTGATTTGCTCAGCCATCTCTTCAAACCTCTTGTTCATTTCTACTCCTTGACCTTCAGCTTCATCAAGTAGAGTGAACTGGTCATCATGGTTGTCCATCTGAATGTTATGCAACCCGTCGTTGGTTATTGTCACTCCTGGTTGTGTAACTGGAGTTCCACCCTGACGTGCGCCCGCACCGGTATGATTATCAGCATTAGCAGCAGCAGCAGCGTTCCTGTTCTGATTCTCAACCATCTCTCGCAGACGCTCTTGGTTCTGCCCCATGCCGGCCATTAACGTCATGAAGTTATCCATTCTCTGCCTTAGATCTGCCAAATCTGCCTACATCTGGTCCATGGCTCGCTCTCTGTTAGTCTTGGTTGGGTATCTGTGCACTGCTGGTTGTTCCCGAACTTTACGGGGAGCTATAGTGCCTGTAACACAAAACACGTTAGTAACTGAGACACTACCTGCAAAACAACAAACAGGTTATATGGATGCAATGCAGTTGTTTATGTTTCCAATCACAGGTCAATTATGCCCCGGTTCCGGTATTTAGCAAAGAAAATCAGATGGGCACTGATCCTCGACTTTCAGAAACCTTTGCGGGAAACCACATTCAAACCATAATAGCAAGCAAACCAAGAAATGGTGAGAAACATCATAACATAGATCAGCCCATTAGGCACAATAAAACAGAATTCCTCATAGGGTATAAGTTCTTACAGAGAAGAAACAAACAGCTAGGACTCCTACAACCTGCCTGTAGGTAATCCAGATACAAAGAAAACAAACTAAGAAGCACAACCACCGCCTGAGGATCCTGTAACTCCCTCATCAGACCTGACCTTCTTGACTCCTGCCATCAACTTGAGGTCTTCAATCTCTTTAAGTGCTGCTTCGAGGGCTTGTTGACTGTCTGCGAGCTGTTGGGTCTTCTCTCTGCGAATCTTGTGAGCCTGCTCCACCTCTTCTTTCTTGTAAGCCATCTGAACTTCAAAGAACTCTTCTTTCTCTTTATATTGCTTCAGCTCTTGCTCTCTTTGTCCCTTCAACCAGACAATAGACTGACGAGCATCTCTGAGGGTATTTGACTTCTTCTTGCGCTCAACTTCTCTTTGGGCTTCCATCATCCCCAACCTGCGGAAATGTGCTTCTTTTCCTGCAAAGTCCTTCTCCTTAGCCTCCAAAGTCGTCTGTATCTTCAGCAACTTCTCCTCAGCTTCATTCTTGGCCCTGTTAGCTTGGTGATACAAGCTTACCATCTCAGTATTTTCAACTCTAACCGCATGTAGCTGGGCTTCCAACTTCTTGAATTCCTCTAGAGGCACAGTATCAATGGACTCAGCAACTGGGGGAACTGGTGCTGAAAATGGTAACAAAACTCTTCTGGCTCTGTCTTTCAACCAAGCTTCGTACCCCGGGAATGTCTGATTGTTGCACTTCCCGAAGCTAGCTATTCCTTCTCCTTTAATGCTCTTCCAAGCCCCCGCAACCTTCCTCACTAAAGGCATATTATCTTTCACTGAGAAGTAGAAAATAGGGGTCAGCTTCAAATCTTCAGGCACATCTCTCAGAGCGTATCCTAATTGTCTTCTTAACAAGATTGGATTGTAATTAATCCCTCCAGTTATTCCCAACAAAGGCACACTATGATAACTCCCGCAGATGGTGATGAAACGTGCACCTTGCAGCCTTTGAGTGAACCATCTAACATCCTTGGCCAACAACTTTTCCAGCCTCTGAGCCCATATCAAACTATGGTCACTAAACACTCCCGTACCAGGCAAATGCCTCATGAACCATATGTGAAATAACGGAGCGCAGTGTAACACGGTGGGAGAACTGACTTTAAGTTATGTTGCGGATAGCAAGAGTCGCCACCGACTTTTATTTTATCCAAAAGGAAAGGGTATAAAAGAACAGGAAAGACCTTAAGAGATATTTTTGGGTCCGGGGGGTAGGTTATGTAAAGGGAAGGTGTTAGCACCCTTTACATCCATGGTTATCCATGGGCTCTTAGTTACTTAGCTCACTTTTGAATTGTTTTTGAAAGTGTAGTGTGTGAATAGAAAAATTTTCATAATAGTTGATAATGATCCATGTACGGATGCGTAAAAACTTGTTTTTGAAAATTTGTTTGAAATTGGTTAAGTGTTTGAAAAATGGAGTGAGCAAGCAACTAGGAGGTACCTACCCTAAAGTTTTAAGTCTTTCTTGTTCTTTATCCTTTAATTGGTAAGACTATCCCTATTATTAAGGAATAGGTAGTCATTACCTTGGATGTAAGGGACATGTGAGGGACATCTGTTTTGAGAAGGCAACTGTGGGGTGTATTAAGTATATAGGAGGGACTATCATCATTATTCGAAGGGACTTGATTCGTAAAGGCAACCATTAGGGACTTGATGATTTTTCTTTTAAAGGGACTTGCTTTATACACCCCACTTGACCTTATGATTTAGGCAACTTGAGGGATAACCTTAGAAATGTGAGATGGCGATTAAAAATCGACTTACGTGTGTGAGTGTTCGATATTATTTATCTTATAATTAAAGTGATCTAAATTTATTTTTAAATAGAATACATGTTTTTGCACTCCCTAAATTACTAACCATAGCATAAAAATTAAATATTTAAGTATTTACAAAATTACACCGAGAAGCAATTACATAATAATTATAATAAGCAAATTAAAATAAATAGCAAAAATAAATAATTAGCAAAAATATAAATAAATAAGCAAAGATAATAAATAAACAATAAATAAATAAATAGGGGTTAGTGATAAATATAATTAAAAAATAAGGTTAGTAAAAATAAAATAACTAAATTTAGTGAAATAATAATAATTAGAAAAATAGACAAGGTTAGAGAAATAATAATAAAAATATAAGATAATAAATAATAATATGATTAGCAACAATAATTAAAATAAATAGAAATAAATAGAAAAATATTATAATGACATGATTAGAATAATAAACACAAAGTTTAATTTTAATATATAACATTTATTTAGAAACATGAATAATTAAATAAAGTTTTTTTTTAAATATAATATAATTATAAGTTTTAATTATTACAAATTTAATCATTTTTAAACATATATTAACATTTGTTTATTAAAAAACAATATTTACACATTATAAGAAGAAAATGAATTTTAAATATCATATTCACAAAATTAATCATATTTATAAAATTTAATTTTATCAGTTATTACATTTACAAAATTATATTAAATAAATATATACATTATAATTATATAAAGAATTAGAAAATAAAAATTATTTAGAAAGTAAAATTAGGTTTTCATAAAAAATTAGGGTTTTGTTTAGAAAATATTTTTCTAGGGTTTATAATATACAAATTATTAAACAAACATATATCCTACAATTTAATTATATAACAAAGAAAATAATTTAGAAAAAAAAATAGAAATTTGAATTTTTTAGGGTGTTTTAAATATATATACATGCATATTTTACTTTTAATTAATATTAATAAGACAATTAAGCTAATTACATAAAGAAATAAAAATAGAAACAATGGTAAAAAGAAAACTCACCTGGGCTGGGTTTGAACCCAGGTCATTCTGCCTGCAAGCATCAACACTTTCCACTAGGCCAGCCAAACACAGGTGCTAGAGAATGAGCTTCAATTGATTTTATGCAATGTCTTGAAAAATTCCAGAAAATACAATAAAATAAAAAAGGCCTGGGGTGGTGTTGAACCCAGGACCTCATAGCTATACACACGCGCACACTACCACCCGGCTGGAAGAGCCCACCTGATAGTATAATGGCAAGAAATAATAATATATTAAGTTTGCTTTTAACCTGAAAAAAATAGACAAAATAATGTATGAGACCAAGACTCGAACTCAGGTCCCATAGGCTGCACGCATAAGCCTCCTACCACTGGGCCAACACAATTGTGGTGATAAACAAACAGGATCTTATAATAATATTTTAAATCAAATTTTTAAACATGAATTTCGCGCCAAGCCAGTCTTCATCTTCAACCTCATGCCCTTCGAAATTAGCTGCGAAATTCTCTATGAGTTTTCCTGCGAAAATAAACTTCCAGCAAAACCTACAAAAACCAAAGGCCAACAAAACCATACAATTTTACAAAATCAAACACAGCAACATGATCCAAACATTCATGCGATTCATCCTGTGTTTTTAGAATCCATTTATGTTCTTTAAATCAAAAATCCCTAAACCTAGGTCCAAACCCTAATAATGGTGTTTCATGAATCAGCCACGGTTTCTTTGATTTTCCTGCCCAGAAACATTCTATATCACATAACAAACAACATTAGCCAAGCAAAATCCATTTATTTGCAGTGAATTGATGTAATCGAAAAAAAGAAAAGTAAGAACAAGAATGGCTCGGGTTGAACAATAGGGCATGTATGAGATGAATGTGAGTGATGGTTTAGCTTCAATGATGTCCAAAGAACATCTCTATGTTCTTATTTTACCTTCTAATGCTCTGAAACTCCAAATCCGAATATGAGTTTTTGGAGGATTTTTGAGGTTTGAAACTTACACTTTGAGGCTGCAAAATCGTGTCTCAATGCTAGGGTTGTGATCAGTACTTATATGTGGATCATTTAGGTCAGAAAAATTGGATGGTTGTATGGAAGTTTTGATATTTGAAGATTGAAAAAGATTGTACTTTGAAATTCAAATATTTGCTCATGAAAGCTTACTATTTTTGTACCAATCTCATGATTTCCTTCTTTTTTAATTTCAATCAATATTTAAAATATTCTAGAAACCAAATCTCCCTTTAATAATATATTTTCATATTTTATATTTATTTAAAATGATTTTTATGAATTAAATCAAAAATAAATAAAAATAAAATAATAAAAATTCTGAATTTTAGTCATTTGGGTCGTGCATGATGATATGATATGGATTGGATCACAATTTAGCAAGCCCATTTGGAAAGAATTGGTTCTAGACCCCCATTTTCATCATAAACCATCACAAAATTTCCCAACTTTGCAAGGGCATATCTCCCTCAATTTTAAAGGTATGAGGGTGTTCTTGGACATTTTGGAAATCTTGAAGAGTCCTCTAAACAACCCCATTGGTTTCAGGTCCATATCATTTACCAATCTCAAGTTATGCCCTTTTGAAGTTGTTGACTTTTTGTTGACTTTCAAAAGGACCTATAATGTCCTAGCTCATATCTTCCAAATGAAGCATTTTTGGGCTTAACTTGCAAGATCAAAGTTGTAGAGAATTCAATTTCCTTCAAAATGAGCTTTGAGTGGAGACTTGGTGATGAGGTATGTGAAAGTTATGGCTGGTCAAAGTTCAGTTGACTTTTACTGAGGAAACCCTAATTTAGAAACTCCTGATTATTGATGATCTGGAATCTCCTTGATGAATCATGATCAACCCTTGATCAAATGATGAATTTTACTTCATATACTTGATGTTGGCAAAAAATCATGAAGTTTGACTTTGGTTTGACCACAATTGACCTCAGTTTGACTTTTTAACTACTTTGACTGATTTTGACTTATCTGATCATCTGACTGAGCAAACTTCTGAGAAAAGTCTTGAAACTTGTCATGGGGGTTCTTACACACATATAAGATGTTATGAAGCTCACTTGAAGTCTTGGAAGTTCATTTAGCCTGATTAAAGTCAAAACCCTAGTTTTGGATGCACTGCTTAGGAGGTGCATTGTCTGAGGGAATTGTCAACTCTTCTGACCAATTGTGAACCTTGTGAACCTTGTGAACCACCATAAAATGTCTTGTGAACCTCATGGGAGGTATTGTGAAGCTTGTGAATCTTGTGAACCTCATGAAGTGACTTGTAGACTTCATGAACCTCATGAAAGGTCTTGTAAATGTTGAGAAACTTGTGAACCTTGTGAACCTTCATAAAGTAACTTGTAGACTTCATGAACCTCATGAAAGGTATTGAAAGCATTGTGGAACTTGTGAACCTTGTGAACCTTCATAAAGTAACTTGTAGACTTCATGAACCTCGTGAAAGGTCTTGTAAACATTGGGAAACTTGTGAACCTTGTGAACCTTCTTAGCACACAAAGTTTTGTATTGTGAGGGCAAATTTTGGGGTGCAACAGCTGCCCCTGTTCAATTTTCTGAAACCTGAGGGGTTAGATTGGTATATGTGCCATTCGTGACCTGGAAGGTTGAAGGGGATTGAACACAAAAGCCCAAAAATTTGCACTCACCGGTGCATTAGAGTGATACAGATGGCTAGTTGAATATGATTGAGTGGGCTTAAAGATGCCACTTGGAAGAACTGGGGATGAGCTTAGAGATGCCATCAGGAAGAACTGGTGATGGGCTTAGAGATGCCATCAGAACATGATGATGTCTTTATGTTGATACTGGACATCAGTACTAGATCTTTGTATAGGTCGTCTCTGAATCATTTATGCAACATGATTTTGAGTTGGAAATATTTTGGATTAGGGAATGGATCTTTATACAGACCATTTGCCTATTCTCCAAGGGCCAAAAGAACGTTAGGATTTGTTCTTAAGGATCAAAAGAACGTCAGGATTTGTTCTTCTGAGTAAGATGTCTTGAACAAGGGGTCGAAAGAGCGTCAGGATTTGCTCTTAATGATCAAAAGAACGTCAGGATTAGTTCTTCTGAAAGATGTCTTGGACAATGGGTTAAAAGAGCGTCAGGATTTGCTCTTAATGATCAAAAGAACGTCAGGATTTGTTCTTCTGAAATACGTCTTGGAGGATGAAGCAGTCCAGAAGCAATGATGATAGCTGTCAAGAGGATGGAGCAATCTTGAGGTAATGATATGATATGCTTTCAGGAGACTGGAGTAATCCTGATGTAACAGCATGTCTTCAGGAGGATTGAGCAGTCCTGATGAGATTATAAGCTTTCAGGAGGATAGAGCAGTCCTGATGATCATAAGTTTGTTTGTTGGATAATTAACCTGAAAACAAAGTAGTATTCTGTATGATAGTATTAGTTTATGCATTATGTATGCATGTATAATATGATGCTCTTAGATAATGTATTATGTATCTATGGACATGTATGTTATGATATGATGTAAATGATGTATGCATGATACGATACTGCCGGAAGCGTCTGGATGTCTTCGTATAACAACTGCTGGCCAGGGAAAATAAATCCTGCTTTGTTGTTGAAGAATATATTATACATAACCCTCCGTCTGCTGGGGATAACAGGGTATAGATAATCTCCCGTATGCTGGGGATAACAGGGTATAGATAACCTCCCGTATGCTGGGGATAGTAAGGTATATATCACCTCCCGTATGCTGGGGATAGTAAGGTATATATCACTTTCCGTCTTCGTTCGTCGTACCCTTATTGGAAAGTAATTTCTCATATATCCGTATGAGGATAAAAGAGATGGATATAAATTCCAGGGGAGATGTGACTTTATGAAGATGGTTTCGTCCTACTGCGGGTTTTGTAGTTTTCTTGTAAAGAGGAACCGGTGAAGCTTCGTTGAAATCCTTCCCTCGTTCGTCCTTAGTAAATACTATTACTGCATTTTCATGCATTTCTGGTGAACATCAATCATATTAAAAGCATACATGCATTTTTGGTAAACATTAATCATATTCAAAAGCATACATACATTCAAACACAACCAATGGACGTTTCGCTTATGTAAATAGGGTAAAAGTAAATCTGGATTCAAAAGATGGAATTTATTTATATCAAAAAGTGACCCATACATGGGTAAGTTTGTACAAGGAGACATAAACCCCAGTAAGAGGATTTTGCCATAAAGTTTTTTACAAAACAAAGAGAATCAGCTATGTGGGAAACAATCCTATTGAGTTTCAATTCTACTATTGCCATTATCTTCAAGTATCTCATCTTCTGCTGTTGAGACGAAAACGATTGGATTGAGCTTTATCTGTTCGAGCTTGAGTAAGTAGTACAACTGGTTGCAGTTTCATGGGTGATCCAAACGAGACATAGTCATACGCTTTAATCCCTAACTTTTGCCTGGATTGCCCTTTCAGGTTTTCAATCCACCGGGATACCCTTTTTTGCCCAAGCCGCCTTTTCAGGTTTTCGACTTGCCGGGTGTACATCTTTTTATATATATCCCTAATTTTTGCCCAAACCCTTTTGGTTTGTCGGGATGCCCTTACTTTTGCCTAGGCCTGTCAACCTAGCGGGTCTCTTTTTATGCGTAGTATTTTTTAACTATGTCTGCGTTTACAGGCTGTGGGAAGTCTTCACCATCCATTGTAGTCAGTATCATAGCACCTCCTGAGAACACTGTCTTGACTACAAATGGTCCCTCATATGTTGGAGTCCGCTTGCCCCTAGGATCACCCTGTGGTAATATGATACGCTTGATTACCAAGTCACCAGCCTGATATACCTTTGGCTTAATCTTCTTATTAAAAGCTTTGATCATTCGTTTCTGGTACATCTGGCCATGACAAACTGCTGCTAACCTCTTCTCATCAATCAAATTTATCTGGTCCAGTCGAGTCTGAATCCACTCATCTTCATCCAAGCCTGCATCCTTCATAACTCTTAAGGAGGGAATCTGAACTTCAATGGGCAGAACTGCTTCCATACCATAGACTAAGGAGAACGGGGTTGCCCCTGTTGAAGTACGTATTGTAGTACGATAACCATGAAGAGCAAATGGTAACATCTCATGCCAATCCTTGTAAGTAACAGTCATCTTCTGTATAATCTTCTTAATGTTCTTATTAGCAGCTTCAACTGCCCCATTCATCTTCGGACGACACGGAGAAGAGTTATGATGCTTAATCTTGAACTGTGTGCAAAGATCAGTAATCATAGTGTTGTTCAGATTAGAGCCATTGTCAGTGATAATCCTTTCAGGGATTCCGTATCTACATATGAGATTATTCTTAATGAACCGAGCCATAACATTCTTGGTAACAGATGCAAATGAAGCTGCCTCCACCCATTTCGTGAAGTAATCAATAGCAACCAGGATGAAACTATGCCCATTAGAAGCAGTAGGCTTGATCTCACCAATCATATCAATGCCCCACATGGCGAAGGGCCAAGGAGCAGTCAACACATTCAAGGGTGATGGAGGTACATGGACTTTGTCAGCATAGATTTGACATTTGTGACATGTTCTGGAGTGTTGATAGCAATCAGCTTCCATGGTAGACCAATAGTAACCTGCTCTCAAAATCTTCTTTGCCATAGTATGACCACTAGAATGAGTGCCAAAGATCCCATCATGCATGTCTTCCATAATCTCAGTTGCTTCCTTCTTATCCACACAACAAAGCATAGTTGAATCATGATTGCGCTTGTACAGAATCCCATTACTCAAGAAGAACTTAGCAGAAAACCTTCTCAGAAACTTCCTATCTTTGACAGGTGCCCCTTCAGGGAACTCCTGAGCTTCAAGATATCTTTTCACTTCATAGAACCAAGGCTTCTCCTCGGCCCCTTCAGTGTCAATCTCATTGCAATATGCAGGCTTTTCAAATCTATCAATAGTAATCTTGGGAGCTTCATCATCCCAACTGATCTCAAACATTGATGCCATAGTAGCTAATGCATCTGCCAACTGGTTCTCTCTTCGTGGAATGTGTTCAAAGGTAATCTCTTTGAAATGTGGGATCAAAGACAACACATGCTCTCTGTAAGGAATGAGGTTATCATGCTTGGTATTCCAATCTCCTTTAATCTGACTTACTACCAGGGCTGAATCTCCATACACATCAAGGAACTGAATCTTCATATCAATAGCAGCTTTAATACCCAGGATACATGCCTCATACTCAGCCATGTTATTGGTACAATGGAAACAAAGTCTGGCAGTAATCGGGGTATGACAACCTTCAGGGGAACTAATCACAACACCAACACCATTACCAAGTGCATTAGAGGCACCATCAAAAACCATAGTCCATCGGGATCCTTGTTCAGGTCCGTCATATTGTCCAGGTTCTTTGGTAATAATCATAATATCTTCATCAGGGAACTCAAAATTCATTGACTGGTAATCATCCACTGCTTGATGAGCCAAATGATCAGCAACAACACTTCCCTTGATGGCCTTCTGAGTAGTATATTGTATGTCATATTTTGTCAAGATCATTTGCCATCTTGCAATTCTTCCGGAGAGAGCAGGTTTCTCAAATATGTACTTGATTGGATCCATCTTTGAAATCAATAAGGTAGTATGGGTCAACATATACTGTCTTAGTCGGCGAGCAGCCCATGCCAAAGCACAACAAGTTTTCTCGAGCAGTGAGTATCTTGTTTCACAGTCGGTAAACTTTTTGCTAAGGTAGTATATTGCCTGCTCTTTTCGACCAGACTCGTCATGTTGCCCCAACACACACCCCATTGAGTTGTCTAACACTGTTAAGTACATAATCAAGGGTCTTCCATCAACTGGTGGCATCAAAATTGGTGGTTCTAGCAGATATCTCTTGATTTCATCAAAGGCAGTCTGGCATTCATCATTCCATTCCATCACCTGATCTTTCTTCAACAACTTGAAGATTGGCTCACAGATGGTAGTTAATTGGGAAATAAATCTTGCAATGTAATTCAATCGTCCCAAGAAACCTCTAACCTCCTTCTCAGTACGGGGAGCTGGCATTTCTCGTATAGCTTTCACTTTTGCAGGATCCACTTCAATACCTTTTCCACTGACAATGAAACCCAGGAGTTTACCAGATCTAACTCCAAAAGTACACTTGTTTGGGTTCAATCTCAACTTATATTTCTTCAACCTCTCAAACAACTTGTGCAGATGATCAAGATGTTGCTCTTCATTCTGAGATCTGGCTATCATATCATCCACATATACCTCTATCCCATGATGAATCATATCATGAAACAAAGCCACCATAGCACGCTGATATGTTGCCCCTGCATTCTTCAAACCAAATGGCATTACCTTATAGCAAAAGGTGCCCCACTGTGTCACAAATGTTGTCTTCTCCATATCTTCAGGTGCCATCTTGATTTGATTGTAACCAGAGAAACCATCCATAAAAGAGAATACCTTATGCTGAGTAGTGTTGTCTACCAGAATATCAATATGAGGAAGTGGGAAGTCATCTTTGGGGCTAGCCTTATTCAAATCCCTGTAGTCTACACACATACGTACCTTACCATCTTTCTTAGGAACTGGTACCACATTTGCAACCCACTGAGGATAAGAAGTCACTGCTAAGAACCCTGCATCAAACTGTTTCATTACCTCTGTTTTGATCTTTTCTGACATTTCAGGACGCATACGACGAACTTTCTGCTTTTTTGGACGACAATCTTCTTTTACTGGTAAACGGTGAACCACAATGTTTGTATCCAATCCTGGCATATCTTCATAAGACCAAGCAAAGATCTCCACATAGTCACGTAACATCTGAATCAACCTGCTCTTGACACTATCCTCTAAATCAGCCCCTATCTTGACCTCTTTTCTGTTTTCTTCAGTTCCCAGATTCACAACCTCGACTGGCTCTTCATGTGGCTGTATAGCTTTCTCTTCCTGTTGTAACAACCTAGCAAGCTCTACAGGTATTTCACAATCGTCCTCATTTCCGTCTTCAGTTTGATAGATCGGATTCTCGAAATTATAATTGGCAATAGTAGAACTGTTATCAACAGGATCCAGAGTGGATGAGGATCTGCATTTTAGTGATGTGGGTGTGTGTAAGAACACATAGCTGATAAAACAAAAATAAAAGAAAGGAAAGACAAGGAACACAATATTTACAAAAACGAAACGTCCACTGATTTTATTGAATGAAGTATGCAAATGAAATGACAGCCCGTAACAAGCACACCATTGTACCCCGGGTAAGGCACATGGCTTGAAAGTTTTATTGTTCAAGAAATTACAAACTTAAAAAGCAACAACACAGTAATAGTATTTACTCCTGACTAAAGGAGATGGGGATAACATCTTCAGCTTTCCAATTATTGAGTCCAGCACCCACAGTAGGAAAAATCCAAGCATCCAGATTGTAGTCTTCATCATAGTCTCCCACAGCATTGATCTGATCTTTCATAACCCCTTGATTGGTGATACGAACGGCATGAGCACGACGAACAGCCTTCAGGGACTCTGCAGTGAAACCCAAACCAAACTTGTCAGACTTGTATGGAATATCGGGAAGCTGACCCCAAATAGTACAACCACCTTCATCCACCACAGTTCTAGCATCATTGAGGGAGGCCATTGCCATTGTTGGAGGTTTTCTGGTGATCACGGGAACTTTCTTCGCAACAGGAGGAGCTACATAATCATTAACAACCCAGGGAACCACTTCAAATGTCTGACACGGAGTTTCAATGTATTCACCTTCCATTTCCAGATACTTGAAAGTGTTTACATGGCTGACAAAGTATTCTTCTTCTCCATAGACAGTAACAACCTTTCCATCCGCCGGATATCTCAACTTTTGGTGTAATGTAGAGGTTACAGCACCTGCCCCATGGATCCAGGGACGACCAAGCAGACAAGAGTACGAAGGACGAATATCCATCACAAAAAATGTAGCAGTAAACACCTGGGAACCAACTTGGATCGGAAGATCAATTTCTCCATGTACTACTCTTCTAGAACCATCAAAAGCCTTCACCACAATATTACTGGGCTTCAGCACAGCATCTTCAGGACTCAGCTTATTCAGGACTTCCTTAGGCAACACATTCAAAGAGGAGCCATTGTCTATCAGCACATGTGACAGGGTAGTGCCCCTGCATTCAATTGAAATATGCAAGGCCCTGTTATGATCCCTCTTGGCAGGGGTCAAATCAGCATCAGAGAATCCTAACCCATTATCATAGGTCAAGTGGGCAACACAGTTCTCAAACTGGTCAACAGAAATGGCATTGGGCACATGGGCAGTCTTCAGAAATTTGATCAAGGACTTGGCATGAGCCTCAGAACATAACAACAAGGACAGCATAGAAATCTTTGAGGGAGTATGCCCCAGTTGATCAACAATGTCATAATCACTCTTTGCGAATGATTTTCAATACTTCTTCCATCTGCTTAGAGAGATCATCAGCAGTTGGCACATCAGTAGATACAGGCTCAATAACAGGACCCTTGCCCCGAGCATCAGAGGTGGAGGTAGCAGCAGGAGTAACTGCATTCTTAGAAGTAACTGGAGGAGAGAAGACTCTTCCACTACGAGTGATCTTGCTAGATCCAGCAATATTATCAATGTCAACAGGTACATCAGCTACATGCTCTTGCTTAACACCATGGATGTAAACATCAGACCCATAGTGCCAAGGCACAGCTTTGTCAGACGTATATGGGATAGGACCAGGAGTAGTAATGACCACGGGAGCTACTCTGGCTTCAGCAACAACTTTCACAGGACCTTCAGCAGTAATCTTGATTGGACCCTGATGAGTGATTTTAATAGGACCCTTTGAAGTGATTCTTATTGGTACTTTGTCAACCATGTCAACCTCCTCAATCTTCTTACCTTGCGTAATATGATCTACCATACTTTCCACAGAAGACGGTTTTCTTTCAAATACTATGGTGTAATTATCCATGAGACGCTGAATTCCGTCTTTCAACCTGAAGCACTTCTCTGGATTATACTCACAATAGACACAATCTTCACGACAACCCGGAAAGAACCCAGCTTGCACTAACTTCTTTCTGATGATGGCCAATGGTGTGGTCAACTCCATAACTGAATAAACATGTAGATCTTCATTAATGGCATTGACAGTCTTCTCGTGATTTGGCATTGGAGCAGTGATCACATTTGGAGTACCTGGAGGATCAAACTCAATTTCTCCAGCATCAATCATATCTTGAATTTTGTTCTTCAAGATCCAGCAGTTATTAGTATCATGTCCCGGACAGTTTGAATGGTATGCACACCGTGCATTGGGATTGTACCTGGGAGAGGTAACATTGGGATTCTGAGGAGCCTCTTTCAAGGTAATGAGTTCAGCCTTCAACAAGTGTTGCAATGCCTGAGCCATTGACATGTTGATCTTCGTGAACTGTCTTCTAGCCCTTTGTTGGTTGCCCTGTGGCTGCTCTGTTGTTGCAGGAGTTGGATTTGAAATATGAACTGCACTAATAGACTGATGCCTTCTGTTACGATCAGGCTGACCATAAACAGCATTGGATTCCTTCTTCCCAGTGGGAGGCTTCTTTGCAGCACCTGATGAAGAAGTGCCCACATGGATCTTACCATTCTTTATACCATTCTCTACTCGCTCTCCTGTCATGATCAACTCAGTGAAGCCAGATGATGAGCTTCCAATGAGATGACTGTAAAACGGACCATTCAGTGTACACATGAACATATCAACCAATTCCCTGTCAGTCAAAGGGGGTTGAACTCTTCCAGCTAAATCTCTCCACTTCTGAGCATACTCTTTAAAACTTTCTTTGGCACCCATAGACATGCTCTGAAGCTGCATGCGAGTGGGGGCTAAGTCAGCATTGTATTGGTACTGCTTATAGAAAGCTTCAGCAAGATCATTCCAGTCTCTGATGTTGACACTTTCCAACTGATAATACCACTCCAGCTGAGCTCCAGATAAGCTCTCTTGAAAAAAATGGATCCACAATTTCTTATCAGCAGTGTGAGGTTGAATTCTTCTGACATAGGACCTCAGATGCAGCTTGGGACAAGAGACCCCATCATAGACAACAAATGTAGGAACCTTGAACCCAATGGGTATGACTACCCCAGATATCAGACTCAAATCCTCAAAATCCAGCCCAGATGATTTCTGCAACTCCATAGCATCCATCCTATCCACCAGCATCTTGAATTTGTCTTCATTAGGCTCATGGTAGTAATTAGCCTCAGAATCAGAGTCCCCCATTGTATGGTGGAGACTGCCTACCTCTTGCTCAGATTCTTCAGATTCATAGTCTTCAGCTGGTTCTTTGGTCTTGGCAAGACCTTTGAACCTTCTTCCCATGTTGATCAACCCAACAGACCTTCTAGCCTTCTTAGTCTTCTTGGCCAGCAGTGCCTTCAATTCATCTTGCCCCTTGGACAAGTTCAAGATCAGCTCTTGGAACTGTGCATTTTGTGCCTGGAGATCCTTAACTGTTTGTTCAAGAGCCATTGCTGAAATAAACAACGAGAAGATGAGAAACCTGTGCACAATTATAAACCTGTGATGCAATGAAATGATATGGGAATGCATATGCAATGTTTTCAAGGACCGCAGGAGTTAAATTTGCTTAGACAAACACGAAAGTAAACTTTTATTAGTAATAACTTTGTTTTGCCTTTTAGGCTTACAAAAAATGAAATGAAATAAGTACAAAAGATGGGGTTTTAAGTCTCCCATGGACGTTTCCTCTTTGTATTGAGGTATGAGTTGAGGTTTCGTTCCTCGTGAAGCTGCTTTGTTAGCTCTAGGATTCTTGCTTGGCTTGCTTTGTAATGAGCCTCGAAAGTATCCCTTTGCTCCTTCAGTTGGATCCATGATCTCTGCAAGTCTTCCTTATCAGTAGGTATGTCTGGGTGAAGGATGGTATAAGTTGTGTCTCCTTCAGCAACAGGTTCCATGGTAACTGGTAGGACGGCAGGATATGGCATCATGAGTGTCTGAGCACGAGATCGTACCCATCTGAGATAAGCATCCATAGGAATAGTGTACTTAGGCTCTAGTGTCTTGCTGTCAACCCTGTTTACTTTTCCCCATGCTCGTATGAATCTCTGACGGTAACCCTGAAGATCGTTGTCGTAATCAAACACAATACCCTGAATCATGTCATGTGGACCATCACTCCGGGCGTAACCAAACTGTCGTAAAGCTAGAGAGGGGTTGTAGGTGATGCCTCCTCTTATGCCTAGAAGTGGCACATTAGGAAACTCCCCACAACGGTCAATGATGGTGACATTCTCCATAGATCTGGAGCACCAATGGATGTCTGAGTGAGAGAGTGACATGATCCTCTTGGACCATCTGAACCCTTGCTCATTCTTCATTACTGAGCGAGGAAGGTGAGAAATAAACCATCTAGACAGTAAAGGTATGCAGCACATCAAAGTTCCTCTTGCCCTTGTAGTACGGGTATGAAGAGAATGTAAGATGTCTCCAAGCAATGTAGGCACTGGATTGTGACTCAGGAAAATGTTGATGGCATGAACATCTATGAACTGATCTGGATTGGGGAACAATACTAAGCCATATATTAGCAAGGCTAAGACCTCCTCAAAAGCATCATAGCTCATGACCTTCAAGAACATTTGAGCCTTATCCATTAGCACCTTAGCAAGAATACCCTTAACTCCGCTTCTCGTCTCTAGAACAATGTCAGATTTTTTCAGATGTAGAGCTGCAGCAATAACCTCTGGTTTAAGTTCTTTCTCCAGGCCTGTGAAGGGTCTTTGATCAAGAACAGGTATGCCCAGAAGTTTAGAGAACTCTTCCATGGTTGGAACCAGCTGGTAGTCAGGGAATGTAAAGCAATGGTGCTTAGGGTCAAAGAACTGGAACAGAACACTCATCATGTCTTCATTGAACCCTGAAGTGACTAGATCCAATAGGTGACCATGTCTCTTGATGGACTGGGAATGATCAGACACTTGAGCAACCAACTCTTTAAGCTTAGCAGGTATGCCCACAAAGTTGATCCTGATGGTGTTCCTACGAGTAGAAGCCATGACCTGCAACAAAGAACAAAGATAAATCCTTTGGTCCTTGAAATGGTTAGTGAAAATGCTATAATTATGATGCATGATGATGTCATGATGTTATGCTCAATCAAAGACATGTGGCACACACAAACAAGTCACACCATAGCCCTAGGTTTAAAGGCTTGCATGAGGTTTAAGGTAAGTACCCTCCCCTGAAGTTAGTTGGTTCATCCTGTCCTACAAAAGTAACCAGGTTCTAAGGGATCTCAATATCATTGATCCTTCACAAGGGTGGTTGTTCAGAAGGCAACTTACTTGCCAACCAAAACCCTCCAAGTTTAGAATCTCAATGAGCGTAGTATCGAGTGTCAACCAACTTCAGTCTGTACCAAAGCCGGTTACCTCACTACTTTCTAAAGGCCAAGATGAGTTAACTAGGGTTCTAAAAGTTAGTTAGTGCATTGACAACATATGGCAGCCTCATATTATCCTCAACTTGACTTAAGGAACATAAGCACCAACCAAGAAGTCGCACTAACTATGGCCACCAGATCAACCGTATCGATATACGTCGTACAGTTTCCTTGGTCTATTTCCATTTACCTAAGGTACACTAGATCCGGGTTAGGACCTTTCACACATAAGAGCACCCCAACAAGATAATATAAAGCAAACAAGGCAAACAATTTAAAGTGATCTAATTCCTAAGGGTACCCCTCTTTTATATTAAATCCCCAGCAGAGTCGCCAGTTCTGTAACACGGTGAGAGAACTGACTTTAAGTTATGTTGCGGATAGCAAGAGTCGCCACCGACTTTTATTTTATCCAAAAGGAAAGGGTATAAAAGAACAGGATAGACCTTAAGAGATATTTTTGGGTCCGGGGGGTAGGTTATGTAAAGGGAAGGTGTTAGCACCCTTTACATCCATGGTTATCCATGGGCTCTTAGTTACTTAGCTCACTTTTGAATTGTTTTTGAAAGTGTAGTGTGTGAATAGAAAAATTTTCATAATAGTTGATAATGATCCATGTACGGATGCGTAAAAACTTGTTTTTGAAAATTTGTTTGAAATTGGTTAAGTGTTTGAAAAATGGAGTGAGCAAGCAACTAGGAGGTACCTACCCTAAAGTTTTAAGTCTTTCTTGTTCTTTATCCTTTAATTGGTAAGACTATCCCTATTATTAAGGAATAGGTAGTCATTACCTTGGATGTAAGGGACATGTGAGGGACATCTGTTTTGAGAAGGCAACTGTGGGGTGTATTAAGTATATAGGAGGGACTATCATCATTATTCGAAGGGACTTGATTCGTAAAGGCAACCATTAGGGACTTGATGATTTTTCTTTTAAAGGGACTTGCTTTATACACCCCACTTGACCTTATGATTTAGGCAACTTGAGGGATAACCTTAGAAATGTGAGATGGCGATTAAAAATCGACTTACGTGTGTGAGTGTTCGATATTATTTATCTTATAATTAAAGTGATCTAAATTTATTTTTAAATAGAATACATGTTTTTGCACTCCCTAAATTACTAACCATAGCATAAAAATTAAATATTTAAGTATTTACAAAATTACACCGAGAAGCAATTACATAATAATTATAATAAGCAAATTAAAATAAATAGCAAAAATAAATAATTAGCAAAAATATAAATAAATAAGCAAAGATAATAAATAAACAATAAATAAATAAATAGGGGTTAGTGATAAATATAATTAAAAAATAAGGTTAGTAAAAATAAAATAACTAAATTTAGTGAAATAATAATAATTAGAAAAATAGACAAGGTTAGAGAAATAATAATAAAAATATAAGATAATAAATAATAATATGATTAGCAACAATAATTAAAATAAATAGAAATAAATAGAAAAATATTATAATGACATGATTAGAATAATAAACACAAAGTTTAATTTTAATATATATCATTTATTTAGAAACATGAATAATTAAATAAAGTTTTTTTTTTAAATATAATATAATTATAAGTTTTAATTATTACAAATTTAATCATTTTTAAACATATATTAACATTTGTTTATTAAAAAACAATATTTACACATTATAAGAAGAAAATGAATTTTAAATATCATATTCACAAAATTAATCATATTTATAAAATTTAATTTTATCAGTTATTACATTTACAAAATTATATTAAATAAATATATACATTATAATTATATAAAGAATTAGAAAATAAAAATTATTTAGAAAGTAAAATTAGGTTTTCATAAAAAATTAGGGTTTTGTTTAGAAAATATTTTTCTAGGGTTTATAATATACAAATTATTAAACAAACATATATCCTACAATTTAATTATATAACAAAGAAAATAATTTAGAAAAAAAATAGAAATTTGAATTTTTTAGGGTGTTTTAAATATATATACATGCATATTTTACTTTTAATTAATATTAATAAGACAATTAAGCTAATTACATAAAGAAATAAAAATAGAAACAATGGTAAAAAGAAAACTCACCTGGGCTGGGTTTGAACCCAGGTCATTCTGCCTGCAAGCATCAACACTTTCCACTAGGCCAGCCAAACACAGGTGCTAGAGAATGAGCTTCAATTGATTTTATGCAATGTCTTGAAAAATTCCAGAAAATACAATAAAATAAAAAAAGGCCTGGGGTGGTGTTGAACCCAGGACCTCATAGCTATACACACGCGCACACTACCACCCGGCTGGAAGAGCCCACCTGATAGTATAATGGCAAGAAATAATAATATATTAAGTTTGCTTTTAACCTGAAAAAAATAGACAAAATAATGTATGAGACCAAGACTCGAACTCAGGTCCCATAGGCTGCACGCATAAGCCTCCTACCACTGGGCCAACACAATTGTGGTGATAAACAAACAGGATCTTATAATAATATTTTAAATCAAATTTTTAAACATGAATTTCGCGCCAAGCCAGTCTTCATCTTCAACCTCATGCCCTTCGAAATTAGCTGCGAAATTCTCTATGAGTTTTCCTGCGAAAATAAACTTCCAGCAAAACCTACAAAAACCAAAGGCCAACAAAACCATACAATTTTACAAAATCAAACACAGCAACATGATCCAAACATTCATGCGATTCATCCTGTGTTTTTAGAATCCATTTATGTTCTTTAAATAAAAAATCCCTAAACCTAGGTCCAAACCCTAATAATGGTGTTTCATGAATCAGCCACGGTTTCTTTGATTTTCCTGCCCAGAAACATTCTATATCACATAACAAACAACATTAGCCAAGCAAAATCCATTTATTTGCAGTGAATTGATGTAATCGAAAAAAAGAAAAGTAAGAACAAGAATGGCTCGGGTTGAACAATAGGGCATGTATGAGATGAATGTGAGTGATGGTTTAGCTTCAATGATGTCCAAAGAACATCTCTATGTTCTTATTTTACCTTCAAATGCTCTGAAACTCCAAATCCGAATATGAGTTTTTGGAGGATTTTTGAGGTTTGAAACTTACACTTTGAGGCTGCAAAATCGTGTCTCAATGCTAGGGTTGTGATCAGTACTTATATGTGGATCATTTAGGTCAGAAAAATTGGATGGTTGTATGGAAGTTTTGATATTTGAAGATTGAAAAAGATTGTACTTTGAAATTCAAATATTTGCTCATGAAAGCTTACTATTTTTGTACCAATCTCATGATTTCCTTCTTTTTTAATTTCAATCAATATTTAAAATATTCTAGAAACCAAATCTCCCTTTAATAATATATTTTCATATTTTATATTTATTTAAAATGATTTTTATGAATTAAATCAAAAATAAATAAAAATAAAATAATAAAAATTCTGAATTTTAGTCATTTGGGTCGTGCATGATGATATGATATGGATTGGATCACAATTTAGCAAGCCCATTTGGAAAGAATTGGTTCTAGACCCCCATTTTCATCATAAACCATCACAAAATTTCCCAACTTTGCAAGGGCATATCTCCCTCAATTTTAAAGGTATGAGGGTGTTATTGGACATTTTGGAAAGCTTGAAGAGTCCTCTAAACAACCCCATTGGTTTCAGGTCCATATCATTTACCAATCTCAAGTTATGCCCTTTTGAAGTTGTTGACTTTTTGTTGACTTTCAAAAGGACCTATAATGTCCTAGCTCATATCTTCCAAATGAAGCATTTTTTGGCTTAACTTGCAAGATCAAAGTTGTAGAGAATTCAATTTCCTTCAAAATGAGCTTTGAGTGGAGACTTGGTGATGAAGTATGTGAAAGTTATGGCTGGTCAAAGTTCAGTTGACTTTTACTAAGGAAACCCTAATTTAGAAACTCCTGATTATTGATGATCTGGAATCTCCTTGATGAATCATGATCAACCCTTGATCAAATGATGAATTTTACTTCATATACTTGATGTTGGCAAAAAATCATGAAGTTTGACTTTGGTTTGACCACAATTGACCTCAGTTTGACTTTTTAACTACTTTGACTGATTTTGACTTATCTGATCATCTGACTGAGCAAACTTCTGAGAAAAGTCTTGAAACTTGTCATGGGGGTTCTTACACACATATAAGATGTTATGAAGCTCACTTGAAGTCTTGGAAGTTCATTTAGCCTGATTAAAGTCAAAACCCTAGTTTTGGATGCACTGCTTAGGAGGTGCATTGTCTGAGGGAATTGTCAACTCTTCTGACCAATTGTGAACCTTGTGAACCTTGTGAACCACCATAAAATGTCTTGTGAACCTCATGGGAGGTATTGTGAAGCTTGTGAATCTTGTGAACCTCATGAAGTGACTTGTAGACTTCATGAACCTCATGAAAGGTCTTGTAAATGTTGAGAAACTTGTGAACCTTGTGAACCTTCATAAAGTAACTTGTAGACTTCATGAACCTCATGAAAGGTATTGAAAGCATTGTGGAACTTGTGAACCTTGTGAACCTTCATAAAGTAACTTGTAGACTTCATGAACCTCATGAAAGGTCTTGTAAACATTGGGAAACTTGTGAACCTTGTGAACCTTCTTAGCACACAAAGTTTTGTATTGTGAGGGCAAATTTTGGGGTGCAACACGCAGCAACGGACCAAACCTCCCCTCTTCTTCTCAGTTTTGTAATGAAGTGAGTAATACAAATCCCCGAGTAAGGTAGGCACAGGATTCTTCAACAAAAAGAGATGTATGGCGTTTATATCTATGAACTTCTCCATATCAGCAAACAAGATGATGCCATAGATAGAAAGAGCCAAGATAGCACATATAGCATCCCATTCCTCTTCAACAGCTAGTTCTTCTGCCTTCTTCACTAGAGACTCCAAAGAAAACCCAGACACACCTCCCTTAATAATTGTCAAAGACTTCACAGTAGAAGGGCTCAAATAAAGAGCCTCAGTAATAGCCTCAGGTGTCGGTCTACTCATCTCAGAATTGAAAGGAACTTGGTCTCGAACCGGCACACCCAGGATCAGAGCATACTCCTCCAGCATAGGGCCTAACTGAAAATCAGGAAAGGTGAAGCAACGGAGCTGAGGATCATAATACTGAAGCAATGTATGAATGGCACTCCGCTCGGAAGGATCTAGCTCTATCACCACATCAAGAATACTCCCGTAAGCTTTTCTGAATCTCTCTACCTGGTTGGGTGTAATCAGTTTTACCATCTTTTTCAACAAACCACCCTTGATATCAAAGAACTTGAAATGAATATTCTGCTTGCGAGGATCTTCCATCTTTGAAGAGAATACCGGAACCGGAAGCAGAGATATGAACCTGTGAATGAAAACAAAAAACAATGATTAATGATGCAATGATGCAATGCAGATGCAAATGCAAGGACATATGGCCATCTGAGACTGTCTGGAGTCTGTCCACTGACAAGATCCCTCTGAATAACTGACAAACCAAAAGTCCACTGAGTCACACTCTCTGATAATCACAACCCTCTAAAATCTCAGGACCACATTATCAAGAATACAAGAACCAGAAAACCAGATCTCTGGAACCAAAGTAACGGTATCATGACATGAACTGCATTGGTAACAAGGGTATGATGAGGTCAAGGGTTCCTGCAAACCTGTAAACCCATCCCCAATCTCACGGGTGTGCTCCGGGTCAAACATCACGGACTCTCAAAGCCGAATAACAATAATACTTTCACCATTTCCGAGAAATGGCTCATGACCAGATCAGGGAATCGGTTTGGCATTATGTACTACCCAGGGAGGCCTCAGCTGAGTCCGGGAAAAACAAGCATCCCTTATAAGTCCCCAGCTTCGAGCGCTGAAATCGAGAAACAATAGTACATTCAGCCTGTAGGATACAGTACTAATGTCATACGACCAGATTCTTTGACTGAGTTCCTATAAGAGAACCAGGCCATCCTATGCGAGTCCCCAGTGGACCCTCGGGTGCGAATGGGTTTGCCACAAAATGTGGTCTGCCACTGTCACAACTGGAGAGGGTTGTTTCCACAAAGGTTCTCAATGATCGGTTCCCAGATGCACATAACTATCAAGGTCCTATCCCGAAGTGGAGGAAATCCCCACACAAGATATTTCCAAGACAGTCGTAATCTGGGCGTGAAACACATCGCCACTCATCATGCCACATGCGAGTACAATATGTCCACTCTAATCCTAGGGTGCACTCAAGCCGGGTACTTGGCTTATCTCTCAGAAACAGTATCACCCGAGCCCACCAAACAGAAAACCAGTCCAGACAGTCCAGTATGATATATATGATGTGGAAAATAAATACTGTAAACTGTAAATAAAGCTGTAAATAAAGCAGTAAACAAACAACAATACAATACAACAAGCCACATCAAACAAACATCACCCAATGAAACAGCAACACACAAGCGCTAGGAGAGACTCACAGGGGAACCAGAGATTATCTGGTGTGCATTCCCCAGCAGAGTCGCCAGCTGTCGCTCCCGGGATTTTCATCCTAGTACAAACGCGAAAGTGGCGCGGAAAGATTAGAGTCGCCAGCCCGACATTTTTATCCCGAATGAATGGGAAAGGTAATGTTGCACAAACCTGAGGAAGAAGGAGGAAGGACACAGGTCCTGCGAACCAAAGAGACTGAGTTCGGGAGTCGGTTACGACCTGGGAAGGTATTAGCACCCAGATCGTCCGCCGTACCCGACGGGATCCACGCTTGCAAAAGAAACTATTTCAAAGGGTGAGGGTATGAAAACTGCAGCAAAAGAAATGAAAATGAAACTGGAATTGGAAGAGAACTGAATAAGAAACAAAGGAGAAATGTAGGGAAAATAAAGATTGTGCTCGAACGGGCCCTACCCCGCTGCCTACGTACCTCATCAGGATAATGAGGATCAGAGACGCCGTAGTTCCCCTAACTAGGGGTAACAAAGGGAAATTGCTTGTGAATTAAGGCTTGCACTGCCTATGCCATTGCTCAGGTGTTGCAGACTCGGACGACGAGTGCATAACCGTCTTGCAAAGTGACATGTAGGAGCAGGTTCGCGTACGGAGCGAAGGAGGTGAGAAAAGAATTCCCGAAGGAAAGACGCTTATTGCTTGTTTGAGATTTTTATGAAGCTTTTATTTGTGAAGGTTTGCATAGGTAAGTGTACCTAAGTCTTACTCAATGGGATGTGTACGTCTCACATCATCCCGAAATGGAATGCACAAGAGGCACCTATCTATGGAGGAAATCCCCAAAGCTAGTCCCACAAGTGAAGGCTCAAGCACACTGGCCTATTACCATTATTAAGTGTTTTTGTGGTTTTTTGGTTAAGAAGTGTTTTTTAGCTTTTTCTTTGTGAGGTACTCATGTTAAGACCTATCCACCACGAGTGATGACTCACACCTCGCCCCGAAATGGAACGCATGCAAGCATCTCATAGCAAAGTCTCATGTCACATGAAAGTACTCAATCTTTATTAAGTGAATTAAAATTAAGTTTGAAGATGAGAAGAGAGAGAGCGCCAAAGGATCTCAAAGGAAAAATTCTAAAGGGGACTAAAAATAATCCTAAGTGTTAACATGCATGGATATCCTAAGGGTTAGTGAGGTTTCTATCCTAATAAAGAAGGAAGAAGAAGATAGAAGAAGGAATGAGAAAGGCCTAGGCCCAACAAAAGAGGGTTAGTTCACATAAACATAAAAGGAAGAGATAAGAATTAGAGATGTGGAACTCAATTCCCACATCTCACACTTACCATAGCCCCTGCAAGGTTAGTATGCACAAGCGAACAAAAAATGAGCAAATTAACATGACATCATCCAACAATCAGAAGTGAAATGAAATGAACAAATGCTTAATACCAATTCAACTCAAAGAAATGAAAACAAGAAACTTATGACTTAAAATGAGGCAACACGAATACATATGGAAACAAATGCGCACTTATGAAAGATGTAATGCAAAACACACAAAATACAAACACAAAGTTCAAAACCAGAATCAAAATGATATGAATAATAGCCTAAGAGGCCAGCAAGATGAATAGAGAAGTCACACAATACCAAACAATGTCAAAATAGAAGCAACGGAATCAAAAGATGGAGTTTAAGCACTTAAAGAAACAAATGACTTGAATAAGAAGCAAACCTAAAAATTCAGAAGAAACAAAGCCTATCCTAGGACCAGGAAGGTATCCACATCCCAAAGGAACCCCAAATGAGAAGGAGAAGTTGGCACAAGCGCCCTTCTAGGTCTATAAGAAATCTTAAGAACCAAACGAGGCAAAACGGGACAAGGTGAGAACAAAAATATACAAATAATCAACCAGCCATCTAAAAATTCTACAACTGAAACCAAATGATCTTAAAACACATTATATCAACTTGCCAAAAGGACTTGCAAAAATTCAGAAAGGAACTAGGTCAAATAGAGGCAAGAACACAAGTTAGGACAGAAAACTTATATCACAAGATCTCAGATCAAAACTCCAGAAATAATTTTCTAAAAATTCTGAGAAGAATCACATGAAAACTACAAGATCTTAGGAACACAATGCAAAAAGAATGGGATCAAAACTCCAAATATTGAAAGCTATAGAAAATAAACAAGACAGACTGATCAAGAAATGAAGCAAAAGAAGCTATGCACATTGGTGAATTATTCCTGGCACGTGGATCAATGTAAAAAATAAAATAAAAATGTGATAAAAAACTAGAAACAAAAAGGAATATCCATGATTTATTTGAGAATTTTTAGATGAATAGAACTATTTTTAATGGATTAAAATGGAAACTGAATTAAAAAGAAACTAAATGAAGAAAATTAAATTAAAAGAAATGAGAGGGTGTATGGAGTAAATGCTTTATGTTGAAAATAAGATGGGCCAATTTTGGTGAGGTGCGAAGAGCAATCCGGGCAGCCCAACGTGCAGCCACATGTGCGGGGGGTGAGAAAATGGATATGGGGTGCAAACAGGACTCCCTGTATCCGAAACGGGCTAAGCCCAACACAAGGTCATTGCCTGACCTACTACAAGTTCTCTTAACAAAAAATCAAAAAAAATGGCAAATTCTAATCCTCTTAGAAACCGAATCAACAGAAAAAAAACCTTAACAAATCTTAATGACTCATAAAACTCTTTATTAATCTTTACTAAACTTTTTATTATATTAATTAAACTGTATTATATTATCTAAACATTACATTTCCTAAACTTTATTATACCTATATTCTTAATGCTAAAACAAAAGAAACGAATATAAACACATCTACAGCAAAAAAAAACACAAATAAGCTTCTTCTCTCTCTCAAACACATTGCCCCCTTTCTAACCCTAGAGTCCGCCGCTGGAGCCTCCCTCCTTCAACCTCAAGACGCCGAACTTTGCCATTCTCAACCATTGTCCGCCATGTTCATCACCTCCAACCTCACCTTCTACTCCTAACCGACGCCGACACCGGCTCCTTTTCTTCAACCTCACCCTAGCCACGTCAATGCCTGACCGCCCTGAGCCACCATACTCTCTTTCCTTCGAATCCACAAAACAACTCCGCCGCCGCGATCCGCCACCCCAGCCTACTTCTCTTCACATCCTGCCCGTCACCTTCTTTAGGACTCTCCACCGCTGACTCTGCTTCCTCAATAACAATCGAACACCACCGAAACTCCTTCTCCTTCTCAGCTTAACCTAGTCGCTACCATCAACAATCCTAACATAAACCTCATCCTTCGCGGCTTCACCTCAAACATACATAACCTAACCTAAACATTCATTCTCAAATCGGACTCACTACGAACGCATTTATCCTAATACGAACGAGTCTTTTACCAGCTCAAATTCAGATAATCCAGAACACAGCATAGCAATCAAAATCATATTAAGTCACAACCAGTTCATCACACAGCTAGCAATTACATCAAGCAAACGGATCAAAGAAACGTACCGGTAATGCGACGATGTGGCGAACAATATGGAAGTCAGCCTCGATTCGGTAATGCTCCCTCTTATGCTTCTGCTTCCGATTTGAATCTTTTCTTCTTTTCTTCGAATCCGATTTGCTGCTGTTAATCCAGAATCCGCGTGTTGACTCTGATTGCAGGTATGTTGATTATGCTGCGAAGACTTCGGTCAATTGAAGATGCTGAAGCGGATCGATACGTATCGAAGCGTAGACTCAAGAATGAATCCTGATTCACTACACTGATGAAGATTCTGCTTGATAATGATTACGCAAAACCGGCGATGTGACAAGAATTATCAAATCCGAATCTGCAATGCTGTGCAGAAATTTTACTTTTGTGACGAGATTTGATGAGAATTGAAGGAAGTTGATGAAGATTGGAATCTGTTTTCTGTGATTGGTGATGAAGATTCAAGAGAGTAGATGAAGATTGTGAATGAGAGATTCAAGATTGTCAAGAATTGTTTTGGAGGTTGTGAAGAATTGTTTTTGGAGATTTCAGAGAATTGGTGAGAGAAAAGGGGTGAGAATCCAAATTCTGTTATTAGTGAAACTTGTGTATATCCATTCTGTTATTGTGAGAGCTGTGAGTTTGTTAGGATGAGAAGTGTGATTCCGTTATTGTGAAGAGAGTGTCCCAATTCTGTTATTGAATTTGTTGCATTTTTTTCTCTGAGTTTGTTACTTTTTCTTCTTTTTTTCTTTATTTTTGTTATATTTCATTTTGGTGATCTTAAAAAAACCGTGAACTCTGCATAACACACTGTCTTCCTTTTTTTTACTCTTCAGTTTATTATTTCCAGTTCATTATGTTATTTTTAATTTCTGATATTATTATTTTCTTCAATTTTCTGCTATGGACCCCCCTTTTATTATCCAGCTAGACGCTTCATGTTGGCCTCTTGCAGCCGAAACAATAAAACAAAAAAGCAAAAAGCTTGACGTGTTTCTTTTTCACTTTTGGATGCTGCAAGTTGGAAATTAGGGGAGTACACCAAATGGCCCTTTTTGTTTTTTCTTTTTTCTTTTGGTAATGTTCCTTATAAATGGGCCTATGATGGCTTATAACAAATCTAACAAATTGATATGACATTGGAAAATAAAAAGGAAATTTGGGAATTTGAATATAGACATAAAGAAAATCGGTGATAAAATAATGAAGAAGAATGGCAATTATAAATGACCGAATATGGATTTAAATGATATCCAAAAATGGGAGAACTCGAAATATGGACAATGTGTGAGAAATTGATTAAACGGATGATTGGATAAAATGGTTTAGAAATGGATGAAGAATTTGACACTTTGTGGGACGAGCCAATTATCACCAATACACACATAGTCACGAAATCTCAACCAATTAGTTCATTCAACTGAACCAGCTTGCATTGCTTTAGGATTACTTTGAATTTATCTGAATCACTCTCTGGAACAGTAAATCCGCAGATACACACAATGAGAATACCCATGATACATTTGAATCTTCGGACCCAAAAACTATCGCTTGAACCACTGCCCGGTAAACTGATGATTCTCGCACATAACACAACTCGACTTTGAGACACATCGCTTGAGAAATAACCCCCAATATAGATAGCCTGCAATTCAACCAATCTTTTGATAGTTTGACCAAGATTAGGTCAAACGTCCGTATGAACCGAGTCGCGAGCTAAACAAACGCAACTGAAATGGAATCACTGCCAGCTCATGCTATGCTTCAACAATGGATGTGATGCTTCATTTTTCTATGCTAATGATGCAACGCGAAATATGAAAGTGATATGAGTATGATGAATATGATGTGATATGATGCTAAAAAAGGAGAGGGCAAATTTGGGGTGTTACAGCTGCCAACTTACCTGCGAAATCTCCTACGATATTTCCTGCGAATCCAGTTTCGTATGAAAAACTAGGTTTCTTCAAAGCTCATGATATCTGTAATTTTTTCTCAAATTGAACACACCATGGTGTTGCCCACATCAAATACAATTCATTTAAGTGATTATAATTCATTTATATTTACTAAATCATAAACCCCTAATTTGAAACATAGAACCCTAACAATGGCGTCTATAGTCTCATGCCTTGTACCTTTGATTAAACTGCCCAGAAAGCATCCTTAGGTCATCACAAACATGAATCACACAAAGAAAACAATTTATAATAACCAAAAGTATGAGTTCGAAAAAAATTTGAAGCATGCCCAATGAAGGTTCGATTACGGCATATATGGGGGTTTCAGATGATGTGAATGATGCAAACGTATTCAATGAGCATCAAAGAGTGGATTGCAACCTTTGGATCACCTGAAAAACAACAAAATTAGTGAATTCGATTTTGGATTTTTCTTGATTTTTTTGAAATTGGTTTGGTGTTCTTTAATCCTGTTTTTTTGTGTCCCTTGTGTTTGTTTATGTTGTCCATATATAATAAGACCTAATTAGGTCAAAAAATCAGATCCTCCTTTGGACTTTTGGATCACCTGAGATTGAAGAAAGATATGCTTCAAAATATTGAAAAAATTTGATATCTTCTTACTATTTTGGTTGATCTGATTTTCCATGATCTCAATCATCTTTAAATGGCCTTTAAGACTTTCTAGAACAAAAATCATATCAAATATTGAGACTTTTATATTTTATTTTGATTTAAAATGATTTTTAATGTATAAAATCATAATAAATAAAATAAAATAAATAAAAATTTGAATAAATGATTTTTAATTCGTGCATGATGTCATGGTAGTGATTGGGTCATAAAAATGCAAGCCTGTTCTGGACTGGCCCAATTCCCATAATTGGGCCAAGCAAACCAACTTGGCAGAAGCGCTCGACGTCGGACAACATCAAGGATAATGGTCTCTGTCGACCACGAGCGAACCGACCAAGACAAAGCCCTCAAACGGTTAGTTTTGACCGTTACCTATCTTTATGGATTCTACGATCCGCGCCCAACGATATGGACCAATAATCTTCCACTTAGCCCCTTATATAAACCCTCTCATTTAGGAGGGTCAGGTATTCAATTATCTGACCTTAATTCTCGTACTTGCCCACTCTTTGCTCGGTGACTTACTTCAGCATCGGAGTGCCTTGCAGGTACACCCCCTCCTCTCCTCACCAACCGTCTTTCAACAACGCTCGAGGACAGCCGTATCGGATCCTGATCTCCAGGTACGATCAGGTGGTGCCGTCTGTGGGAAACTGGTTTCCCCGTTCTTCTCTCTCTCAAAATCTTCAAAGAACCAAAGTTTTTACCAAGATCCATGGCTGCTCGAGACAATCCGGACAACTGATCAAACGACGGCATGATCCTCACGCAACGTGAGAGCAACATTCATCACCCTCCGCATGAAGAAATCGTGCAAGATCACCCAGACAGGAAGACATCATCGCATTCTCCCGACCGCGATCAACCTTTGGAGAGTCGCCCGGAAGCCCTCTTTCCCTCGACTCCTTCAGGATCTGACTTCGTCGCCCTGGCCGAAATCCTAAATCAGACAAATCTGCTGCTCCTCGCCCATGGCGAGAAAATCGCCCGTCTCGAAGACAACTACTGTCGACCCCAGTCTCCCGCGAGACACCAGAGAAGGCGCAGTCCCTCTCCTCCACAGAGAAAGAGGAAGGGACACGTCGAAGAATGTACTGGCGACAAACGACCTCGTCAGTCCCCTCCGCGGTCTCCCCCTCCAAGAAAATCAAGAAGGAGCATATCAAGATCTGCATCTCCCTGGCGAACGAAGAAGCGCGCTCACAGATCCCCTTCATTCAACTCCAGTGAGGACGAGGACGCTCGGGGTCCCCTCTCGTCAGAAATCATGGCGGCTAAACTTCCAAGAGGCTTAGAGAAACCCCCACCGTTAGGCTCGTACGACGGAACCACAGATCCTGACGAGCATATCGAGAATATCGATGCGCTGCTCGATTACCGAGGAGTACGAGGAGCGATCAAATGTCGCCTCTTTCCTACGGCACTGAGGAAAGGAGCGATGACGTGGTACAAAAGCCTTGAGGCTGAATCCATCACTTCCTGGAAAAAACTTGGACACACGTTCTCCGGGAACTTCACCGCCTCAAGGAGGAACCCAAAGACAGAAGCTTCGCTCGAAGCGATCATCCAAGGGAAAGACGAACCTTTGCGAACTTACATCGAAAGGTTCAACAAATAGGCAGTCCAAGTGTCCACAACCGACGATATGAAGAAGTATTTGATGGAACGAGGACTGCGCCCGTCAACAGATTTTCATCGGGCAGTCGGCATCGAGACCCCTACCACCCTCGACGCGTTCTTGTTGAAATCCCAAGCTTATATCCAGTATGAGGAAAAGCAGGCAGCCAGCTCCGTAAGAGATGCTCGACGTCGCGAAGACGCAAAGTCCCACCGAGTCGATGAACCCTCGACATCTCGTCAGGGAGGAGACAAAAGAAAGGACGATCGCTCCCGTGAACCGCGGGAGCACAGAGGACCCGTCGGCCGATTCCACGAATATACTCCACTCCTAGCTTCCAGAGAGAAAATCTTGTCCAAGTGTGCCAACTCAGAGTTCCAGCAAGCAGGGGTACGCTTTCCGAAGCAGCAGCCCAGCAAACCGGGCACAGACAAAACAAAATATTGCAGATTCCACAAAAGTCATGGCCATAACACAGAAGACTGCATCCATCTCAAGGACGCAATCAAAATTCTTATCAAGGACAGACACCTTAAACAATTCACCAAATCCAGAGACACTCCTCGACAAGAAACACAGGAGACTCAAAAGGTCGAGGAGGCTATACCCGTTCCTGCAGATGCGAACATGTAGGTTGCCCTGAGCATCTATCGCCCAAAATATTTCTTCCTACCCGATCACACCGGGAGCCCAGGATACTTTTCCTCCCATAGTCCATGGGAAACCTTTCCATCCGCGATGGTCATTTCAGGAGGAGGGTTCAACAAAATCACGATCGGATCCGTAAAGCGAAAATTCGACCAGCTGATTGTAAAGGGGCCCGCGCAAAACGCAACCTTGGACCCACCAAGAGAGGGCTCGGTAACCCTTGCCTTTTACCGAGAAGAACTCTTGGGAGGAGCGCCAAACGCCAGCATCCCGCTACTCATCCGTGCGCGAATGGCGAATTTCGATGTGAGAAGAATCTTGGTGGACCAAGGCAGCTCCTGCGACATTATGTACTCCCAGTTGTTTTCAACACTCCGGCTGAACGAAACACACCTGACTCTGTACGTCAGATCAGACTTGCAAGGATTCAACGGGGCGGTTTTCCGACCGTGGGGCTACGTCGATCTGTTTGTCACCTTCGGAGCAGCTGAAACAGCCAGGACGGTCCGAGTCCAGTTCCTAGTCGTGTACTGCCCGTCGCTATACCAGTGCATTCTGGGACGACCAACACTGGCCGAGCTAATCGTTGTGCCATCCACCGTCCACCTGAAAATGAAGTACTATACTACCTCGGGCAAGGTTGCCACGCTGCACGGAGACGTCGATGCTGCTCGCCGGTGTTTCGAAGCAGCATCTAAAGGTCTTAGCTCAATATCTTACCAACCAAACCCTTTAGCATTGAACTCACCAGATGTTCCACAAACACCCAGGGCCTTCCCTCAGGTAGACTCAATCGACCTGGACTGCAGGTTCTCAGACGACAACGAGGGCATCCAAAAGCCAACAGATTCACTATCCCGACCAGTCCCAGATGGAGAGTTCGAGCTGATTCCCCTGGGAGATGACCCAACCCGGTGCGTTAAGATCGGGGCACATATGCTTGACTTGGCAAAACGACAGTTGGAAGCTTGCCTCAAAGGGAACGCAAATCTATTTGCCTGGAGCGCTGCAGAGATGCCAGGACTCGACCTCGAGACAGCCTGCCATCACCTCTCCATCGACCCAACACACAAAGTGGTCGCCCAGCGCAGGAGGAAGCAGTCGACCGGAAAACTGAAGCAGCTGAATCTGCTGTTAAAGACCTCCTAGAGGCAAAATTTGTAACCGAGGCCAGGTACACAACCTGGCTCTCAAATGTTGTACGTGTGAAAAAATCTAATGGAAAGTGGAGAATGTGTGTTGATTATACTGACCTCAACCGGGCATGCCCGAAAGATGCATACCCTTTACCTAACATTGATAAATTGGTCGACAATTCGTCCGGCTTCAAACTATTGTCCTTCATGGACGCCTACTCAGGGTATAATCAAATACCCATGGCCGTGTCCGACAAAAAATACACGGCCTTCATGACCGAATCGGGCAACTATTATTATAACGTCATGCCCTTCGGCCTGAAAAACGCAAGCGCGACATATCAGCGCATGATGAATAAGGTATTCTGGGCAGAAATCAGGGACATGCTCGAAGTATATATGGACGACATGATCGTCAAATCTCAACAAGAGACGGACCACGCGTCCCACTTACGAAAAGTGTTCGATCAAGCACGAAAATGCAAAATGCGTTTCAATCCCGAGAAGTTCACATTTGGTGTCCGAGCAGGGAAGTTCCTCGGATTCTATTTGACCGAACGAGGCATCGAAGCCAACCCCGACAAATGTCGGGCATTCGCGGAACTCCTAACTCCTACTTCTAAAAAAATCCATACAATCTCTAAATGGGGTCCTCACTTCCCTCGCTCGGTTCGTAGCGAAATCCGCTCAACACGCTCTCCCCTTTTATAAGCTCCTCCGCAAAGAGGCAACTTTCGAATGGACGGAGGAGTGCGAGCTAGCGTTGTCCCACCTGAAGAGGGCACTAAGTGAACCCCCAGTTTTATCCAGACCTGAAGAAGGAGAGATACTTTATCTCTACCTTGCCGTTGCAAACGAAGCAGTGAGCGCGGCCCTCGTACGCGACTTACCCGAGGGGCGGAAGCCTGCTTATTTTATGAGCAAAGCACTCCATGGCCCGGAAATTCGGTATCTCCAGGTGGAAAAGGTGGCCCTGGCCCTCCTTTTCGCAGCCAGAAGGCTACGCCTCTTGGCCCACACCATCATCGTAAGAACCGATCAACCCATAAGACAATTGCTCGGTCGACCATACATGGCCGGACGAATGTTAAAATGGTCGTTGGAACTATCCGAATTCAACATCAAATTCGAGGGAAGACAAGCTCTCAAAGCTCAAGCACTGGCCGACTTCATAACAGAACTCACTTTCACTGAGCAAGAGCCAAAATCTTCCTCCAGGTGGACTATTTTCGTGGACGGGGCATCCGGTCCAGCGGGCAGCGGAGCTGGGGTTATTTTGGAGAACGAGGAAGGGAACATCATCGAAGTATCCTTAACCTTATCTTTCCCCACTTCCAACAACTAGGCGGAGTACGGGGCCTTCCTAGCAGGCATATGGCTCGCGACCGACTTGGAGGCAGAAGAAATCACAATCTACACAGATTCTCAGCTGGTCGCTAGCCAAGTCCGAGGAGACTTTCAAGCCAAAAACGATAACATGGCCGAATACCTGGCCCTCGTAAAAGGCGAACTAAAGCGATCCAGAAGCGTGGAAGTCAAACACGTCCCGCGAGAGAACAATACCCGGGCCGACGTCCTTTCCAAGTTGGCGAGCACTAGAAGGAAGGGAAATAATAAATCCATCATATAGAAAACGCTTCCCCGACCAAGCATTGGGCAATCATCAATCCACCTAGACGTTAATCTCGTGGGCGACACGAACTGTTGGATGACCCCAGTATTTAACTACCTGACTAAAGGAGAGTTACCGACCGACCCAAAAACGGCCAGCACAATACGACGAAGATCATGCTCATATTCTCTAGTGGGTGGACGTATGTATCGTCGAGGATTCTCTACACCCCTCCTCAGGTGCGTAGAAGAAGAGAACATCTCACATGTGCTAAGATAAGTCCATGAAGGAATTAATGCGCAACATCCAGGCGGACGGTCGTTGGCCCGAAAAATTCTTCGAGCAGGATACTATTGGCCCACACTCCAACACGATGCAAAGGAACACGTGAGAAGGTGCGATAAGTGCCAATAACACAGGGACATACACATAACACCCCCATCCGAGCTAAAATCATTATCGTCGCCTTGGCCATTCGCATAGTGGGGGATGGATATCTTAGGACCATTCGTCGTCGGATCCGGCCATAATAAATACCTAGTTGTAGGCGTCAATTATTTCACCAAGTGGATAGAAGCTGAGGCCTTAGCCAAAATTACTGCACTCAACATACTACGTTTCTTCAAGAGGAACATCCTCGCCCGGTTCGGAGTACCGCTCGCCATTGTGACCGACAACGACACTCAGTTTACAGATAAATACTTCAAAGAATTTGTTGCATCAATAGGAACGAAACATCATTTCACTTCGGTGGAGCACCCCCAAACTAACGGGTAAGCAGAGGCCGTGAATATGGTAATCCTAAGAGGCTTGAAACAAAGACTGGACGAACATAAGAGGCACTGGGTCAAGGAGCTACACAGCGTGTTATGGGCATATAGGACCACCCCCCACTCAACAACCGGGGAGTCCCCATTCCGATTGGCGTATGGGACCGAGGCAGTGATACTTATAGAAATGCACGTCTTATCCAGACGCACAGAATCCCCTATGGACCAGGACACCAACTCCGAGGCTTTGAGGGACTAGCTTGACCTGGTCGAGGAAGTTCGATCAGAAGCTGCTCTTCGGGAGACCGTTCTCAAACAGAAAATAGATGCTCGGTACGATTCTAAAGTCATAAGATAAACGTTCGAGGTAGGCAGTCTTGTTCTCAGAAGAAATCACAGGGACCTCCGCAAGGAAAAGCTTACACCCAATTGGGAGGGCCCATATCGCATCCGAGCAAAAACCGAAAACGGAGCCTATTACTTAGAAAATTTACACGGGGAAGAGCTTGCTCGGCCGTGGAATGCCGAGAAGCTCAAGCAATATTACAGCTAACTCACAAAGTCACCTTGCTTAACTCTCAAGCGAGGAGCAATATGACTGACCAAGAACTGCGTGCCCAGGTACAAGCACGACAGCCCAAAAATAACATGATCACCAGGATCTCCTTCCAAGGGAAGGAGAAACCTGTCGCACGGGCGGATACTCAAACGAGTCTGACGTCACCTAAGTACCACGACCAGGTAGAACCCCAGCTCGCGATGGGACGTTCAAGCCTCGGAGCCCGGGTCATTACCTTGGCTCGGGCACCGGCTAGGAGCGAAAACTCCAGAATCTAATTGGTCCCCCAAACCAATGGATCACAAACACACCCCGTATACATTCAATCATATCCAATTAGTGCAAAAACGCACAACAAACACTTGTCATTTGAAATATAAAGAAAACAGTCCTCCGACGGACGAGCAATTGAACAGTAAATATAATGAAACAAACGAGCATTAGTAAACATCAATTGTGAGCACAAAAATGCAACCTTGCTGGGCCGACTTGTTCATAATTACTTACAAAGGGGACCACGCCCCCCAAAAAAGAAACAGAATAATTTACAAGGCACGCAGGCCAAGAACTAACTATTTTCACCATCAGGTCGATCCTCCCCTTGTCGAGCCTCGTCCTGGTTCGGCTGCACTTCAGGTTGGCCAGGCTGAACAGTCGTCCCCGGCTGTTGCTACCAATTCAGAGGGAACCACAATCTGGCCATCCTCGACCTTGTATAGATAGCTGATCCGACTGACGTCCAAGGCCAAGTCAGGATGAAGAGCCCTATCTGGTCCACAGCGTTCTGGAAACTGAGCTCAGTTGACGAGTTCAAATCTTCCATATCCTGGTCGATCCGAGCTAGGAAATGAGCCCTAGTCACCATGCTTTTAGTTTCTGCATCTTCATCCTCCTTTGGGCAGAAGGCATCCTTCAGTTTCTTGTTTTGCTCCAGAGTTGTCTTCTTGTCGACCTCCAGTTTAGCGATAATGTTGCCTCGCTCGGTCAACTCCCTGGCCATGGCACTGGCTTCTTCAGTGGCCGCTTTCAACTTCTCCTCAGCGGCAGCCAGCTGCTCCTTCAGCTTCACCATCTCCCTCTCCTGCCCAGGATTTCCTTCAGCCGTCAACCAGGCCATCGACAAGACCCGCATGACAGCACTTGCGTCCTGGGCCAGAAACAACCGCCGGGCAGGACGATCCATACCTTCCAGGTACAGGGAATCTGCACGATCTACTTCCATGCTCGTCCCCTCGAAGAAATTGCGTTTCACGAAGCACGGAGGCAGCGCATGCTTCGGCTTGGGAGGAACGTGGGCCGTCAGGTCCACAGTCGCTGCGGACTTATGCTTTTTCATCAGAGACCCGGTTGAAGCTCTCGGAGAACCCTGGACCAAAGGACCCGACCCAGAGCCACTGGTTTCGGTCAGCTTAGTCTGCACGACCCTCGATCTCTTCTTCTGCTGCTGCTGACGCAAGCGTTATTGTATTTTGTCGAGCGGGTTCGACAGGGAGCCTGAAAAGGGAAAAAGAAAATTAGGTCAATCACGGAAGACAAAATAATATCAAAGATATGACAAACAGAAGTAAAACAGATACCAAAAAACTCGGACACTTCCTGCCCGGTATTGCACGCCAGCAAAACTGTGACGTCAATCAAGGGACGCTCCACAACTTCCCCCCCATCTTGATCCAACATAACTTTGCCTTCTCCGTCCAGCAGGGGGGTCGGGGTAAAAGACGCTATCAACTTCCTGAAGGCCTCGAAACTGGCTGCGTCATCCTCGTTCAAAGAGTCCCCCACCTGGACGAACTCACTAACCGACCTCTCGTAGTGGGTGTAACTCCAGGAGAAGGGCAATAACCAAAGCTTCATCGGGATCACATGCCCTTGGTCGTCGAGCTTGGGTTCATCATTCTCATCGGTATCTATCCCTAGAAAGCACAGCGCCCTCACTGCCACCGTGCTCGCGGGTTTGATCAGAAAATAGTCCATCTTGAAAGCTCGGATAGACTCTGAATGAGCCTTGAAAATTTTCGTCCTCTGTTTAAAAGAGACGAACCCCTTCGAATCAGTCCCTCGCCCGACTTGACGCTGCAGGGAGAACAGACGGAAGAACAGAGGAAGAATGGCACCAACACCCAGATGGGCGCACGTCACCTTAAACGCCTTCAAAAACGCGTAAGAGTTAGGATGTAGCTGAGACGGAGCAACACCCAGATGCCCGAGCACAACACATACCAAGTCACTGAAGGGCAAAGTTACCCCCAGGACCGAAATCGCATACTCATACATGGAGAACGCCCGACCTCCAAAATCCTAGAAGATGCGGTCATCATCTCCTGGGCAAGTCACAACCCAGTCGGCAGGGTCACCAATGACGGGCAGCGGCTCCGCTCGAGGCCTAGAGAACGAGGATACTTTGTCCAGCAGATCCTCCACCACCCATTCTTCGGGCAAGATCCTTATCTGTTCAGGGCATCGTGGCGAGTCTGTTGAAGCGCTTTCTTCCATAGTGCTCGCGTCCGAGTCTCCCGAAGAACTCCCTGAGTCGGAGGGGACTGACGCAGAAGATCCAGAATCTTCCGAGGACGTCTCTTCCGAGGACACATCCAACGGGTCCATGAGCGTGTTTTCACCTGAAAAGCAGAGGAAAGGCGTCAGTGAATTCGATTGAGAATATCAAATCCACCCTTCCACCGCTCGACAAGTGAAAAGGCGCACATCAACCCAGGAACATGGTCCCGAGCTGTAGCCCTGGCTGACCATCGCTCAAAGCGATGGCTTACACCCAACGTCAGAAATTACAGAATCTAGCCTAAAAAACTTATCAAATCCCAAGTCAAGGTCGACCAACACCTACGTCGACCATGAGCTAGGGTTTGCAGCCGACCAACAACGGTGGCAGAAGTTCTAGGGCTTACCGGCTCTAAATCTAAGACTACCGCTAAAACTACCCTAAACCGCATGCATTTCTAAGGTATCTAACCTATAAATACTGAAAACAACGAAAAGAAGTCGTACCTTGTGCTTGAGAAGCCATTTGTAGAAGATGTAGAGTCTGGAATTGGTGGTCGACGGTAGGATGCGGTGGTCGACGGCTGTGAGCGGAGGTTGGTGAACGAGCAAGACGTCGGAGAAGAAGATGAAACGAAAAGTTCAAAATGAAGCTTGGAAATCCTATTTATAAGGAGGGAAACACATGCAAGCACGCGTGACCCCTATACGCTAGCCCCTAGGCTAGCCGTCATATCATTAATAGGCGCGAATTCCCAAATATTCCAGCTTTTCGTTTCACATTCTCCTGTCGAGCAACGTGCCAACTGCTCGCCCCTCGAAGATCGGCAACATATAATTCCTAGCCCAAATACTGCTCGTCCTTGAGCACGAAACCATTACTAAGTCACTGCTCCTCCGCACGAGCAATGACTTGGGGGGTTCCTGTTCTGAACTGGCCCAATTCCCATAGTTGGGCCAAGCAAACCAACTTGGCAAAAGCGCTCGACGTCGGGCAACATCAAGGATAGTGGTCTCTGTCGACCACGAGCGTACTGACCAAGACAAAGCCCTCCAACGGATAGTTTTGATTGTTACCTATCTTTATGGATTCTACGATCCGCGCCCAACGATATGGACCAATAATCTTCCACTTAGCCCCTTATATATACCCTCTCATTTTGGAGGGTCAGGTATTCAATTCTCTGACCTTAATTCTCGTACTTGCCCACTCTTTGCTCGGTGACTTACTTCAGCATCGGAGTGCCTTGCAGGTACACCCCCTACTCTCGTCACCAACCGTCTTTCAACAACGCTCGAGGCCAGCCGTATCGGATCCTGATCTCCAGGTACGATCAAAGCCCATTTGAATAAATTTGGTTTTAAGGCCCTATTTGCTTCATAAACCTCCCAAAAATTTCCTAACTTTGCAAAGGCACAAATACCTCAATTTTAAGGCTATGAAGGTGTTATTGGACATTTTGGAAATCTTAGAGAGTCCTCTAACCAACCTCATTGGTCTCATGTTCATATCCTTTACCATTTTCAAATTATGCCCTTTGGAAGATGTTGACTTTTTGTTGACTTTTAAAATGACCTATAATGTCTTAGCTCATACCTTCCAAATGAAGCATTTTTGGGCTTGGCTTGTGAGACACAAAGTTGTAGAGAATTCAATTTCCTTCAAAATGAGCTTTGGATGGGAAATTTTTTATGAAGCATGTGAAAGTTATGGCTGGTCAAAGTTCAATTGACTTTTCCTGTGAAAACCCTAATTTAGAAACTCCTGATTCTTGATGATCTGAAATCTCCTTGATGAATTATGATCAACCCTTGATCAAATGATGAATTTTACTTCATATACTTGATGTTGGCAAAAAATCATGAAGTTTGACTTTGGTTTGACCACAGTTGACCTCAGTTTGACTTTTTGACTACTTTGACTGATTTTAGCCTATCTGATCATCTGACTGAGCAAACCTTTTGGGAAGTTTTGAAACTTGACATAGGGATTCTTAAAGAAATATAAGGTGCTATGAAGCTCACCTGATGCCTTAGAAGTCCATTAAGCCTGATGAAATCCAAAGCCCTAGTTTATGATGCATTGCTTAGGAGGATGCATTGTCTGAGGGAATTGTCAAACTTTCTGACTAATTGTGAACCTTGTGAACCTCTTGGGAAACCTTGGTACACAATTCCTTGACTAGGGGAGGGTAAATTTTGGGGTGCAACAGTAACACAGTAGGATAACTGACTTGGTGTTTTTGTTTGACAAAAACATGTGCGGATAGCAAGAGTCGCCACCGACTTTTATTTTATCCAATAGGAAAGGGTATAAAAGAACAGTAAATGCCTTTTAAATTTTTTGAGTTCAGGGTAGGTTATATAAAGGGAATGTGTTAACACCCTTTTATCCATGGTTATCCATGAGCTCTTAGTTACTTAGCTCACTTGTTTGTTTGAAAAAGTAATGTGAAATGTGTGTTTAGAAATTTTCATAAGTCATTGTAATGATCCTCGTATGGATGTATACAAAGTTTTAAGTTTTTTAAAATTGTTTGAAAGTGAGGTGTGAAAAAGAATTTTGAAACATGAGCAAGTAACTAAGAACTAACTACCCTAGACTAGTCTTTCATGTTTCTTTATTTCCTTTCAAGGGTAAGACTGTCCTTACTATTAAGGAGTAAGTAGACATTTACTTTGGATTAATTAAGGGACGGGCATAAGGTCATCGTATGGTCAATGAAGGCAACTTGTAGGGGTATCTTTAGCAATTCGTAGGGACTATCATCATTTATTTTGTAGGGTCATCGAGGGACGAGATCATTTATTCCGTAGGAAACTTCGAAGGGACTATGATCTTTTTAACTTTGAAGAGACTTGATGATTTACCTGTTTGAAGGGACATTGCTTAAGACACCCCCACTTTTGAGGGACTTGACCATTTGTTTAAGGCAACCAAAAGGGGAAACCCTAGGAGGTGCAGATGGCGATCGTAGAACGATCGACTTACGTGTGTGAATATTTAATTATTTATCTTGAATTTAATGGGCTAAGTCCAATTGATTAACATACAAGTCTTTTCCACTTCCTATGTTTACTAACCACACATTTAAATATTTACGTAAATAAAATGAACAAGAAATAAAGTTCTAAGCTATTACACGGCTTCAGGGCAGTTACATAATAATCAAGAAAAATAAATTACATAAACAAATGCAACCTATACAATTTTCTAAATAAATAAATAAGATAAATTAAATAACATTAAGAAAATAAATTATTTTAATGAATAAAAATTATGGTTTTAATTAGGGTTAAAGTCCTTTAAGAAAAATCAGGATATTATGAAAATTAGGGCTAAAAATTTAGGGTTAACGAAAAAAGTTTGATTAATTAATTTTTTTATAGAAAACCTAAACCTAATTATGTAATTAATTTACAAATTTAATGGTAAGATTGATAATAATAATAATAAAAAATAATTTTATGAAAAATATTATAAGAAAAATAAATAAGGATTAATTAAAATTTGTTTTGTTTTTTTTTTATAGAAAATAATTAGAGGAGTGATTAGTCTAATTATTAATTATTAATTAGGGCATAAAAAACACAGTCAGACACAAGGCATAACAAACACAAGGCATATAACAAACACATGCAGACCAGTAGTAGGATGATGCAAATTGTTCAACTTGTAATCCATTGTACCGAATGCATACAATAACATGTGCACAAGGTATGTCTGTTAGGTCCCACTTACAACAAGCACAAAACTTTGCTCCCAAATCCATAATATAAGTATCTCTCTCATTAGCCATACTGAACTTGGTCATTTCATCATCACCATTCCAAGTAGCCTTCCACCCTCTGCAACCCTTTTGGTTTTTTCAATCATAGACTGTATCTTAGGACATATGTCACCATTGTACCTTTCAATTATTTTCTTTTGCTTAACAATCCTAACTGTTATATAATGTTTTATACCCTCAAGTAATGTGATAATTGGTTTTTCCCTAAGTTCAAGAATGACCTAGTTGAAAACCTCACACATATTGTTGACCTGCAAATCACTTTGACTGTAGGTGCTAAAAGCTTATCTTGTCCACTACTCAGGTTGGACCTTAGCCACCTAATTGTATGCTTATGGATTTATGTCTTTAAGTATCTGTATGGCTTATTTCCAATCTGGTACAGTAGTAACTCTTTTTGCTTCCCACAATAACTCTTTCATAGCAGCTTCTGGGAACCTTTTCTTCCAATTCCCATAGATATGCTTAACACACAACCTATGCTCCACATTCTCACCTAGTCCTTTAATCACTTTCATAAGTCCCTGCAATTTTTGGTTTGGAACATGAATAAAGTAGTTCAGACAAGCAATACTTTGTAATTTTCATAAAAATACTAACCTTTTGTTGGTCAGACATAAATGAATACTGGTTGGGCATTAGTTGGTTAAGATCCTCCAACAATAAGTCAACAAACCACTTCCAAGAATCTCTTATTTCAGAATCTACCACAACATATGCAATAAGGATCATTTGGTTATTTCCATCCTTGCCAACAACAGCCATGAGTTGACCACCATGATGACCTTTCAAGAAGTAAGCATCCAAACCTATTAGGGATCTACATGTGTGAGCAAAAGCAGCCTTACAAGCTTCAAGAAAAATGTAAATCCTTTTAAAAACAAGGCCTACTTCAGATGTCACATATTTAATTATTACAATGCTATTAGGATTTGACCTTATAATCTCCTCAGCATAACTCCTTAAGTGTGGATATTGCTCACTAGTAGCACCCTCAATCAAATCTAATGCTCTCTTCCTTGCCTTATATGCTTGGTAATGGTTAAGCTTCATTTTCCATCTATTAAATGCCTCCTCAGCCAATCCACTGGGTTTGATATGTGGCGTGTGCCTAATCACTGGAATCAACTTTTTTGCAAGCCAATTAGTTCTAGCTTGTTTATTCCCAGCAGATCTAACACATTCATGGTCTTTTTGTTATCTAGTAACTTACCAATACTGACTTCCACTCATTTTAGCTACTAACATATGATATGGACAACTTTTAGCATATTTCACAACCACCATAACAACATCAATTTTTTTGAACCTTAGATTTCTCTTTGTTTCCATAACATGATCTCTAACAACACCCATAATAAGATCCTTGCTGGTAAACTGCATTCCCAACTCAAATCTAATAGGGTCACAACTTTCCCCAACTTTAAATGTAGGGAACTTCCTTTTGTGAACTATTTCATCATCACTTTCAACTGGAGTGTGTAACTCACTTTCATCTTGGCCATACTCTTCATACATATCTTTTGTTTCATTAATGGTTCCACCATTTTTGTTTTTGTCAGCAAATGTCTCCATTGGTATTTCATGTCTCTAATCCCATTCTTCTCCCTCAACAATCATATAATATTCACTTTAATCTTCACTTTCAACATAATCTTCATCTTCATCATTGTTATAACCATCTTCATTCTCTTTCATAACACTTTCCTTCTCGCCTATAGCCTCCTCCATAACTTCTTCTGCACTTCTAACACCTTCTTTCTCACCATTTCCCTTCTCCATAACAACTTCTTCAACATCGTAATTTGCTCCATCTTCAACTAGATTTGTAGGACGTTTATCACCTAATTCGACTACATCTAGAATATCAACTTAATGTTCAACAAATAACTCCACTAACTTGTACCCTTTAGCATCTGCTACAAGCTCCAACAGTTCAACATCATTACTTAGAGGCTTTTAATCCATGCTTAAATGAGAGCTTTGGATGCAGATACCACAAACTCTTAAGCTTCATATATCCTATACTAAGTACCAGACTCTAAATATCCTACACCCATGATTAATACAGAACCTCAACCTCTGTGCATCACTTAGCCTAACCATATGACAAAAAAAAACTAATCGATTAGAACTCTACACAAGTTGCTACAAATCGAGCTAAAAAACCCTATACCTGAAGCAATATTTGGATTTCTCGTTCTCTGCCATGGACGAAGGATGATGAAACGAGTGCAAGAAGAAGAAGATGTAGATAAACGTAGGAAGAGGATGCAAATTATCGAACGCAAGAAAAAGATGAACCAACACACTAAACTTCAGAAATCTTTTTAAATGACTTTAGAAATCTTTTTGTATGAATTTTGAAATATTTTTAAATGGTTATGAACTTCAAATTCCATGTATTCAATTTCCACACAAGTAACTTATTGCCATATCAATTAAAAAATGGACACCTCAGTGTTTTGGGAGGGGGAATGAGAATAAAGACTAAAACTGCATAAAACATTATAATTTAGGGATTAGTTCGTTCAATTTTAAACCACAGGGACTAATTTCGTGATTTGGCCAAAACATAGGGATGAAAAGTGTCCTTAAGCCAATTTTAATTAAGGTAGAATTGTACTTCACTGAAGTTGCACGTCCTTGAAGGTGAGAAAAATACACAAGAAAGTGGGATTGAATTGTGTATGCCTAAAATGTTTCGCTTATGATAATGCAACTTCAGAATCTGAACCATGTTCAGAGTCTGATATCAAAAAGAGTTACAACATTGGAAATAATAGTGATCAGAAGTAAAAGGAAGCAACACACAAAGATTATCTTGGTTCTTCTCCTCAATTAAGAGTAGTCAAGTCCCCTTGCCACAACAAGAGTTTTTCACTATAACCAACAAATTACATTTTTCTCAAGCACACTTGCAAGAGACTTTAATGCTAAATCAACCTTGAAAGGGACTTTTTCTCAAGCAACATTGCAACAGACTTCTGCTCAATCGACCTAGAAAGAGACTTCACTGTTCAATTACACAAACAAAAGACTATAATGCTCAAGCACTCATGCAAGAGACTTCCTCTACTTTAAACAAATATTTTATTAGAAAAGATATTTACTATACTTAGATACACAATCATAATTATAGTAGTTGTGCAACAACCACAAATGTTCTTAACATCTTAAGACTTCTAAGATATACAAATATAAGAAATATTAGGATCTCATGCAATAACATTACAAATAAAAGCTCAGAGTTATGCTCAAGATATTATAATGCGTTGTGTTGTTGTAACCTTCCTTCAAATCTTTAACTTCCTTTTATAGAGGTAGAGAAAGAGTCGTTGGCGGGTTTGAGCATAAGAGTTAACTTAGTGAAGAAGCATTCAAAGAGAGACGTTAGAGAATGTATCTAAGTAGAAGCATTATCCACTAAATAATGACTTTATTCACAACACCTTTCAAAGTTCCTAGTATCTACCAAAAGGCAGATCAAATTGAAGAAGTCACACCACTATTCCTTGAGCTTGACAAAACGAAACCCTAGTTGACTCTTCCAAAACATCTAGCGCTCTGACAAGATTGGTCTACTTTTGGTACAAGTTACGGATCAGAGGCACCTTTGGCCATTAAAGTCTGATCTGTCAGTAGAGGCTAGAACAAATAACCAGTTTTTGAACCTTCAGAGGTTGATGAGAACGTTCAGACTCACCAAACTCTAATAATTCAAAATCACCAAATTCTGATCATTCAGAATCTGAGTAACATTGTTTCTTCACTTATGCTTTCAACATGATTAATTCATAGTAAATTCCAAGCTTGTGATCCCGCATACTTGAACATATGCTAATATACTCATTTGTTCTCTAAATACTTTGTTGTCATCAAAACCCAAGGGATATGAACGATCTTGTTCCAACAATCTCCCTTTTTTTTATGATGACAAACAAATGTATTTAAGAACAATGGTTGGTCAGTTTTAACTCTCTTGACAACATCAAAGTCCGAGGTTTGTAATGTTGGTGTAAGCCCTAGAGGCCAATACTTTTGGTACTTGTATCGAATTATTTATTAATAATAAAAGACATTTCTTTAGTATGTTTGTTTTTCCAAAATGATAAAGTCCCTAGAATAGCTAGTTCGTTTAATAAAATATTAAGTGTGACTTAATCATGAGATTCCATTAAACATAAGAACATTATTCTTAAAACATCCATAGTCGAGCTTTAATGTGAAATGCGATAGCCTTAAAACATTAAGACTATTATATAGATAGACTGATGATCACATCTCATGGATCATGGATAAAGAGTTATCAAGTCTTGACATAGGTATGGATATTAGGAATAATATTTATACTGGATTGACCCACTATGAGAGTACTATATAAAATGTTATGCAAAGTTTCATAAGTTAATCTCATGGTGATAGTGGTGTATACCACCATTTGACCTAAAACTACCATGAACCCTAACCATTGTAGATTTCTTGAGAAATCTATTATCTGATTCAAAACAAATATGAATGATCACTTTCTCTTAAGAGTGGAAATTGTCATTTTTAGCCTCTATAAACCTCACCGTCCGACATCATCAAAAGTAGCTTAATTTATCATTTAAAAAAATTGATGTAAGACTCGAATTTTAATTGGAAGAATAGTTTAATAATTTCTTTTCACAAAAAAAATCCAAAGTGATATGTATTTACAAGGACCTTTTGCATCGAATAGAAAATGAATCCTAAATTTTAAATGGTAAAGAAATACTCTTTTACTTTAAAATAAATTAAAATAAAACAAATATGCAAAAAGCCAAATTCAATATAAAATAAAATAAAAGTGATGCCACCTAATTGACTCCCATTGGTCCGTTTTAGGAGACACGGATCACCAAGTAAGTAACTGTCAGCCATCGATAAAATATGATCCAACGGCGAAAAGAATTTTCAGTGCAAGATTCTTACAACAACGATGACGGTATAAAACGTTGCCAACGCCTTCACCGATATCATCTCACCATCTTCATCATTCTCTCGATTTCTCACGTTTTCTTACTAAACAGCGAATAATTTGCAAGAAAGTAGTGTTTGAGTAGCAATATGGCCGGAGGAAGGAAAGGAGGAGGACCAAGGAAGAAGTCAGTTGCCAGATCTGTTAGAGCTGGACTTCAATTTCCCGTCGGAAGAATCGGTCGATTTTTGAAGAAAGGTAGATATGCTCAACGTGTTGGTACTGGTGCTCCTGTCTACTTGGCCGCTGTTCTAGAATATCTTGCTGCTGAGGTAAATTTCATTTTCCCTCTATTTATCCTTCTAATTTGATCTAATCAAGAATTTGAGTTTGAAACCCTAATTTTGGATTCTGTGAATGTTCAGGTTCTTGAGTTGGCTGGAAATGCAGCACGTGACAACAAGAAGAAAACAATCAGTCCAAGACATTTGTTGTTGGCTATTAGGAATGATGAAGAGCTTGGAAAATTGCTAGCTGGTGTTACCATTGCTCATGGTGGTGTTCTTCCTAACATCAACCCTGTGCTTTTGCCCAAGAGGAACGAAAATGCTGCTGCCAGTACACCAAAGTCTCCTTCCAAGAAGGCTGCCAAATCTCCAAAGAAGGCTTAGATTGATGTGTTTAGATTTTAGGTTTTGTGTTGATATCTATGTTAATGTATACCAAGCAATGTATTTCGAATGTTTCTGTATCTTGAAAAGTTTGATTACATTATGAAAACATTTTGTTTTCGGCCTATCATGATGTTTATTTTGATTGTGAATTTTGTTTTTGATATTCTTCTCTTTGCCTTGTTGTATGACCATGCTTAAATAGTAATTAGATTTTTTAATTTCCTTTCTAGTAAACTTGGATGGAGTCATTAGTCACTACTTTAAGATTATATCTACAAACATAACAATTATGCATGTACAACTTTCTATTGTAGTTGCTTCACAATTGTGATGTTTTCTACCATTCGTTCACCTCCAAAAGCCTTCATGATTGTTCTACGGTTTGCAATTACTTCTATCACATATCTATTTATATTTTGTTTTTGTGTTTTCTATTGTGATTGTATTTTGGTGTCTAAATTTGCACTCTAGGTGTTAGACAATAAGCCTCAAAAGAGAGTATTGTGTTCTTGAGCAACTTAGTGTGTGTTAATTGTCATCTCTTAGTGAATGAGGAAGTTGATGAGTTCACCACTCATTATAACATTATCTTTAGTTGTCAATTAATTTTTGAACATTTGATAAGATTAAACGATTTTGAGATAAATGATATTCGAAATTAATTTTTGAACATTTGATAAGATTAAATGATTTTGAGATAAATGATATTCGAAATGTTCTAATGCAAGTCGAATAAATTATTCTTATTTGAATCTTGGAAAAGGTTGTGGATTTTATTCCTATTTTATCATTGATTGTGTTTTTTAGAAAATGGATGAGTGAATGATATGTTGTTGATTTTGGTTTGTTTGTGTCTTTCTTACCTTGTGAATAATATATGTCTAAATTTTTTATCTTTTAGAATTGCTTCTAGACTATAAATGGGGTATGTCATATCTTATTTAGTATGTCTTATTTCATTTGGCTCATAATGCTTGTAATGCTTGTTGGTTGATCATCGAATGAAAATGATTTTGTAGTAAAGAAAACAATGTTTTCTATAACTCAATTATTTTTCTTAATCTTGATCCTTGGATTAAATAACAATTTTAGTATGGAATTGAAAGTTAGTATGATTGACGTTGATGAATATGGTTTCAGCGACTTTGAGCATTGGTTACTTTGGTGACTTAGTTGTATTTGGAGATAGAGAAAGTAAAAAAAAGGAGGAAAATTAGATGAGAGAGACTACATTTAGGTGAGAGAAACACACAAAATCATGGTGACTTTGGCGCTTCAAAGTCACTGAAGCCTAACCCGACATTGATAGGTTGATCTTAAATGAAAGTGTGAAAGGAGAAGATGAAAAGTTCATTATTTGTAATTCGAAGAATAATATTGATGATTGGGAGCGTAGGAACAAATGTAATGCAGAGATTTCTTGGCACAACATTGTTTGATTGTAGAATTGTGTTTATCACTTTAATAATCAAAAGATCATTAGTTATTATTTAGTTGGGGAGCACATCATTGTTTGATTGTAGAATTGTGTTTATCACTTTAATAATCAAAAGATCATTAGTTATTATTTAGTTGGGGAGCACATCATTGTTTGATTGTAGAATTGTGTTTATCACTTTAATAATCAAAAGATCATTACTTATTATTTAGTTGGGGAACACATCATTGTTTGATCGTAGAATTGTGTTTATCACTTAAATAATCAAAAGATCATTTGTTATTATTTAGTTGGGGATTGTGTTTATGTATGTTAAAGCATAATAGTAGATGAATTTGTGATGATAAATTGATAACTTAGTTGGGGATTGTGTTTTAGTTGTTGAGATGAACTCATGATCTCATGTTGTTATATAATGATAGTCAATATTATTAAGTAACAACTTCAATTCTGCATTGAAGTAACCACTCTTCCTTTAAATTCATAATGTTATCGGGTCTTTTGTGTTTTTATTATTTCTTAATGTCAATAAGGCCTCATACTAAAAAGCCTTGATGTCGTATCCTAATATTTAGAGCCAATAAAACCCAATAATTCAGTACTGCCTTAGAAAATGGCACTACTGCCTTTGAGTGTGGTACAAAGAGAGTGTGGTGTGGATGAATGTTGATTTTGTCAATTGTATTTTTAGAAGTTTGTTGTCAATGTGGTGCCTCCCAAACATTTATCGACATACATTTCACCAAGATTAGTACTTAACATGACATTGCTGGTTATAATTAGAGGAAATATGAGTGCTAACTTTTTGGTGTGCTTGAGCTGCCGATACTAATCTTCTAATGAAAACGTTTGATGTTGGCAATGATATGTTAAACTTCAATGTGTTGACCATCAAGGATTCTTGGAAATTTTTAACAGAGATTTCAATTACTTGACATCGGCATTTCAAATATAAGTTTCTAGCTGCAATATAAGATTAATATTATTTAAGTAGAGACTTACAAGGCAGAGACAACATTGATACTTGATACAAACTGGTTTTGTTTGTCTATGTCGAAACCATGATAGTACCGCAACCTAAAACCTTGGTTTGTCATTATGAGTGCTTGCCAAAAATACTTCCATTACACCAACCAGCTGAAGCTGTTTTTTTTTTACCACTTGACTGCTTTACCAAAAATCTGTCTTTCAGATTTAGAATAGTGTTTCCATTCTAATTGTCATGTATAAGCATGAAAACTCATATATATATATATATATATATATATATATATATATATATATATATATATATATATATATATATATATATATATATATATATATATATATATATATATATATATATATATATATATAATGTGTAGGTAGTGATACTTTAAGGTATATTTTAGCAAAATCAACACCTTATATTTATAGCACCTTATATCATGGAAGGGTTCATTAATATCCATTACATACTTCCAACAATAAAGCTTAATGTAATAGTGTATATTTAAGTGTATTGATATTTTATTGGTTTGTCATTAATGCATTTCAGTAGCCAATTATGACTATTATAGAAATTAATTTGTTTGTGAATTGTAAAATTGTAACATGAAAACATCATTAGCACTAACTACAGAACAGTAAAATGTTCAAATTGATGTAGTTTTCTTCTTTTGAGTCTTATAGCAAGATACCATTTACACTTTTAATAATAAATTCATAATTTTCATAAAGCATCTATTTTGATTAGAACTGCTAGCATTAATTTTTTTCTTCAAATTTAATGGTTCATACATTAGGTTTAAGCATTCTTTAAGTTTTTTATCTTCATTTATGGACAACACGTGCAATTCCTTTACCGCCAAGAAAGCAAGAGCACGTAGATCTTTGATAATAAAACAAAGGAGTTCAAAGCGTCGAAGACTTGCTACTCAATAACATGAAACCCTGAATGCCTCAAATTATGTTGGGATGAGAACTCCTTTGTCCGAGCTAACATCGTCGCATCTAAACAAAAAAACTGTTTACCAAGTTGTTGAAGAAGGTAGGTTACTTAGTGCAAGGTTTCAAGGTTCTGTACCAAATCAGACCAGAAATGGATTTAGACCAACGAAACATGCCTACAACATTCACAACTTAGGAAAAAACCTGTTTTCAAACTTTTCTAACACCAATACACATGAATTAGATGAAAATCGACACCTTCAAGCCCCATAATCACTCGAGCACATTGGATGCCAACAACGCAACCCCGCCGAATATGTTTCAAATTCTACTCATACAAGAATGTAAAACTATTATATATTTTGCAATATGTGGTACATTTGTCTTCATAATCTATTTCGTTGTATTTAAATAAGTTACACCTTCCATGCAATGTTAAGAATGCGAGAAAACCAACAGTTGGTACACCTTCCATCAACGAATACCATAATGTTACTACTTCATAAAGTACACATCCGAGAAACAATTTGTGTATACCAATGTTAGTTTCCAAGCTAAACATGATTTTTTTTCATATGGAGACAAACATGATATTTTTTCATATGGATACTTAATTGGACTTCATGCTTAACATATAAATTTTGTGTTATTACAGGGCTGCAGGCTTTGTAAAACCTGCTCAGCGAAGGCCTCAGAAACAATGTGTAAGTCCAAGTTACAACATTAATGTGTCAACCATTGGCCCGTTGCAACAACATCGTGAAGACATATCTACGAATTCCTTGAAGTATGATATGGGATACCGGCCCACGTATGTTTATCACTTAGTCATTTTATAATTTCAATACCCTTACAATACTTATTGCAACAGATTTACGGTTCTCCAAGTTACCAGTTGTTTCACGTGTCCTAGAACTTTAGTTAAGTTACCTCTTCGTGGCAGACCGAGAAACTCAATGGGAATACCAAATCTTGCTAGGAATCTAACAAGGATAGAGCCACAACTAAACCGAGTTTTGCGGAATTCTCCATCACCAACATGGTAAGTTATTTTTTGGTTTGGTATGACAGATGTTTGGCTTCATGAGATGACAGTGACTTAATAAAGCATGCTATATGTCTGCGAGAGTTGTGCATGATTACCAAAGATATATATATATATATATATATATATATATATATATATATATATATATATATATATATGACAATGACTTAATAAAGCATGCTATATGTCTATGCCATTGGTTTATTAAATCAAAACATCTTTCGTTATAGTTATGCTTTACCAAAAAATATACATGCGTACTAAATATATATATATGGAGGAATTACCAAAGATATATATACATTACTAGATATGAATTCTTTATATATTTAATGCATGCTTTATTTCAATTTATGAATAGTTGCATTGCTTCTGTAAAAACTTCAAGTATGCTTGTTCAATGTACATTTTCCCTGTTGTACAAGAGTACTGAAAGTGGTAATGCTTTCCAAAATCAGTGTCCAGTGTTTCATCCAATGGTGAATTTAGATTTTAATAGTGACAATGATGATGATTCCGACTATGACCCTTTTTCAAGTAAGTTGATTGACTTTTGATTTCTTATTTTAACATTATATTATTTTTACCTTTCCGTAACAACGAGTTACAAATTCACACTTTCTAGCCCATCAATATGAAGATGATACATGTTCTGATCTCGACTATGACGATGCAAATTTTGTTATCAATGACCATCATACAGGAACAACTGAAGGTTGGAGATTTTTTCATTACTTATAGCAACTTTAACATGGTTATCCTTTAATGACCCTGTTTTATTTATGTATAATATTACAACATCAGGGACCCTTTAATCGAATGTCTTCATTGTAAAGCCATGATGTGGTATCAAGAGAGGATGAATAAAAGTTCCCATTCAACTAATCCCAAATTTTATTTATGTTGTGGAAATGGAAAGCTTGAACTTCCTTTACTAAAGCAACCTCCCGAGATACTGTCACGTCTCCTCTTTGATCAGGAAAGTTTAGTTAGTCGAAAATTTCAACAACAAATTCGAATTTACAACATGAAGTTTGCCTTCACATCACACGGTGCAAATTTGGATAACTGTTTTAACCATGGCGGTGGACCACCAACACTTCGGATTCAAGGTCAAACGTGTCATTGAATTTGAAGTTTGTTTCCACCTGATGGCCAACCACCGAAGTTTGCTTAAGTTTATATTTATGAAACCGAACATGAGGTCCAAAATTGAATTCAAGGTCTAAGGTATATTAACATGAGATTTATTTTTATTTCTCTATAGTCGATACATATAGACAATTTAACAAATTTAAATTTATGTTATTTTTTAGGAACACGAAAAACTATGATTCCTTGATTGTCCAACAATTGTCTGATATGCTTTATGAACATAACGCTTATGCAAAAAGTTTTCAGATGGCTAAACAATGGTTAAGTGATGGAAATACTCAAAACTTGAGATTGAGGCTAATTTCAGATATAACCACTGATGGTCGAATTTATAATCAACCAACTATATCTGAGGTTGTTGCATTAGTTGTTGGTGATGTTGACACATCAGAAATGAGAGATATAATCATGCAAACCAGAGGAGGGAAACTTCAACAGATTAATGAGCTATATGCAGCTTACTTAGCGTATCAATATCCATTGATTTTTCCCTATGGTGAGGATGGTTACAAATCTAACATTGCTCATAGAGACCTACCTATCTTCCAAGACAACAAGAGAAACATACTAACCATTAGGGAATGGATAGTATTTCACATTCAAAGCAGAGTCACTGAAGCCAAGACATTTTTATCATCGAGAAGATGATTCCAACAATTTCTGGTTGATGGTTATACGATGTTAGAATCCGAAAAGTTAGAATGGATCTGTAAAAATCAACCAAAACTTCGGGTGTCAAAGTACAACACTCTTAACAAAGAAGACGATCAAAGTCAAACACCAGGATCGAGTATAGGAAAAAGAGTTGTCCTACCATCTTCCTATGTTGGCGGTCGTAGGTTTATGGATCAATTGTATTATGATGGCATGGCTAAATGTAGCAAAATGGGGTTTCCTGATTTGTTCATAACTTTTACTTGCATTCCAAATTGGCTTGAGATACAAATAGTATTGTCACCTCTTCATTTGAAAGCACAAGATAGACCAGATATCATCTCACAAATTTTCAAAATCAAGTTTGACCAATTACTTTCAGATTTAAAAAAGAAGGGTGTCTTGGGCAATGTGCTTGCATGTAAGTTATATTTCTTAGCCTTTGTTATACTTCATTTAAATTTCGAAAATTCTAAGTCATTGTCTTTTACATATTTTATAGATATGTACACCATTGAGTTTTAAAAATGAGGGCTGCCACATGCACATATCTTGATATTTTGCATCCTTATAACAAGTATCCAACACCTGAAGACATTGACAAAATTATTAGTGCTGAAGTCCCTGATCCTTTAAAAGATCCAAATTTGTATAATTTGGTCAAAACACACATATTTCATGGTACTTATGGTTTGGCAAACCTGAATTCACCATGCATAAAAGACATGAAATGCTCCAAGTTCTACCCAAAAAAGTTTTAATCTTCAACAATAGTGGATCAGGATGGCTATCCAATATATAAGAAAAGAGACAATGGACACACAATTGAGAAAAATGAAATCATCCTTCATAGTGGTCATGTGGTTCCTCACAATACAAGTTTATTGTTGAAGTATGAAGCCCATATAAACATGGAATGGTGCAATCAAAGTTCTTCAATCAAGTACTTATTCAAGTACATCAACAAAGGTTCTGATCGCATTTTTGTTGTTTTTCAACCTTCCGAGGACAATGGAAGTGGTGAGGGGACAATGGAAGTGGATTCATAGTAAAGTCATCACTGCAAATCAGGTTAAGGCTTGGCCAATGAAGGCAAACTTATTTGCTAGCATGCTCAGTGTCAAGTATGCCATGCTTCATATAATTGGTGCTGCAAATTGGGTGCCAACAAATCATTCTTCTACCATTGCTACTGAGCTGGGTAAATTTATTTATGTTGTAGGAACTATATCTTTGATCAAACCATGAAGCATGCAAGAACAATGGCTGTCATATTACCAATAGCTTCCTGTTCTGGACTGGGCCCAGGGCCACCTGTTCTGGACTGGGCCCAGGGCCACCTTAGGCCTTGGCCCAGTTACGTCGGGCAGGTGCCCATCTGCACGAGCAGCAGTTTTGTCTTGGAGAGCATCAAAACAAGGTGTCGAGCACAGTGATGTCGCACGGGCAGTAAGCAGGTCCTCCATCTTGCCTGCCACGTCACCCCAATTGCCCACGAATATCTCCTGAGATATAGGGCCTGTTGGACCAGGGCAATAACCTAATAACTGGCCATACACGCTCCTACGCGTTCCGGACTGGGCCGCAAGAATGTATAGGGCCACGACCCAATACATGTCGAACAAGGGCCCATATGCTCGAGCAGGAGAACCTATTGGACAAATCACCTGCTTATGCGACGGGCATACACTAAGGACAGGCAAAGAGTATGTCTGCCAGCTCATCCGCCACGTCACCCAACTGCCCGCAAGAATGTATATGGCCACAACTCAGTACATGTCGAGCAAGGGCCCATATGCTCGAGCAGGAGAATCTCTTGGACAAATCACCTGCTTATGCGACGGGCATACACTAAGGACGGGCAGAGAGTATGTCTGCCAGCTCATCCGCCACGTCACCCAACTTCCCTTTATTATCTCCTGAAAGATAGGGGCAGTTGGACCAAGGGGCAGACCTTTTGTCTAGGTCTTCACGCTTCTTACGCGTCCCTTGGCAGTTCCTCCATGGGCCTAGCCAGATTAAGCCCATTGAGGGGCATTGGCTCAGCGCTGGGGGCACATTATAAATACCCTTTCTTAGCAAAGGGTCAGGTATTCTCACTCATGCTAAACTCTCATTTGCTATTACCATACTGTACCTCTCTAACTTTGGCATCGGAGTGCCTTGTAGGTACACCCCCCTCTATTCCATCCATTCATCAACTTTGTTACGTTCGACCGACCAAGCGAAGGCCCTCCTGATCAGGTAAGATCAGTGGCGCCGTCTGTGGGAAACTAGCTATCCCCATCTTCACCAACAGAAGATCAAAGCTCATTCAATTCTGCCTTTCCAACATGGCCGGAGAACACAACAACAGCCAAGGCATACCCCTCGTCCACTACACGACGGAGGATAACCTCACTTACAACGAAGCAGATCCAAGAGACGGGCAACCCGCCACGCCGTCGCCCGAACCTGAGGACAACGGAGTCCTTCCGCCTCCGCCCCCGGTCCAGCCGGTCGCCACTTTCCAGCCCATTCCAGTGCCCATTGAGGGTGACCCCACCATGATTGCTATGATGCACACCCTCAACCAGACCAACTCCATGCTCTCCCAGCAGCACAAACGGATCATGGCGTTAGAAGCTGAACGACAAGCCGACCGACCTCAGCAAGGGCGGGCGCAACCCCAAGAGAAGCAGCGCACCGACGCTGCCCGGAAGCGGGGACGCTCCCCCTCGCGAAGGAACTAACGCTCCCCCAGGCCAAGGGTGAACAGGTCAAGGATACATCGCGAAAGGGACAGGTCGGGAGCTTTACCCCGACGTGGTTGCAGCCCCAGGAATGACGAACTCTCCCCGCTAAGAAGCGACAAAGAGGATCCCCATTGCCCGCTCTCATGGGTTATCATGGAGGCCCCGCTCCCCAAAGGCATGGAGAAACCCCCGAACCTGCCCACCTACGATGGGACCACCGACCCAGACGATCACGTCGACAACGTCAACGCCATGCTCGACTATCGCAACGATATCATCAGGCATCTCAAGTGCAGACTGTTCTCCACGACCCTGAGAAAGGGAGCCATGGCCTGGTACAAGAGCTTGGCCCCAGAATCCATCACATCCTGGAGGGGCATGAAGTCCCTATTCACAAGGCACTTCACAGCCTCCAGGCATCATCCGAAGACCGAGGCCTCTCTAGAAGCCATTATACAGAAGAAGAACGAGACGCTGCGCTCATACATCGAGCGATTCAACCAAGAGGCCGTCGAGGTGGACACGACGGAACACATGAAGAAATATCTCCTCGAGAGGGGGCTCCTGCCCAGTGTAGCGGTAAAATCGTGAGTGTAAGCTATTGATTAACTTAACTCGATGTACATAGAGTCGCCACCGCGCTTTTCTTTATTTCCGAAAGGAAAAAGGTAAAAGAACGAATAAAAACCTAGGAGTCTAAAAGCAAAAGCTAAAAGAAACAAACAGAGAATGGGTAAGGGGATTGGTTACGAACCGGGAAGGTTTTAGGCACCCGACTCGTCCGTGGTACTCCACGGGAGCCCTTGGAAATATTTATTGCTTTTTGGTCTAAAATTGGTTTGCTTAAAAATGATTGAAGAGATGAGGAGAAGAATATTTTTTAATGATTTTGTGTTTGATGAGGTTTTTAATGCCTCATGCCTACGTACCCACAAAGTGCAATGCGAGATCAAAACCTCGTAGTTCGTGGTACAAAATTTGAAAAGAACAATGGGTTGCATTATTTTTTAAAATGTAAAGATAAGTCGTCATCCTTTAGCGAATAATTCCGCTAGAAATGATGAATCATATCTAAACATGTGAAAAAGAAAAGGTGCACAAAGCACAAAAACAATTGAGTGAGTTTTGAGTTTTTTAAAGTATGTAAGAAAATGGTTTTGATATATTTATATGAATTGTCATTGATTAAGAAAATAAAGTGAAAAGGTTAAAATCGCTTGACCTAAATCAAGGTTTGTTTATGAAAGTGTTTGAAGTTTGAAAACAAGAAGGTTTTTGAAATAGGGAGACGTTTTGAAAATTAAAGAATGGGGAGGAGATGAAGGGACTAATCCTAATACATGAATTAAAAGCTAAGAAAAGAGTTTACCAAACCATAATATGCACAATTCTTCAAAATTCGAAATTCCCTCTTCACAGGCTAATGAAATAATCTTGAGGCCGAGGTTTCTAATCCATTCCAACTTGAGCAAGGGGGAAGATCTTAAAGTCTAAGTCCATTCTCCAAAAAGCTCGGGATAGTAACCATTAGTCCAAAATTAGAAGTCACAAGTCTTTTAAGTGTTTAATCCTTTATTAGTGTTTTGATATCCAAATGGACAAAATAAAAACCACAAATAACAATATAATTATAAACAAATGATATATGATATAATATGATAAAGCATAATAAAGAGATAAAGGAGCAAGAAATTGAATTAAAAGGATAAGGTGCGAGAGATTAAATTTAAACAGATTATATTCACAATATTATAATATTTACAATATAAAGTGGTATGATGAACTTAATCAAGCACAACCACGAAAAGAAAAATAAAATCGAGGCAACCGGATCCAAGTGGATCTTAATCCGAATCGGGACAACTTTAGGTCTATGTTAAGCAATCGCCGAGTAATTTACGAAGTAATTACCCTACAAATGAGGCCGGCCACCACTAATTAAAGTGGAAAATATTCGTGTTAATACATGTTAGAGAAACGATATAATGGATCGTTCTCCGAAAACATGCCACACTAAAAGAAAAAGGAAGGTCTAATCTTAATCGAGATTTTCGTTGGATTTACCGAAAAGCAACCTATCACGATCTCAAAGTATGGAGAATGATCCAAATGATCATTCATCCATAGATTTGAAATAATGAAGATTAAACCGATCGGAAATCAACAATCTACGAATCGGAGATTGTCATCGACCAAAAATAAAAGAAGATGAAGAAAAATGGATCTACAAAAAAATAGATCCAAAAAAGAAATAGAAATAATTTTAAAATCTTTTCTTAAAAACCATTTTTCTAAATTGTTTTTAAAGCATCTTTTTCTAAAATTCATTTCTAAAAAAAGATAATCCCTAGAAAAAACTTATATCAAAACAAATTATAATACTAAACTTAAAAGAAAATGAAGAAAACTAAAATTTAAAAGAAAAAGAAAACAAAGAAAGGGGAGGGGGAAAGAGGCTCGGGTTGGTGTGGATAGCGGCAGGTCCATGAAAGAGGATCAGGCCCAAACCATTTCACATTTTCTTAGAACAATTAAATGAAATAAAAAAATTTATGACCAAGGAAATAGAAACAGAAAGAAACAAGAACACAGAGGTCAACACATCCTTCTTCTTCTTCGCGGCGCAAAATCAAAAACAGGGGAAAGAAATTCCCAATCCTCACCTTCAAAATCGAAACAAAACACCGAAGCAAATCTTCTTCTTCTTCTCAACGCAAGATCTCTTCCTTTCTCCGAATTCGGTTTTCCCTCTTCTTCTCACCACAATGCGATTCCTTTTCTCTCTTCTTCTTCAATTCGCGGATTTCGGTTAGTTTTTTAGGTTGAAAATCAATTGAAGATTGTGGGTGATGGAAGGAGAAAAAGGATTGGGGATTAAAATTGAAATTGATTTGAGCAGGGGTTTGAGAGGGCTATTCAAGCTTAGGATTGAGAGTGAGAAGATGGTGCTTTTATAGGAGAATGAATGAACTTGGGAGATTCCGTTTTGGGTTGCTTTTGATTGCGTTTTGGGAAGTCACGAAACTCTCGTGTATGCTTGCGTTTTGCTCTGAGTTTTTTTTGCGTTTTGTGCTTTGTCAATTTTTGATTGCTGCGTTTGATTTGTTTGGTTTATCAGGTGTCAAGCGTGATGCGCGTGCGTGGGAAGCTCGTGAAGTTCTCGTGTGTATGCTCAGCCGCTTGGGGATATTGGCTTAAGGCTGTTGTTTTTGTTTGGCTGATTGCGTTAGGCTTGATACGGAAGGCGTAATAAATTTTGAAGTTTGAGTTGGGCCTGTGGCTTGTTTCGTTTTGTTGAATATGTTTTGTTGCTTGGAATTAACTTGTTTTTTTGATTGTAGATGTTTGCAGCTGGTTTTGCTGGCTTGTTGCTATGTTGTTGGCTTGGGCGTGCGGGAATGTGAGGTAAAGGCTTGAAAATGTTTGGTTGCGGCTTGTATTGTTTGCAGCTGAGAGTGAGGTGGGGTCAGCTGAATTGAAGTTGTTGCTTGTATTTGGCATTGGCTGGCGTAAAGTATTTGGCAAGCTGGGTGTTTACGGATGCAGGGCCTGGCTGAGGCTGATGTGAAAGTGTGGGAAGCTGCGTGCGGTACGGCTGAAGGAAAAGTTTGGATGACTGAGGTGTGGGGCCAACTTGTGGGTCAACTTGGGCAAAAAGGCTGACAAAAGGCTTGTGTGGCTGGCATTTGTTTTACTGCCTGAGAATATTGGCTTGTAACTTCAGCTTGTGAGATTTGGATGCAGGAAATATTTGAAGATGTGGGCCAAAGGCTTGGCAAAAAAAATGTGATGTATTGAAATATTTTGGACTTTGTGACACAAAAAAATGACTAAGATATTTTATTAATAAATTTTAAAAAATGGACTAAAAGGAAATTGGTGAATTTTTCTATTTTTTTTGAAGTTATATAAAAATGGAAAATATAATAAAATGATTTTAGGGATTTTTGGTAAAGGTAAAAATAATAAAAAAAGGATATCTAGATTAAATTGGACAAAAATGAATAAAAATAAATGAAAAGATGAATAGAAAAAAAAATGGCAATTGGAATGAAAAAAAAACAAATAGTCGGAAATCTAAAAATGATTAATGGACTAAATTTGGAAGAAATGAATTTGGAATAATGGGAATGATGATTGAAAAGGAATATGGATGAACAAATGGATACAAAAAATGGTTTAATCGGAAAGAAAATGGATAATGGATGAAGTTTTGACTTTAAGCCCACAACCAGATCTGGATTATTTTTGCACAAGCCATTGATGAAAACTGAACACAGCCAACACAGATCCACTGAGATTTTTCACAACTTACGCCAATTGTCATCTGAAAACTGTCTGATTATTTCCCTGATAAACTGAATCCATACTGAGGAAAATAAATCCTCAGATGAATCACTGATGAATCGAGCCGGACTTCACACACAACATTTCTTGATAATCTGATGATTTTGGTACTCAACACCTCTTGAACTTTGGAAACGCATTGTCTAAACCACTGGCACACACAACTTGCAGTCGAAACAATTTATCTGATAGTTTGACCAAAATTAGGTCAAACATCCACTTGAAATCGAATTGTAACTGAACAAACGTATCTGAATTGAAATCATTGCCATGTCTTTGAAATACTGCAACACAGAGAAGAAGAAGAACAAACTGCCACATATTTTTTTGTATTTTGGTTAGAAGTCAGTAAATATAAACAAATAATGAAGTAAAAACAATGGTGATCCCCTGCGAAGCATAGACCCTCATCTAAGAAGAAACTCGAAAGCCAGTGCGATCTTGTTTGTATGCAAAATGCAGATGATATGCGAAGAAATATTAGGGCAAAAATTAGGGTGTTACAGCTGCCCCTATTTAAGTTTCTTCAATCCGGAGATATGAAGATTGACATCTTCGTCTCTATAAGATGGGAGAGACTTAAATACAGAAAACCCAATTTTTGTCCTAAGAGAACAATGATATGATATGAATATGATATGCAAACCCAAGATCTCTGTGGGGAAAATATGAACACCAGAGAAAAGCAAAAAACAACAACTTGGGGACATAGAAGAAAATCCCGCTGGGGAAACAACAACAGACAACCAAGGAGTTACCAGGAAAATAAATCGCTGAATAACAAACTCCACTTGGGAAAAGATATGATATAATCAAGGAACAAATTCAACCAGGGAAAATCAACACCCTGCCAGGAATATCAACCAAACAAAGTATTCGTGTCCAGAAATGGATGAATACTGAGTTGGATAAGAATCATTCACTACGTGTTTTACTGGGTAGAAAAATAACAAACTCGACTATCAATTTACTAGATAGGAGTAAAATACAGAGAGATAACCTCAACCACCTTCTTACTGGGTGAAAAATTCCCAACTACCTGATTTACTGGGTTGGAGCATGATCAACTACTTGATTTACTGGGTAGGAACTCAATCAAAGGGAAACAATTTCTATTACCTTTTTACTGGGTAAGAGGAAAATATCTCGACTACCGGATTTACTGGGTAGAACAAATCTCAACTACCTGATTTACTAGGTAGGAGCACAAGCGAATGAAAACAAACTCTATTACCTTTTTACTGGGTAAGAGGCAGAAATCTCGACTACCGGATTTACTGGGTAGGAGTACAAGTAAAAGAACTTGATCAAATTAGTAATATTACCCACTATCGACTACTGATAGCTTAATTCCAAAGTAATATACTCAAGTTGGAGAAAATATTTACCACTATCAAACAATGACAACTTAATTCCAAAGCAATTTATCCACAAAAGGGACCAAAGTTCAATCCAAGAACAAATTGGAAAGAAACGGTCAAACAAGACTCATCCCGAGGAGGAAATATCTCAACTGGGGAAAATTCCATCCAGATAATAAACTGGGGAGGAAACTGAATCAACATCATCCACGAGAAACAAACTCAGTGGGGAATTAGAAAGGATTAACTCTTTCTGCTTAATGGTCGACACTCTAAACTTGAGAGGAATACGACACACACACTTTGTGGCGAAAGTACACACCAAAGAGCAGATAACAATGATAAACGCAAGAATGCAAGCAAACGATGCTATGCTTATGCGTATGAATATGCTTATGAATATGCTGACAAAACAGACACAAAGATAAGAAACAGGTGACATGAACGCCACAACAACCGGATACTCGGCTAATCCTAAAGCAACAATGCAGGGAAACATGTTGGAGATTCAACTTGAAATCTGCAGGGGAATATCACAAGCCATCAAAGGAATAAAATCCTACTACAAGGCTTAAATCATGAAGAGACAGCATCTGCTAGGAATATCATCCTGCTGAGGAAAAGTAATAACTGCTGAGGATGAAAATATTCTTGATAAAAATCAAACTTCACGAGGAATGACTGTCATATCACTTCTGCTCCACTTGGGGATAGAGTGCAAGACTTGCTAAAAATCACATAGGAACCTGCTGGAAATCAACACATGCAGACCTACTGGGGATCCATATGGGGATATCAGAAGTTAACATCATAGCCAAAATACAGTTACGAGGGATTTTAAATCTATACCCACCATCAGGTAAAAGAAAACCTCTAAACTGAGCGTTATATCAATACTTCTATATTCAAGGATGCAAACAAATCAAGCTGAGGAACAAGAACTCAGTCGGGGATTCCCAATACTTCTCAAGTTAAAGATAACTAGCTGAGGAAGAGATCAAAACTCAACCAGGGATTTTTAAGAACATCCCTTTCAACAACTCTTCTGGGGAATACATATAATCTCCGTTCAACATCATTGTTGGGGTGCAAAACATCATTAACATCAACCTGTCAAGACTATCCAAGAACTTCGCATGGATACAACCGAATCAAACCCTGCTTTGGGAGAGACAAGTTACACACATCCAGACCTTACCATTCTTGGAATCACTATCGATATCCTTTCTTTGTTCATATATCAAAAGAAAAATGTTTTTAAAGTCTTCAAAGATTAAATTTATTAAATTTGTTTCAAAAATCATCATCAGCAATAAATTGAAATTTTGTAAACAGAAACAATATAAAGAATTGCAAACAATTGGATAAAAGCTCAAATTCATTGATAGAATGGTAGTCAGCAAATGGCATGACTCCATGGATCATTACAAGTTTGAAAAATGGTAAATACATGGAAAAGAGCTACATTGAGATACAATGATCACTATTCTCCCTAACAACTTTGAACTCCACTGTGTCCGAAACTTCAGTTAAGGATAAGTGAATAAGAATCTTTGATGAATAATTCTTCTGAGGGATAGAATTTGAAATCCTCGATTGCTATAAGTGATCCAGTCCGTCGACGCAGTTACTTTCCATGATCCCTAACTCTTGCCTAGATTGCCCTTTCGGGTTTTCAATCTACCGGGATAATTATTTCTGTTTTTGTCTCTAATTTTTGCCTGGACCGCCCTTTCGAGTTTTCAATCCACCGAGACGCTCATTTTTGCCTAAGCCGCCCTTTCGGGTTTTCAACTTAGCGAGCTGTTCTTTTATTTTTTAGGCGAAGTATTTCTTGACTGCATCCGCATTCACAGGGCGAGTGATCTCCTCACCATCCATAGTTGTAAGAATTAATGAACCGCCAGAGAAGGCTTTCTTAACAACATATGGGCCATCATAGTTCGGAGTTCACTTGCCCCGAGAATCTTTAAGGAAAGACTGAATCTTTTTTAGCACGAGGTCGCCTTCTCTGAATACACGAGGTTTGACCTTCTTATCAAAAGCTTTCTTCATTCTCTGCTGGTACAACCGACCATGACACAAAGTTGTTATTCTCTTTTCTTCAATCAAATTCAACTGATCAAATATACTCTGACACCATTCGGCCTCAGTCAACTTGGCTTCCATCAGAACTCTCATTGATGGGATCTCAACTTCGACGGGGAGCACTGCTTCTGTACCATAAACAAGTGAGAAAGGGGTTGCCCCTGTTGAAGTACGGACAGATGTACGATACCCATGCAAAGCAAACGGGAGCATCTCATTCCAGTCCTTGTACGTCACAACCATCTTCTGAATGATCTTCTTAATATTTTTGTTCGCAGCTTCAACAGCCCCATTCATCTTCGGTCTATAAGGAGAGGAATTATGGTGTTGAATATTGAAATCTTCACAAAGCTCTTTCATCATCTTATTATTCAAGTTCGAACCATTATCAGTAATGATTCTATTCGGAACACCATATCTGCAGATAATATTATTCTTGATAAACCGAACCACAACTTGCTTGGTCACATTAACATACGATGCCGCTTCCACCCACTTGGTGAAGTAGTCAATTGCCACAAGAATAAAACGATGTCCATTCGAAGCCTTGGGTTCAATCATGCCAATCATATCAATTCCCCACATGGAGAAAGGCCATGGGGAAGAAATCACATTGAGATAAGCTGGTGGCACATGAATCTTATCAGCATACACTTGACACTTATGGCACTTTTTCATATACTTGCAACAATCAGATTCCATTGTCAGCCAATAGTAACCTGCTCTCAACATCTTTTTAGCCATTGCATGCCCATTGGCATGAGTGCCAAAAGATCCTTCATGAATTTCTTTCATCAACATGTCTGCTTCGTGTCTATCCACGCATCTGAGCAAGACCATGTCAAAATTTCTCTTGTAAAGCACACTTCCATTCAAGAAGAAATTTCCTGCCAATCTCCTCAAAGTTCTCTTATCTTTATCAGATGCCCCAAGCGGGTATTCTTGACTCTGGAGGAAACATTTAATATCGTGATACCAAGGCTTGCCATCATGGACCTCTTCAACTGCAAACACATGAGCTGGTCTTTCAAGTCGCATCACACTGATCATGGGAACATCATTCCACTGGTGCACTTTTATCATAGAAGCTATGGTTGCCAAGGCATCAGCCATCTGGTTCTCATCACGAGGAACATAATGAAACTCAACTTTGGTGAAGAAAGTTGATATCTTCCTGGCATAATCTCTATAAGGGATCAAGTGAGGTTGATGAGTTACCCACGTACCCTGAACCTGATTAAATACCAAGGCAAAATCTCCATATACATTAAGATGCTTAATCCTCAAATCAATAGCTTCCTCAAGACCCATAATACAGGCTTCATATTCAGGTTCATTATTGGTACAAGGAAAAGTCAATCTTGCGGCAAAAGGAATATGTGAACCATGGGGAGTAATGATCATTGCCCCAATTCCTCTTCCACGTGCATTCACAACACCATCAAAAACTAAACCCCATCGAGATCCAGGCTCCGGCCCTTCCTCAACCAAAGGTTCATCACAATCTTTTACTTTCAAGAACATCACATCTTCATTTGGAAAGTCAAACTTGATTGGTTGGTAATCATCAATCGGTTGATGTGCCAAATAGTCAGCCAAGATACTACTTTTTATAGCTTTTTGAGTTCGGTACTCGATATCATATTCTGATAATAACATTTGCCAACGAGCAATCCTCCCAGTCAAAGCAGGCTTTTCAAAGATATACTTGATTGGATCCATTTTAGAGATAAACCAAGTCGTATGATTCAGCATATACTGGCGAAGACGTTTTGCAGCCCAAGCTAAGGCACAACAAGTTTTTTCAAGCATGGAGTACCGAGACTCACACTCAGTGAATTTCTTACTCAAGTAGTAAATTGCATGTTCTTTTCTTCCAGATTCATCTTGCTGACCAAGCACACAACCCATGGAATCTTCCAACACAGTCAAGTACATGATCATCGGTCTACCTTCCACTGGAGGAGACAAGATAGGAGGTTCAAGCAAATATTCCTTAATACTTTCAAACGCCTTCTGGCAATCATCTGTCCAAACGCAACCTTTATCTTTCCGAAGCAACTTGAAAATCGGAGCACATGTGGCAGTCATGTGAGAGATAAATCTCGAAATATAATTCAAGCGGCCCAAGAATCCTCGCACTTGCTTTTAGGTTCTTGGAGCAGGCATTTCCTGAATAGCTTTCACTTTATCAGGATCAACTTCAATGCCTCTTTGGCTGACAATGAAACCTAGCAACTTTCCAGAACGTACACCAAATGTGCACTTGTTTGGATTCAGACGAAGCTTATACTTTCTTAATCTCTGAAACAACTTCAGTAAATGTTCAACATGACCCTCTTCAGTCTTCGACTTAGCGATCATATCATCAACATATACTTCGATTTCTTTGTGCATCATATCATGGAAAAGTGTGGTCATAGCTCTTTGATACGTCGCACCAGCATTCTTCAATCCAAAGGGCATCACTCTATAGCAGAATTTTCCCCATGGTGTAATAAATGTGGTCTTTTCCATGTCCTCGGGTGCCATCTTTATTTGATTATAACCGGAAAATCCGTCCATAAAAGAGAACACATCAAACTTAGTCGTATTATCTACCAACATATCAATGTGTGGCAATGGAAAATCATCTTTCGGACTGACTTTGTTCAAATCTCTGTAATCAACGCACATTCGGACTTTTCCGTCTTTCTTCGGAACAGGAATGATATTGGCCACCTATTCAGGATAAGTTGACGTCACAAGAAAGCCTGCATCAATCTGCTTTTGAACCTCCTCTTTGATTTTTACTGCCATGTCTGGATGAGTTCTTCTCAGCTTCTGCTTTACAGGTGGACATTCAGGCTTCAACGGAAATCTATGCTCCACAATATCAGTATCAAGACCTGGCATGTCTTGATAAGACCAAGCAAATACATCAACATATTCTCTAAGAAGCTCTACAATCCTCTTCTTAACATCAGGACCAAGCAATGCTCCAACTTTGACTTCTTTCTTTTCATTTTCGGAACCCAAGTTGACCATCTCTATAGACTCTCCATGAGGCTGAATAATCTTCTCCTCGTGCTCAAGAAACCGAGAAATTTTATCAGGAATCTCTTCATCATCCTCTTCCTCAGCTTCAAACACAGGGAATTCAAAGTTGGGAGAGGGCATAGGATCATTGTTTTCAATGGGTTTATCAATCAATCTGCACAATGATTTTATTTTTATTTTAGAGCATGAACAAAAGTGCAAACAATATGCAGATAAACAATTATTATATTTTGGGTTTTTTATGTTACCATTTTTCAGAATAAAGCAAAAAAAATGAAAAAACACATATGGAAATAACAAAATAACATTTTATTGATGATGATAAAATTTGAAACAAAGCCCGACAAACATCACTTTCACCTTGGGCAGAGTGAAAGGATTTTTGAAAGAAAATAAAAACAAATTACTTTGAAGAATGAACGATAAAAGGAACATCAACAGCGATCCAGTTCTGGCAAATCTTTCCATGCGTCACGAAGTCAGGCATTTCTTCGTCTTCATCATCATCGATGATGGCATCAGCGGAATGATCGTTGATAAATCCAACACTTCTGAAGCCTTCTTGAATAGTCTTTGGATCTTTGATAACTGCACCAGGTGCAAAGCCGATACCAAAACCTTCCTTATTGTCGACAGCATCAATAATTCTTCCCCAACCATCAGACTGACCAGCTTCCAGCACTCGCAAAGCATCCTTGAAAGAGGACATGAGCATGGTATTCTTCTTAGCAGCATTATCCACAACAGAAAGAGCTTGAAACGAAGTTCCCACCTCTTCCTCGGCATCAATATAAGAGAAAAAAGACAAATTGCTCACAAGCATCACCCTCTCACCTTCAATGGTCACCAATTTACCTTCTCTCACAAACTTCAACTTCTGATGAAGAGTGGATGTTACAGCTCCTGCCTCATGGATCCATGGTCTTCTGAGGAGACAACTGTATGAGGGACGTATATCCATTACTTGAAAAGTAATCTTGAATATAAATGGTCCGATAAGAATAGGAAGATCCACCTCTCCAATCACTGTCTTCTTCAACCCATCAAACGCTTTTACAATAATCCCACTGTGCCTCATGGGAGCACCTTGAAACGAAAGCTTTGACAAAGTCGATTTTGGCATAACATTCAAAGACGATCCGGTATCAACTAGCACTTTGGACATGGCATCCTCCTGAAAATTCACCGAGATATGCAACACCAAGTGATAATTTCTTCCTTCTTCAGGCAAATCGTCATCACAGAAGCTCAAATTGTTGCATGACGTGATATTTGCCACAATACTATCAAATTGATCAACAGTCACATCATGGTCAACATAAGCTTGATCCAGAATCTTCTGCAATGATTGCCTATGAGCCTCAGAACTCATCAAAAGAGATAAAACCGATATCTTCGATGGAGTCTGCAACAACTGCTCAGTAATATTATACTCACTCTTCTTTATCAACTTTAGTACTTCATCTTCACTATTACCAAATTGGCCCGATTGCACAACAACATCCATAATCTGCTTGCTCGCACTCGTATCTTCAACTCTTTTCGGAGGATCTGAAGCATACACTCTACCACTTCGGGTGACCGTCGTCACATCAGCAATGCTAACCACAGACTTTGGAGTAGGAAGAGGAACTTCCCTACCATTCTCTATCATCGTAGCATTATACCGATACAGAACAGCTTTATCAGACTCATATGGCATTGGACCAGGCACATTAATCACCAATGGAGTAACAGCAGTCTTGCGACTATCGAAAGAAATAACCACCCTCTCAAGAGCAACCCTCTCAGGAAGATTGAACTGAGGCATAATAACATTCACTTCGTTCTCATATTCATCTCTTTTTGCTGTTACTTCAATTAGCTTATCATCCATCATCTTTTGAATATCCCTCTTAACAATCACGCAACCACGAGGATTCACCGAGCAGATACAACATCCAGCATAATTGTGATCAATATCATGATATTCACTCAAGAAAGCATGCATCTCAACCAAAGACCTTTGAAAATGACGGACTTCATAGATTTTGAACAAACCAGGACAACCATCCACCATATTCACAGACGCATTACCATGCTTCGGCAACGGATTCTTCTGCACATTTGGATTAACATCATTAAAATACAGAACATTGTTCCTCATCAATTTCTGTACTTCGAACTTCAATGGATAACAATTCTCAACATCATGCCCCGGGGCACCTTGATGAAAAGCACAACGAGCCTCTGGCTTATACCACCATGGAATAGTCTCTGGAACTGGAGGTGGAGGATGAGTTTGCACAAGATTCTTTGCAATCAAAGACGGAAGCAAGTCTGCATACGACATCGGAATAGGATCAAAACTTGGCTTAACCCGAGCTTGTTGATTACCACCTTGTTGCACAGAAGGTTGTTGATAGCGAGGTTGATACTTTGGAACTGCTGGCACAGTTGGAGCCACGTTAATCATCGGTGTTACAGAAGCCACATGCTGCGAATGGTGATTCCCACGACTGTGAGGCCTTCTATAACTTTCACCGGATACTGCATTAGTCTCATTTTCCTTCTTTTTTCCGAAGTTGAACCTTCTAGAGCTTGAACCATTACTATTCTCTTGACTCAACCGTCCCTCACGGACACCTTCTTCTAAACGCATCCCCATGCTCACCATCTCAGTGAAATCGGAAGGAGCGCTTGCTATCATCCTCTCATAATAAAAAGAACCCAACGTCTTCAAGAAGATCTTCGTCATTTTTTTTCTTCCAGCGGAGGAACAATCTGGGCTGCCAGCTCTCGCCATCTCTGCGCATATTCTTTAAAAGTCTCTTTGTCCTTCTGGGACATAGAACGAAGTTGATCTCTATTTGGCGCCATATCAACGTTGTACTTGTACTGCCTCACAAAATCTTCTCCCAAATCATTGAAGGTCTTGATTTGGCTATTATCCAGACTCATATACCACCTCATGGGTGCACCGGTCAAACTGTCCTGGAAATAGTGAATCAGCAGCTTATCATTATCAGTCTGAGAAGACATCTTCCTTGCATACATAGTCAGATGGCTCAACGGACAAGTGTTGCCTTTGTACTTCTCAAACTCGGGCAACTTGAATTTGTAAGGAACTTTAACATTCGGGACCAGAAAAAGGTCATAAGCATCTTTTCCGAACAAATCCTTATGCTTCAGGGCTCTTATCTCCCTCTGGATCTCAACAAAGCGTCCCTGGAAGTCATCAAGTCTTTCAGCCACTCCAGCACCTTCACTGGGCTCAGCATGGTAAATCATTTCATCATGGTGCGGAATAGTGTGCACCACAGGAGGTACAGTAGTCACAACTGGAGGAAGAGTAGTCCACACTGGTGGTGGGAGAGTATTAAATGCAGCAGTCTCAGGATGATGAGGAGGACGGTACCCAGCAGGAATAAAATAAACTGGCATGCCCCAAGGTGTGCTAACAGGCATACGATAGTGAGGAGAAATAACAGTCTCAACAGGAATGGATGCGGTAACAACCTCTGAGATGACAGTATTCTGAACAGGAGAAGGAGGTGGCTGATTCTGAGCAGCCACCAAACTTTCCATCATAGTAGACACTCTTTCCAAGCTTTCCCTCAGATAAGTAACCTCTTCGCGCAGCTCGTGATTCTCTTGTTGCAAAGTTTCCATCACTCTTCTCCGATTAGCTCGAGTATCAAAACGGTGAGTCAGCTTGATATGAACACTGAATGAAGACCAAGAAACAACATAAGATCCCTGGAGAACACTCAAAAAGCAAGACAAATGCGAGTATGATGCATGGTATGCGTATGCGAATGCAAAGATTTCAAAGGACTATAAGTTAACTTGCAATATTCATAAAGAAACATTTTTGAAATACTTAAAAACTCATTCTCATTAAGATCAAAGTGAGGATTACAAATGAAGTACAAACATCAATAATCCTAATACATAAGAGAAAAAACAAACTAGGCCTAGTGAATCATATCCGAAGAAGTCCCGAATCCTCGCTGATACTTCATATGAATCCTCTTGATCTCATTCTTGTACTGATCTTCCATATCTTCCTTATCCTTCACCAGCTTATCAACAATGGCCTTCCAAGCACCGGAAGTAGGAGGAATAGTAGCTGGAGTACTAGAGGAAAATAAATCCTCTCTCGGTCTCTTCGTGACACGCCACTCAAGTAGCTCAATAAGATCATCCTTCTCCTTCAGCTGCTCCTGCATAGTAGTCCTCTCAAGTAGCCATTCTTCTTTTTCTTTCTTCATCTTTTCTAACTCTTCTTGAAGAGCCACCTTCTCATCAACGGGAGGTAGAAAAGCAGACAAAGGCAATATGGGAAACAGAGGCTCCTCATGTGGATAAGGCATCTTGAGCTTGGAAGCTCTAGATCGAACCCACTGAATATAACATTCGGAAGGAAGAAGGTGTTGTCTTCCCAACTGACCCTTCTCTTTCCGGTGAACAGCATGCCAAGAATGAGCATTTTTTTCTTCATCTCTATATGATCAGCACCATTAAGAAAGAAGAAACGAGATAAGGCAAGATTGTTTGGAACATCCTTCAAACAGTAACCGAACTGTCGTCTAGCCAGAATGGGGTTGTAGCAAATTCCCCCACGTGTACCAAGAAGAGGTACATTAGGAAATTCTCCACAACTATCAATAAGAACTCCAGTGTCATAATGAGAATTATACTATGTCATATCCTTATGATAAAGCGACATCAACCTTTGAGACCATCTTCGATTCTCTCTATTGTCCTTGAAAACATCCGACTTCGGTAGGTGCGAAATAAACCACCTATAAAGAAGAGGCGCACAACATACAATCTTTCCGTCACCTTTGGAGGTCCTATAATGAAAAGCATGATACATATCTCCAAGCAAAGTAGGAACCGGCTTCTTCTTCAAGAAGATCTGAATAGCATTCTCATCCACAATACCATCCAAGTTCGGAAACAAGACAATCCCGTAAATAAGCAAAGCAAGAATAGCCTCAAATGCATCCTTATGACCCAAAGTAAGTGAGGTAGAAGCTTTTCCCATCAAGAACTTAGCATTAATACCACGAACACTTCCCTTTGGAAGAAACTTCCCATTAAGATCGAATTCCTTAAGAAAAAGTGCTTTGGCGATAACCTTGATAGTAAGCTCCTTCTCTAAACCAGTGAAAAGAAATTCCTTGTCCAGAATAGGCAAACCTAACCAATGAGAATACTCCTCCAAAGTCGGCACAAGCTGATAATCCGGAAAAGTGAAACAATGGTGCAATGGATCATAAAACTGAGCTAAAGTAGGGAGAATCCCCTCAGGTACATCAGTATCCAACATATACAAAAGCTTCCCATGACATCTTCGGAACTCTTGGGTATCAACAACCAAAGCTCCTAGCTTTCTCAACTCTACAACATTAGGATTCTTGAAAGTGTACTTCTTTGTGTTCCTCCTTTCAAAATTCATAGCCATGGACATCTGAAATTTTGCAAAAGTCCCTTATAAGTCCTTTGAAATCTTACGAACAATGCTCATGAATGTATGATGGCATGTATGCAACAAACACAAACAAGATCACACAAGGCACACGGGCTTAGGTTCCGAGTCACGAGCATGAAGTCAAGGTAACAGAACACCAACCCACACAGGTAGTACTAAGGTTTTGTCTTCATTGTACCTGCAGAAAACCAAAAGGGTGCTAACAGAGGTGCCCGGAGTTAACAGCCATCTTTAGAATATCATCGGTACGTTGGATTACTCCCCAACCGATAACATTCTTAAAATAGACCTCGTCCGAGTGTAGTATCGCGTGACAACCGCCTTAGGTTTACACCCAGACAGTTTCCGCACTACGTTCCTAAATTGGCTAGGATGGGTTAAGGGTTCTACGGTCCTCAGTATGATCAGCTCAAGGTCGAAAAATAATGCCACGTACGATTACTCGTCATGACATTGATAGTCCAAGAGAGCCTAACCGAGTGGAGATTATTAAATTGATATTGCTTTGGACTACTCCATCACATATCGCTTCGAATATCGCCGTCCTATCATAAGTTTCAACTCAGATCCGGGTTAGAATCACTACAAGAAAATTGATAAATTGCGACGGTTCATTTTGGCAAGTTACGACGGTTAGAACCGACGCAATTTGCATGTTACGACGGTTGCAACTCCGCCCCAGAATCGTGCGTCGCGAGGCTTCTTTACGACGGTTTGCAAAACTGTCGTTCCAACTGCCATAATATTCCACGACGGTTTGGAAACTATATTATTGTGACGGTTGTAACCGCCGTAATTGTATAATATATATTTTATTAAAAATAACGACCGTTGTAACCGCCATAATTATATAATATATATTTTATTAAAAACGACGGTTCAGAACCGCCATAAATTGTATTATTTTTTTAAAAAAAATAAAATTATATAATCTCCTTTATTCGTGTTAGTAGAATACAAATACTATTAAAATTAATCATGCATATATAACTCTTTTCTTGATAAAACTCAAGCAGAAATGACACTATCACTAGACTTTTCAGAAAATAATTGAATGCTACAGTTCAAGCCAATGCTTGTCCAGTTCAACTATATAACTAGAAATTATTGTGTTTACAAGAGATTTGAAATTGCAGTGGGTAGTAGAATTTTTATTTGTAAGAACCCTCTCTCTGGTTCAATTCCAACTCAAAACCAACATGCCACCATGTCCATTCATTTCCTCTAACCTGAGAATCATTGCACTCTCGGACGTAGCTTCTTTCCCGATCCTCTTCGAGCATAAAGTCGATAAAAACAACATATTCGTTAACACCTTCACGTCGTCGACGAATTTCACTAGTGGCTACCGTATCCGTGCACAATTAGACACGACTGAACCAATCCTTCTCAAATGAATTTTCGGATCGCAAGGCAACACATTACCTCCGCAGTAGAGTCAAACCTGGAGGGTAGTACAGACCAAATCAACAAATTATCATTAGGAAATTCAAGCTTCTCATTCACAAAAACAGAAATATTAATCTTACCTTACGCTCCAAACCACTCATACCCAGTCCAAGAGGAGCAGTTTTGGCAGGTTCAGTTACATCTCGTCTTTCACTTGCAGATGGAGCATCCTGTACTTTTTCTGATTTTACCATGGTTTCTCCACTAGAAGAACTTTGTAAATCTTGATTAGAAGAACTTGAAACAAATTTGTCGACCAAAACATCTCTCTCGTCATTACTACAGGTTTTGATTGCTTCAGTTTGGGGCTGGTTGTGATCAGACAAACTAATAGTTAATTTAAATAGGTGCTTGTAGGGGATAGATATATCACCAGGTATGAACAAAGGTAATACCTTCTCTGCTCCACTTTCAGAAGTGCAACCAACTGAAGATGCACCGGCAGCCCCACATTCATTCATCTCCACTGTATCTCTCTGTTCACTTACTTGTACAGGTCTTAGTTCAGATCCAGAAGACAGGTCCCTGTTGGTTGATTGCGTTTGACCTGAATGAATGCAAAACAATTTTAAAATTAAATAAGATTGTATTGAGACTACCTGTATAATGAAACTATATATACCAAGTTTCTATGGCGAGGATAGATTTACACTAAAAGAGACGACAAAGAAGTATAATCAATGCTATTGTATTGAGACCAAAACAATAAATTGCTAACCACCTGACAGAACTGGGTTATCTCCTTGCAAATTACCAACAGAGTTTCTAAGGCGAGAATGAATTTCTGCTAAAACAGATGACAATGCAGCTGAATCAGGTGGTAGCTGTGAAGTAGATACACTAAATCCAGTTGGTGTGCTACCAGCCGTTCCGATGCCAAAGGGGTTAGATGAGAGAGTTGCAGATATGACATTTCTAGCAGGTAAAACATGTGTTGAACCTGAATCACCAAAACCAGAACCATCCTCACTACGATGTTCAGTCCTTGCCCCTTCCCCGTTATTTGGTCTAGAGCCAATGGCTGAAACAATTGGTGCAAAAGAGGTACCTGGCAAGAGTCAAAATTAAAAAATGTTGTATATTTCATCAGGGCAAGCACAATTAGGGCCAGTTTGGATAAACAGCTTATTTGCAGCTTAAAGCACAAGTGCTTATCAAAATAAGCACTTATAAACAAGTTTGCATAAGCTATTTCTATAACAAAAAATAAAATAAAATAAAATTGTTTTTATATAAGTTATAAGTATTTTCATTAGCTATTTTGAAGAATTTATAAAAATAAGTTGAAATTTTTTTATGAAAAATGTCATAAGTTGTTTTGATTAAGTCTCCCAACAGTGTTACAAAACTTATGGCAGTAGATAAGACCAAATAAGCTCATCCAAACAGGCCCATAGTTTTATTACCAGCATGTATGTGAATGTTCACGTTCCTAGGAGCACTTCCAACACCAACTGTGCCTAAAGTTGTAGGAGTTGAAGAAGAAAGTGGACCACCAAACAGGGAGCTTGTCTGGAGTGGAAATGGCTGAAAATGGCATAATATCAGTAAAACCAGAAAGTTAAAAACAAAGTTCAGTATATTTATCATCAAATATGCTAGTCTTCAATAATGAATGTAAATTGATTGAGCATACACAATTACCACCCCTAGTAAACCATGATCTAGATTGTACAACAAAAACGAGGTGTTTGAAATTACGATCGTAGAAAATTACTACACCAATAATCGGCTATAGACATACAAAACAAATTAAGTCTCCGTTGTAGCATAAGATCGGGTAACAATATGAACTTGTTCTCACTACGATGGTTGTATTACGAGGAGATAAACCTAATTTCTAAACCACATGAGCCAGGAAAACATGATGTTTGCTTCAACAAAGATTTTCTCAAGTAGAACTCTTGAGCACTCAATGAATCGAATCCAAAAAAAAACGTAAAAATACTTTGGCAAAAGTATAGGAATGGATGCAGAGGCAAGCAACGTGCAAGCAGATATTGGGAAGCATGCCACTTGCACACTTGAGGACACGGGGTTTCGCCTGAGGAGCTGGTAGTAATGTTAGGATACAAGGAGGAAGAAAATTTGAGATCATTAGGTAGGTAAAGTCGATAAAGGGAGTATCATATAAAAATAGGACAAATAAGAAAAACAAGGAGGTATCCGATGCATACGATAGATTGTAAAAAAAAATCGTAGAAGACAAAATCAGTGGTGTACGTGAGAGTCTTTCTTCATTTCTCTTAAAGAAGTTCATTTTCGTCACAAAGATATCTGATTTGATGTACCAAACAGTACTAAATTAGCCTTACACAGAAAACATTCAAATGCAATCTGATTCAATTTTTACTCATTCTTAAAACCCCTTCTGTCATGAACAATCTATTGAACGAATTAACTTGACAAAGATCATAAGTTAAACATAATTTAATGAATATAAACTATTTTCCATGCATAACAAACAAACATTAGCTAACTACATAACAACACAACATATTTCAAGGCAAACATTCAATTCAACATAACAATTCACAATAACAGGATCTTAACTTTACACTTCACATGCTGATCGATAGTAGGATTTCAACATTTGCAAGCATCACTAATCTAACTACATCAAAGCCATAACAAAGTAAACCAACTGCAGCAACCAAACTTCATCACATAACCAACTGTCATAACAGGAAATCAATTATACTAATTCAAATTATCCTAATCTAACTTAGCTAATTAAAACAGAAATTCAAAACAGCTTCATTAACTCATCAATTGCACTTAACAGATACATGGTTCATCTTGCCATAGTAATTAACATCATAAATGACTAAGCAACATAACAGAACTTCAAAATACTACACACTTCAAAAGTCACAACTAACCTAAGACTAACATTGCACTAATTTCAAAGCTAACCATACAAATTTTAGTTTAGAAAGAAAATCTGAAAACAAGAGGAAATCAATTCTGCGAGAAAATGTATTTTGTTAATTACCTTTGTAAACAGTGCCAAAACCTCCATCTCCAAGTTCTTTTGAGGCGTCGAAATTGTTGATAGCTTTTTCTAGCTCTTCATAGGTAAATACCTTAACACCAAAGTATAAACTCTTCGGCATTGCGACTGATTTAGAAGAGGAGTAAGAAGGAATACTCTGAGACGAATTAGTAGTGGAGGTTAGAGTGCCAATTTCAGTGCCACTGCTTGAAGGAGGCATGCAGGGGATCCTGCTTCTAGATTTCTCAATACTTTTCTTTCTTCTCCGCACCACTAAGCATGCAAAGCCAAGAATGCAAACAAGGGCCGTAACGCCTCCAACTGCGCCGCCTGAAGAAAACACTAGACATCAGTAAAGTTTTACTTCTAAAATCTAAACTCAATACATCTATTAGCTAAATGGGAATTACCTATTAGAGCGCCATGGCTAGTGCTATTACCTGCAACATAAAAAAAATTGATGTCAAAACAAAGAATCAGACAAGGATAGAAAAGGCATGGAAAAAAACTAGCGGGAAAGTTTCATGTTTTGTTGTTCCAATAACAATAGAACATCTTAAGTCTAGTTAGCCACCATACTACAACACAACATTTGACGTTTTCGTTATTAGAACAAATCATTTTTAAGATCATGGTTTTAAATTGAAGTATACAACTTAAAGGTAAAAATTCATCTGTAATTTTCCACAAACATGACATAGAAACCATCGTCATTGAAATCATGTGGTCCAAGTCCATAACCATCTATTGCTAAGCAACGAAGAACAATATCAATGCAATAATTGTCCCTTGAAGATATAGAGACTTTCACCTGTAAAGTATTAGACTGTGAGCATAGTAGAAGATAACAATTAATTTTTCTAGAGAATAACATACTAAGAGTTTGCTAAGCTAAGTATTAGACTTTATTTGAATTGCTTGAAAGAAATTACTTTCACCCTTATTATTTATAACCAAGTGATTACAATCAAATCTGCACAACTTATGACCAAGACACGTCGCCTCCCACGTTCTCTTACTTTGGGTGAGTATTACGGGTCGTGGGCGGCATCTCAGGGAAAAAGATATCCACTACACTTCTTGATTCACAAAGCTGGGACCTTCATTCAGACCTGGGTTAATGTTGTTGAGCCAGAAGATTCTATCTTGAAAACTTCCAAGTTAGCAGTAGCAGCAGCAGATAAGTTATAAATCTCTAGAGATCGATACTCTTCACAGTTTGTGGAGCCATTTTTGCTGAAAAATGCAACAAGGGTATTCATCATCCTACTCACAATTGACTGAAATTCTTTTTGGTTCTTGGCAGAAGCATTAGTACTACGACTATTTGGTGCTGAAGCATTATGTAAAACTGATCCAACTGGTCCCCCCTCAGCATATGACCTACATGCTTTCAGTATGTCCACGCCCCTTTGACGGAAATGCCCCGCAACGAAGTCCTCGAAGTCCTGCTTATGAAGGAAATGTTTAGATATTTGTAAATATATATATAACATATAAAGTTAAGACATTTACTTGCGATCAAAAAACATATGAAACCTAAATTCAACAACCAAGCTCAAACCAAAGCTGAGAGAGTAAACGATTAACTGTATTTGAGAGAATCAATAGAGCTGCCACATTCACATTCTCTCATGCCTCCTTACTTTTCCTAACACAACATTTGATAACGAGAAAATGTATCGATTATATTGCTAAGTTTCATTAACGTTTTATCGCATAATCATCGTTTTAACACCCAATTCCTCGAGTTTTCTTACCATTTTGCAGGTACATCATATATGGAGCTAAATCATGAATTAAGAGCAAAAGGAACAAAAACAACCATAAAAAGATGAAGAAATGAAGAAACCTGCAAAACCTGCATAATTTGTTGCACTCACGGTCGTCACCAAGGTGTCACGACCGTGACACCCCAAAAGAAGCAATCACGACCGTGATGACCTTGTCACGACCATGACACTTAAAATGCAAGGGACACGAGCGTGAAGACCTTGTCACGACCGTGACAAGTGTAAAAGTAGGTTATTTGACTGAGACCACGTCAAAACATTACGTGAAGAAGGTTTGCCTATTTTTTAGCCACGTTCCTATATTTTCTCAGCTGCTTCAACAAGGCCCAATGCAACAAGTCCAAATTTCAAGCCCATTAATTGTTCTATAAATAGCTTAAGTTTTATGAAGAAACTACAGAGCATTTTTTCTATCAATTTCCTGCGGAAGCTCTGCCGATTTATTTTACAACCTTGCTTTTATTTCAGCATTATTTTCAGTATTTCATTCTTATTGTATCCAAACCCAACCTATAACAATTTCCAACATCAGGAAATTGTTATAAAAATTACTTGTTTCTAAACCTTCAGATTTTTGCTTTATTTTCGATTTCCGCCAATTACTCCGAGCTTTCCGGTCTGTGGAAGAAGGAGTCTGCCATTTTATTGTTAACCAGGTTTTTATTATTTGCAATTTAATATTTATGCTATTTATTTATTTTTCTGCCATGAGTATTCTGTTTATTGTTTCTCTGCCTCTGTCTGGTTCAACAAAAATGAGTAGCTAATTACCTTAGGGCGGTATGTAGTTAAAACAAACTTAATCGGTAAAATTAACCATAGGCTAAAAATAATTAATAACTTAACATTCTGGCTGATACTTTTTAATTAAAATCGACCTTTTCGTTACGAGAGTAAGGAAAGAGTATTAGGTTAGGTCAAGACCACGAGAGTGTGAGATTTTAACCAGATAGCTAAAGTTAGGCATTTAAATTAAACACAGCGAGAGCGCTTTAAAATAAATTAGAATTACTAAGTTTCCAAAAATTATCTCTAAACACTTATGGGCTAGCGAGAGCAGACATAGGGCTTTAGGGGTAAGATCTGAGATAAGACCACGAGAGTGTGAGTTGAGGGTATTTAAAGTGGTAACCTCTACAGAATAGTTTAAGTGAACACCTTTATAAGCCTAGGTTAGATTGACCCACCTAAGTTAGTATAATTACATACCGACCGCCTTAGTATTATTTTATTAAAACTTAAATTTAATTCCCGCCTTTAATATTTTAAAAGCAACAAAAAATCGTGACAACCCTTCGCCTTAGCTAAACTAGAAGTTCATCTAGCACTAAGTAACCATAGAGTCCCTGTGGATCGATAATCTTAAATATTACTTCGATAGGCTGTGCACTTGCAGTTAAGATACCGCTAGACACATAATTAGACACGTCTTTAGCCCATCAAGTTTTTGGCGCCGTTGCGGGGGACCTTAATTTAGTTACTAGTGCACTTTAGGTAGCATTGTCTAGACTAAGGTATCAACTATTTAATTTATTTAATTTAATTTCCGAGTGTATGCCAAGTACTCGCTCTAAAAGCGAAGACTTGCAACCTCCAATCCCAGAATCGGAACGCTTCTTACACGTAAGAAGACGGATATTCGATTACGAAAAAAGTTACAATATTCCAGATCTTCATTTAGATCCGCCTAAACCAGTCGTAACATCAAAGGACGCAGAGATGGCTGAAGAACAGAATCACCCACTCAAGTATTACGCTAGTCCTTCGCAAGCTGAACCACATTCAAGCATTGCCGCACCGGCTATCAACCGAAACGATTTCGAACTAAAACCTTCATTGATATCAGCCGTGCAACAAAATCAATTCGCCGGAAATCCTACCGAGGATCCGAACGTTCATCTTTCGATCTTTGTGCAATACGCAGATACCGTAAAAGCCAATGGAGTTACCCAAGAAGCTATTAGACTACGTTTGTTTCCTTTTTCACTTCGAGACAGAGCAAGAGCCTGGCTTCAATCTCTGCCTTCGAACTCAGTAACCACGTGGGAGGAACTAAAGAGAGTTTTCTTGACCAGATATTTCCCGCCTAGCAAGACAGCTATGCTGAGAGCTCAGATCAACGAATTTAAGCAAAGGGAAAGCGAATCATTATTCGAAGCTTGGGAACGCTATAAGGATCTTCTGAGACTTTGTCCACATCACGGATAAGTAGAATGGATGGTCATCCATACCTTCTATAATGGACTCTTGTACAATACAAGAATGACGATTGACGCTGCCGCAGGCGGTGCATTGATGGACAAAGAATATAATGATGCTTATGCACTTATTGAAAGTATGGCTCAAAACCATTACCAATGGGGAAGCGAGAGAGTCGCAACTGAGAAACCAACAAAAGGAGGTATGTACGAAGTGAGTAGTATGGACCAAGTCAATGCAAAGTTTGACCAACTAAGCCAAAAGATCGACAACTTGGCCATAACACCAACAGCCACCGTGGCTGCAGTAACACCTAACTGTGAGTTATGTGGAGTTCCAGGACACGAAGTTTCTGATTGTCAACTATTGACAGGAACTCCCACTGATCAAGTGAATTATGCTCAAGGAAACCCATACTCAAACACATACAACCCAGGTTGGAAGAATCATCCGAACTTCTCCTATAAGAATAACAATGCTTTATACGCACCAGGTCAAGCACCAGCTACACCACTAGGATACCAAAAGACTGCTCCTAATATCCCTAGAAAATCGAACCTTGAGTTGATGATGGAGAACTTTATAGCTAACCAATCTCAAACAAACAAGGACTTATTAAACCAAAACATACATACTAGTGAGCAGATTAAGCAATTAGTGAGCAAAGTAGATGCATTAGCTACACATAACAAAATGCTTGAAACTCAGATTTCACAAGTATCTCAACAACAAGCACCTACTGCTGCACCAGCTGGAGTATTCCCTGGACAACCTCAACCTAATCCGAAAGGACATGCCAATGCCATAATATTAAGAAGTGGCAAAGAACTTGACGGACCTACCGATCCAAGACTTGACAATCCAGCCATGTACCAAAAAACGGATAAGCCGACTGAAGTGGTGAATGATCCAGAAGAAAAGGAAGATGATAATCAAGAGGTAGTGGAGAAAGAGCAGCCTTATGTGCCTCTACCACCCTATAAACCACCAATTCCGTACCCTCAAAGATTAACCAATTCCAAGACGACGGGTCAATTTAAGAAATTTGTTGAACTTCTGAAACAGTTGAATATTACTATTCCGTTTACAGAAGCGATCACTCAAATACCCTCGTATGCTAAGTTTTTAAAAGAAATCTTATCTAATAAGAAAAAGATAAAGGATAACGGAACAGTTACACTTACTGCTGAGTGTAGCGCCATAATTCAGAATAATATGCCGCCTAAGCTAAAAGATCCAGGAAGTTTCTCTATACCCTGTGTAATAGGAAAATTTGTCATTGACAAAGCTCTATGCAATTTAGGAGCCAGTATCAGTGTTATGCCCTTAACGATTTGCAAAAGGTTAGACATGGGAGACCTAAGACCAACTAAAATGTCTGTTCAACTAGCCGATCGCTCTGTTAAATATCCTGTAGGCATACTAGAAAACGTCCCAATACGTATAGGACAATTCTACATCCCTACTGATTTTATAATCATGGACATCTCTGAAGACTCCACTACGCCTATCATACTAGGAAGACCATTCTTAGCTACCGCCGGAGCTATAATAGACGTAAAAAGAGGAAAGCTAACCTTTGAAGTAGGTGAAGAGAAAGTTGAATTTATTTTAACACAATTCCTACAATCACCAGCTATAGAGGATACATGCTATCTATTGGACGTAATTGACGAATGTGTAAGAGAAATGGAACTGAAAGAGACTACCTATTCTGAAATAATGAAAATTCAAATCCCTCCGATTTTCGAAGATGATAATTGGCGTGCACCGTATCAAGACGATAGTCTAAGCGAAAGTTTAGCACTTACACCGGATCCCATGCCAAGTAAAGATAAACCTACATTAGGATTAAAAACTTTACCTCATAACCTAAGATACGAATTCTTAGACATTGAATGTAAAAGACCAGTAATAATAAATTCCAGTTTAGGAACTATAGAAACAAAGAAACTTTTAGATGTCTTGAAGAAATATCCAACTGCATTAGGATATAACATATTTGATCTCAAAGGAATATGCCCTTCAGTCTGTATGCATCGTATTCTGCTAGAAGAAGATTGCAGAACCTCCAGAGAATCTCAAAGAAGAATTAACCCAATCTTTAGCACTGTAGTGAAAGAAGAAGTTAAGAAACTACTAGATGCCGGAATAATATATCCAATCTCTGATAGTGAATGGGTTAGTCCAGTACATGTAGTGCCAAAGAAAGGAGGTATCACTGTTGTGAAAAACGCTCAAGGCGAATCGATATCGCAAAGAGTAGTGACAGGACATAGAGTGTGCATAGATTATCGTAAACTAAACAAAGCCACTCGAAAAGATCATTTCCCACTACCCTTTATAGATCAAATGTTATAACGATTAGCCAAGCATTCATACTTCTGTTATCTTGACGGTTACTCAGGATTTTTCCAAATCCCTATCCATCCAGATGATCAAGAGAAGACTACATTCACATGCCCATATGGAACGTTCGCTTATAGACGAATGCCCTTTAGATTATGCAACGCTCCTGCAACCTTTCAAAGATGTATGATGTCAATCTTCGCAGATTTTATAGACAACATCATGGAAGTGTTCATGGACGACTTCTCTGTATGCGGGCAAAGTTTTGAAGGTTGCCTATCAAACTTAGAAATGGTGTTAGAAAGATGTGTAAAAGTAAACCTCGTGCTTAACTGGGAGAAATGTCATTTTATGGTCAGAGAAGGAATCGTATTAGGTCACGTAATATCCGACAAGGGAATTGAAGTTGATAAAGCTAAGATAGAAGTCATAAAAGATCTTCAACCCCCTAAAACCGTTCGAGAAATACGAATCTTTTTAGGACACGCCGGTTTCTACCGACGATTCATCAAAGATTTCTCGAAAATCACTAAACCTCTTACTGGTTTATTAATGAAAGACGCTGAGTTCATATTCAATGAAGATTGTCTTAAAGCATTCGAAACTCTAAAAACAGCCCTCATCACCGCACCAATCATGCAACCCCCTGACTGGAGATTACCTTTCGAAATCATGTGCGATGCGAGTGACTATGTTGTAGGCGCAGTTCTAGGCCAAAGGAAGGAAAAGAAACTTCATGCGATTTACTATGCCAGTAGAACCTTAGATTCTGCTCAGATGAACTACGCCACTACTGAAAAAGAACTGTTAGCAGTTGTCTTTGCGCTTGACAAATTCCATTCTTACCTAGTAGGAGCGAAAATAATCGTTTACACAGACCATGCTGCTATCCGATATCTATTGACTAAGAAAGATGCTAAACTAAGACTCTTGAGATGGATTTTACTCTTACAAGAGTTTGATCTCGAAATAAAAGATAAGAAAGGTACTGAAAACGTCGTAGCGGACCATTTATCTAGATTAGAAGGTATTAAACCCGAACAAGTGCCGATTAACGATGATTTTACGTATGAACAACTGATAGCACAAATAGGAAGCGACCTAGTTCAGTTAGACTTAAATGAACCAGAACCCGCAGAAACAATCCAGACAACTGTAGGACTGCCATGGTACGCTGACATTGTTAACTACCTAGCCGCAGGAGCTCTTCCACCCGATCTAACCTATCAACAGAAAAAGAAATTCTTTCACAATCTAAAACATTATTATTGGGATGAACCATTATTGTTCAAAAGAGGACCCGATGGAATTTTTCGTCGATGTATTCCCGAAGAAGAAATAAAAGATGTCATTGCTCAATGTCATTCATCTCCTTATGGTGGACATGCAAACACTTCCAAGACTTGTGCAAAAATCTTGCAAGCCGGCTTATTCTGGCCTAATCTATGGAAAGATGTCCACATCGCTGTTATAAATTGCGATCGGTGTCAACGCACCGACAATATTTCAAGAAGAGATGAAATGCCTCAAAAAGGAATATTAGAAGTAGAAATCTTTGACGTCTGGGGAATAGATTTCATGGGACCATTCCCATCATCTTTCGGTAATAATTACATACTCGTAGCTGTTGATTATGTTTCAAAATGGATTGAAGCTATAGCTTCTCCTACAAACGATACACGAGTAGTAATAAAGCTTTTCAAAAATATAATCTTTCCCAGATTTGGTGTGCCTAGACTCGTCATAAGTGACGGTGGCTCGCACTTCATTTCAAAAATCTTTGACAAATTACTATCTAAGTATGGAGTAAGACACCGTGTGGCAACACCATATCACCCACAAACAAATGGACAAGTCGAAGTCTCAAACAGAGAAATTAAACAAATCTTAGAAAAGACTGTCGCCATATCTCGGAAAGATTGGTCATCTAAACTTAATGAAGCTTTATGGGCTTATAGGACCGCTTACAAGACACCCATAGGTACTACACCTTTCAAACTAGTTTATGGAAAATCTTGTCACCTCCCGGTAGAACTAGAACACAAAGCTTATTTGGCGATCAAAACTCTCAATATAAACTATAATGCTGCAGGAGAAAAGCGAATCCTAGACATTAATGAATTAGAAGAATTAAGGCTAGATGCTTATGAGAATGCTAAGATATATAAAGAAAGAACTAAGCGATGGCATGATAAACGCCTATCTAGGAAAAAATTTAGTGTGGGAGACGTTGTACTCCTCTTTAATTCAAGACTTAGGCTCTTTCCTGGAAAATTAAAATCTAGATGGTCAGGACCCTTTTAAATAACTAAAGTGTTCCCGAGTGGAGCAATAGAAATTAAGGGTAGGAATAGTGAACCATTCATAATAAACGGACAACGTTTAAAACATTATCATAAAGTTGAAAATAGAGATTATGCAAATAATCTAAGGCTTTTAGAGTTGCCCACTAATTCCCCTGATTAATCTACACCCGAGCATTACGTCAGGCTTTTGACGATAAAAACAGCGCTTAGTGGGAGGCAACCCATTTACTCATTTAATTATTTAAATCATTCTCTTTATCATTCTATTATTTTTGTTATTTATCGTTTTATTATTTACTTATTTGTTTTGTCATTTTATAGTTTTATTTCATATTACTATTATTGCCTTTAAATTATGCATTTCATTTCCTTATTTTAATCTTAAATCACTTTTTACAGATTTTCTAAAAGTCTTTTCCACTTTCCTTCTCCCCCTGATTTGTTTCCTCCATATTTGCACTAACCATGGCTAACCAACCAATAAACCATATGGAAACCAAATTTAGAGGTAGGAACCAAAGAATGAAATTTGAAGAGTTATCACAGAGGCAAATGGATTTGACCCTGTATCCGGATGATCTGACTATGGAAACCCTAGGTATACATGATAGCATCCTGTACTTGTTTAACCGACTTAGATGGGAGAATGCACTGATTCAACATAAGTTTGTGACTTACCGCGAGCTCACCCTTGAGTTCCTTAGCTCCTTAGTTTACCTACCTGAGCGCGGTTTTGGATTCAGGAAAGGATTTATCAGTTTCTGCCTATTTGGAATAGAATATGACTTTAACCATAAAGAACTAGCTGACTTATTAGGATTCCCTAGTGGACCCTTTGCTTTTACTACCACACAGGTAGAATTGATGGATATTGAGCTGGATTTCTTTTGGGGAACTTTAACCGGAAACTACCACCCTGAACCTAATAGCATGAACAATGATGAAATACATAACCCTGCTCTCCGTTACTTCCATAAAATCCTTGCCCACACCTTCTTTGGAAAAGAAGAAAACATTACCGGAGTCTCTAAAGATGAGATATTCATTATGTCATGTTTCACTAATGGACAGCCTGTTAATGGTGTACCTTTCATGATGCAAACCTTCACCCGTATCCAAGAAGAACCTGAATTACCTATATTAGTAGGAGGTCTTGTAACCATGATTGCTGATGCCTTAGGACTTAGGTACCAATTGCACATGTGCAACCGTTTAGGTACCATCCGTCCTATGAATCTTAACTTCTGCTTTAATCGCCATATCATAAGGAATTTAGGACATCCACCTTTCGAGTACCTAATCCGGAATGAGGTAGTAACCCTGTTCACACTGCCAAACCATGCTAGAGTAAGTGTTCACAATAAGGATAACTGGCTTTATGAGTTAACGCCACCTGATTATCCATCCACTCCTGAAACACCTCAGTCTTACAAGATAAAAGATGATATAATGACCGATGTCGAAACTGACCCTGAGACACCTCCTGGTTACCATGACATTGACCACACTGACGAAGTTATTGAAACCCCTGAAGTGAATCAAGGAGATTATGCTAACAACTTACAGAATATCATGAACACTCTTGAAGCTTACCAAACTGATATAAATTCATTTAAGGATGAAATTAAGAGCATGCGATTGGACATTATAGGTTTGACTGACATAACCTGTGAACGATTCTATCACTTGAACTCCGCAATCGAAGATTTGAAGAAACGCTTTTGAAAATGCTATAAGTGATTTAGTTTATTTTTCTCATTGTTTTCGTTTCTAGTTAGATTTACTTTTCGCAAACAATTTCGTACCGTATTTTCATTTATGTAATTTCATTTTCAATTACCATATGCAATGCACTTCTAGTTCCCAAAAATTTTCCATTTTAATCAATTTATATATTTTCATTCTATGTACTGTTATGCTTGAATTTATTCATGTTCTATAAAAATCTCTCGTGCCATGCGAGTTTGCAAAGTACTATGTTGAAATAAATTATTATATGGTGTTTAAATGTAATATTGAGTGAGGAGTGAAAAAAATAAATTATTATAAAGTATATGAAGCGTAAGAGATAGTGTTTTCTGGAAATTATTTAACGAAACAAGCTCTCACGGTCGTCACGCCCCCCTAACGATCGTGACGTGCTAATTTAGCGTGTCACGACCGTCATCTCCTTGTCACGACCGTGACAACCCTAAATATAGGATTCGTGAGAAACAGAACTGTTTCTTTTCGAAACCTCTTCTTCTTCTTCCTCCATAACTTCCAAAAACCACCCATTTTCTCACCAACTTCCGTAACCTCCCATTACCAAATTAAAACTCATTAACCTCCCCATTATCACCACACCTATCACATTCTCACCTTCCAATATTTATCCGAACCATTATTTCTCTCATTTTATCACTTTTTCACAAAAATCTAAAATCCTCATCTCTCACTCTAGCTCTTGCATGCAATGGATGCCATTCAATTTAGAGAAGGTGATGCTGGAGAAACCCAGAGAGAAAGATTTATCTGATTCCAGAACCGCGGTGTGCAACCTACGCGTTATATCGACACTGAATGTTTGAGAGAGCTCGGAATGCTCAACAGTGTCAAGAACCTGCTTAAGAAGGTTAATCTGTGGGTTTTATGCAGTCAGCCTCAGCCCACATTCGAGTTGCTGACACTGGAGTTCCTAAGCTCGTTCTGTTACATCACCGGTACCGGTTCTCAGAGTCAGCTTACCGGCGTTGCTAAATTCAGATTGTTTGGCCGGGAGTTCGAACTTTCGCAAACAAGGATAGCCGAGTTGCTAGGCTTCGCTCACGGGAATGAAGCTCACCTCCGCGTGCCGGATAATTTTAGTGAAACCGCTTTCACTTTATGGCACGACATAACCAATACCCGTGCCTCAGCCTTTCAAAGCCTAATGCTACACACATCCACAACCCGGCAATCCGATATTTTCACTGAGTTATTTGCAACACCATATTTGCTCGAGAGAGTAACCATAAGCTCAACTCCAAAGAGCTTCTGTTCTTGCACTGCGCTCTAAATGACGAGCCGATCAACGCTGCCCCGTTCATGCTTTCTCACATCCAGGCCATTGCGCAAAGAGGCTCCACCCCATTTTTCATTGGCGGCATTGTCACCACCCTCACCTTTCAGTTAGGGCTTAGTGACTTGCTCGACAATTTGCCTGGCATAGCCGCAGAATTCCTCACCAAGAGCTATTGCAGGTCCGCTCACCTGATTGCGTAGAGAGAGGATGGCAGGTATAACCCTGTTGTCCATGGCACTATTTATCACCATATCATTCTGCCATCCCGTGACCGCATCGACCCATCCAGCCGAGCCAACTGGCTCTTTGTTTTACCAGATGCTGCCGGCCACGCCCCTATTCATGATGATCAGGCAGATCCTCCAGCGGATGAGATGCAGGACGCTATGGATGCAGCTGAGCCTGTCCAGGACATTCCAGAGCCATCTACCCGACAGCCTCCTGCAATGGAATTCACTCTTGAGGATGTCCTCCGTGCGATTCATCAGCAGAACCAGATGAACGCCGCACTGGAGTGAAGGCAGAAGGAGCAGTATGATGCTTTACTCCGCACTATTGCAAGCAACCAGACAGCTACTGATGAGAAGCTCGGAGAAATTTTCAGTGAGCTAGAGGCCTTACGCATTGACATCACTGCTGCCACCGGTACCGGTTCTAATCCTGAAGCGACTCCTTCCAGACGCTCCCGCACCAGAAGCCGAGCCCGCGGTCCTCAGCAGCCTTAGTTTTAGTTTTGCTTATATGTGTTTTTCATTTTTCATAGTTTGTACTGTACTTTTACCGCTATTATATCACAACATTGAGGACAATGTCTGATATAGTGTGGGAGAGGTACCTTTCATTTCCGCATTTTTCCTTTTCGCATTTTCCCATTCTGTTGTATTTCTTTTCACAAGTTAATGAAACGAGCAATTTTTGTGCTATTTTCTTTAGTTTCGAACTTTCCCCGTTTATTTAGCCATACCAGAAAAAAATCTTTAATTACTCGCATTACCCGACTTACCTACGGAATCGTAATTAGGAAGCTGAGAACGATTCAACAAGACCAATACAATCTTGACACCTTTGACTTCCCACTTAAGCGATTCCATTCCGATTATCATTACGAGTACACCTTAAGTTTCAGTTCAAAAGTAACCCCTAGTAGTTTATACTAGCAGTCAGCACCGTCTGAACACAAACCACGTGGGGAGCCGATGAATATAAGCGTTTGATGCCTAATCTATAATGATCCTTCATATCTCGATGCAAAATGAAAAGAAATTGCACCAAAGTACACGGTCGCATATAAGAAACGAGAAATATGAGAAGGAGTCCATTGCGGGTTGGTTCAGAGGTACTGGTTCTGAACTTGGTAGGGCGTGCTACGGCTCGATCCCCCACAACCTCCAAATCGGATAATATATGTAGGGTTACCGCACTCGTGTACCAGACCCCGTACTTAAAAAGGATCAAAGTCGCTAACCGGCTACTCCACTACGTGCGTGCTAAGGCAAATGGCTTAATGTGATTGCGCTAGAATGAAACCAGGCGAAATAAGATCGAAAAACTCTAGGTGAAATCGTAAAGAAATTACCGATTGTTTCGTTTAACGGGAAGTCGACGACATAGCTTGTTGCTTGTGTCATTAATGTATCGTTAGTGTTCTATCAAAGTACCGGTTTATCCGACAAAACGATCCCTCGTACGGTTTGTTATGTGTTTGCGTCAATAAAAACTTGTCCGTCGATTTTCAACCGACTATTTGCTTGAGGACAAGCAAAGGTTTAAGTTTGGGGAAGTTTGATAACGAGAAAATGTATCGATTATATTGCTAAGTTTCATTAACGTTTTATCGCATAATCATCGTTTTAACACCCGATTCCTCGAGTTTTCTTACCATTTTGCAGGTACATCATATATGGAGCTAAATCATGAATTAAGAGCAAAAGGAACAAAAACAACCATAAAAAGATGAAGAAAAGAAGAAACCTGCAAAACCTGCATAATTTGTTGCACTCACGGTCGTCACCAAGGTGTCACGACCGTGACACCCCAAAAGAAGCAATCACGACCGCGATGACCTTGTCACGACCGTGACACTTAAAATGCAAGGGACACGAGCGTGAAGACCTTGTCACGACCGTGACAAGTGTAAAAGTAGGTTATTTGACTGAGACCACGTCAAAACATTACGTGAAGAAGGTTTGCCTATTTTTTAGCCACGTTCCTATATTTTCTCAGCTGCTTCAACAAGGCCCAATGCAACAAGTCCAAATTTCAAGCCCATTAATTGTTCTATAAATAGCTTAAGTTTTATGAAGAAACTACAGAGCATTTTTTCTATCAATTTCCTGCGGAAGCTCTGCCGATTTATTTTACAACCTTGCTTTTATTTCAGCATTATTTTCAGTATTTCATTCTTATTGTATCCAAACCCAACCTATAACAATTTCCAACATCAAGAAATTGTTATAAAAATTACTTGTTTCTAAACCTTCAGATTTTTGCTTTATTTTCAATTTCCGCCAATTACTCCGAGCTTTTCGGTCTGTGGAAGAAGGAGTCTGCCATTTTATTGTTAACCAGGTTTTTATTATTTGCAATTTAATATTTATGCTATTTATTTATTTTTCTGCCATGAGTATTCTGTTTATTGTTTCTCTGCCTCTATCTGGTTCAACAAAAATGAGTAGCTAATTACCTTAGGGCGGTATGTAGTTAAAACAAACTTAATCGGTAAAATTAACCATAGGCTAAAAATAATTAATAACTTAACATTTTGGCTGATACTTTTTAATTAAAATCGACCTTTTCGTTACGAGAGTAAGGAAAAAGTATTAGGTTAGGTCAAGACCACGAGAGTGTGAGATTTTAACCAGATAGCTAAAGTTAGGCATTTAAATTAAACACAGCGAGAGCGCTTTAAAATAAATTAGAATTACTAAGTTTCCAAAAATTATCTCTAAACACTTATGGGCTAGCGAGAGCAGGCATAGGGCTTTAGGGGTAAGATCTGAGATAAGACCACGAGAGTGTGAGTTGAGGGTATTTAAACTGGTAACCTCTACAGAATAGTTTAAGTGAACACCTTTATAAGCCTAGGTTAGATTGACCCACCTAAGTTAGTATAATTACATACCGACCGCCTTAGTATTATTTTATTAAAACTTAAATTTAATTCCCGCCTTTAATATTTTAAAAGCAACAAAAAATTGTGACAACCCTTCGCCTTAGCTAAACTAGAAGTTCATCTAGCACTAAGTAACCATAGAGTCCCTGTGGATCGATAATCTTAAATATTACTTCGATAGGCTGTGCACTTGTAGTTAAGATACCACTAGACACATAATTAGACACGTCTTTAGCCCATCAACATTTCGTACAAAAGACATGCTCCAATCAATTTCTTAAATAGAAAATCACGTTAGCCATCTCATTGCAAAAATATAACAATCTATCATTCCAAAAAAACATCACTATACACAACAGAGTTGTAAAATTGGTTACTTCTAAAATCATAGAAACAAAACCACTCACATGTGAAAATGTTTAAGGCAAGCACCAGCCAACTGCCTTTTTTTGCATGGATCTGCGTATGCTCTTTGAGGATACGGCCTAAAAACATGATCATGGATGAACCTGAAGGACTGAGCTGGCATGAACTAGGCAAGAGAGGACACAAAGCCAATAAAAATGTGCTCCCTGACTCCTAAAATATTTGGTTTCCTGATGCCATAGTAATGCATGTACTCTTCCAGGAGATTCTTCATTGTAAGTGCCTCCTCAAAGTAGTTATCATGATTCATGTCAATAGTCTGTTCGGCATCTCCGCGAGTAAAGATGATTGCGTAGCTTTGATTTTCGAGTTTTCCTTTTCCTGAAACAAAACAGTCAAAATAGAATGCTCTTCACTACTGGATCTAATAATATCAAAAAGCAGTGCTCAACCTTGTCATATGCTTCAATAATAACACATCGTTTGTACTCATTGTTGCATACCTTCTTATAAAGCCTCTTGTAAGTATCATTAACTAATTCTTTGGCCTGATTGAGTGCTAGCAGTAAGTTGTTACAAAGAAGAAACATGGTCAGTGGATAACCCGAATATTCAAGAGTTTTGTGGTAGCTCCAGCAGCTCAACCTCTTTGTCAGAGAAAATATCCTCATCCCAAAAAGTCAAAATTATTTTGTTCCATATCAAAGAAAACTTGTTGGCCTCAACCTGGTTAGACTCGAGCTTCCTATACGGCCGACCAAGCCCATAACTGAGCTTCAACCTGTGGATGGCATCTTTAAACTTGATTTTCAACATTCCTCTTGCATTCAACAACTGCTCCTTAGGCACTAGATTAAACTGAATTGCATTGGAAAAAAACTGGAAAACTACAACAGAGCAAGGTTACCCAAACACAAGCTCGTTCTTAATTAAGTAAAATTGGATTATAAATTTCTAATACAAATGTATCCTTGGAAAACTAAAAAGGTATACTACTTAAACTCTTTTACAATTCTAAACGTGATAGCACAAAAATGAAAGAGTTAAGTTACACTAATTCAAAGACGAAATTGTATAATTGCAATTGAAAGACTACACAATTCAATAGAAAATTAAACTCATCAACTTTCACCTTTATCCAATATTTATCCATCTTTCCAACTCAACCAATTAATTTTACAATGCTCAATTAAACTCAACAAAATTAAATTGACAAGTATGGCTACTAATTTCATCTCAATTACGATATCTACCTTCAATATTCATACTTTTGTGCCTTCAATTTTTACAATAGTGTTTCAACTTAAACCAACAACAATATTATGCAAATGACACCGGATCTCTGAATCTCGATCTCAACCATCTAATGTCAAATACAATGTATACAAACAAATTAAAAAAAACATTAGAGATTTGAATATTACCGTCATTTCGGCGCTCCATTTGGAAGTCACAATTCTTAGTGCCGAGGTGGACATCAGCAGCTAACATCACCTGAATGTCGGCTTTCTTCTGAGACAGTTCACGGGATGGGTCGGTAGCCATGGTGGATGATATTTACTAGCGGTGGTTGTGGCCATCTCTCTCTCCTATGAAGAAGTTGCTAGGTTTTTGTTCCTAAAATAACCGAAAAATACATTTCTGATAAGTGATTAATTTTTCTATATTAATCAAATTAACAACTGCATAAAAATTGGAGTGTGAATCATTAAACCTAACCACAACATAGACAAAATAGAGGATGAATTGGAAGGGAAATAAAGAGAAATTGATTTAGGGTTTTTGAACTGAAACCTATCACAAATGAGAAAGAGAGAGAAAATGATTTAGAGTTGAAAAATATTAATCTAACAAGATTTGTTTGGGACTGGTGGTGTGGGATAGATACTAATGTGGTGGTGGTTGTTTTAAGATTTCCAGTTATGAAAAGAAGAAGCTAGAAATACATGATTTTGAAAAGAAGAATCTGATCTAGTCTATTTCACTTTCGTGCGGACTTTTTACCAAGGAATACACGTGGTTTTTGAAATTATTTGGGGACGACGGTTGTTGAACCGTCGCGAACTTCTTTTTATGGCGGTTAGGTCTACAACTGTCGTAAAATGTTAAACAATTTTAAGAAAATTTACGACGTTTTTCTAAAACCGTCGTGACAACCGTCGTAACTTACGAATGATGACGGATTTTAGGGAACCGTCGCAATCTATGTGTCGTAAAACACCTTTTTTCTTGTAGTGAATCTATCTCACACAGAGGATCACCAAAACCGAAACAGAACAACCAAATAACAAACAAGTCAAACTAAAGCAGTAAATAAATCAAAGTAGGCTGAATCTGCTTAGAGATTAATCCCCAGCAGAGTCGCCACTTTTCTGTAGCGGTAAAATCGTGAGTGTAAGCTATTGATTAACTTAACTCGATGTACACAGAGTCGCCACCGCGCTTTTCTTTATTTCCGAAAGGAAAAAGGTAAAAGAACCAATAAAAACCTAGGAGTCTAAAAGCAAAAGCTAAAAGAAACAAACAAAGAATGGGTAAGGGGATTGGTTATGAACCGGGAAGGTTTTACGCACCCGACTCGTCCGTGGTACTCCACGGGAGCCCTTTGAAATATTTATTGCTTTTTGGTCTGAAATTGGTTTGCTTAAAAATGATTGAAGAGATGAGGAGAAGAATATTTTTTAATGATTTTGTGTTTGATGAGGTTTTTAATGCCTCATGCCTATGTACCCACAAAGTGCAATGCGAGATCAAAACCTCGTAGTTCGTGGTACAAAATTTGAAAAGAACAATGGGTTGCATTATTTTTTAAAATGTAAAGATAAGTCGTCATCCTTTAGCGAATAATTCCGCTAGAAAGGATGAATCATATCTAAACATGTGAAAAAGAAAAGGTGCACAAAGCACAAAAACAATTGAGTGAGTTTTGAGTTTTTTAAAGTATGTAAGAAAATGGTTTTGATATATTTACATGAATTGTCATTGATTAAGAAAATAAAGTGAAAAGGTTAAAAATCGCTTGACCTAAATCAAGGTTTGTTTATGAAAGTGTTTGAAGTTTGAAAACAAGAAGGTTTTTGAAATAGGGAGAAGTTTTGAAAATTAAAGAATGGGGAGGAGATGAAGGGACTAATCCTAATACATGAATTAAAAGCTAAGAAAAGAGTTTACCAAACCATAATATGCACAATTCTTCAAAATTCAGAATTCCCTCTTCAAAGGCTAATGAAATAATCTTGAGGCCGAGGTTTCTAATCCATTCCAACTTGAGCAAGGGGGAAGATCTTAAAGTCTAAGTCCATTCTCCAAAAAGCTCGGGATAGTAACCATTAGTCACAAATTAGAAGTCACAAGTCTTTTAAGTGTTTAATCCTTTATTAGTGTTTTGATATCCAAATGGACAAAATAAAAACCACAAATAACAATATAATTATAAACAAATGATATATGGTATAATATGATAAAGCATAATAAAGAGATAAAGGAGCAAGAAATTGAATTAAAAGGATAAGGTGCGAGAGATTAAATTTAAACGGATTATATTCACAATATTATAATATTTACAATATAAAGTGGTATGATGAACTTAATCAAGCACAACCACGAAAAGAAAAATAAAATCGAGGCAACCGGATCCAAGTGGATCTTAATCCGAATCGGGACAACTTTAGGTCTATGTTAAGCAATCGCCGAGTAATTTACGAAGTAATTACCCTACAAATGAGGCCGGCCACCACTAATTAAAGTGGAAAATATTCGTGTTAATACATGTTAGAGAAACGATATAATGGATCGTTCTCCGAAAACATGCCACACTAAAAGAAAAAGGAAGGTCTAATCTTAATCGAGATTTTCGTTGGATTTACCGAAAAGCAACCTATCACGATCTCAAAGTATGGAGAATGATCCAAATGATCATTCATCCATAGATTTGAAATAATGAAGATTAAACCGATCGGAAATCAACAATCTACGAATCGGAGATTGTCATCGACCAAAAATAAAAGAAGATGAAGAAAAATGGATCTACAAAAAAAATAGATCCAAAAAAGAAATAGAAATAATTTTAAAATCTTTTCTTAAAAACCATTTTTCTAAATTGTTTTTAAAGCATCTTTTTCTAAAATTTATTTCTAAAAAAAGATAATCCCTAGAAAAAACTTATATCAAAACAAATTATAATACTAAACTTAAAAGAAAATGAAGAAAACTAAAATTTAAAAGAAAAAGAAAACAAAGAAAGGGGAGGGGGAAAGAGGCTCGGGTTGGTGTGGATAGCGGCAGGTCCATGAAAGAGGATCAGGCCCAAACCATTTCACATTTTCTTAGAACAATTAAATGAAATAAAAAAAATTATGACCAAGAAAATAGAAATGGAAAGAAACAAGAACACAGAGGTCAACACATCCTTCTTCTTCTTCGCGGCGCAAAATCAAAAACAGGGGAAAGAAATTCCCAATCCTCACCTTCAAAATCGAAACAAAACACCGAAGCAAATCTTCTTCTTCTTCTCAACGCAAGATCTATTCCTTTCTCCGAATTCGGTTTTCCCTCTTCTTCTCACCACAATGCGATTCCTTTTCTCTCTTCTTCTTCAATTCGCGGATTTCGGTTAGTTTTTTAGGTAGAAAATCAATCGAAGATTGTGGGTGATGGAAGGAGAAAAGGGGTTGGGGATTAAAATTGAAATTGATTTGAGCAGGGGTTTGAGAGGGCTATTCAAGCTTAGGATTGAGAGTCAGAAGAGGGTGCTTTTATAGGAGAATGAATGAACTTGGGAGATGCCGTTTTGGGTTGCTTTTGATTGCGTTTTGGGAAGTCACGAAACTCTCGTGTATGCTTGCGTTTTGCTCTGAGTTTTTTTTGCGTTTTGTGCTTTGTCAATTTTTGATTGCTGCGTTTGATTTGTTTGATTTATCAGGTGTCAAGCGTGATGCGCATGCGTGGGAAGCTCGTGAAGTTCTCGTGTGTATGCTCAGCCGCTTGGGGATATTGGCTTAAGGCTGTTGTTTTTGTTTGGCTGATTGCGTTAGGCTTGATACGGAAGGCGTAATAAATTTTGAAGTTTGAGCTGGGCCTGTTGCTTGTTTCGTTTTGTTGAATTTGTTTTGTTGCTTGGAATTAGCTTGCTGTTTTCATTGTAGATGTTTGCAACTGGTTTTGCTGGCTTGTTGCTATGTTGTTGGCTTGGGCGTGCGGGAATGTGAGGTAAAGGCTTGAAAATGTTTGGCTGCGGCTTGTATTGTTTGCAGCTGAGAGTGAGGTGGGGTCAGCTGAATTGAAGCTGTTGCTTGTATTTGGCATTGACTGGCGTAAAGTATTTGGCCAGCTGGGTGTTTACGGATGCAGGGCCTGGCTGAGGCTGATGTGAAAGTGTGGGAAGCTGCGTGCGGTACGACTGAAGGAAAAGTTTGGATGACTGAGGTGTGGGGCCAACTTGTGGGTCAACTTGGGCAAAAAGGCTGACAAAAGGCTTGTGTGGCTGGCATTTGTTTTACTGCCTGAGAATATTGGCTTGTAACTTCAGCTTGTGAGATTTGGATGCAGGAAATATTTGAAGATGTGGGCCAAAGGCTTGGCAAAATAAATGTGATGTATTGAAATATTTTGGACTTTGTGACACAAAAAAATGAATATGATATTTTATTAATAAATTTAAAAAAATGGACTAAAAGGAAATTGGTGAATTTTTCTATTTTTTTTGAAGTTATATAAAAATGGAAAATATAATAAAATGATTTTAGGGATTTTTGGTAAAGGTAAAAATAATAAAAAAAAGGATATCTGGATTAAATTGGACAAAAATGAATAAAAATAAATGAAAAGATGAATAGAAAAAAAAATGGCAATTGGAATGAAAAAAAAACAAATAGTCGGAAATCTAAAAATGATTAATGGACTAAATTTGGAAGAAATGAATTTGGAATAATGTGAATGATGATTGAAAAGGAATATGGATGAACAAATGGATACAAAAAATGGTTTAATCGGAAAGAAAATGGATAATGGATGAAGTTTTGACTTTAAGCCCACAACCAGATCTGGATTATTTTTGCACAAGCCATTGATGAAAACTGAACACAGCCAACACAGATCCACTGAGATTTTTCACAACTTACGCCAATTGTCATCTGAAAACTGTCTGATTATTTCCCTGATAAACTGAATCCATACTGAGGAAAATAAATCCTCAGATGAATCACTGATGAATCGAGTCGGACTTCACACACAACATTTCTTGATAATCTGATGATTTTGGTACTCAACACCTCTTGAACTTTGGAAACGCATTATCTAAACCACTGACACACACAACTTGCAGTCGAAACAATTTATCTGATAGTTTGACCAAAATTAGGTCAAACATCCACTTGAAATCGAATTGTAACTGAAAAAACGTATCTGAATTGAAATCATTGCCATATCTTTGAAATCCTGCAACACAGAGAAGAAGAAGAACAAACTGCCACATATTTTTTTGTATTTTGGTTAGAAGTCAGTAAATATAAACAAATAATGAAGTAAAAACAATGGTGATCCCCTGCGAAGCATAGACCCTCATCTGAGAAGAAACTCGAAAGACAGTGCGATCTTGTTTGTATGCAAAATGCAGATGATATGCGAAGAAATCTTAGGGCAAAAATTAGGGTGTTACACCCGACAGCAAACTCAGCAGAGCTGTCGGGATCGAACCTCCCCGCACCCTGAATGAACTTCTGCATAAGGCCCAGGCCTACATATAATATGAAGAAAAGCAGGTCACCCACAGTGTCCGGAACAGCCGCGACACCAGTGAAACCGACCATGCTAAGCGCGAGGAGCCCAACGCTCCCCGACGTCAAGGAGACAGGACGGACAATGGGGCCTACTACTTAGAGAGCCTGCAAGGCGAAGAACTCTCTCGACCATGGAACGCAGAGAAAATTAGACAATATTACAACTAAAAAAGTACCTACGGAGCCGTGGAAGGTACGCCCACGACCTCGTCGCCAAAACAAAGGGGGATAATGCCTACACCTGGGCGAACACAGCCCCTGACGTCGGCCACCTCGACCGAGCCCCGACGTCATAGTACCACGCGAGCAGGACACCCAGCTCGCGATGGGAGGTCCAAGCCCCGGGATCAGGGCACCCGATCGCAACCCCGATTCCGAGTCAAGGAGGACAACAACCCGCCACCTCGCCGGTTCCCTAAACCGAAGAGCCTAAACGAGTCGAGCATAAAGAGTTCACAACAAGAATCAAACGTAATAAAACAAACAAGCAACCCACCTTCAATTCTCATGACACATCAGCATGGGGAATCGGGAACGACGCGCGGGCGTCCATTCGTCCCTCGATATGACCCTCTGTCTCCCCGGCCAAAGACTGGCCATCTCATACGTCCACGAGCACCCGACGCTCGACATATCCTATGTGGACCCATCATGGTCGACCTCCAACCCCTCCTCGACATCAAAACGCGCCCGACTCTCTCTTTCTAACTCATCGCTCCAACCTGGAGACTCGACTTGGGGGGCTCCTGTTCTGGACTGGGCCCAGGGCCACCTTAGGCCTTTGCCCAGTTACGTCGGGCAGGTGCCCATCTGCACGAGCAACATTTTTGTCTTGGAGAGCATCAAAACAAGGTGTCGAGCACAGTGATGCCGCACGGGCAGTAAACAGGTCCTCCATCTTGCCTGCCACGTCACCCCAACTGCCCACGAATATCTCCTGAGATATAAGGCCTGTTGGACCAGGGCAATGACCTAATAACTGGCCATACACGCTCCTACGCGTTCCGGACTGGGCCGCAAAAATGTATAGGGCCACGGCCCAATACATGTCAAGCAAGGGCCCATATGCTCGAGCAGGAGAACCTCTTGGACAAATCACCTGCTTATGCGACGGGCATACACTAAGGAAGGGCAAAAAGTATGTCTGCCAGCTCATCCGCCACGTTACCCAACTGCCCGCAAGAATGTATAAGGCCACAACCCAGTACATGTCGAGCAAGGTCCCATATGCTCGAGCAGGAGAACCTCTTGGACAAATCACCTGCTTATGCGACGGGCATACACTAAGGACGGGCAGAGAGTATGTCTTCCAGCTCATCCGCCACGTCACCCAACTGCCCTTTATTATTTCCTGAAAGATAGGGGCAGTTGGACCAAGAGGCAGACCTTTTGTCCAGGTCTTCACGCTTCTTACGCGTTCCTTGGCAGTTCCTCCATGGGCCTAGCCAGATTAAGCCCATTGAGGGGCCTTGGCCCAGCGCTGAGGGCACATTATAAATTCCCTTTCTTAGCAAAGGGTCAGGTATTCTCACTCATGCTAAACTCTCATTTGCTATTACCATACTGTACCTCTTTAACTTTGGCATCGGAGTGCCTTGCAGGTACACCCCCCCTCCATTCCATCCATCCATCAACTTTGTTACGTTCGACCGACCAAGGGAAGGCCCTCCTGATCAGGTAAGATCATTTCCCATCTCTTATCTGTGGTATTATCTTAAATCAGTACCCTGCCATTCTGACTGATTCTGACCCTGTTTGCAAACGAGAAAGTGCCATTTCCTTTCATTACAAGTTGTTTCAGGGAACTCATATTCCTTACATTGTTGTGACATCTACTGGGACATCCACTAACAACAAACCTATCAACAAGGCTACTATTATTGCTGAGCTCAAAGAGGCCTATAAAGAGCTGGATGCAAGAAAGATGATGTTTGAGAAAATTATTAGTATTCTTTAAAAGGATGCGATTGGTGACGAGTAAGAAGAGGATGAAGCTGAGAAACCCAGTGATGGTGCTGAAGCAGGTTCTGAGCAAAGTGATGAAATACCTGGTGGCTCAGATGTTGGTCATGATAGTGAGGAAGAGGAAGCTAGTGTTGAAGATGGCTCTGGTCAATCTAGTTCTGATAAAGATGCTATTGTTTAGATTTCTGTGTTTTTTTTGCCCTTGAATTCTTGGTGTGACTTCTGTTTTTTGGATTTCTGTTGGTTCCTTTTGATGGATTTCTAGTATTACTGCTCTTTTAACTCTTTATGAGATTGTGCACTGGCACTTCTTTTGGTTCTATTCTAGTTTAATGGTTTGGCTCCATTTATGGCTAAATAGAGGGAGATAAATATGGTTTATATAATTTTTTTTAGTTGTTGTGCTTTGGCTACTTTACTGCACGTCTGCAGGTTAAAGTTCTACAGGCTGCGTTGAGGGGGAGATAATTAATCTATATGTTCTAGTGTGATTCTTGTGTTGTTTTTCTACTGGCTGATCTATGTTAGATGCTTGAATTGTTTTAGCCAAAACTTTGCTAAAGGGGGAGTTTGTAAATGTTGTAGATTGGCAACAATTTTTGGTAAAACAAGTTATGTGTTTCTAAAGTCAAGATTGATGTCATGACAAGCTGTTTAAGAAATCCGCAAGTGTGATGTTTTAGTGTGTTGCTGTTTTATCAGGATGTCAAGACTGATGTCATGACATCGCTGTCTAGTTTTTCAGTCCTGTTTTGTTCATTTATTTATGCGCGCGTTTTCAGTGATTCAGTTGTGTGTTTTAGTTGATATTTATAAGGTGCTCTATTTGGAAGGTTTTTATTCAGCATGGTGTATTTTTTTAGGAATGTTTTATATGGTTTCTATTTTTGTTCCTTTAATTATGGGAATTATTTTTATAGGTTAAAACTTATTCTATGTTGCAGAAGGCCCATGCCTACATTCTTGTTTCTATTTAAAGGCTGTGAACCCTTATTTGAAGACACAAAGAAAAAGCGTTGAAGTGTGTTTCCTGTGCTAGGATTTTTAAGTGTTCTTAGTTTTCTTGTGATCCAAACAATTATCATGTTGATAACTGTATTGGACTAGGTTTTGTTGAGTTGTAAGTTGTCCACTCAAAGCTTTTAAGCAAGAATGATTTGTTCTTGACTGAAGCTTTTAAGCAAGGTCAATGTTTGTCTTTGAAGTGTGTCTTCTAATGCTTGTTTTTTAGGTTGTTATCACTGCTGTGATTGAGGGAGAGTGTGAAGTGTCTCATATATGAGTGTTGCTTATATAAGAAGTTGCATTGGGTATGGATTAAGTGAAGGGTGTAAACAATTGGGTTTAACTGTCAATTAATACTACTTATAGTGGATTTCCTCATGGCTTGGTAGCCTTAAGATGTAGGTGCGTTGCACCGAACTGGGTTAACAATTGCTTGTGTCTTTTACAATTATTTTGTGATTATTTAACTTGTTCATATTTAAATTTGTCAGATATTAGTATCGTAACATCTCATTCGACATCTCATATCTGGTTCTAGAATTTCAAGAGTCTTTACAGAAGCATGATTAGTAGTTCGCTTTATCTTATAACTAGTAGACCCGATATAACATTTGTTATTAGAGTATGTGCCAAATACTAGGCTGAACTAAAGGTGAGTCACATTAATCAAGTCAAGACAATCTTGAAATATGTGAATGGTACCATTGACTATGGTTTATTATACTCTCATAACTCAAATTTCACCCTGATGGGATATTGTGATGCTGATTGGGCTGGAAGTGCTAATGATAGAAATAGTACCTCTGGAGGATGTTTCTTTTTAGGAAACAACTTGATCTCCTGGTTTAGCAAGAAGCAATATTGTGTTTCTCTATCTACTGCTGAAGCTCAATACATAGCAGCAGGAAGCATCCGTTCTCAACTTATGTGGATGAAACATATGTTGTTTGAATACAATGTCACACAAGATGTCATGACACTGTATTGTGGCAACTTGAGTGGCATTAGTATCTCAAAAAATCCTATTCAACATAGTATAACAAAACACATAGACATCATTAAGAGTCAGCTAGCAGATATTTTTTACCAAGGCTTTGGATGTAAAGCAATTTGAGATTCCGAGAAGCAAATTGAGAATTTGCTTATCCGAAGACTTATAGCAATTAATTGAATATAGGATCAAGTTGACAGAACAAATGCTTAGAATATGTCTGATACCTATATTGCAAAATAAAGCTATGAAGACTAAAGTGTTTTTGATGTGTAAAGTTGTATCAAAATCTGGAATGGTTGTGGTCAGAAGAATGAAGTTGGTACTTTTACAAAGTTTGAACCAAAAAGAATGTGTAATGACTATCATGAAGGGTAAAACTTAGAATACGTCTCTTAGAGAAAAGGAATTAAGTTCAACATTTTTGGAGATATATACAATTAGAGAAAACCAGTGAAGGAAGTGAGATGAACAAGGTGAGAATTCTCCTTCTTATCATTCCAAGTGTAAGCTACTGATCCTGACATGACAAAAGTCGACTCTCGGTGACTAACAACTGTAAGAAGACGAATAAGTTACTCTTTAAGTTGTTATTTATTTTTCACCGTGAATTTGGAAATATTTAGATTAGAAACCAATATTGATGTATATACTAAACTCATCACGGACTTTATGTTGAACAATGTAAAATTAATATAAAATAGTTTTTGTGTTTAATAGTGTGTTGTTGTCAGTGTTTTGTTTTATCGTAATTGTTATAATATACTTATTTTACTGATTAATTATTGATACATTGCTCTATTTAATAATTTTTTATCAATAATTTTGTTTGAATTCGTAACTCCTAAATAAGTGGTCTAGCCATAAATATTTATTAATAGTTTTTTGAAATTTATTTTACATTAGTTTAAAATGATTTAATTAGCTACACATCTTGTTCTCTAATAATATTTTATTTTCATGTAATTTATAACTCATATACTTGCAACATTAAAGAACCAAGTTTTTATTCAATAATTTTAAAATTTCATATTATAGAATTATTATGTTTACTAAATATTTTATCAAACAAAATTAACTTTGAAAATGGAAAAATACCCCTAGAGTCAATGTTATCTCATTATTACAAGATCCAAATTCAATTAAATCTCTACACTGTCAACTCGTCTCCCATTGGTTTCTTTTCGGACACACGGATTGCCAAGCAAGTGACACTGAACCGTAGATAAATTTAATCCAACGGTATTCCATTTTATCAATGCAAGATCATTTCAATGTCCCTCAAGGTATAAAACCATTACCAACGCTATTCCAAATCATCGTATCATTTCTATTTCTCAGATTTTCCTACAATATCAGAAAAATTTTCTGCCAGAATCTAGTGTTCAAATCTCGAAATGGACGCAAGCACGAAGACAAAGAAGGGAGCCGGAGGAAGGAAAGGAGGAGGACCAAGGAAGAAGTCGGTCACCAGATCCGTCAAAGCTGGACTTCAATTTCCCGTCGGAAGAATCGGTCGATTCTTGAAGAAAGGTAGATACGCTCAACGTGTTGGTACCGGTGCTCCTGTTTACTTGGCTGCAGTTCTAGAATATCTTGCTGCTGAGGTAAATTTCAATTCATGTATTTATCATTCTTAATTAATTTTAATCAAGAGTTTTGAATTTGAAAATTGAAACCCTAATTTTGAAATTTGTGTATGTTCAGGTTCTTGAGTTGGCTGGAAATGCAGCACGTGACAACAAGAAGAAAACAATCGGTCCAAGACATTTGTTGTTGGCAATTAGGAATGATGAAGAGCTTGGAAAATTGCTTGGTGGTGTTACCATTGCTCATGGTGGTGTTCTTCCTAACATCAACCCTGTGCTTTTGCCTAAGAGGACTGAAAATGCTGCTGCCACTACTCCCAAGTCTCCATCCAAGAAGGCTGCCAAATCTCCAAAGAAGGCTTAAATTTGGTTCTAGGGTTAGGGACATTTTAAAGTAGCTGAAATGTTTAATATTGTAGCAATGTTATTTGGATCTTCGCTATGTTATGTAAGAGTTCGACACATAAATGAAAACCGCTTGTTTTTATTATATCGTGTGTATTTTATATTCTGCTAAATTATGATATATCATTGTTTATTTATTCTGAAAAGATCTATTTTCGATTTAGTTTCGATATAATTCACTAGTTTTGGTTGAAAATGAAGTTTGTGCCTTATCGGATTAAATTGCTATAAATTTACTTATATAAATGGCTTTAAAGAGAAAATTGATACTCATTAAATTCAAGAGTTCTCAGTTATTTTTACGTCCCTACAAAATTAAAATACTTTTTAAAGTGAGTAAGTTACACGTGTGCTTTGAGGATCATCAAGGAAGACATTGTTGAATTTGTTAATGAACCCCATTCCAATGGAATCATCCTTCTTAAGTTCATCACTTCAACCTTTTTCACGTCAATTCTAAATCCCGATAACCTACAAGAACTTAAAGAGTACATGCCCATATGTCTAATTGTGTGTTTGTATAAAATCATAGCTAAGCTACTTGCTGTCAGATTCAGATTAATACTAATTGGCAAACTGATTTCTAAGTGTAGACAATTTTTAGTTTGGGGAGGCAAATTCTTGATGTCGAGGTGGTTGTCAATGAAATAGTTGACGACGCTAAGAGAAGAAACAATCAATTCTTAATCTTTGAAGTAGATTTCAAAAATACGTATGGAAAATATTATGTAATCTAAGAATCTTGTACTTTTTCCTTTTGATCAATATAAAAAAGAAAAGAAATAGTACACAACCTACAAAAATAAAGTTTCACATCAATAATAACAACTAGAACAATCGTAATGAAGAATAACAAGAACAATAACAACAATAATAACATAACTAAGAATAACGGTGAGAACGTTTTTTTCGTTCGCTATGGCTCTTTGGAGGATAAATGTTCTTTCGTTTGCTAGAGAAAAAATGTTCTTTCGTTAGGACTCGAGAAGTAAATGAGGTAGATATTTAGTTATAAAAAACTTATAAAGAGAATAACAATAACAATAGTAATGGAGAATAACAAGTACAACATTAATGGACAAAGCAACAAACAAGAACAATAACAAGAACAACAATAATAACATACAAGAGAATAATGGTGAGATAGTGTTTTCGTCTGGTAGAGCCCTTTGGAGAATAAGTGTTCTTTCATGTGCCATGGCCAGTTGTACCAGAAGCGCATCAAAAGAGCTTTTGACAAGAAAGTCCATCTCCGAGAATTCAAAGAAGGAGACCTTGTACTCAAGAAAATCTTGCCATTCCACAAAGACATGCGTGGAAAATGGAGTCATAACTATGAAGGCACATATGTTGTGAAGGTGGCATTCTCCGGGGGTTCCCTAATCCTCACAGCTATGGATGGTGAACAACTTAAACACCCGGTGAATTCTGATGCAGTCAAAAAATATTATGCCTAAATAAAGCCCGATAGGTCGAAAACCAGGAATGACAACCTAGGCAAAAATGAGTATCCCGGTGGATCATAACCTATGAAGGAGATCCAGACAAAAGTTAGGGATAAAAACAAAAAATAAGAGCTCGCTAAGTTGAAAACCTGAAAGGGCGGCTTAGGCAAAAAAGAATGTCCCGGTGGATTGAAAACCCGAAAGGGCGGTCCAGGCAAAAATTAGGGACAAAGGCATTTGACTGTATCAGATGGTGTTTATCATTACTGAGGATCATTACTTGAAGACCAATCCAGTCGCTTTTGTCAGAAGCGAGGTGTTGAGCGGTTTTAGATATTAGGGATTATAGTGGTCGTTGGATTCAATGTAGACCTTTCCCCATTGTCATTTTCAAATTGTAATTTTTCATGGAGCTTTTGCTATTGGCAAGCTACCATTCTTGAATGAAATACAACCTTTGTCTTTAAAACTCTGTCTTTCAGCTTCTTATTTTCTTTGTTATGCAAAATGGCTTTACTGAGTTGCAATTTAACTTTGAAAATGCAAAAAAAATTTTAGAAACAGTTTTGAAAACATGATGGAAAACATTCAAATTTCTTTAACTTTAGAAAAATTAAAAGATTTTCTGTCTTCTAAGAAGCCCTCTGGCTTGCAATACACCCCTGTGCAATTATTACAGAAATCCCCACAGAGAATTAAAAGCTGGTAGCACTCTTGGATGAATCCTTGAACCAGATATCGATTTCCAAGTTTGAAGACATCTCCCCAACATTTTCTTATTGCTCGTCTAAGTATTGGCGTTGAGATCCTACTCTTCCTGCTTTATCAAAACTCTCTGTCTCTCTATAGAGTCAGCATTTGCATATCATGATCATTCGCATCATGTTCCATCATACACATTCAACATAATCATTTTGTCTCTCCCCAGTTGTCGCCTGTCTTTTATTTCCTGACCACCGCGTCGATGCCTATTTTTTTATTTCCAGACCACCGCGTCAATGTCTGTTATTTTATTTCCCGACCACCGCGTCAATGTCTGTCTTTTATTTCCCGACCCCCGCGTCAATGTCTGTTATTTTATTTCCCAACCACCGCGTCAATGTCTGTTATTTTATTTCCAGACCACCGCGTCAATATTTGTTATTTTTTTCCCGACCACCGCGTCAATGTCTGTCTTTTATTTCCTGACCACCGCGTCAATGCCTGTTATTTTATTTCCAGACCACCGCGTCAATGTCTGTTATTTTATTTCCCGACCACCGCGTCAATGCCTGTTATTTTATTTCCAGACCACCGCGTCAATGTCTGTTATTTTATTTCCCGACCACCGTGTCGATATCTGTATTTTATTCCTGACCACCGTATCGATATCTGTATTTTATTTCCCGACCACCGTGTCGTTGCCTGTATTTTATTTCCCGACCACCGTGTTGTTGCCTGTATTTTATTTCCTGACCACCGTGTCGATATTTGTATTTTATTTCACGACCACCGTGTCGATATCTGTCTTTTATTTCACGACCACCGTGTCGATATCTGTCTTTTATTTCACGACCACCGTGTCGATATCTGTCTTTTATTTCACGACCACCGTGTCGATATCTGTCTTTTATTTCACGACCACCGTGTCGATATCTGTCTTTTATTTCACGACCACCACGTCAATGTCTGTTATTTTTTTTTCACGACCACCGTGTCGACGCCTGTCTTTTATTTCCTGACAACCGTGTCGACGTCTGTTATTTTATTTCCCGATCACCATGTCGATGTTTGTTTATTCCTGACCGCCGTGTCAATGTCTGCTATTTGGTTCTCCTGGCTGCCGAGTCGAGGTCTTTTCCATTTTTCTCAATCATCGAATCGTTGCATTGGGACCCCCAACAACCACCTTGAACTTGCTAACTCATCACTTCAGATAGTTTGTCTTTAATCTTACGTTTTGTTTTCTGTCTTCTGTCATTCTTAGTGCCAGCAGTTACACTCGAACCTGCTGATTTACCACTATGAATACATCTTGTTTCTGTTTTGTCATCCCCAACATTTTGTTATCCCTGGTGAGTCTTCACCCTCAGTTTGCGTTTCTGTGGGTCACCGTTGATTTATCATACCATTTTTAGCATATTCATCATTAAAAGAAATCAGCATGTTAGGTTTCATTGCATTCTACATGTCATATCCCCAGCATAAGGAGTCCCTCATAAGTTCATGGCATGTCATTGCATTTAGGGTGCAAAATTTTCGGTTTTCTATATTTAAATACCTTTCACTCCGATTTTATGAGGATTAAACATTCCTCATGCCATCGGATAAAGTTATTTAAATAGGGGCAACTGTCACACCCCAAATTTTACCCCTAGCTTTTCATTCGTATGTTCATATTCATCTTTGGTATACCGTGGTGCTTTTGTCACCTTAGTCTTTTGCAACATTTGTTTTTTATTATTATTATTGTTTGTCATACTTAATTCTAATTTATTTTTCTAATCCTAAAAAAAATCTATTCTCATTCTAATTCATTATGTTGTCCAATTCCAATTTATTTTTAATCTATTCCGCTTCTATTATTCAATTTTATTTCCTATTCTCTATTTTCAATTTACACTCGTTTTCAAGTATTATGTCTAAATTAAATTTAATTTTCTAAGTTCTAATTTTCAATCCATCTTCAAGTTTCTATTTCCATTCCTAGTTTTATTTCAAGTCTCATTTTCAATTTCTATCACTTCAAAAAACTTTCCAATTGGATGTCCAAATTTCACTTCAAAATTTTAACTCCAATTTAATGTCTAAATTCTACTTCAAATTTTTCAAATTCCAATTCTATTTCAAACTCAAATTTATTTTTCAAGTTTCTATCCCACGACTATTTCAAAAATTCTAAGTCCTTTTCGATTCTTTTTATTCCATTTTTCATTGTATTTATTTGTCCAAATTTAAATTTACATTCTTAAGTCTCAAGTTTCAATTTTATTCCTATTTCTAATTTCATTTTTTAGATTATTATTTTTTATTATTTTTTTGTCCAATTGTCAAATCCCCAATTCTCATGTGCAATTTCAAATTTCATTTAAAAGTCATTACCTCATGTCAATTTCCTTTGTTTCAATTCAAGTTCTAAATCATTAGTTCAAATCTCTTTCCCTCCAAATTTCAAAATCCTAGATTCATTTTAATTCCTCAAGTGTTCAATGTTATTGATATACCAAATGTCCAAATATTCATAATTTCATGATTCACTACACTTTCAAAATTTGATGTTCATACAAACCACAAATTTTCATTCCAAATCTCAAGCTTAATTTTTTCTACATTAAATGTTCATGGTTCTTGTCCTAAAAAAAAAGAGAGAAATACAAAATGCGTGTCTTGGAAATTTGAACTTTTGAAAACCGTCCTTCTAGATCATTTGTTTTCCACTCCAAGCCAAGCCATCACTTCCGTGCTCGCGATAATTTCAATGCACATGAAATAAAGAGAAGATTAGTATTCATCCAAGGATAAGCATTTTTTATCATAAAACAAGAATTCAACATGTTCCATTTATGCATTTTGTCAAGTTTTTTTCCATACCACACATCCAAGCATCATTACATACTCATACATACTCACACATACATATCTTTTTTCAATCAAACCAATTTCGTTCAAGCAAGCACCAACACTAATACACATTGTCACCAAGATGTCACAAGGAGGTCTTCAAAATAATGATTCACATGTTACAACAACAAGATTCAAGGTCAAAAGTCAAAATGGCAAAGGAATAGTTTGTCTATTAACGCACCAAAAATTTCAAACAAAAAACAAAGTCATAAGCCCAAAGCAGCAGGAATCAAGACAGACAATAGCAACAGGGATCACAAGTCTTTTTCACAGTAGTGCAGAAGGTAATACTTTAGCAGTTTTCAAAAAGGGGGGTCTAGGCAAAGAAACAGACCTGTTGCAAGAAAGCAAGAGCTGCAAGATGCTATCCCAGGCCACCCCTTAGGCCAGCTAATGTCCCTGCGGGTCAACAGCAGGCCTGCTGCTTGTTTTCAGACCCTCCTACCCTGTTGCAATTTCGAGCAAACACCAATTTGGAAACTTTAAGTCCACAGCCCAAAGCCTGTTACTCTTTTTTCACCAAAGTGGTAAAAAACTCTCTGCTCCAAAGAAACAAGACCTGCACTTGAAAAAGACAGCATATTAGTATCAAGAAAAGTTTCTGATTTCTTTAAGAAAGAGGGATTCAAACAAGATATGGGAGTTTAAAAAAAACAAAGCCAAACCCTAAGGCTATGGATATAAAAGGAGGCTCTATCAGTTGGGAGAAAAAGACTACCACCTGAAACATCAACACAAAACACAGATATATTTTCTCTTCTTGAAACCAAAAACAGAAGAGGGAGATTTTTCACAAAGAAAACGTACAGAGAAAAAGATCTTTACAAAGAAATTCGGAAAAAAGTAGAAAACCACAAAAAAATACCTTCAACAAATTGGAGCCTCACTTTCTTCCAGCCGTGAATCACTATCACCTTTTTCCAACCTGAGACATCTTCCGCGGCTCCGAACCATCATCCATCATAACACACCGCCGTCACCTTCAACCTATTCGAACCACCTCCCCCTGCCGTTTCTCCCCAAAACTCACCGCTTCAACTTTCGACACCAAACTCACCAAACGCGACCACCGTAAAGGACCCTTGAACCGCCGTCTGTGAGCGAATAAACGGAGAAATCACACCGTGACGTTTCCCTTGGGCTAGGTCTGAGATTCGTCATTGAGTTTGAGAACAAGAAAGAGAGAAGGGGACGCAGATTGCTTTTCTTCGGAAACAGGTTTGCTTTGATTTTCTTTTGATTTTCTTCGTTCCTGGAAAGTTGTTTAGAGGAGTGGCTGTGATAAGAGCAAACCCTAGCTTCTCATGCTATTAACCTTAACCAAACCGGGTTGACCCGACCCGATTCGCCCTCCATGACCCAACAGACCCTCATTTGGGCCGCCTTCCCCCTTTTTTCTGTTTTGAAACCGGTCCTTCTTTTTCTTATTCTTTTTGTTTGTTTCTATTTTGTTTTTTTTTGAAATGTAATTTAGTTTCATTTATTTATTTATATATACATAAAAGAAATAGAAATATAAGTAACTCTTTTAATTACCATATGTTCTTTTTATTTTATTATAGTTGGTTAAATACTTATATATATATATATATATATATATATATATATATATATATATATATATATATATATATATATATATATATATATATATATATATATATATATATATGTAAAAATATAAAATTTCAGTTTTGAATTCAGTTTTTATCTTTTTAATTAAGTTAGATATCTATCTTTTTCTATGTAAAACATATATAATAAAAACGCCTGTTTGTCCTTTTGTTCAAGATATAGTTTGTTTAAGTTTAATTTTAGGACCTATTGGTGGATGAGTTTGGTCTAAGGTTGATCTCTTAGTGCGAATTGTTGCTTAATCTTTTGGACATTTTTGTTTATTTTGGTTATGTTTATATTTATTTACCACGCATTGTGGCTTTAAGTTGGCAAGATGAGAATATGAACCTTTTCTTATGTACGTAACAAATATCTCAAAATAAATTTAATTTCTTGGTCCAACGCCAAGCAAAATATTTCTACGCCTACCTTTTTCACATACGTAAGTCGATTATCAAACGGTCGCCGTCTGCACGACTTTTTGCATATCTTAATTAATTTAACAAGGAATAGAACTCCGGAGTCTAGCACTCCGCACGTCCTAGAACGAACTACAACTGGGCTAGCCCCACGCGTAATGTTTTGTTCACTCCTTTGTTACTTAAAACACGTTAATTCTAAAACGTCTAAAAAACAATTATCCAATTTATTTAATTTAATACGGAAACAGAACTCCGGAGTCTAGCACTCCGCACGTTCTAAAATGGACTGCAACTGGGCTAGCCCCACGCAACGTGGTCCATTCGCCTCCCGTATTTCGAAATAAATAATCGCATAAAATAACGTACGAAGACAAAACTCCAGAGTCCAGCACTCCGCACGTTCTGGATTGGACCGCTACTGGGCTAGCCCCACACGATGTGTTCAATCACCGTTCGTATATCGAAATATTCAAATCTTTTTTAAAGAACAGAACTCCGGAGTCTAGCACTCCGCACGTTCTAAAATGGACTGAAACTGGGCTAGCCCCACGCAACGTGGTCCATTCGCTCTTTCATATCTTAAAAACAACTTAAAACTTACCAACCAATTTAAATCAATTTTCATAATTAATTATCGAAAGACGGAACTCCAGAGTCTAGCACTCCGCACGTTTTGGAATGAAACGCTCCTGGGCTAGCCCCACGCGACGTGGTTCATTCGCCCTTTCGTTTTTAAAACATCTTAACAAAAGTCAAACACTTTTTTTCTAAATGAACATTGTTTAAATCATTCTATATCTCGAACAAGCTAGCGCTTCAGCCTCCACCGCGAGTATAAGCCAACACTTAGCAGTAGAATGCATTTTAAACAATTGTTCAGTTAAAAAAACCACAAACCGTAGTAGCACGAACTACGAAGCTCTGACTTTCCCATTGCACAAGGGAATACGTAGGCACGGGGATTTCAATCCTTCGCGAGCACCCTATTAAAAAAATCAATCTTTTTCTCTCCGTCTTAATAATATTAATTTAAAAACTTTTCTTTTAGAACAAACATATTAATAATATTTAGAAGACAAAGACTTAGATCAAACATTTAATCGCATAATTAGCTAAGAGGTTCCCGTTGAGTACAACGGACGTGAGGGGTGCTAATACCTTCCCCTTGCGTAACCGACTCCCGAACTTAGAATTTGGTTTCGTAAACCATTTCTTATCCTTTATTAGGTTGTATCTATATCTCCCTTTTCTCTCCTAGAATAAATAGAATTAGGTGGCGGCTCTGTTGTTTGTTTTAGGATCGTATTTTTCGAGGTACGACAATAACCTTCAAAACCCACATCCAAAATACCGTTGCAATCAAGTGTGAGTCTCCCCCAGGACAACTGATTTGAGGAACGAGTGTTACCATCCTTTTTCTCTTCCGCTGACAAAATGTCGTTAAAATCTCCAAAACTGATGGACTTACTGCCGCCTTCACTAATCAACCTCTGAAACAAATCCCACGTCATCCTTTTGAGATGTTCCTTCGGGAACCCGTATATGCCGTTGAAATACCACCCATCATTATCAGTATCATCAGAGATAAGACAACTAATATGGATCATGGAAAAGAAGTGATAGAAATTACTAAATCATGCTTCCATAACAGTACTAGACCCTCACTCTGTCTCTTCCACTGCCAAAACAATCCATACTTAAGCAACCTTCAAAATTCAGCCTCATTTTTATTCTTTGAACCTCTTGAGATTTAAGATATGTTTCCATAAGAAACACCAAATCAGAATTTTTGTTACGGATGAGCCTTGACAAAGCCCGAAATGCACGAAGACTCCCTAACCCTCGACAGTTCCAACTTATCAGCTTCATTAATGCAGGCGGTGTTGGCATTCCAACACCACCTCTGGACTAATGTTTAGCTTGGAACCAACCTCCTCTTCCCCTATAAGTTTTTTTCTCTGGTCCTACAAGAATCGACCGTACCATCAAGGATCATAACATCCACCAGGTTCCTCTTTCCACACTCTATCTCCTTCTCGAGCTCCTTACCCTGTTTGGTCTTCCTCGTACCTTGTCTCCCTGCCCATTTTTTCTTTTTACCATTGTTGTCACTCCCTGCTACTTTGTTCCCTTTTCCCACATTTGAAATATCAACCGCACCAAAGGATTCCGCCATTGCTTCAATTTCCAGTGTTGCTTTCCCAATGTTTTGGACTGTGGGAATTGTATTGAAAGCCCCCATTGAACCTTCTGTTCCACCAACCTTGTTAATGGACAAATCTTTGTCGTGCCTTACAAAGGAAACATTATCATGTTGTTCAACCTCCCCCTCTTATACTTCCTTCCCATTACCTTTTGCCTCGCATCTGCTTTGACTCATATAAATGTTGAAAAGACTCTTGTTGCAAGAACTAGATGTCGATTCCTTCTTCCTAATGTCCTCATGAATCCTAAGCAAAAGTGATGCCCTCAACCAAGTCCCAAACGATAGATCTTGTTCTTCAAGGTCTTCGAATCCTTCCTCACTCAAGTCCCCCACTGCTTCACAATCTTTAAGTTGATGCTCAAGCTTTCCACAAACGAAACAGAATGTTGGTAGCCTTCATATTTGAAGTGCACCCTCAAAGACTTTTCCTTGAAACGAACAAATGTACCTCTCTTCAACGGATTCTTCAGATCTATCGTCGCTTTAACCCTAAAAAACCTACGGTTACAAAGAGCTTCTTTGGTGTCCCATTCCTCAAACTGTCCAAGAATACCACCAATCATCTTCGCCATGGCTTCTGATCTCAACATCAGTGGCAATTCGTAGACACGGACCCAACAAGTTTCGTAGTGCATATTCAGATCCGACGGTTGTTCCTTGTTTGGGATCCTGCTAAGAACCAGCAGGTTTCTGTCAAAGCTCCATGGCCCACTCTTCAACACATTTTCTAGGTCCCATTTTGTCACAAACCGGAAGAGGAATATTTTTTTACTGAGTTCCTGCACTTCAATTGGGGTTTTCAGCCTCCATGCATTCAACATAGTACTCGTAAAAGCTCGCGTGTTAAAGCCATTGTCTGACCAAAGTCTTTTTGCTAGAGTACATTGAAAGATCTTTCCTTCACAAACCTCCTCCGCATCCGCTGTAATGCCTTTTTCTTCTTCCTTCGAAAGTGGGATGTTCTTCCACTTCTCCATAGCCACCAACAACACAAAGCCAATACCGCTCCTGATATGAAAGAAAGGAAGGTTGAAAGAAAACCACAAACAACTGTTGGAAGTGCCAGAAAAAACTGGATGGGATGCGTTCAAATATCAACGGAAGAGAATCTCTCTGAATCCAACAAATGTGAGAGGAAATGACACAATAAGTTTTTAGAGAGAGGTGAGAGCCTCTCTCACTAAAACACGTGGATCCCCATATTCAGTCAAGTTGCTAGCTGGTTATGGAGCTATTTATTAGAAAGAATAATGTCACGTTTCGATGATGTTATAGTTTTTTAATATTTGATGTGATATAGTTATTTATTTATCTCTTATTAACAATTAACAATTATCAATTTCAGTTAGCAATTAAAAAAATTGAAAAAATTGAAATACCCTATACGGATTGTCATCCTACAAAACATAATAATTTTCTCTTGCACTTGTTGAATGCTCTTATTTCACACACTCACATATAATACCAACTCCTACACTCTTATTCAAATTTTTAATTAAAATCACTGCATCCGTCAAAAAAAAAAAAAAAAAAAGATAACTGAAAAAATCACTGTACTCTTTTTAATTTTAATTTTTAATGTATTTATACAATTTTTTATAAATGTTTTTTTAAATAAAAGAATATAAATATGTGGACATATTATTTAAGATTATTTTCACATTTGAAAAGATCACTGCTATCATATCAGACGGTTCACTTGATAAATATTTCAGCAAACTTCAATTCATATTCTAAATTAATTATCCAATGTTTGAAGCTTAAGTATGGTCTCTTAATTGATCATTTGAAATTATTTATATTTGTATTTGGTTTATAGGTAAAGAAGTGTGCATATATTGGCAATAGAAAGAATAAAAAAAGTCTTGGTTTAAATTTAGTCTGAAGCAATGTGAAATTAGTCTACTCTAGAATATCTTTATATTTAACATGTCAAGTCCAGAAATTATTGAAAAATCCATACAAGCAACATAGTTATTGTAACTGTAACTGCTCATTTCAATAATATTTAACTATATAGAACTTAAGTCATGGTTTTCTTTAACATCTTAATTTTACTCAACATGTGAAGGCACTTTTCATAGAAACGTCTAAGTTATTTCTTTGAAATTTTTCTTCTCCCATTATAAATCTCATGATTGCAAGGGAGAGGAGAACAAGTGTTCCTAATAGAAAATATTAAAATTTTGATCAACACGCTATCATTGAATTACAATGTGATAGTTACAATGAAGATGTGACATGGATTCTTATGGATGCTCTACATTTCTTTTTTTTCTAGGCTAAGTTTAAAAAATAGCTGAACTCATTTCAACTAAAGAATACATTCATCATTGTACTGTATTTATATACTTACTTCATCAAAAATTCTAATTTTTTTTCTTCCTTTCGATTGATAATGCATTAATTAGGCCATCTATCAAGCTCTATATTAAATGAGAATGCTGACTCAATAAGTCTTTTTCTACTAACAGCAAAATATTTTGAATTTTTTTTACTGAAATCTCATGTTTTTCAAATTTTTTTTCTTCAAATAATCCACTTTTTAATTTAATTTCCTATCTATCCTCTATTTTTGGACAATTTTAAAAGGAGTCTCCAATTAAAATGACGACCATATACAAACTTAAAGAGGTGTCACCAATTGGACTGGAGACACCATATGCAGTCTCCAATCCAATTGGCGACTATATGTAAAAATAGGGAACGATCGCCAAATGATATGGAGACATGATTCTAATTGAAGTTTTGCTATAAATAGTGATGGTGTGCTCAATTATTTTGACATCTCTTCTCTCATCTTTTCTGATATACAAGTAATATTGATATCATGTATACACACCGCTATGGGAAAATGATTTTTTCAAGAGAGAAGCCTCTGATCGATATGTTGTTCTGGAATATCCAAAGTCTCAATCAACTGCAGAGGGAGTTGAATCAGTGGTTAGAGGAAAAAATTGGTGAAGGTAAGAAAATCCGCAGTATTGAGAGATATGATAGGATGCGTGGGTGGGTGCGTGTTAAGACTGACGCGAAAGCTAGGAAAATGATGTTTGGATCTAATGAAATCAATTTGATTGTTATAACTAGTTAGAAATATTGTGTTTAGTTGTTGTATGTGTTGTTTAGATTAAATTTATTTAAGTTATTGTGATGTTTGTTGTTAACATTTGTAACAAAAAGTTCTTAATATATTAAAATATAAGGTTACAACAAGTTCTTATTGTGCAGAAGTGGATTCGACATTTGGACATTTTTTCTTGTTGTGTCCAGGCTGACGACATATACTACACAATCTTATCATTTTATCAATCGTATCCATTTCTGTTCTTATACGCGTGCTGTTTGGACGATCTTTTTTCTTTCTTCAAATCTGACCGTTGTGCCAAACTATGTCCCCTTGGTATGGAGGCCAGTATTCCCCCATTGGTAACACTGCGAAGCTTTCGTTGTATACATTCATCACCTTAACAATATTGTAAACACCAGATAAATAATTGTACGGGTCCTGACGAGCATGCACGCACGCCGCAATTACATGGGAGCAAGGTACCCCGAAGTCCTGGTACTTGCCACAATCACACCAACATCTGTCTAGTCTGACAACATATTCTAAAAATGGTATTCCTTCATTATGATCAATAGTTTTCTTAACACTGAAATTTCTCCCACGATGGTCAAAGTTTGTGACTGAATGTGTGCTAGCTTTTATAGTTTCATCTTTCATAACTTTCATTATGCATTGACTGTAAACTTGACCAGACATTAACACTTCATTCCATTTTTCCCCTCTTGATGCAAATTGAGATGCCAACCTAAAATAGGTTGATCTTACCACTACTGTTATAGTTAGGTTTCTAATTCCTTTAAAGACGCCGTTCATGCATTCCACAAGATTTATTGTCATGTGGCCCCAACGATATCCACCATAAAATGCTCTTGTCCACTGGAATGTTTTCCAACCACCTTCATGCATCTGAATTTGACAATTTAATTTCGTCACGGTAGTATTGAAATGATGGTTGAGTTAAAGCATACCCTGCATTCACAAGTTTTTTTGCGAAGGTTCCTGTCTTTGATTACACGCACGGAGTTTTGTGCGATATGCCTTATACAATAACATGGGTAGATGAAGGATTATGCCACCAATTATCTTGGTTATTGTAAGCACTCTCAATAGCAGCATGCCTATCTGAAATCAAACAGAGATTGACTTGTGGAACAACATGTATTCTGAGATTCTTAAGGAAGAAACTCCAAGCAGAAGCAGTCCCACCTTCAACTAGAGCAAAGGCAATGGAAAATACATTATTGTTGCCGTCTTGTGCAACTGCTATTAGCAATGTACCATTGTATTTTCCATATAACCATGTTCCATCAATCTGAATAATAGGGTTGCAGAATGCAAAACCTCGGATGCATGCCCAGAAGAGTCAGTGAAATATTACATTTCCATCACATAATATATCCATCTGGCCTACATGTCGAAACTACCTGCATGATTACAACAGTCCCCGATGTTTGTGTCTTAAGTGCCATAAAAAATCGTGGTAATTCTTTAAAAGAATCCTCCAAATTGCCATACACCTGTTCAATGGCCTTTGTTCTTGCAATCCACGCTTCTTGTACGAGAGAGTATAATTATGTTGTCAGACAATATGAGAGATTATTATACCCACCTTCACTAATGGATCCCTGTTGATAAGCGGCAAAATGTCTCGACACACACAAACATCACACTATAGCCGACATACACAAACATCACACCACAACCGACAAATACAACTTTCACAACCACCCTATGGTTTTCAAACACCACAACCATTTCAACCTTTCACCAACGAAGCCTTCACACAAATGTCACATTTCAATCGTCCAGGTCGCACACTAATGATCCCATCACCACATCCAAACTACTATGGCATGGGTCACGACCTCAGTTACGACATGTCGTCTTTCCATACACAAGATTTCGTAGAGATGCAAGAATTACTGAGGGAGTCTAGCGATGTTCCGGAGAACACAACTTCATAAACACCGGGAGTGAATCAACAACGAAGGCAGCGAGTAAGGGTACCAAGGGGATGTGGAACCGACAAACGGTATGCCCAACCGTGATCATTGAATTATGTATTTGCAATTTTAATTAATTATTAGTATAATTTTATTTTTCATCTATTATTAAAGTTTTTTAATTTTTAAATAAATTTTGTAAATACACATTGTTTCCAATTGAATTGACGATCATTCACAATATATCAACATAGTCGCCAATTGAAATGAAAACTGCATATGGTATCTCCAATCCAATTGACGACACCTCATAAACACAATAAGCAGTCATCAGTTCATCTGGAGACCGCTCTTCATTTTTTAAAAAACTAGGTATTTTGAGAATATTTCTGAGAAAACTGAGATATTTAAGGAATTTTCTTAAAAAACATAAGTATTTGGATAAAAAAATCAAATATTTGACCATAGTGTGTTTGTTCATTAATAAAATAGGATCCTGATATACAACAATTAAACTTATAAAATTTATTATAATGTAAAAGAAAAAACTCTCGCAAAATGTATAGTAAATTTTAATAATGTGCAGACAATGGCGAGTTATGGATTTAGGATGTAATTATTTAGATGATTAGAATTATATTTCTGAAAACGTTATTCTTGAAAATATTAATATCAAGAATTATGTTTCTGTTTATGTATTCGTTAAGTAATTGATTTACCTTAAATTATTTATAAAATATATTTAATTTAATTTTGTTAATAAAATATAAAAAAGGGTTACAATTATTCAATGAGAGGTTATGGGTTGTTACCTCTTATTTTTTTTATAAAAATATAAGATTTCCATCCTTTTGTATATGAATTAATAATAAAAAATTCATGTGTAAATCATATCTAAATATAATTTGATAAAACCTAAAAAAACGTTGGAATATGAATTTCCAACTTCACATTCTTAGAAATAAAATTTTAATCTATGAAACAATTATATAAAGATATAAATACATAAATATTTAAAAATTAACACATTATACTAAATGGTAGAGGAAGATTTGAGAATTTTATGGTTGAAAGACTTTAGGGGTTAAAGAGTTTGAGAGATGAAAAAATATCAAAAATGATTGAAATAAAATTAGTTTGGCCTCTTAAGTTAAGGTTGCAGAATAATTATTTTTTAGGGAGTTCAATTTGTAAATTACATCGGAGCCAGAAATTTTATATTGTGTGAGCAGTATATTAATTTATCAATGAATATTATAATATATGTAATACTTTTTAATTTTTTATGATGTATAAAATTTTAAAATTATTTAATAATTTTATTAATTTTTTATTTGTATAATTTTTTACATTTTATTATTAACAAAATTATTTATCTATATATTTATATAGAATTAATTAATATAATATGAATAGTTATGATGATATTTGGTGATGATATCTTAATTTTAAAAATTTAGCAAAAAATTATTTTGAAATTAAGCTAAGCCAATTTGAGTATATTTTAGCCGATCATATTTTAGTTTTAAAAATTAAAACACACTTTAAAATTGAAAACTCACAATAATCGCAAATATGAACCTAAACAAGCATCCATATACTAAAAATTCACTTAATATAGACAATATTATTATGTATACATGACTTGAAACAATGAAACCTTAATTCATTCAAGTAACAATACAAAATCATAATTGATCTGTTGTTGTAGACGTAGACACATTTGGCAAAACTACGTGAATAAATATCATTTTTGTTGTTTGCAATTAACAGTTTTATTTTCTTTTATGTTACTAGTTTTTATTCATTGATATCTGAAGAGAATTATCTCTAGTGAAAAATTTGAAGTGTTAAGATTTAATTAAACAAGAAGTTTTAGATTATGGCAAATGATGGTTAGAAACTTGTTAACATAGTAAAGTTTCTAAAAATACTGCGTTAAAGGAAACTAACAAATATGGAATATGCTAATTGATTAGAGTTGTAGGAGAATGTCATATGATTGGTACATATATGCGCATCTTAATAGTATAATATATATTTAATTGGTTTACAATAAATATTCGATTTATCAGTGAATTTTGTGAAATATTATGGAGTAAGATGTGTTTATTACGAGTGAGGTGTAATTTAATATTTAAGTGATTATCCGGAATTATTTTAATAATGATAATCGAATAATATTATTCGGATTATTATTATTATTATAATTATAATTATAATTATAATTATAATTATAATTATTATTAAAAGTAAAAGGAGAACGATTAAGGGTAAAATGTTATTTTTGGATGGATAAGTGAGGTTAAAATCGGAATAACATAATGAGGCCCAAGAGGATAAAGGAAGAAACATAAATTCAGATTTTTGGGAGAATTCTGGGATCGATCGTATTTTGGAAAAAGAAACTCTCTGAGGAACGAAGAGAGAAAGGCGAGGACTCGGAGGTTTCTCGAAGACCTCGAGAAAATGGAATTCAAAGTTCGACATCTAAGGTATGAGGAATATTAACTTTCATTATAATTGATATAAGGTGTAGATTATATATGTGAATGGTTTCGGATTTTAGGGTTAATGAGAAACCATGATGAATTTGACGAATTCTGTGTTGTATACGAAGTTGTTGTTTTACTGATATTATTGCAGTATAATTGTTGCCATTGTATTGGGTTTAATCAATCGTTTATGATTATTTGTATGAGTTTGTTTTGATGAATGATTCCGTGGAAGCCGAGTAAGAGTTGAAGTTACAATCATAAGGGGTTTATAATTATCGTTATTATGATTGAATTAAGTGATAGATAATTGGTGTGTTGTTTGTTGTTGAATCGATGATGATTACCAAAGAATTTTGATGGGTTTGATGAACATAATAAAAAATTGGAACAAAAAATTGATTATATTGAAAAACAAACGATGTTTGATTCGTAACAGGAGACCGATTAACGTTGGAATGATTCAGTATGATTTGGAAATTGTGAGAAGTTGGGAAACGGAAATCCCCTACGGGATGTGTGGCGAACACCACAAAATTGGAGGTGACGAGGGTCATCCATCCTATGTGGCGGACACCACAATGTGTAATGTGGCTAATGCCATTACTAAGTGGCTTGCACCACTTCATGATGCCACTTAGCAAAATTTTTTTAGGCATAAAAAAAGAAAACATTGTGGCAGGAACCACCATAAAAAAAATGTGGCACATTTTTTTTAATATAATAAAATAAAAGTGGCAGGTGCCACTCATGGAAAATAAAATAAAAATAAAGTGGTAGATGCCACTCATGGTGGCTAGCCACCTTCATAGGGGCCACTTGAGGCCATGTGTTATTTAAGGTGTGGCGGGTGCCACCTTTGGTGTGGCGAATGCCATACCCATCCATATACCACTATGTGTAAATTTCTAAATAAGTATATTTTACAATCGTAAGTCTGTTATTCGTGTGGCTTGACGTGGTGGACAATTTCAGTCATGATCTACATCATAGAGGATTATTAAGAAATTTTTAGTGTTAGTGTAAGGAGTTATAGTGAAGTTATGTGCTAGAAGAATCTATGTATGAGTGGTTACTGTATGAAAACAAATTGTGAGTTTATACGGAAATGAATGGTTTGATGTCTGTTATGAAAATTGAAGAGGAGTTGTTGTGATTTATAAGTGGTTTATGTGTATGATGTTATGCTAAAGATGCGAGTATAATTTTCGGATCGTAAGTTGGTTTTATATGCCGTTTGATGCGTTGGATAAATGTTGCAATGTTCGATAATTTAGTAAAAGAACATGAAGTACAAGATGTGATTATTCAGTGATTGTGTAGTAAATTAAATGACGAGATTACATGGCAAATCAATTATGTGTGCGTGTTTTATTATATAAAAGGCTATGATGATGTTTTGAAGTAAATTGCTTAGTGTTTATTATGATAAAATGACGATTTGTTAACTATGATGTGTGTATATATGATGCTATGTGAAGAGAATATGATGATTTGATGATTGATGATGTGTTATTTATGGCGTATGTGTATATGAGGTATGTGAAGAGAATATGATAATTATGATGATTAGAATGTTTATGACGATTAAGATGTTTGATGAGATACATGATGATATCTGGATGAATGATGATGCATTTTGACTAGCCATGGTTGTATTTATTTGTTGTTACGCATCATGTATTCATAGCATTGTTTAGGACGAATAGTCCAGTGACGTTTTACAGGATGATGATCCAGTGAAGAATTGTAGGATGATAATGTCCAGTGATGACCTTAATCCCATAATGTGGATTAAGTGCAATTTGTGATGTGCTATGGTTCTAAGCGGAAACTGATCCTATTGGTTGGGATCTTTGGAGATAACGATGACTAAGTCATCAATGATGTTTTTCGGCACCGCATGCATGAGTCCATATGATTTTGCATTTGCATTGTTTGTGGCATTGCATGATATTTTGTGATAAGTGAATTATATGATTTAATTATTAAAGTATGACGTTTTATGATGAATATGATGTTGTTGTTGTTTTGAGTGTGAAACATATGATCATTATGTTGTAGTGATTTAATTGTTATACATATGATATCTATTTCTTATATCTCGTATAATGATTTGTGATTACTCACCCTGCTTGTTTGAATGTTGTCTCTACGTGGGTAACATGCAGATATTCGAGATGAGTTCGCGGTGCGTGAAGTCTTAGCGGGAAGTTGTTTAGGTTATTTCTAGAGTGTCTGGTGTCTTGCTCTGGTAGATGTAACATCGGGGGAATAAAATGCTTATAGGATTATTTGTCGCTTTGTTAGGATGAGTTTATGAGTTGTTATATGTTGCATTGAGAAGAATGGTGATTGTTGACTTTGACCAAACATGTCTTTATGTTTTAATAAATAAGAGGAAGTTTTTTTGAATATATAATTCCGCTGCGAAGTTTAGATTATTGAGAAAATGTTATTTTAATAAAATATTCCTCATTTGAAGTTTTATGAAGAAAATGTGACACCTTCTTTGAGTTCTCTGATTTATCTCAATTAAATATGTTGATTTCTATGTGGGGTTAGAAGGGTGTTACATTAGTGGTATCAAAGCAGGTCGATCTGTTCGACCAATATTGTCTAATGTCGTTTATTCCTTAGTACTCGACATGTGTGTGAAACACTGTCGGTGCTTGTTTGTTAGTTTCTAGTTGTTGTCTGCAGATGTTGGTTTGGAATACGTGGGGGAGAGGCTTGCTCCCAGACTTGTTGTTGGTATGTAGAAGTTGGCTTAAGGAAATCTTAATTGCAAGAGTGCAAATGTTGTTGAATCGATGTTATTGCGGACCAGCGAGAGCTTGAACTCATGAATTCATATCGGGCGAGTTTGAGAGGTGCGTAGGACGAGGATGAGGAATTGATTGAGAATAAGGAATTATTCCAAGGGAAATGATAAGTTGATGGATCAAGTCGATAGATGATTAAGCCTCGAGTATAGTGGATCAAAGTTGAGTAATTTTCGTAGTTGGACGAAAAGCAAAGGTTTTTGGTAGATCTTGGAGGTAAGAGGGAGAGAGATGAAACTTATGTTCGTCAATCTCAAATTCTGATTTTTGTAATTCTGGAGCAGCTATCAGTATAAGAGGAATAACGTTTTACTTATGATTCTGATTGAAGCGACTCTAGACTTTTTGGAAAGCTTACGAAATTCCCTACAATTTTCATTTAAGATTTTCCTTCAAGAGGTTTGTAAAGAGGGAGATAAGTGTGTTTTAATAGTTGGGTCTGATGCTGATTTTTTGGAAAATTCTGCATACGGGAATTATTGACCAGTCCCATTGCAAGGAGGATAACTTTTTACTCGTAACTCGGATTCAAGCGATTCTTGAAGTTCTGAAATATGAACGAAATTATCTTCGTTTTAGAATATAATTTGTAATTGGGAGGTCTGTATTGGAAGAGATAAATATGGTTGAAGTTGGGAGATCTTCGCTGGAAATTGAGAACGATGAAGACGAGTGCGAAATCTTGATAAGGAATTAAATGATGGTATTAGAAAGAATGAAACGATATCAGAAAATGCATATAGATGCGATTTATGTTGAATAAGGATGGTTAAAGTGACGATGTTATATGATGGTAATATTGAGGGTAAGACGGATGCTTGATCAATATTGTTAGAAATTTTAACTTGGAAGAAAGTTGTAATTGAAGCGAACTGAATTGGATTGTGCTCGATGTGTAGCGACTCCGGTGTTAGAAGAATATTTAAATTTGAGTTATGCTACGAACGTGTATAAGAGATTGGGTATTGGATTTTGGATGTGTTGGTATAATTGACGAAGTCGGAATTAAGGAGACTAAGAAGACGTTGGTAAGCCTTGGAGAGTTGTCGGAGCAATATGCTTACGGACTTTGGGAACAAGTTGAAGTACGCTATTGTGTTGGGTAATGATGATTTATGCCACTGTTATGGTTGCCGAATGTCTATTGAAAAATTGAGGATTGATCACCCTTAATCTATTGTTGATAGTAAACAGAATCAGAATGATGGATAGATGTGTCGTGCCAACTAATATAGTATGTATGTTGAATTGGTTGTAGTCAAGTCGAGGGCTTGTGGATTGTTTGATTTTTCGATGAAGATTCATATATAAGAATATTTGGTTGGGTATGGTGTTTGTTGTGGATGATCTGAGCTGTTATAAAAATCAACAGAAGAGTACGTAGAGTATTTGAGAGATGAGTTGTAAGTATTAAAAGGAGTAAAGTTGTAAGTTGGTTTATTAAAGTGTGAGTTTTGGTTGGAACAAGAAGAGTTGCTTAGTTGTGTTGTTTCGGATAAGAATTTATGAAGGGTTGTGTATGTATGAGTAAGAATCGAGGATTCAATATGTTGAATTAATTAGAAGCGAATAATATGAGTTGTTTGTGGAATTTTGTTGGACCCATGCACTGTATTTTGTTGTAATGATGTTGTGTGTTAAAGATGATTTTTGTGGGGCATGTTATTATAAGATGGTAAAGTCGTAGTTGTGTTGATGATAATTGGGAGTTGGAAGTTGAACTTGGTGGAGTTACTACCTTACAAGTAATCAGAGTGCGCAGTGAACGCATGGCGTAGTACAATTGCTCGTATGTGAGTAACAACGATGTTGGGGCCGATTGTAATAATGTCGTGTTGGAGTTGTATGTTCCTATGTTGTTGTGTTCTAATTCTTCAATCATTGAATTCTTGAGTTGGGTACTATCTTGTGCGATGCTAATTGTCAAGTGTATTATTTGTGTAGTATTCATATTGTTGTTGCCATTGATGTTATAAGTTATGGTTTGCATTATATGTGGAGTTTCCTTTCTGAGTCGAGAGTTGATTAGTGGGATGAAATAATTAGTTGGAGTAGTTGTATCAGATGAATTTTTGAGGACGAAAATATTCTAAGTGGGGGAGAGTTGTAACACCCCAAAATAATTAGAATATTTATTTAATTGGTTTACAACAAATATTCGGGATTTATCGGCAAACTTGGCGAAATATTATGGTGTAAGATGTGTTTATGACGAGTGAGGTGTAATTTGATATTTAAGTGATTATCCGAAATTATTTTAATAATGATAATAGAATAATATTATTCAAATTATTATTATTATTATTATTATTATTATTATTATTATTATTATTATTATTATTATTATTATTATTTAAAGTAAAAGGAGAACGATTAAGGGTAAAGTGGTATTTATGGATGGATAAATGAGGTTAAAATCGGAATAACATAATGAGGTCCAAAAGGGTAAAGGAAGAAACATAAAATCAGATTTTGGAGAATTCTGGGATCGGTCGTATTTTGGAAAAAGAAACTCTCTGAGCAACAAAGAGAGAAAGGCAAGGACTCAGATGTTTCTCAAAGACCTCGAGAAAAGGGAATTCAGAGTTCGACATCTAAGGTATGAGGAGTATTACATTTCATTATAATTGATATAAGGTGTAGATTATATATGTGAATGATTTCAGATTTTAGAGTTCATAAGAGGTTTGTAATTATCGTTATTATGATTGAATTAAGTGATAGATAATTGGTGTGTTGTTTGTTGTTGAATCGATGATGATTACAAAAGAATTTTGACGGGTTTGATGAACATAATAGAAAATTGGAACAAAAAATTGATTATATCGAAAAAGAGGCAATATTTGATTCATAACAGGAGACCGATTAGCAGAATGATTCGGTATGAATTAGGAATTGTGAGAAGCTGGGAAACGGAAATCCCCTACGGGATGTGTGGCGAACACCACAAAATTGGAGGTGGCGAGGGTCATCCATCTCATGTGGCGGACGCCACAATATGTAATGTGGCTGGTGCCAGCACTAAGTGGTTTGCGCCACTTAGAATTTTTTTAGGCATAAAAAAAGAAAACAATGTGGCAGGAGCCACTATAAAAAAATGTGGCACATTTTTTTTAATATAATAAAATAAAAGTGGCAGGTTCCTGTCATGGAAAATAAAATAAAAATAAAGTGGCAGGTGTCACTCATGGTGACTAGCACCACCTTCATATGGGCCACTTGAGGTCATGTGTGATTTAAAGGGTGGAGGGTGCCACCTTTGGTGTGACGAGTGCCACTCCCATCCATATACCACTCTGTTTAAATTTCTAAATTAAGTCTATTTTACAATCGTAAGTCTGTTATTCGTGTGACTTGAGGTGGTGGACAGTTTCAATCATGATCTACATCATAAAGGATTATTAATAAATTTCCAGTGTTAGTGTAAGGAGTTAGTGTGAAGTTATGTGCTAGAAGAATCTATGTATGAGTGGTTACTGTGTGAAAACAAATTGTGAGTTTATACGGAAATGAATGGTTTGATGTCTGTTATGAAAATTGAAGAGGAATTGTTGTGATTTATAAGTGGTTTATGTGTATGATGTTATGCTAAAGATGCGTGTACAATTTTCGGATCGTAAGTTGGTTTTATATACCGTTTGATACGTTGGATAGATGTAGCAATGGTTGATAATTTAGTAAAATAACATGAAGTATAGGATGTGATTATTCAGTAATTGTGTAGTAAATTAAGTGATGAGATTGCATGCCGAATAAATTATGTGTGCGTGTTTTATTATATAAAAGGCTATGCTGATGTTTTGAAGTAAATTTCTTAGTGTTTATTATGATAAAATGACGATTTGTTAACTATGATGTGTGTATATATGATGCTATGTGAAGAGAATATGATACTTTGATGATTGATGATGTGTTATCTATGTTGTATGCGTATATGATGTTTGTGAAGAGAATATGATAATTATGATGATTAGGATGTTTATGAAGATTATGACGATTAAGATGTTTTATGAGATACATGATGATATCTTGATGAATGATGATGCGTTTTGACTAGCCGTGGTCATATTTATTTGTTGTTATGCATCATGCATTCATAACATTGTTTATGATGAATAGTCAAATGACATTTTGCAGGATGATGATCCAGTGAGGAATTGTAGGACAATAATATCCAGTGATGGCCTTAATCCCATGGTGCGGATTAGGTGCAATTTGTGATGTGCTCTGGTTCTAAGCAGGAACCAATCCTATTTGTTGGGATATTTGGAGATAACGATGACTAAGTCATCAGTGATGTTTTTTAGCACCACGTGTATGAGTCCATATGATGTTGCATTTGCATTGTTTATGGCATTGCATGATGTTTTGTGATAAGTGAATTATATGATTTAATTATTAAATATGATGTTTTATGATGAATATGATGTTGTTGTTGTTTTGAGTGTGAAGCATATGATCATTATGTTGTAATGATTTAATTGTTATACATATGATATCTCTTTCTTATATCTTGTATAATGATTTGTGATTACTCACCCTGCCTGTTTGAATGTTGCCTCTACGTGGATAATGTGCAGATATTCGAGATGAGTTCGCGGTGCATGAAGTCTTAGCGGGAAGCTGTTTAGCTTATTTCTAGAGTGTCTGGTGTCTTGCTCTGGTAGATGTAACATTGGGGGAATAAAATGCTTATAGGATTATTTGTCTCTTTGTTAGGATGAGTTTATGAGTTATTATATGTTGCATTGAGAAGAATGATGATTGTTGACTTTGACCAAAAAGGTCTTCATGTTTTAATAAATAAGAGGAAGTATTCTGAATATATGATTCCACATCGATGTTTAGATTTTTGAGAAAATTTTATTTTAATAAAATATTCCTGAATTGATGTTTTATGAAGAAAATGTGACACCTTCTTTGGGTACTCTGATTTATCTCAGTTAAATATGTTGATTTCTATGTAGGGTTAGAAGGGTGTTACGGTTAAAAACTTGTTAACATAGTAAAGTTTCTAAGAATACCGCGTTAAAGGAAACTAACAAATATGGAATATGCTAATTGGTTAGAATTGTAGGAGAATGCCATATGATTGGTATATATATGCGCTTCTTACAATGTAATGCATCATATCCTAGACTTAATGTCTTTGAAGGTGGTTTGAGATAAATTGAAGAGTCAATATAAGTCCATGTCATTGATGAACAAATTTCTTACAAAGCAATGACTGTATAATTTAAAGATGTAAGAATGATCCAATTTGCAACAACATGCTAATATCTTAAACAATATGATCATTGATGTTGTGAGACTTGAGGTGAATGTTGATGATGAAGACAAGACAATTATAATGATGTGCTTGTACCATATTCTTACAACCACTATTACCTAAGTTGAAAACACTATTAATATTGTATTTAAATTACTACTACATTATTGTCCCATTCTCAAAGGAGACATAATATATATATTAAGGAATTAAAGTTGAATGAGAGTCAAGGTTGTGGGCGGAACAAAGGAAAAATAGGTTATGGAAAGAAGAAGTGTAAATTCAAGAATAGAAAAATAATGAGTGGTTTGGTTGCAAACTAATAAAAAATTAGAGGAGGGGCTATCCAAACAAAATAATATGACCCAACAAGTTATGCTGGTCCAAACTGATGACTCTTGCAGTGAAGGAGATCTACCGCGTTTCATCTAGCAAGGGCACAAAAGCATTGATTCTTGACTCTAAATAATGTTACCACATGACACCATATTTAAGTTAGGCAGTTTTGGATTTATTTAATTGGGTGATGGTAATTATTGGCTTGTTTAGAATCCCAAGAGAAAAAAATCTATAGGTTGAAAGTGGGTTTACAAGAGAAAACCAACAATAGCATATAAATAATGGGAAAAGTTCAATATTTTAAAAAAAGGTTACTCACAGTAAAAAGGGATTGACTACGATGAGATTTTCTCTTTTCTCATCAAATATACTTTTATCGAGACAACGTTAATTTTAGTATCCATTCGAGACATGAATTTAGAGCAGATAAATGTAAAAACAACATTTATTCATGCTAATTTAGATGAATGGATTTTAGATGGAGCAGATAAGGGGTCTCAATTATACTAGATAATGCATGCTAGTTTATAAGTTAAAAAGGTCTTGTATGGTTTAAAGCACTCTTCAAGGTAGTGGTACAAGTACTTTAATGTACACATGCTCAAGATTGACTACAATAAGTGTGATTATGACTATGGTGCTTATGTTATGAGCCCTTATGTTTTTTTTTGTTATTGTATATGGATGATGTGTTGATCGTTTCTAATCATTTGTATGATGTAAACGAACTAAAAATATTGTCAATAAAGGAGTTTGACTTGAATGACTTAAGTGTCTCAGAATATTCTTAGGGATAAAAATTCACCGAAATATGAGTAATATAAGATTATGGCTATATTAAAAAACTATGTTAAAAGGGTGTTGTACAAATTTGACATGAGTAACTCGAAGGGTATGAGCACTCTATTTGTGAATCAGTTTAAGCTATTGTTAGATTAGTTTATAATTACATATGTAGAAACTTAATACATGTCAAAGGATCCTTATGCTATTGCGTTGGTTGTTCATCATATGCTATGGTTTGCACTAAGCAAAATTTGGCATAAGCTGCAAGTCAAGTTTGTAAGTTTATTTTCAAACTAGGTAAATGTCATTGGGAAGCAGTGAAATAAATTTTCAAGTACTTGAAAGGTACCATGGATCATATTATCATGTTACCCATGGATAAAGTGATCATTCAGTTGTAAATATTGATGGAATTCTAGCAATTATGCTAAAACTGGACACAAGTAGTAAAATAATTCGTCTTCATATGGATTGTCATATTTTAGCAAAGCAATTGTAACATGTTTATAAAATATAAAATCGGGGGTTCACAATGATTTTTGATTAAATAGGAAAAATAACAAAGTGTTGGAAATTAGCAGAATAAAGGCGACCAAGTTTTGTTTTGAATCCCTTTTATATCACTCTTGATGCAGATGCAAATTTGCCTAAATTGAATTATGAGTAACTACAATGGGATAAAAAGGTCGTGATACCCAATTACTTGATTTATAAATAACTATTTTACAGAACAACTCCCTACTACCCTAGGTCAGTTCGAAGTTAAAACAGACAAAATTGGTACGTTAAACCTTAAGTCACAAGTCAAAATTATTTATTCCTAAATCAATTACTAAGTTGAACAATTAATCTAGATCAGGTTCATAGAGTTAAGGTCAGTAATCCCTACAAACCTAAGTTCGTTCAATGAGTTATTCAATGCCTAAAAAGCTTTACACAAAAGGTTAACTAAATAAAAATACTAAAATGTATCAATTCATGCAAATAATACAAAACCAAACCTGTGTCTCAACAGATCCATACAGGTTCATCTAACAAAACCTAATCAGAGAAATTTAACTACTCATATTCAAAACATACATAATAATAAAGTTATAGGAATTATATATTAAACTCGATGAGAAATCTGGTATTCATTGGTGAAAACCTTCGTTCCAGAGCTCCGTTGCAATATTCCTTCGTCAAACCTTCGTCAAAAATGTCCACACCAAGTTCAACCCTTGTCAAATCTATACAAATATCTTTTAAACACGTTAGAAAAGTGAATAATTTGTTTCACAAATCATCCTTTCATGTTACGTTGTGTTGGATTTGCTCTGGATCGTGCCACATCACCTTTTCACTATGACACAATTTTCTAATTTTCTTGCCTTCATGGCACGATTCTTTCCACGAATTTTCCAGGGGCTAAAATACTATTTTCTTCACAAAATTCTTCTAAAGACTATTTTTATTATCTTTCTTCATTTTCTTCATTTTCTTTCATTTTCTTCTTAAAACTAGGATACATTATACTACAAATATCTAAAAACAGATGCAAATGCTCGATAAAATTACATGATGACACTTGTTCATCACAATCCCAAACTTAAATCGTTGCTTGTCCTCAAGGAACTTGCTTGTAAACTAAAATTTCCAACAGAAACAATGCTTAACTTACCAATGAACATTACCAATTTCTTATATATGATTACCACTTTCGTTCTCTTCTTCAATCTATATAAATCTGAAAAGTTAATCCAACATTCAAATGTACTCAACGTGTATCTCATCTCATATTTTCACTCGAATTGAACATGGTGGTCACACAATCAACATAAAAATTATTTTACCACAATCCAAGCCCAAGTTAGGGTTAGGGTTTGTTATATTAATTACTTAGTATACAAGTAACATAGTTATATATATACATACTTTTTCTAATTAAGTTAATAACAATCTAATTCAATAATAACAAACTTTATTCTTCATTATCTCTCTCTTTCACTCCTCACTAAAGTGTCTCATGCACTAATTAATTGGTTCTAGAGCTTCAATTACTTTGTTAATCATGTTTCAAGAAGCACACGTCGCTGATCATGTTTTTGGACGTGGGTTGTTAATCGCATTTGCACCAAAGATGAATGATAACAATGACATTTCAAATTCTCTTCTAATTCTTGACGTCAATAGTTGGATCCGTTGGAGAAAATAGATGCAATCTCTATTTGGCTTTCATGAAATCCTAGAGGTGGTTGTTAATGGCATCACTGAGCTTGTTGAGAATGCAACTGATTCTCATAGATTCACGAACAAAGAGGTCGAGAAGAAAAAGTGCAAAACTGCATTTTATATTCAATCGAAAATAGAAACGACAAACTTTAATCGAATTTCTCATGCTGAATCAGCAAATGAGACATGTGATATTCTTGTCAAGTATTACGAAGGAGGTGATTAGGTTAAAGTCATCTAATTGCAGATGTTGTGAAGGAATTATGAATTACTGCATATGGGAGAAAAATAACAGATTGCAGGCTATGTTTCGAAGGTGAATTTTTTTGTTCATCTCATGAAAGGTTGTGGTGAAACCCTAACTGATAAGTTAATAGTTGAGAAGGCAATATATACAATGACCTCTCACTTTGATCACGTTATCTTTGCTATTCAAGAATCCAACAATCTTGACACACTAAAGTTTGAAGATTTGATTAGTTTGTTGGAGACACATGAGATGAAGATTGTCGAAAGGAAACAAATTTAAGATTTGATACAAGATCTATAGGCTCATACATGGAAAAAACATGGTGGTTCCAACAAATTCAAGGGCAAAGAAGACAACCCTCAGAGCAAGAAGTCTGGGTCGAACCCTAAAAAACCTAAGGTCGATGATAGGGTTTATGAATCCTCGAAAAGAGGAGAAGGAAATCCCTATAAAAAGATAAATAAGAGAAAATATGTGTGCAGTGCTATACCTTTGAAAAATGGGGTCACATGGCCCAAAATTGTTGGTACAAGAAAGGCAAGAATGAAGGGGAAAACCTTACACGCCAAGATTCAGATGATTATGAAGAAATGGTGGTTGTGGTCGTAGTTGTAGATGAGCATGTCGACTCCAAGATCTGGTTTCTCGACACAAGTTGTTCGAATCACATGACTGGTCGAAAAATGTCGTTAGTAGATTTTGACGAGTCAAAGAAGAGTAAGGTCAAACTTAATAATAATAATAATAATAATAATAATAATAGCTCATTGCAAGCAGAAGATTCTAGCGACATATTTATTCAAAGGAGAAACCGATCAAAAGCTATGATCAAATATGTACTCTATGTACCTGGAATGATGTGAAATCTGCTACGTGTTGGACAATTGGTCGAAAAAGGTTTCTCAGTGGTTATGAAAGATGGAGTCTTGGAACTATTCGACTCTTAGAATAATTTGATCTTAAAATCTACTATGTCTAATAATAAGACATTTAAGACCATGATCAATTTGAATGATGTAGAATGCCTAAAAAATAATTGTCGACTACAAGAATAATTGGTTGTGGAATTTAAGATTTGTCCATTTGAATTTTAGGCCACTCATTTATTGATGAGTATAATTGAAAGCTTTGGACATGTGTAATCAAGTGAAAGGAAGAAGTATTTGAAATCTTTAAGATCTTTAAGATGTTTGTCGAAAACCATAGTGAAAATAAGATCAAGTTTCTGCAAACATATGGAGGTGGCAAATACACATCCAAGATATTTGTGGAGTTATGTGAAAAACATGGTATCGATCATGATGTAACTGCTCCTTAGACGCCTCAACATAATGGAATAGTCGAAAGAAGAAACAAAACCATATTGGATATGAAGAGATGCATTCTGAAGTAGAAGAACTTGCCAAAGTCCTTATGGGATTAAATTGTTATCGCAACTATTTATATTCAGAACATGTGCCCTACCAAAAAGTTGAAAACAAGGTTCCAGAAGAAGTTTGGAGTGACAAACGACCATCAGTGATTCATCGAAGGTGTTTGACTCTATTTTCTACAAGCATGTTCCTGATGTTAGGAGAAGGAAGATTAATGATAAGAGTTAACCTATTATTTTGGTAGGATATCATAAGATTGAAGTATACAGGCTATTCAATCCAATGAAAATAAAATCATGATGAGTCGAGACATTGTGATTGATGAGAATTCAGTTTGGGATTGGAAATCAGGTGATGCGACTAACAAGTCATAAATGGGATATGAAGTTGATGAAGAAAGTAGTGAGCACGAAGAAATTCTAACCGATAATGTTCCAGTCACTGTCAAAGTCTAAGTCGATAATCGAGAAGGTGTGGTTAACACAATCCGAATACCTCAAAAAACTAGAGTACTTCTAACAAGGATTCAAGACAGTGAAGTGGTTGGTGATGATGAAGTCACACCAGATGGAGATTTGGTTCATTTCGCTTTACTTGAAGGTGCTGAACCAACCCATTATAGCGAGGCATTCAAAGATAAACAATGGAAGGAAGTTATGGTTGAAGAGTTACAAGTGATCAAAAGAAACAACACATGAGAGTTAGTCGAATTTACAACACATACAAAAGCTATCGATGATGGGTCGATAGCAAGACATATGGCAAGATTAGTAGCTCGAGGATTTCTTAGCGAGTAAACTCGACTACTCTGAAATATATGAACTAGTAGAAAGATTGAATACTTTTCGATTGGTGGTAACCTTGGTATGCAAGAAAGGTTGGTTGATATTTCACTTAGATGTGAAATCATCATTTTTGAATGACCCTTTAGATGAAGAGGTATATGTCACACAACCTCCTAGGGTTGTGATACCCGGGGAAGAAAGGAAAGTATACAGGTTGCATAAAGCGCTCTATGGCCTCAAGAAGGCACATATTGTGTCTATATTTAGGTTGTGGCACAAAATATAACAATCATCTACTTATATGTCGATGACTTATTAGTAACTGGAAATAGCTTGGTGAACTTGTCGGAGCTCAAAGAATTGATGAAGAAGGAATTTGAAATGTCAGATCTGGGAAAGTTGTCATACTTCCTAGGCATAAAATTTCAATTGTCGAAGCAAGGTATGATGATACATCAAAGAAGGTATGTCAAAGAGATATGTGTGTTACCTATCGAACCAATTTTGAAGCTGGAGAAGCATGGAAAGGAAGACAAAGTCGATGCCACTTTGTTCAAACAAATTGTCGGATCTCTAAGATATGTGTGTCATAGTCGACCTAATATAGGTTTCTCAGTCGGATTAATGAGTAAATACACAAGTGAACCAAGGGTGCCACACATGAAGGCTGCAAGAAGAATCCTGAGATACTTAGAAGGATCAAGAAACTATATAATTCTATTTCAATGAGGTTCTGAAAGAAAATAAGTTGTGCTTGATTACTATTCAGATGCTGATTGGTATGGAGACAAGGAAGATCGAATTAGCACAATTGCTTACTTCTTTCATAGATTTTGTGCCCCAATCTCCTGGTGCTCGAGAAAACAACCTGTGGTGGCATTATCATCATGTGAGGCTGAATATATTGTAGGATCTCATGCTGCATGTAAGTAATTTGGATCATATATGTGCTGGAAGAGATAGAGGTCGAAGTGAAGAAAGCTCTGGTGCTGTAGATCGACAACGAGTTAACCATTGATTTGCAAAGAATCCAGTTTTGCATGGAAGAAGTAAGCACATTGAGACTATGTTTCATTTCCTAAGAGAGAAGGTAAACCAGAGTGAACTTGAAGTGAGACATTGCTCGAGTGAATCATAGTTGTCTAGTATTTTCACCAAAGAACTAAAGATCGATTGGTTCCTAACTTTGAGAATGAATTAGGAATAGCTCAGATCGACTATGACTAAGTTCGAGTTCGACAAACTTAAATTACAAGGGAGATGTATTTTAATATAATTTAAGTTGTAACTCAAACCCAAGCTAGAATTAAAGTTTGTTAGATTAGTTACATAGTATACAAAATCTTCTTGATGAAGTATAACTAAGAAGATGAAGTAATATTTGAATTGAATCTCCTCACTTTGACCATAAAAACCTTTAACCGAACCGAGTGTATTAGTTGAAGTAATGAATCAAGATTTTAAAATAATTTTAATCATACGTGAACAAATACTCAACACCCAAAAACACCAGTAAGCCAACAAAATGAAACATACCACAAAATCAGTTGCGTCATAGTGCAAGAAAGTTTAATAAACGTGCTTCCACGCCACTACTTCTACACAATTAGTGCCACACCACCCAACTACATAACTTCTAAATCTCTTCCGACAACACTTGTTCCTTTAAATTGTCGTTGTTGTTAATCCAGTTTTATATTTTCCTAATAATAATAATTCACTCATAATTCATGTCTAGACTCATTTGCTTCCATTCGATTTTCCAGCGAGTGGGGTCCACACTTCCGTATGCCACCACTTGGACGGTTCTTTTGATTCTTACTGCGGTGTTGGCGTCGTTGGCACCCGGTGCCGCTTTTATGTTTGCGGTGTCACAATTTTCTTCTTCGTTGTCTTTGAAGCCTTGTCACCATCACGAGTTTGTGAGGATTCCGTTTGATTCTCCGATGGAGATGGTTTGCTTGCCGGAACATGCGGTGGTTAGTACGGCACAGTTTGATTTCTTCTTGCCTACTTTGTTTGCTGCTTTGGTTGTTTCTGCTTCAACTTTTTTCCTTCGTTCTGTGCTCTCTCCATGATGTACTAAATAAGTTTTCATTTCATTAGTATTGAAGGATCCTATTAGATTACTTGTTAGCACCATTTTCTAACTTATTACAACTTCTAACTTTTCCATAATCAACAAGCACAAACAAATTATCAATCTTAATGGAATTATTTTTCATATTACCATTGACTTTATAATTGAATGGTCCCTTAAACTCAAATGTAATGCTATTCAACTTCAATTCATACATGCTTAGTTTTTTTTATTATATAAAGACAGATTAGATGGGTGCCTTAAAACATTGAGTGATGAAATTTTTTTTTTAGAGATTGTCATAACTAAGAAAGTCAAAAAGCAGTAAGAATGTCGACAAAAGATGTTGAATCTACAAGGGCGGTACATATGGTGGCGACGGTCTGGCAGCGGCATAGACCTTCTCTGAATGGTAGTTCGAGTCATCGAGCATCGACTATGGTTCAATCAATTTGCATGTATCGGAATTAGTTGTTTCTTTCTTGGAATCTGGAAAACTCTTGGAGGTATCTAAGGTGAGGGAGAATTATTTCTAAATGGTTTGAACTTGTGTGATTCATATAAAAATATTTGAAGAGATTGTGAAACACGTAGAGGTAGAAAATAAGACTTTTTCTTGGAAATTTGAGTGGTTATTTTCTTATAACTCTTTTGTAATAATTTTTAAAAGTATATTTGGAGAGACTAATGCTCAAGCCCTAAAGCAAAAGACTTCCTTGCTCAAACTACTCGTTCAAGACTTCCTACTCAATCATCCAAATTGAGATTTTCTTTCCCAAACATCCAGTTTAGGACTTCCTGCTCAATTATCCATACCGAGACTTCATGCTCGCAAGCATGAGACTTTAATGCCTAAACATCCAGTTCATGACTTTCTGCCCAATCTATTAATAATGAGACTTACTATGAGCATAAATGCTAGAGTCTTCAATTTCTCTTAACAGATAAATTTGGTATTAACCTCGTGTTCATATATGTGCTTCTTGAATAGGCAAATACACAAAGAATTACACTCTTGAGCAAAATATGAGTTGTTTTCTCATGAGCGTAGAAGAATGAAATATTCATTCTTCTTCTCTCCTAGAACAAATTTCCATCTTGTTGTGCCTTTCTGTTCTTGATATATTCAAATTTTCTTTCTTCCAAATATATGTGAACATGTCTCACTCCACTCTCACACACTAAACTCTCCTGGTTATGTAATCTTTTGAAGTGTGTTTCTCTCATATGTTTGTTTTTTGTGTCACACAGTTTCTCTCAACTCATTTCGGTGAACTGGTATCACATCCATGTGAACATAGTCACTAAATCTTCAACTCACATTCATTCTCTTAAGAGGTAGAGGTTATTATCATAGAACTTCTAAGAAGCTTATGAATGTTTTAAATTTTCATCTTTAAATAAATACTGAGAATAAATCCTTTGAAGATTGAGACTACCATGGTACAAATAGTCGTTGAAGGTCTTTAGCTGATGGACAATAAAGTGAGCTAAAAGACTCAACAACATAAATACACTGAGAGTAACAGAGAAGAGTTCAGAACAGTTGGAGCGAGAAGATCCTGACAACCTTACTTTATGCTAATTAGACATAAAGTAGTGCATTGTTTTCACGTAATCTTCCTTGGATAACTTCTGACGGAGTCTTCCTGTAGACGTTTGTTAAAGCTTATTAAGAGTCATTGTTATCCTTATACTTAACTTTCTAAATTAGAGGATTTTTATAGAATTATTTAAAGCATTATCAGAAGCTAAAACATGTGTTCAGAACTTGGTTGGAATGAGACTCTAGAGTCTTGAGTTCATAGGTTCTGAGTGTTGCCTTCATCAGAGTCTTGATCAGAACTAGTCTGGATGAACACTTTCATAGTTGATGACTTGATGTAGACAAATTCCTTTGAAGCATAATTTTCATGAAACTTGTTCAGAAGATATAAAGTTGTTCCTTATAATAGAGTCTACTTGCTTCAAAAGATTCCAATCTTCAGAGCTTTTTTGATATTTGTTATTCCAATTAAGCTTAGTGATCGTACCTGGAGATCAGGATCCGATGTGGCTGGTCTCGAGAGCGGACGGATGTGGTCGTTTGAAGAGAAAAAGGGGTGTACCTGCAAGGCACTCCGATGCTAAAGTAAGTATCCGAGCAAGAGTGAGCAAGTACTAGTATTAGGGTTGAGAATTGAATACCTGCCCCTCTCAAATGAGAGGGTTTTTATAAGGGACTAGCTAGAACGCTATTGGTTCGTTAGGTGAGGTGCGGATCGAGGGGTCCGTGAAGATAGGAAACGGTCAATATCAGCCGTTAGAGGATCTCTTTAGGACCAGATCGCTGGTGGTCGACTGAGGACCACTTTTCATGATTATGCTCGACGTCGAGCGAGGTGAGTGGATCAGTCTTTTTGGCCCAATAAGAAGGATTGGGCCGGGCCGGAACAGGAGCCCCCCAAGTCATTGCTCGTGCTATAGAGCAGTGACTTAAAAGCGATATTATGCTCGGCGGAGTGTGATGTCATGGTCGAGGATCTACGTTGTCGGTCTTCCGGGTAAACGATACGTTGCTCGGTAGAGGAATGTGAAACGAAAAGCTGGAATATCTGGATATTCGCGCCTATTAATGATTTGACGGCTAGTCTAGGGGATAGCGTATAGGGGTCACGCGTGCGCACACGTGTCTTCTTTCCTATAAATAGGATTCTCAGGGCCCATTTTGACCTTTTCGTTTCATCTTCTCTCTCAAGACTCTGCCCGTTCAGCCGCCGTTGTTTCAGCCGTCGACCACCGTCATTTCTCGCCGACCACCCTTTGCAGAAGCTTACTTTCTTCCAAAATGTCTTCTCAAGCTCAAGGTACCGTTCCTTTCCTCTCTTTTAAGTGTATATAGCGTAGGTTTTGTAAACCTTAAAGTTCTTGCCACCGTAGCTGGTCGGCTGTGAACCCTAACTTTAGGGTCGACGAAAATCTTGGTCGACTTAGATTTTAGATTTTTGGATAACTTTGTCATCTATACTGTTGGGCGTCAGCTGTTGCCTCGAGCAATGGTTAGCCAGGGCTACAGCTCGGGACATAGTTTCTGAGCTGAGGCGCGCCCTTTCACTTGTTGAGCGGTGGAAGGGTGGATTTGATATTCTTAATCGAATTCACTGATGCCTTTCCTCTGCTTTTCAGGTGAAAACTCGCTCGGGAAATACGTCCTCGGGGAATACGGAATCGTCTGCGTCCATACCTTCGGACTCAGGAAGCTCTTCGGATAGTTCAGACACAAGTACCACGGGGCAGTCGACAGAATCGCCTCATTGTCCTGCCCAGTCGAGGGTCTCGCCCGAAGAGTGGGTGATGGAAGATTTGCTGGACAAAGTGTCTTCCTTCTCGAGACCTCGATCGGAGCCGCTGCCAGTTGTTGGGGATCCCGCTGACTGGGTTGTGACCTGCCCGGGAGACGACGACCGTATCTTCTCAGACTTTCGCGGTCGGGCGTTCTCCATGTATGAATACGCTAATTCGGTTCTGGGGGTGACGTTGCCCTTTAGCGACTTCGTGAGTGCTATGCTCGGACATCTCTGCATAGCTCCTTCTCAGCTGCACCCCAACTCATACGCATTCCTGAGGGCGTTCGAGATGACGTGCGCCTTTCTGGGCGTTGGGGCCACACTTCCTCTCTTCTTCCGCCTCTTTTCTTTACAGCGTCAAGTCGGGCGAGGAACCGATCGAAAGGGGTTCGTGTCTTTCAAGCAGCGGACCAAGATCTTCAAGGCCCACTCAGAATCCATCCGGGCCTTCAAAACCGACTACTTCTTGATAAAGCCTGCGAGCGATGCGGCCGTGAGAGCTATGAGTTTTCTCGGAATAGATACTGATGAGAACGACGAGCCCAATATTGACGGCCAAGGTCAGGTGATTCCGAGGAGATTATGGATGTTTCCCTTCTCTTGGAGTCATGTGCATTATGAACGACCAGTGGGGGAATTCGTTCAGGTGGGGGACACCTTGAATGACGACGATGCGGCCAGCTTTGAGGCCTTTAGAAAGTTAATAGCTTCTTTTACCCCGACCCCTCTATTGGACGGAGAAGGGAAGGTTATGGTCGATTGAGATGGGGGAGAAGCTTTGGAGCGCCCCCTGATTAATGTTACTGAACTGCTGGCCTGTGGCAACGGGCAGGAAGTATCTGACTTTTTTGGTATCCGTTCACTTACGCTCGTTAACTTTTCGATTTAACTTTGTTGCTTGTAACTAATTTTGATTTTATTCTTCTTTTCAAGTTCCTTGACAAATCCTCTGGACAAGATCCACGAGCGTTTGGTCCAGCAGCAGCGGAAACGGTCGAGGGTCGTGCAGACCAGGCTGACTGAAGCAAGCGGTTCAGGCTCGGGTCCTTTGGTCCAGGGCTCTCCGGGGGCCTCTACTGGCTCTTTGATGAAGAAGCATAAAGCGACGACTATTGTGGACCTGACGGCCGGTGCTCCCCCAAAGCCAAAGCATGGGATACCCCCATGTTTTGTTGTTCGTAACTTTTTTGAGGGGAACATTATGGAGGTGGACCGGGCGGACTCTCTGTTCCTGGAGGGGATTGACCGTCCTGCTCGGCGGCTTTCTTTGGCTCAGGACGCGAGCGCGGTTATGCGGGTCCTGACCATGGCTTGGATGACGGCCGAGGGGTCCCCTATGCTGGAGCGGGAAAATAGCAAACTCAAGGAGCAGTTGGCTGCTTCCGAGGCCAAGCTGACAGCGGCCATAGAGGAGGTAAAAAAGGTCACCACAGAGTCGGCTGAGCGAGCAACGATCATCGCCAAATTAGAGGTCGACAAGAAGAGGTTGCTAGAGCAGAACAAGAAGCTGAAGGATGCCTTTTTCCCCAAGGAGGACGAGGACGAGGATACCAAACATTTGGTGACGAGGGCTCAGCTTCTCGCTCGGATCGACCAAGATATGGAAGATCTGAACACGTCTACTGAGTTCAGCTTCCTGAATGCGGTGGACCAAGTGAAAGCTCTCCACCCTGACCTAGCCTTGGATGTTGTTCGCATGAATTATCTCTACAAGGTGGTGGATGGCCAGGTTGTAGTCCCTGCTGACTTGGTGGTGGCCGACTCTCAGCCGGGGGCGACTGCTCAGCCTAACCAACCAGAGGAGCAGCTGGACCAGGAGGAAGCTCGTGCAGAGGAAAGCCGCCCGGTGGGTGAAGATAATTAATTGATGGCCTGCGTGCCTTGTAATTTATAGTGTATTCTGTTTTTTGGGGGGCGTGGCCCCCTTTATTTGTAACTCCGAACAAGTCGGCCCTTTGGTGCCGCATTTCTTTTAAATGTTAAGTGTTCGATCCTAGTGGTCGGTTATATATATTGTTTGCTCGTAATAATGCGTCCGTCGGAGGACATAGTTTATTTGTTATTTTTACTAAGTGTTTGACGCTCGTATTTGCATTAATTAGAAGCAATTGGATAGATACGGGGGAGTATGGATGATCTGTTGGTTAGGGGAACCAATAAGTATTGGAGGGTTTTACCCTCGATCGGTGCTCGAGCCAAGATAATGGCCCGGGCTCCGTGGCGTGAACGTTCCATCGCGAGCTGGGGTTCTACCTGGTCGTGGTACTTAGGCGACGTCGGACTCGTTTGAGTATCCGTTCGTGCAACAAGTTTCTCTTTTGCTCGAAAAAAGGTCTTGCTTGATTTGTTATATTTGGGCTGACGTGCTCGTACCTAGGCACGCAGTTTTTCGTTAGTCTCTCTTTCTCTTCGCTTGGGAGTTGAGTAAGGTGACTGACTTAACTATAGTATTGTTTGAGTTTCTCGGCGTTCCAAGGCCGAGCGAGCTCTTCCCCGTGTAGATTTTCTAAGTAATAAGCGCCGTTCTCGGTTTTTGCTCGAACGCGATATGGGCCTTCCCAGTTGGGCGTTAATTTTCCCTCGCGGGGATCCCTGTGGTTTCTTCTAAGGACAAGGCTGCCTACTTCGAACGTTCGCCTGATGACCTTGGAATCATACCGAGCGGCTATCTTTTGTTTGAGAATAGTTTCTCGAAGAGCGGCTTCCGATCGAATTTCTTCGACCATGTCGAGCTCGTCTCTTAAAGCTTCAGCATTGGTATCTTGTTCCATGGGGAATTCCGTGCGTCTCGATCGGACATGCATTTCTATTGGAATTACCGCTTCGGTCCCATATGCTAATCGAAATGGGGATTTTCCGGTCGTTGAGTGGGAAGTGGTCCTATATGCCCATAGTACGCTGTGTAACTCCTCGACCCAGTGTTTCTTATGCTCGTCCAACCTTCGTTTCAGACCTCTCAGGATTACTCTGTTTGCGGCCTCTGCTTGCCCGTTAGTTTGAGGGTGCTCGACTGAAGCGAAGTGTTGTTTTGTCCCCATTGACGCAACGAATTCTTTGAAATGTTTATCCGTGAATTGAGTCCCGTTGTCGGTCACAATGGCGAGGGGCACTCCGAACCGAGCGAGGATGTTTCTTTTGAAGAATCGAAGTATATTGAGTGCAGTGATTTTGGCCAGGGCCTCAGCTTCTATCCATTTGGTGAAATAGTCGACGCCTACAATTAAGTATTTGTTCTGACCAGACCCAACGACGAATGGTCCTAAAATGTCCATTCCCCACCATGCGAACGGCCAGGGCGATGATAACGATTTTAGCTCGGATGGAGGTGCTATGTGCACGTCTCCATGTCGTTGGCATTTGTCGCATCTTCTTACATGCTCCTTTGCATCGTGCTGGAGGGTGGGCCAGTAGTATCCTGCCCTCAGAATTTTTCGAGCTAACGAACGTCCGCCAGGATGCTGCGCATTGATTCCTTCGTGGACTTCCCTTAGTACGTGTGGAATGTTTTCCTCCTCTATGCATCTGAGGAGGGGTGTAGAGAATCCTCGACGATACATACGTCCGCCTACTAAAGAGTATGAGCATGCCCTCCGTCGTATGGTACTAGCCTCTTTTGGGTCGGTTGGTAATTCTCCTTTGGTTAGATAGTTGAACACTGGGGTCATCCAGCAACCCGTGTCGCCCACGGCGTTAATGTGTACGCAGGCTGATGAGTGCCCGATACTTGGTCGGGGGAGCAGTTTTTGTATGACGGACTTGTTGTTTCCTTTCCTTTTAGTGCTCGCCAGTTTGGACAGGATATCTGCGCGGGCGTTTCTTTCCCGTGGAACGTGTTTGACTTCTACACTCTTAAACTGTTTTATTTCGTCTTTTACGAGGGCTAGATATTCGGTCATGCTGTCACTTCTGGCCTGGAAATCCCCTCGGACTTGGCTCGCAACCAATTGGGAATCCGTGCAAATTGTGATCTCTTCTGCTTCTAGGTCGGTTGCGAGTCGTATGCCCGCCAGGAAGGCTTCATATTCTGCTTGGTTGTTAGAAGTGGGGAAAGATAAAGTCAAGGATACTTCGATGACGTTCCCTTCTTCGTTCTCCAAAATGATACCGGCTCCGCTGCCCGTCGGGCCAGATGCGCCGTCCACGAAAATAACCCACTTGGACGAAGCTTTCGGGTCTTGCCCGGTGAAGGCAAGTTCAGCCACGAAGTCGGCCAGCGCTTGAGCTTTGAGGGCCTGTCTTCCTTCGAATTTGATGTCGAACTCAGATAGTTCTAGTGACCATTTTAACATTCGGCCGGCCATGTCTGGTCGACCGAGCAACTGTCTTATGGGTTGATCGGTCCTTACGATGATGGTGTGAGCCAGGAAGTAATGGCGTAGTCTTCTAGCTGCGAGAAGGAGGGCCAATGCGACCTTTTCTATCTGAAGGTACCGAATTTCTGGGCCGTGGAAAGCTTTGCTCGTGAAATACACGGGTTTTTGCCCTTCGGGTCGTTTGCGCACAAGGGCCGCGCTTACTGCTTCGTTCGCGACCGCAAGGTAGAGATATAGATTCTCCCCCTCTTCCGGTCTGGATAAGACTGGAGGTTCACTTAATGCTTTTTTCAGGTGGGATAGTGCTAACTCGCATTCTGCCGTCCACTCGAACGTTGCTTCCTTACGGAGGAGCTTGTAAAAGGGGAGAGCGTGTTGAGCAGATTTTGCCACGAATCGAGCAAGGGAAGTAATGACCCTGTTTAGTGATTGTATAGACTTCTTGGACGTGGGAGTTGGGAACTCCGCGAACGCTCGACACCTATCGGGATTTGCCTCAATGCCTCGTTCAGTCAAATAGAATCCGAGGAATTTTCCCGCTCGGACACCAAAGGTGCATTTCTCAGTGTTGAAGCGCATTTTGCACTTTCGTGCCTGGTCGAAAACTTTTCGCAAATGGGACGCGTGGTCCATTTCTCGTTGATATTTGACGATCATGTCGTCCATGTATACTTCGAGCATGTCTCCGATTTCGGTTCAGAAAACTTTATTCATCATGCGCTGATACGTCGCTCCTGCGTTTTTTAGACCGAAGGGCATAACGTTGTAAAAGTAATTGCCCGACTCGGTCATGAAGGCCGTGTATTTTTTGTCAGACACGGCCATGGGTATTTGATTGTACCCCGAATATGCGTCCATGAAGGATAGTAATTTGTATCCGGACGAATTGTCGACCAATTTGTCGATGTTAGGTAAAGGGTATGCATCTTTCGGGCATGCCCGATTGAGATCGGTATAATCAACGCACATCCTCCATTTTCCACTAGATTTTTTCACAAGTACAACATTTGAGAGCCAGGTCGTATACCTGGCCTCGGTTACAAATTTAGCCTCTAGGAGGTCTTTAACAGCAGATTCGGCAGCTTCGGTCTTCTCGCTCGACTGCTTTCTCATGCGTTGAGCGACCGCTTTATGTGTTGGGTCGATAGAGAGGTGATGACAAGCTGTTTCGGGGTCGAGCCCTGGCATTTCTGCGGCGCTCCATGCAAACAAGTCTGCGTTCCCTTTGAGGCAAGCTTCCAACTGTCGCTTCACTAATTCGGGCATATGTGCCCCGATCTTGACGCACCGGGCAGGGTCCTCTCCCAAGGGAATTAGCTCGAAATCTCCGTCCGGTATTGGTCGGGCTAAGGCCTCTGTTGGTCTCTGGACGCTCTCGCTACTATCTGAAAACCTGCAGTCTAGGTCGATTGAATTGACTTGAGGGAAAGCCTTGGGCACATCTGGTGAATCCAATGTCGGGGGACTTGGTTGGTACGATATCGAGCTGAGACCTTTTGATGCTGCCTCGAAACATCTGCGGGCAGCGTCGACGTCTCCGTGCAATGTGGCGACTCTGCCTGAAGTAGTATAGTACTTCATCTTCAGGTGGACGGTGGACGGCACGACTATCAACTCGGCTAAAGTTGGCCTTCCTAATATGCATTGGTATAGCGACGGGCAATCCACGACAAGGAATTGGACCCTAACCGTCCTGGCTGTCTCGCCCGCCCCGAAGGTGACAAACAGGTCAACATAACCCCACGGTCGGGATACTGCTCCGTTGAAACCTTGCAGGTCTGATCCGACGTATGGAGTCAGATGTGTTTCGTTCAGTTGGAGTGTTGAAAACAGTTGGGAGTACATGATGTCGCATGAACTACCTTGGTCCACTAATATCCTCCTTACATCGAAGTTCGCCATGCGCGCTCGGATGAGTAAAGGAATGCTAGCGTTGGGTGCTCCCCCCAGGAGCTCTTCTCGATAGAATGCGAGGGGTATGGAACCCTCCCTCGGTGGATCTAAAGTGGCGTTTTGCGCGGGCCCTTTGGCGATTAACTGGTCGAATTTTCTCTTCACGGAACCGACCGTGATTTTATTGAAGCCTCCCCCTGATATGACCATCACCGAAGGGAAAGCTTCCCACGGACTGTGGGAGGAGAGGTATTCTGCACCCTTGGTGTGGTCTGGTAAAAAGAAATCTTCCGGGCGATAAATGCTCAGGGCGACTTGCATGTTAGCGTCTGCAGGGATGGGCACGGCTTCCTCGATTTTCTGGGTCTCTTGTGTATCCTGTCGAGGATTGTCTCTGGACTTTGTGAACTGTTTCAGGTGCCCGTCTTTGATGAGGATTTCGATCGCGTCCTTGAGGTGGATGCAATCCTCTGTGTTATGCCCATGACTCTTGTGGAATCTGCAGTATTTCGTTTTATCTGTGTCGGGCTTGCTAGGTTGTTGCCTCAGAAAGCGTACTCCCGCCTGTTTGAATTCTGAATTGGCGCATTCAGACAAAATTTTCTCCCTGGAGGCTAGGAGGGCCGTGTATTCGTGGAAACGACCGATAGGTCCCCGGTGCTCCCGCGGCTCACGGGAGCGTTCATCCTTTCTTTTGTCTCCTCCCCGACGAGATGTCGAGGGTTCATCAACTCGGTGTGGTTTGGCGTCTTCACAGCGTCGAGCATCTCTTACTGAACTGGCCGCTTTCTTTTCTTCATATTGGATGTAAGCTTGGGCTTTTAGCAAGAACGCGTCGAGGGTGGCCGGGGTTTCAATGCCGACCGCCCGATGGAAATCAGTCGAGGGACGCAGCCCTCGTTCCAGCAGATACTTTTTCATGTCGTCGGTCGTGGACACTTGGATTGCCTCTTTATTGAACCTTTCGATGTAAGTTCGTAAAGGCTCGTCCCTCCCTTGGATTATTGCTTCGAGCGAAGCCTCTGTCTTAGGGTGTCGTCTTGATGCAGTAAAGTGTCTAGAGAACGTGCGCCCAAGTTGTTTCCACGATGTGATGGATTCAGCCTCAAGGCTTTTGTACCACGTCATTGCCCCTTTCCTCAGCGTCGTGGGAAAGAGTCGACATTTAATTGCTCCCCGAACACCCCGATAGTCGAGCAAGGCATCGATGTTCTCGATGTGTTCGTCTGGGTCGGTAGTCCCGTCGTATGAGCCTAAGGGAGGAGGTTTCTCCAAGCCTCTTGGGAGCTTGGCTGCCATAATTTCAGATGACAGGGGACCCCGAGCGTCCTCGTCGTCACTGGAAATAAGTGATGATCTGTGATCGTGTTTCTTTGTTCTTCGAGGGGAGATGGATCTTGATCTGCTCCTTCTTGATTTTCTTTTAGGAGAGGGTCGTGGAGACGACTGACGAAAGCGTTTGTTGCCTGTTGATTCGTCGGTGTTTCCTCTCCTCTTCTTCTTCGCAGGAGACGGAGTGTGCTCCCCTTGGGGTCTCTTGGGAGAATGAGGTCGACGAGAATTATCTTCAAGTCGGGCGATCTTTTCACCATGAGCGAGGAGTAACAAGTTCGTTTGATTTAGGATTTCGGCCAGTGCGGCGAAATCTGACCCCGAAGGAGTCGAAGGAAAAAGAGTTTCCGGGCGACTCTCCAAGGGTTGGTCACGATCGGGTGAAGGTGATGTCGCCTTCCCTTCTGGTCGGTCGTGCACTGTATCATCGTGTAGGGGAGGCTGGACGTTGCTCTCATGTTGCGTGAGAATTATACCATCATTCGATCGATTCTCCTGGTTTTCCCGAGCAGCCATGGATCTTGTTAAAACTTTTGTTCTTTGAGGATCTTGAAAGAAGAACGGGGAAATCTTACTATTCCCACAGACGGCGCCACCTGATCGTACCTGGAGATCAGGATCCGATGTGGCTGGTCTCGAGAGCGGACGAATGTGGTCGTTTGATGAGAAAAAGGAGTGTACCTGCAAGGCACTCCGATGCTAAAGTAAGTATCCGAGCAAGAGTGAGCAAGTACTAGTATTAGGGTTGAGAATTGAATACCTGCCCCTCTCAAATGAGAGGGTTTTTATAAGGGACTAGCTAGAACGCTATTGGTTCGTTAGGTGAGGTGCGGATCGAGGGGTCCGTGAAGATAGGAAACGGTCAATATTAGCCGTTAGAGGATCTCTTTAGGACCGGATCGCTGGTGGTCGACTGAGGACCACTTTTCATGATTATGCTCGACGTCGAGCGAGGTGAGTGGATCAGTCTTTTTGGCCCAATAAGAAGGATTGGGCCGGGCCGGAACACTTAGGTTCAGCATCTGAAAGACTTAAGTTGACTCTTCAGAGTATGAAAGCTTGGTTATGATCCTTCATATTCAGAACAATTTTGCTTCTCCTTAATGGTGTTCTGAAAGATTAACTTATTAAATATCAAGGTTAATGCATTTTAATCATGCACACTTGAGTAACCATTTGTAGACCCTATTGTTCTTTAAAAACTTTGTTATCATCAAAACCTTTTAATGTAATAAACACATCTTGTTATAACAATAACCACTTGGTTTTTGTCGAGCCATCTTCCACTTATCTCGTCGCGATGATGGAGATGGGTTACGATCATGACTCATGGAGTCTTCATTTCCTATTTGTTGTCTTTTTCCAGCAATAATTATTTTCTCAAGTTTCCTCTATCCTCCACGAGACAATCTACGTGGGTATTTGTTTCTTTTTTTTCCTTGTTCAGCTATCCTACTCCACTTTTTACCTGTTTTAAACATAGGAAAACATTAACTTTCATGGTTGTATCTATAAAGCATAAGCATAAAATTATCAGAAAATACAATTAGTACTAATCAGGAACTCCTCAACACTATGAGATATCACAAACGTTTTCCAAAACTTTTTGTCAAGAAAATTATACCTCACCCATGAAAGCTCACGATCATGCTTAGGTTTCCTAATGTAGTCACGTGTGAGTCGTGATTTAAAGCCCCTTCAAAAAGAACCAACAAAAGTGATCCACTTTTTTTCAACTTAAGGATCATTGGAAAACTCAAACGCCAACTGCACAATTACATCAATAAGTATATATTAATGATTATATAAAGTAATATCGAATCAATGAAAATTAAAATTAATGCCTTAACGTCTGTCCATATGCTCTCTTTCACCTCTGTTGGTACATCTTTCCAATCATTTATCAATATGTTGACTTTGCATATCTAAGGAACATAACATAACTCTTAAAAAGTGAAGTATGAGGACCATTAAGTATCGTAAAACGATACCAAACTCGATATAATTATTGACGGTCGACTTGTGGACTTTTTGTAACTGTGTCATCATTGTATCACCTCTTTGTTTTTTTCCTTTTCTGCCTATAGATTGAGAATCATTTGTACAAGTTTCATTTGTATTATTAGTTTCGTCGCTACTATATGAAAAAGATGATATCTATCAAGACATGAAACAATCAACATCATGATACAAACACAAACATCAACCACACAATGACATCAACAACAATGGAATCATCAACACAATGGAATCAACAACAATGACATCATCAACACAAGGCATCATCAACACAATGGCATATCAACAACAATGGAATGATAAAAAATTGCCATCATCAACACAATGACATTAACAACAACAAATACATATACAACAATGTCATCATTAACACAATGGTATCATCAACACAATGGAATCAACAATAATGGCATCATCAACAACAATGACATCATTAAAATAATAGCATAAATAATAATAAAAAATACGTAAATAACAACGGTATTATCAACACAGTGGCACAATCAACAAAATGACATCAACAACAAATTAATCATCAACAACAATGGCATCATCAACAACAATGGCATCATCAACATAATGACATTAACAACAACAAATACATAAACAAAAATGACATCATCAACACAATGACATCATAAACAATAATGACATCATCAACAAAATGACATTAACAACAACAAAGGCATCATCAACACAATGGCATATCATCACCAATGACATCATCCACAACAAGGACATCATCTACACAATGACATTAACAACAAAAACACGCATACAACAATGGCATCATCAACACAGTGGCCTCATCAACATAATGATATCATCAATAACAATGGCTTCATCAACAAAAATGGAACCATCAACACAATGGCATCAACAACAATGACATATCAACAACAATGGCATCATCAACAACAATGGCATTATCAACACCATGGTATCAATAACCTAAACACAAACACAACGGAAAATGAAGTTTAATGTAGATGCCTGGGGAAAAATGTTTATGTATCGAAATCATGATGATTAAGTAAAACAAGATGTCAAAATATGTCTTTCTCCTCGATTGTATATAAGCCTAAAACGACAGATTTGCTGTCGTTTCCCCCTTGACAGTACGTAAGCCTAGAACGACGAAGTTGGATGAAGTTGTTGTTTCAAAATGGTGTAATTTCGTCAGGATTGAAATGATGTTGCTTCATTAGGATTGAAAATGGTGTTGTTTCATTTGGGTTGAAAATAGCGTTGTTTCATCAGGGTTGAAAATGGTGTTATTTTCTAATGGAGATGAACAATTGAATCTGAAGAGACAAGCTAGATTAATATGTTTCCTTTAAGTGAATAAGTCATTCCACCACGATTATTTAATACAACTGTTGTGATATATGGATGACTTAATGTGATTTTATAAAAAAAAATGTCAGCTTTTAAGCATTATTATTTTTTTTTTAAATTGAAAAATATATCACAACAGTTATTTTAAACAACCTTAGTGATATATGGATTATGTTAATGTAATTATATAAAAAAAGCATAAAGTTGTAATTATATAAACAACCTTAGTGATATATCGCAACGGTGAGTGTAAACAATCTTAGCGACTTCACTTTTATTTTTTATCTAAATATATATAAAAATGAAAGGTGCAACTAAAATAATGAAGAAATCAAGAATTTGTTAGCATTGAGAATCAAACCCATAAACGGTATAAGATATCACCACAGTTGTTCTAAGCAGCCGTAATAATAAGTTTAAATTATATATATATATATATATATATATATATATATATATATATATATATATATACATATATATATATATATATATATATATATATATATATATATATACATATATATATATATATATATATATATATACATACATACATATATATATATATATATATATATATATATATATATATACATATATATATATATATATATATATATATATATATATATATATATATATATATATATATATATATATATATATATATATATATATATATATATACGTACATACATATATATATATATATATATATACGTACATACATATATATATATATATATATATATATGTATATATATATATATATATATATATATATATATATATATATATATATATATATATATATATATATATATATATATATATATATATATATATGCCTGGATTTTGAGATATCACCATATTCCTTCAAATGATCGTGATAACTTAGGTGTTGTTGTATATACTTTTATAGTAGTGTGTATACGATATATGGTTCTTGCTTAACATGTCAGATTGTTGCATTTTTGGACGAAGTTTCTATTAAATATTTAGTTAGATTTTATTGCTTTTATTTAGTAATATGACTATATGATTTGTTTGACAACTGTGAAGATCAAGTCAGATTTAAAATGTGATTTAAATTTGAATTTGAATTAAACTAAATCATATATTTTTGTTGGAGATATTTATGGAACAAATAGTATCCAACTGATTGTGCATATATTTTAGACGATATTAAAGTTAAGATCCAAAGAGAAAATATCATAATACTTTTGCTATATAAGGAGCTCAAAACCTACATTGGAAGAAAAAAATCTTCATTAAAGATCACAAGAGTGATAGGGTTTAGAGTCTTTGTTATTTAGGGGGGTCCTAAATAAAAAGTCATTGGATAGTGTTAAAAAGAGGCTTTGAACTACACAGGGCTTGCTGTTGCTTGTAAGACTAATTGTACTAATAGTGAATTTCTTTCTTTGGTTGGAAGCCAACCCTACAGACGTAGGTGATGCTGCATCGAATTAGGTTATCAATTATTGTGTTCTCTATTACTTTTCTACACCATCATCTTGTACAACTGAATATGTGTTAATTGTGTTGATTTTCGTTTATCATGTCGAATAAGTTGTCTAGGACATCGGACTTAGAAGTAATGTTGTTGTTTGGTGGTATAAGCTTGTTGTTCAGAGGCAGATACAAAAAAAGGGTATGTCAGATCTTTGAAAAGAATGAAACAATTGATACTAGAGAGGTTTTTATCAGAGGATTATGATTAGATTCTTTATAAGATGTATATTGATTGTGTTCAATGAAAGAGAAATGTAATATAATACACAACTGAGTTCCTACATTTCTTTGAGTGTAATGAACTAAGAGAATTAGATATCCAGAAGGTAGCTCGATACATCAATGGCTTAAAAGGATATTTGCATTATAAGATGGATTTGCAGATTTATGGACTGTGGCTTAGGATCCAGCCTATTTTTGAAGGAAAATTTGGTGGAGAAATCCTCTCAAAAGTGAAGGTGTGAGAATAACACAAGAAATGAGGGGGGGGGGGTTGAATTGAGTTTTCACTCTTGTTTACTTTTTTTGTGTTTTGTTTCGGAGATAAGAACACACGATATATCATAGTTCAATTGAAAAACTTAACCTAATCCAGTCCACCCGCCAAGGTGGTTTTGCCTTCGACATGCACTTAACCCACTATAACCAAACTGATTACAAGGCACAACACAACCTGTGACAACCAACCTACACAACTGATAATGCAAAATTGTATCGTAATTTCGGCTTGACTTACATGAATTAATAATACGTTTTATTCAATTTTTAATATTCTATTCTTTATATTACATTATTTATTTGTGTTTTTCAGATTAATCGAGTCGTTCGAAAAAGTCGGAAAGCGAAGAAAAATAGAAGAAATATTAAAGAAGAGAAGTTGAAGAAAAAAATATAGAAGAAATAGAAGAAGAGGAATTAAAAGAGAAATAAGAAAAGGAATATGAAATTGAAAATAAAAAAAGGGGTGAGGGCCCACCACTCAGCAACACATGGCGCATGCCATGTGTGGGTGGCGCCCACCACCCCACTTTCGCTATAAAAGTGGTGCAGGCCACCTCCTGGAGAGAGATGAGTGGTGCAGGCCACTCGATCTCCCCTCCTACTCTCTTTTCGTCCTTTTCTCACGCGACTGTTCTAGTTTTTTCGCTCACGCACGATCCAGGCCCAAGCTATTTTCACGAAATATTTTCAACCGTCTGATGGATATAAATAGAGGCGTTTGAGCATAGTTTCAAGGACATAATTTTTGCTCCAGTTTCTAGTTTTCATTCAGTTTTTATATTTTAGTTTTAGTATTATTTTCTACGCATATTTTCAATTCTGCAACTTTAAATTCGTGTACACTTTGGATCTACTACCAGTCTGTATTCAACATTTAGTACCCAAATAAATTCCAGGTTTTTATTTAATCGCTTTATATATTTACTGCCTTAGTATTTTAAGCATGTTTACCATAGATTATTTATTTCGTTCAAGCGTCATTTATTTAGTAACCATGTCCGGCTAATTTAATTATATAAGTATGTAAACAAATAGATTGAGAGGAGTTTAATTAAATCGATATTGATTTATTTTACCAATTTATAATTTTAGGTTGAGGTTTCTTAATTTAATTTAATACTTTTGTTACGAGAGTAAGGAAGTAATTAAGGCTAAATTCAATAGAGCGAGAGTTTGAGAATTTAACCGGATAGCTGAATCTAGGCATTCGTTTTAAATGCAGCGATAGCGCTTTAGGAATAATTGGATCTTATTTGTTTTCAAATATTATTTCTAAACACTTATGGGCTAGCGAAAGCAGGCATATGACTTTAGAAGTATAGTCTGAATCAATAGAGCGAGAGTTTGAGACGAGGGATTTTAAATGAATATTTTCCACTGAAAAAGTATTTTGGCTTGTAAACCTTCACCAATATTTAATTAAATTCTCAACAATTGAGGAGTTGCATACTGATATATTGTTATCATTATTATTTATAAATTTAATTTTAAAATTAATTTTATTTGTCTTAAACCAAACCAATAGAAACGAATAACCTTAGATTTACATAGTAACGTTAGATAACGTTAGATCGATTTTTAGTCTCTGAGGGATCGACAATATTTTAAAACTACACGTACGACTGTGCACTTGCAGATAAAATCCTTTAGACATATAGTCGAGTGATCAAGTTTTTGGCATCGTTGTCGGGGACTAATTAAGTCGATATCGTAGCTGTTGCACCCCAAAATTTGCCCTCACAACACAAGACTTTGTGTTCTAAGAAGATTCACAAGGTTCACAAGTTCTCCAACACTTGCATAACCTTTCATGAGGTTCATAAAGTCTACAAGTTACTTTATGAAGGTTCACAAGGTTCACAAGCTTCTCAACATTTACAAGACCTTTCATGAAGTTCATGAAGTCCACAAGTCACTTCTTGAAGGTTCATAAGGTTCACAAGTTTCACAATGATTACAAAGCTTCCCTGGGGATCATGAGGTCTACAAAACCACTTCATGAGGTTCACAAGGTTCACAAGCTTCACAATATCTCCCATGAGTATCATAAGACACTTTATGAAGATTCACAAGGTTCACAAAGTTCACAATTGGTCAAAGAAGTTGACAATTCCCTCAGATAATACACCTCCTAAGCAATGCATCCAAAACTAGGGTTTTGACTTTAATCAGGCTAAATGGACTTCCAATACCTCAAGTGAGTTTCATAACATCTTATATGTGTGTAAGAACCCCCATGACAAGTTTCAAGACTTTTCTCAAAAGTTTGCTCAGTCAGATGATCAGATAAGTCAAAATTAGTCAGTGCAGTTAAAAAGTCAAACTGAGGTCAACTGTGGTCTAACCAAAGTCAAACTTCATGATTTTTTGCCAACATCAAGTATATGAAGTGAAATTCATCATTTGATCAAGGGTTGATCATGATTCATCAAGGAGATTCCAGATCATCAATAATCAGGAGTTTCTAAATTAGGGTTTCCTCAGTAAAAGTCAACTGAACTTTGACCAGGCATAACTTTCACATACTTCATCACCAAGTCTCCATCCAAAGCTCATTTTGAAGGAAATTGAATTCTTTACAACTTTGATGTTGAAAGTTAAGCCTAAAAATGCTTCATTTGAAAGATATGATCTAAGACATTATAGGTCATCTCAAAAGTCAACAAAAAGTCAACAGCTTCAAAAGGGCATAACTTGAGATTGGTAAATGATATGGACCTGAAACCAATGGGGTTGTTTAGAGGACTCTTCAAGCTTTCCAAAAAGTCCAAGAACACCCTCATACCCTTAAAATTGAGGGAGATATGCCCTTGCAAAGTTGGGCAATTTTGTGATGGTTTATGTTGAAAATGGAGGTTAAGAAGTATTTCTTTCCAAATGGGCTGACCAATTCATGATCCAATCCATACACAAACACTATGCACGACCCAATGGAATAAAATTCATCATTTTTATTATTTTTTATTTATTTATTATTGATTTAAATCATAAAAATCATTTTAAATAAATAAAAAATATAAAAATCTATTTTTGGGTGGAAAGATTGAATCTAGAAAGTCTTAAAAAGTGATTGAAACTTAAAGAGAAAAGAATCATGTGAATTGTCCAAGAATAGCAAGTCATAATGCACAAATATTTGAATTTTAACACTTGATCTTTTTGAATCTTTTTTGGATCAAATATCCACACAACCTATCCATGTTTTTAACCTAAATCCATCACACATATATACTAAGTGAAACCCTAGCCTGAGACACGAATTTGAGCAGCCAAGAGGTAAGAACAAAAACACAAAAAATCTCTCCATAAGGGACATTCGGATTTTTGGATTTGAAGCATTTGAAGGTAAAATAAGTACATAGCAAGCTTCATGAGACTTCTCTAATGGTGAAACATCCATCATATGCATCACATATGCCTCCTGTTGATCAACCCGAACTCATCTTTGTCTTAAAATAATTTTTTTCGAATCCATCAATATATGTATTATGAACTGTTTTTGATGATTGATTTGTGTTTATTTTGATCCCTAGAATGATTCTGGATAGTTTGATTGAAGGATGAGAGCTTGAAACAGAAACGGCCATGGTTAGGGTTTGAACCTCCAAATTAGGGTTCATCAATTCACCAAATATAAATGGATTTGGAGAACGTAGAGATGTTGCGTGGACTGTATGGATCATAAAATGTTAATCAATTTCATAAATCGGAACTGTTTTGTCCATGTTTCGTTTTCGCAGGTTGAAGAACAGGAAGAACTCGCAGGAAAGTTCATATGTAAATTCATAGCAAAAATCGCAGGTAAATTGGAGAAGAAGAAGTCCTATGGCGCGCATTCTGATATTTGAAAAATTGTTTAATAATTTTATTATATTAATATAAGTTGATATCATCAAGGCAGTAGTAGCCCAGTGGAAAGGAGGCGTATGTATTTGGTGAGAGGTCCATGGCTCGAATCATGCTGGGGCCATATTTTTTTGTTTATTTTTCAGGATCATGGAAGGCATAAAATATAATGAATCAAGGCCAACAGGTTGACAGGAAGGCTCTCCCAGCCAGGCGGTAAGACGCGCGTATGCATATCCATAAGGTCCTGGGTTCAACACCATCCCAGGCCTTTTGTTTTTTTCATATTTTTCTGGATTTATCAAAGACAAAGAACAAAACCAACCATTCTCATTCTACTTTCACCTGCGTATGGATGGCTTAGTGGTTCTGGATGTTGTTTGCAAACCTGAGGTCTTGGGATCAAATCCCAGCAGGTTCCCTTTTCTTTTTCTTTCTATTTTCTTCTTTTTTCTTATTATTCTTTAATTAATATTTTAATTTCAAGAAAAATCCCTAAAATTCAAAAATAATATATTTACATTAGATTAAACTTATATTTATTTCTTTTACTAAAAAATAATAATTTGTTAACATGTCATTATTTTATTAATTAAAAAAAATTTTGTACATATGTTTGTAAATAAAATAGGTAATTAGATAAACCCTAATTTTATAAAACCCTATTTCTAAAAAACCTAAAAAAATATAAAACCCTAGTTTTCCAATCCTAAAATATTTTTCTAAATAAAATTAAATTCTTTTTTTTTTTAATTCCTAATATAATTATTATGTATATATATTTATTATAATCCTTATAAATTTTGTAAGTATATTTATAATTCAAATTATTTTTCTTTTAATGTTTAAAAACAATTTAATTCATAATAGTTATATTTTTATGTTTGGTTTAAAAATTTGTAAGTATAATAATTAATAGGATTAAAATTTATAAACATGATTAATTTTATATATGATATTAAAAAAAATTTACTTTTTTCTTAAGATATGTATAATATTAATAATAATTAAATTTTGTAGTCATATTATATTTAAAAGAATAATTTAATAATTTAAAACTTAAAAAATAATTGTTCGTTAATATTTGTTTTCTAAGTATAATTGTTCATATTAAAATTGTTAATTAATTTTGTTTATTGTTACTAACTAAATTATTATGTATTATTATATTATATTTTTATTTTGTTTACTCTAATTACTTTTATTCTTATTTACTAACCATATTATTATTATTTTTATATTTCTAACCTCGTTTATTATTTCTAACTTATTATTATTATTATTGCTACTAACCCCTGATTATAATTTGTTTATTTATTTATTTATTATTTATATTTCGCTATTATATTTATTTATTTGCCATTTATTTTATAATTATTATGTAATTGTTCCTGGATGTAAAATTGTAATTATTTAATTATTATTGTTGTGGTTAGTAATTAGGGAGTGTAACAACATGTATGTAATATTAAAATAAATTTAGATCATTTTTAAATAAAGATAATTAAATTAAACACTTCACACACGTAAGTCGATTTTAATCGCCGTCTCACTTTCTAAGGATATCCCTCTCGTTGCCTACGAATAATGGTTAAGTGGGGTGTATAAAGCAAGTCCCTCGAAATAAAATCATCAAAGTCCCTTTATGGTTGCCTTTACGGATCGAGTCCCTTTCGAAAAATGATGATGGTCCCTTATATGTGCTTATTACACCCCACCATTGCCTTCAAAATCTAATTGTCCCATACATGTCCCTTAACATCCAAAGTAAGGACTACCTACTCCATTATAGTAGGGATAGTCTTACTAAGGAAAGGATAAAGAATAAGAAAGACCTTAAACATTAGGGTAGATTACTCCTAAGTACTTAAGCTCATTTCAAAATTTTTTTTTCACACTTAAACAAATTTTCAACAAAATTTTCAAACAAGTTTCTTACACATCCATACACGGATTATTATTAAACTATTCTGAAAATTTTTCTATTCACACACTACATTTTCAAAAAAAACAATTTAAAGTGAGCTTAAGTACCTAAGAGCCCATGGATAACCATGGATGAAAAGGGTGCTAACACCTTCCCTTTTCATAACTTACCCCCCCGGACCCAAAAATCTTTTAAAAGGTCTTTCCTGTTCTTTTATGCCTTTCCTTTGGATAAAATAAAAGTCGGTGGCGACTCTTGCTATCCGCAACATAACTAAAGTCAGTTCTCCCACCGTGTTACAGAACTGGCGACTCTGCTGGGGATTTAAATTAAAGAGGGGTACCCTTAGGAATTAGATCACTTTAATATTATGTGCCTTGTTTGCTTTACTTTACGTTGTTGGGATGCTCTTATGTGTGAAAGATCCTAACCCGGATCTATTGTACCTTAGGTAAATGGCAATAGACCAAGGAAACTGTACGGCGTATACCGATATGGTTGATCTGGTGGCCATAGTTAGTGTGACTTCTTGGTTGGTGCTTATGTTCCTTAAGTCAAGTTGAGGATAATATGAGGCTGCCATATGTTGTCAATGCACTAACTAACTTTTAGAACCCTAGTTATCCCATCTTGGCCTTTAGAAAAGTAGTGAGGTAGCCGGCTTTAGTGCAGACTGAAGTTGGTTGACACTCGATACTACACTCATTGAGATCTTAAACTTGGAGGGTTTTGGTTGGCAAGTAAGTTGCCTTCTGAACAACCACCCTTGTGAAGGATCAATGATATTGAGATCCCTTAGAACCTGGTTACTTTTGTAGGACAGGATGAACCATCTAACTTCAGGGGAGGGTACTTACCTTTGAACCGCATGCAAGCCTTTAAACCTAGGGCTATTGTGTGACTTGCTTGTGTGTGCCACATGTTTGTGATTGAGCATAACATCATGACATCATCATGCATCATATGCATAGCATTTTCCCTAACCATTTCAAGGACCAAGGGATTTATCTTTGTTCTTTGTCGCAGGTCATGGCTTCTGCTCGTAGAAACACCATCAGGATCAACTTTGTGGGCATACCTGCCAAGCTTAAAGAGTTGGTTTCTCAAGTGTCTGATCATTCCCAGTTCATCAAGAGACATGGTCACCTATTGGATCTAGTCACTTCAGGGTTCAATGAAGACATGATGAGTGTTCTGTTTCAGTTCTTTGATCCTAAACATCACTGTTTCACATTCCCCGACTATCAGTTAGTCCCTACCATGGAGGAGTTCTCTAAGCTTCTGGGTATACCTGTTCTTGATCAAAGACCCTTCACAGGCTTGGAGAAGGAGCCCAAACCAGAGGTTATTGCTGCAGCCCTACATCTGAAGAAGTCTGACATTGTTCTAGAAACGAGAAGTGGAGTCAAGGGTATTCTTGCTAAGGTATTAATGGATAAAGCTCAGATGTTCTTGAAGGCCATGAGCTATGATGCTTTTGAGGAGGTCTTAGCCTTGCTGATATATGGCTTAGTATTGTTCCCCAATCCAGATCAGTTCATAGACGTTCATGCCATCAACATTTTCCTGAGTCACAATCCAGTGCCTACGTTGCTTGGAGACATCCTGCATTCTCTTCATACCCGTACCACAAGGGCAAGAGGAACTTTGATGTGCTGCATACCTTTGCTATCCAGGTGGTTTATTTCTCACCTTCCTCGATCAGTGATGAAGAATGAGCAAGGGTTCAGATGGTCCAAAAGGATCATGTCACTCTCGCATTCAGATATTCATTGGTGCTCCAGATCTATGGAGAATGTCACCATCATTGACCGTTGTGGGGAGTTTCCTAATGTGCCACTTCTAGGCATAAGAGGAGGCATCACCTACAACCCCTCTCTAGCTTTACGACAATTTGGTTACGCTCGGAGCGATGGTCCACATGACATGTTGATTCAGGGCATTGTGTTTGATTACGACAACGATCTTCAGGGTTACCGTCAGAGATTCATACGAGCTTGGGGAAAGGTAAACAGGATTGACAGCAAGACACTGGAGCCTAAGTACACTATTCCTATGGAGGCTTATCTCAGATGGGTACGATCTCGTGCTCAGACACTCATGATGCCATATCCTGCCGTCCTACCAGTTACCATGGAACCTGTTGCTGAAGGAGACACTGCTTATACCATCCTTCACCCAGACATGCCTACTGATAAGGAAGACTTGCAGAGATCATGGATCCAACTGAAGGAGCAAAGGGATACTTTCGAGGCTCATTACAAAGCAAGCCAAGAAAAGATTCTGGAACTAACAAAGCTACTTCATGAGGAACGAAACCTCAACTCATACCTCAATACAAAGAGGAAACGTCCATGGGAGACTTAAAACCCCACCTTTTGTACTCATTTCACTTTCATCTTTTGTAAGCCTAAAAGGCAAAACAAGTTATTACTAATAAAAAGTTACTTTCTTGTTTGTTTAAGCAAATTTAAATCCTGCGGTCCTTGAAAGCATTGCATATGCATTACCATGTCATTTCATTGCATCACAGGTTTATAATTGTGCACAGGTTTCTCATTCTCTCGTTGTTTATTTCAGCAATGGCTCTTGAACAATCAGTTAAGGATCTTCAGGCACAGAATACACAGTTCCAAGAATTGATCCTGAACCTGACCAAGGGGCAGGATGAATTGAAGACACTGCTGGCTAAGAAGAAGAATCCTGAGGACAACAAGGATGATCAGCTACAAGCTGAGATGACAGGAATGAGGGCCCAGATGAATGACCAGGTGGCTCTTATTCAAAAATTAGCTCAGGGGCAAGAAGAGTTAAGAACCTTTCTCCACAAACTTCAAAGTAATGGAGTCAGGAATCTAATTGTCGGTCAACCTCCGTTAAAACAAGCTGATTTGGTTGAAAGGAGGATGAAGATAAAAGAGGGTAAGAGACAGGTTGCCATTGATTGTTCTTCCATTAAAGAAGAAAGATCTGATAAGGTTAATCCACCTCAACACCAGAAAGGTAGAAGGCAGTTTATCAAGTTCAGCACTCCAATGTCACAAGTTTTGCAATGTCTGTTGGAGATGAAGTTGATTTCCTTGGAAAATCCTCCTCAAAATCCTAAAACTTCCTCTCCTCGCTATAATCCCAAGGCAAGGCGTGAGTACCACTCCAACAGCCCTGGACATGATACTAATAGCTGTTGGGCATTGAAGGAAAAGATCCAAGACCTGATTGACGAAGGAATCCTAGAGGTTACTCCAGAGGGTCAAGTTGAGTTCTACTATCATCCAGCAAACACCGAAGCTGCAAGACAAGTTGCCCAAGTTTGCAAGAAAGAAAGCCTACCTGTCCCTGTTGAGATATGGGGCACCTTGGGACATCCAAGTGGAAAATTTGATTTCATGGTGAAGTATACTGCTCCTCAAAGTTCACAGATTGCAATTGAAGACATTCAGCCAACTGGATGGGACAACATTTGAATTTTCATTTGTAATTTCTTTTATTTGTTTGAACACTTACTATTATGTTAAACTTTTGTTTTCATTAATGCATTGCATATGTTTGTCTTGAATTAATCCATTCGTTCCACTATATTTTGAATTATGCTTCTTATTTCTATCTTGTGATATTTAACTCCTGATAAAGCTATAAGCCTGTAGAGGGAGGATGACGAAAACAATACCATAATTTTATGCAGTATGCTTTTGAACAGACTATGCTGACGATGTACAGGCATTGTTTCAATTCCTAAACAGTGGAGATATAAGGAAGTTAATCCCTAGTCAACCCTTTTTGAGCCTATGAAGTAGGAGTTTTTATTCTCGCATAAATTAAAACCCTTATTCATAACCTGGGGCAGGGTAGTTACTCAGTTAACTCAAAAATGCCAATTATCTGTGTTGTACACAATGAATGATGGTTCACTGTAATCATTAAACCTAATAGTCAATATCTAGCAAAAGAAAAGCTCACTAAGTCAAAACCTATGAAGGAGACTTAGTAAAACATCAAGACATCCCGCTGACTGTAACCTTGAAATAAGCAGTTCAGGCAAAAAGAAGGGATAATAAAGTCAAAAGAAAAAAAAAGAGGTCACTATGAACCCTCAACAAAGAAAGATGGCTGAATGTTCAAATAAATTTTGGGTTTCTGAACCATCACAAATATTGGTGTTACAACTCCAAACTGCTATGGAACTTCAATGCATGAGTTAACTGAGCATAGGACTGAAGAACATCATGGAGATTGGGTTGGGTACAAATAAAATTTGAGCCTTTATCCTTTGTTTCTTAAACCATGAACCAGGCCACGTTACAACCCTTTAAAAGTCCTAACTGAAGCATGGTTAGTTCGAAAGCGTACTGCTGCAAAAAGGTATCCTGACTCCTTTAGGGCTTGTCATAAAATTTGAGTTAATATCACAGTTTTCCCAAAAAAAAAAAAAAAAAAAAGTTTTTCTAAAATAACTTGTTTCAAAACTTCAAGACAGACATAAGCATTGCATTTTTTAATATATTTGTTTGCATATACCTAAGTGTTTGACAAATGGAGAAGCTTACAGGATGAATGTTCAATGAACCAAAGTCCTTCCGATAAACAAAGTTGCTTCCTGGATCAAAGTCCATGTATACAAAGGGGCATAGTCATGACCTCCCAATCAAGGGGGCAGGCCATGATACTTCCTAACTCATTTGGGGCAATCAGGACAAGATTCAACTATGTTTAAGCAGCCAGAGGCAGATCTCCTCATCTATCTGAAATGCCAAGGGCATAGTCACTGTTTCCCAGTCAAGAGGCATACCAAGTTACTGTTCAATTCAGTTGGGGCAATTAGGTCCAGACTCATCTGTGCTTAATAGCCAGGGGCATTTTTCCTCATACAGTTGAATTACCAAAGGTGACATTACAGAGTTCACAATGCCAGGGGCATTTTTCCTCATACAGTTAAATTACCAAAGGTGACATTACAGAGTTCACAATGCCAGGGGCATATGCTTATGGGGCATTCTGCTTGTTTCTCTTGAGATAGCTCATTACAGATACTTCCATTATGGGACAATTCATCCTCAACCAAGGGGCAATGCTTTCTCTTCAAATCTAATACCTGGAGCGTATATGGTCCATTACAGTTTGAAGACACATTCCTCTCATTGTATTACCTTGATATTGGATTCTCAGCTGAAACCATGATGGAAATTAGTTGTCTACGCCAGTAGTATCAGATGGTGTCAATATCATGTATTCAGATCCAGCTATGAGGATTTCTGGAAAGGTACTCAGGAAAGTTAAAGAATTTCAGGAGCCATAGATCCAATTGGTTATACACTCTCGAAGTTGAAACGATTCTGTTTTCAAGTTCAGCTTTACTTTTCCCTCTGAATCCAGATTTACTTTTACCCTAAGCGAAACGTCCATTGGTTATGTTTGAATGTATCATGCTTTTGAATATGATTGATGTTTATCAGAAATGCATGTATGCTTTTAATACGATTAATGTTTACCAGAAATGCATGAAAATGCAGTAATAGTATTTACTAAGGACGAACGAGGGAAGGATCTCAACGAAGCTTCGCCGGTTCACCTTTACAAGACAGTTACAAAACCCTCAGTAGGGTAAATTCATCTTCATAAAGTCTCATCTCCCCTGGAATTTATATCCATCTCTTTTATCCTCATACGGATATTCGGGAAATTACTTTCCAATAAGGGTACGACGAGTGAAGACGGGATGTTATACTTATCCTACTACCAAACGAAGACGAAGGTTATATATACCTTACTATCCCCAGCAGACGGGAGGTTATATCTATACCTTACTATCCCCAACAGACGGGAGGTTATATCTATACCTTACTATCCCCAGCAGACGGGAGGTTATCTATACCCTGTTATCCCCAGCAGACAGAGGGTTATACATCCTTCAACAACGAATCGGGATTTATTTTCCCTGGTCAGCAGTTGTTATACCAAGACATGTGTCTATACACTTCCGGCAGTATCATATCGTACATACATCATATATATCATACCATAACATACATATCCATAGACATATAGTACATTACATAAGTGCATCATATCATACATGCACACATAAAGCATAAACTAATGTTATTATACAGAATGCTACCTTGTTTTCAGGTTAATTATCCAACAAACAAACTTATGATCTTCGGGACTGCTTTATCGTAACCTCAGGGTTACTTTATCCTCCTGATAAGCTTCTTATTACTTTGGGACTGCTTTATCGTAACCTCAGAGTTACTTTATCCTCCTGATAAGCTTCTTATTACTTTGGGACTGCTTTATCGTAACCTCAGGGTTACTTTATCCTCCTGATAAGCTTCTTATTACTTTAGGACTGCTTTATTGTCACCTCAGGGTTACTTTATCCTCCTGATAAATTCTCATGACTTCAAGACTGCTTTAGAGTTATTGATTGCTCTATCCTCCTGAAATCACATTATTATTTCAAGACTGCTTTAGAGCTATTGATTGCTCTATCCTCCTGAAATCATATTACTACTTCAAGACTGCTTTAGAGTTATCATTTGGCTCTATCCTCCTGAAATCATTACTTCAAGACTGCTTTAGAGCTATTGATTGCTCTATCCTCCTGAAATCACATTATTATTTCAAGACTGCTTTAGAGCTATTGATTGCTCTATCCTCCTGAAATCATATTACTACTTCAAGACTGCTTTAGAGTTATCATTATTGATTGCTCTATCCTCCTGAAGCCATTACTTCAAGACTGCTTTAGAGTTATCATTATTGATTGCTCTATCCTCCTGAAGCCATTACTTCAAGACTGCTTTAGAGTTATCATTATTGATTGCTCTATCCTCCTGAAGACGTATCACATTAGTATTTCAAGACTGCTTTAGAGCTATCCATTGCTCTATCCTCCTGAAATCATTACTTCAAGACTGCTTTAGAGCTATTGATTGCTCTATCCTCCTGAGGTCATATTACTACTTCAAGACTGCTTTAGAGCTATTGATTGCTCTATCCTCCTGAAGACATATCACATTATTATTTCAAGACTGCTTTAGGGTTATCATTATTGATTGCTCTATCCTCCTGAAATCATTACTCCAAGACTGCTTTAGAGTCATCATTATTGATTGCTCTATCCTCCTGAAGACATATCACATTATTATTTCAAGACTGCTTTAGAGCTATCCATTGCTCTATCCTCCTGAAATCATTACTTCAAGACTGCTTTAGAGCTATCCATTGTTCTATCCTCCTGAAGTCATATTATTTCTTCAAGACTGCTTTAGGGTTATTATTATTGATTGCTCTATCCTCATGAAGACATGCTATTACATCCGACTCCTGACAGCTCTCATTCTACTGCTGAAGAACTTTCCCCTAGTGGCATCTTTAAGCCCACTCAATCATGTTCAACCAACCATCAATATCACTCCATGCACTGGTGAGTGCAAATTTTTGGGCTTTTGTGTTCAATCCCCTTCAACCTTCCAGGTTACGACTGGCAAATATACCAATCTAACCCCTCAGGTTTCAGAAAATTGAACAGGGGCAGCTGTTGCACCCCAAAATTTGCCCTCACAACACAAGACTTTGTGTTCTAAGAAGATTCACAAGGTTCACAAGTTCTCCAACACTTGCATAACCTTTCATGAGGTTCATAAAGTCTACAAGTTACTTTATGAAGGTTCACAAGGTTCACAAGCTTCTCAACATTTACAAGACCTTTCATGAAGTTCATGAAGTCCACAAGTCACTTCTTGAAGGTTCATAAGGTTCACAAGTTTCACAATGATTACAAAGCTTCCCTGGGGATCATGAGGTCTACAAAACCACTTCATGAGGTTCACAAGGTTCACAAGCTTCACAATATCTCCCATGAGTATCATAAGACACTTTATGAAGATTCACAAGGTTCACAAAGTTCACAATTGGTCAAAGAAGTTGACAATTCCCTCAGATAATACACCTCCTAAGCAATGCATCCAAAACTAGGGTTTTGACTTTAATCAGGCTAAATGGACTTCCAATACCTCAAGTGAGTTTCATAACATCTTATATGTGTGTAAGAACCCCCATGACAAGTTTCAAGACTTTTCTCAAAAGTTTGCTCAGTCAGATGATCAGATAAGTCAAAATTAGTCAGTGCAGTTAAAAAGTCAAACTGAGGTCAACTGTGGTCTAACCAAAGTCAAACTTCATGATTTTTTGCCAACATCAAGTATATGAAGTGAAATTCATCATTTGATCAAGGGTTGATCATGATTCATCAAGGAGATTCCAGATCATCAATAATCAGGAGTTTCTAAATTAGGGTTTCCTCAGTAAAAGTCAACTGAACTTTGACCAGGCATAACTTTCACATACTTCATCACCAAGTCTCCATCCAAAGCTCATTTTGAAGGAAATTGAATTCTTTACAACTTTGATGTTGAAAGTTAAGCCTAAAAATGCTTCATTTGAAAGATATGATCTAAGACATTATAGGTCATCTCAAAAGTCAACAAAAAGTCAACAGCTTCAAAAGGGCATAACTTGAGATTGGTAAATGATATGGACCTGAAACCAATGGGGTTGTTTAGAGGACTCTTCAAGCTTTCCAAAAAGTCCAAGAACACCCTCATACCCTTAAAATTGAGGGAGATATGCCCTTGCAAAGTTGGGCAATTTTGTGATGGTTTATGTTGAAAATGGAGGTTAAGAAGTATTTCTTTCCAAATGGGCTGACCAATTCATGATCCAATCCATACACAAACACTATGCACGACCCAATGGAATAAAATTCATCATTTTTATTATTTTTTATTTATTTATTATTGATTTAAATCATAAAAATCATTTTAAATAAATAAAAAATATAAAAATCTATTTTTGGGTGGAAAGATTGAATCTAGAAAGTCTTAAAAAGTGATTGAAACTTAAAGAGAAAAGAATCATGTGAATTGTCCAAGAATAGCAAGTCATAATGCACAAATATTTGAATTTTAACACTTGATCTTTTTGAATCTTTTTTGGATCAAATATCCACACAACCTATCCATGTTTTTAACCTAAATCCATCACACATATATACTAAGTGAAACCCTAGCCTGAGACACGAATTTGAGCAGCCAAGAGGTAAGAACAAAAACACAAAAAATCTCTCCATAAGGGACATTCGGATTTTTGGATTTGAAGCATTTGAAGGTAAAATAAGTACATAGCAAGCTTCATGAGACTTCTCTAATGGTGAAACATCCATCATATGCATCACATATGCCTCCTGTTGATCAACCCGAACTCATCTTTGTCTTAAAATAATTTTTTTCGAATCCATCAATATATGTATTATGAACTGTTTTTGATGATTGATTTGTGTTTATTTTGATCCCTAGAATGATTCTGGATAGTTTGATTGAAGGATGAGAGCTTGAAACAGAAACGGCCATGGTTAGGGTTTGAACCTCCAAATTAGGGTTCATCAATTCACCAAATATAAATGGATTTGGAGAACGTAGAGATGTTGCGTGGACTGTATGGATCATAAAATGTTAATCAATTTCATAAATCGGAACTGTTTTGTCCATGTTTCGTTTTCGCAGGTTGAAGAACAGGAAGAACTCGCAGGAAAGTTCATATGTAAATTCATAGCAAAAATCGCAGGTAAATTGGAGAAGAAGAAGTCCTATGGCGCGCATTCTGATATTTGAAAAATTGTTTAATAATTTTATTATATTAATATAAGTTGATATCATCAAGGCAGTAGTAGCCCAGTGGAAAGGAGGCGTATGTATTTGGTGAGAGGTCCATGGCTCGAATCATGCTGGGGCCATATTTTTTTGTTTATTTTTCAGGATCATGGAAGGCATAAAATATAATGAATCAAGGCCAACAGGTTGACAGGAAGGCTCTCCCAGCCAGGCGGTAAGACGCGCGTATGCATATCCATAAGGTCCTGGGTTCAACACCATCCCAGGCCTTTTGTTTTTTTCATATTTTTCTGGATTTATCAAAGACAAAGAACAAAACCAACCATTCTCATTCTACTTTCACCTGCGTATGGATGGCTTAGTGGTTCTGGATGTTGTTTGCAAACCTGAGGTCTTGGGATCAAATCCCAGCAGGTTCCCTTTTCTTTTTCTTTCTATTTTCTTCTTTTTTCTTATTATTCTTTAATTAATATTTTAATTTCAAGAAAAATCCCTAAAATTCAAAAATAATATATTTACATTAGATTAAACTTATATTTATTTCTTTTACTAAAAAATAATAATTTGTTAACATGTCATTATTTTATTAATTAAAAAAAATTTTGTACATATGTTTGTAAATAAAATAGGTAATTAGATAAACCCTAATTTTATAAAACCCTATTTCTAAAAAACCTAAAAAAATATAAAACCCTAGTTTTCCAATCCTAAAATATTTTTCTAAATAAAATTAAATTCTTTTTTTTTTTAATTCCTAATATAATTATTATGTATATATATTTATTATAATCCTTATAAATTTTGTAAGTATATTTATAATTCAAATTATTTTTCTTTTAATGTTTAAAAACAATTTAATTCATAATAGTTATATTTTTATGTTTGGTTTAAAAATTTGTAAGTATAATAATTAATAGGATTAAAATTTATAAACATGATTAATTTTATATATGATATTAAAAAAAATTTACTTTTTTCTTAAGATATGTATAATATTAATAATAATTAAATTTTGTAGTCATATTATATTTAAAAGAATAATTTAATAATTTAAAACTTAAAAAATAATTGTTCGTTAATATTTGTTTTCTAAGTATAATTGTTCATATTAAAATTGTTAATTAATTTTGTTTATTGTTACTAACTAAATTATTATGTATTATTATATTATATTTTTATTTTGTTTACTCTAATTACTTTTATTCTTATTTACTAACCATATTATTATTATTTTTATATTTCTAACCTCGTTTATTATTTCTAACTTATTATTATTATTATTGCTACTAACCCCTGATTATAATTTGTTTATTTATTTATTTATTATTTATATTTCGCTATTATATTTATTTATTTGCCATTTATTTTATAATTATTATGTAATTGTTCCTGGATGTAAAATTGTAATTATTTAATTATTATTGTTGTGGTTAGTAATTAGGGAGTGTAACAACATGTATGTAATATTAAAATAAATTTAGATCATTTTTAAATAAAGATAATTAAATTAAACACTTCACACACGTAAGTCGATTTTAATCGCCGTCTCACTTTCTAAGGATATCCCTCTCGTTGCCTACGAATAATGGTTAAGTGGGGTGTATAAAGCAAGTCCCTCGAAATAAAATCATCAAAGTCCCTTTATGGTTGCCTTTACGGATCGAGTCCCTTTCGAAAAATGATGATGGTCCCTTATATGTGCTTATTACACCCCACCATTGCCTTCAAAATCTAATTGTCCCATACATGTCCCTTAACATCCAAAGTAAGGACTACCTACTCCATTATAGTAGGGATAGTCTTACTAAGGAAAGGATAAAGAATAAGAAAGACCTTAAACATTAGGGTAGATTACTCCTAAGTACTTAAGCTCATTTCAAAATTTTTTTTTCACACTTAAACAAATTTTCAACAAAATTTTCAAACAAGTTTCTTACACATCCATACACGGATTATTATTAAACTATTCTGAAAATTTTTCTATTCACACACTACATTTTCAAAAAAAACAATTTAAAGTGAGCTTAAGTACCTAAGAGCCCATGGATAACCATGGATGAAAAGGGTGCTAACACCTTCCCTTTTCATAACTTACCCCCCCGGACCCAAAAATCTTTTAAAAGGTCTTTCCTGTTCTTTTATGCCTTTCCTTTGGATAAAATAAAAGTCGGTGGCGACTCTTGCTATCCGCAACATAACTAAAGTCAGTTCTCCCACCGTGTTACAGTAACTCCAATGTTACACCGTATAGACTAAGGCAAAACCATTTATTTTTCCCAATTCTTATTCACCAATTGTATGTCAAGTACTCGCTCTCAAGGCAAAGACTTGCAATCGCCAATCTCTGAATTAGAACGTTTTTTTTACATTTAAGACGCAGTATAGTAAAGTACCAACGAAGGTACAATATTCTTGATCTTCTAGCTTATCCACCTGAACTAGTAGGAGAACCAGTTGGAACCTCCAAGGTGGCCGCTGAAGAAGAAACTCATCCACTCAAGTATTACGTTATTCCGTCACAAGATAAACCTCATACCAGTATTGTCGCACCCACTATCAACCGAAACGATTTTGAGTTGAAACCATCACTAATATCAGCTGTGCAACAGAATCAATTCTCCGGAAATCTTACTGAAGATCCGAATTTACATCTGTCGATATTCGTGCAATATGCAGGTATAATTAAAGCTAATGGTGTTACCCAAGAAGCAATCAGACTACGTCTTTTTCCTTTTTCGCTACGAGACAGAGCAAGAGCTTGGCTCCAATCTCTACCCTCGAATTCAGTCACCACATGGAATGAAATGAAGAAATTCTTCTTAGTAAGATATTTCCCACCTAGAAAAACAGCTATGCTAAGAGCTCGAATCAACGGATTTAAGCAAAAGGAAAATGAATCTCTTTTTGAAGCTTGGGAACGATACAAGGATATGCTGAGACTTTGTCCACATCATGTTTTAGTAAATTGGATGGTAATCCATACTTTTTACAATGGACTCTTGTATAACACAAGAATAACGATAGACGCTGCTGTAGGTAGTGCCTTGATGAAGAAAGAGTATAACAATGCTTATGAACTTATCGATAGTATGGCTCAGAATCATTATCAGTGGGGAAGCGAAAGAACCACAACAGATAAACCAACAAAAGGAGGTATGTACGAAGTGAATAGTATGGATCAAGTTAATGCTATATTTGATGTTCTCGCTCAAAAGATCGACAACTTGGCCATAACGCCAACAACCACCGTGGCTGTCGTAACACCTAACTTTGAGCTATGTGGAGTTCCAGGACATGCTGCTCCCGATTGTCAGCTATTAGCCGGAATTCCCACAAACCAAGTGAATTATGCTCAAGGAAACCACTATTCAATGCATTCAACCCAGGTTGGAAAAATCATCTGAACTTCTCCTACAAGAATAACAATGCTTTGTATGCACCTGGTCAAGCAACAACTACACCATCAGGATATCAAAAGACCACCTTGACCGCTCCTAATGTCCCTAGGAAATCAAACCTTGAACTAATGATGGAAAATTTCATAGCTACCCAAACTCAAACGAACAAAGATTTCCTAAACCAAAACATACACACTAGTGAGAAAATTAAGGAATTGGCAAACAAAGTTGATGCGTTAGCTACACACAACAAAATGCTTGAAACTCAAATTTCACAAGTAGCTCAACAACAAGCACCTACTGCTGCGCCAACTGGCGTATTTCCTGGTCAACCATAACCTAATCCGAAAGGACATGTAAATGCGGTAATACTGAAAAGTGGAAAAGAATTAGACTGACCTGATGATCTAAGACTTCAAAATCCAGCTATGTATCAAAAGTCGGATAAACCAACTGAAAAGGAAAGCGAACCATAAGAAAAGGAGGAAAATAACCAAGAAGCCGTGGAGAAAGAACAACCATATGTACCTCCACCACCTTATAAACCTCCTATCCGTTATCCTCAAAGACTTATCAATTCAAAGACTGCAGGATAATTTAAGAAATTTGTTGAACTTCTGAAACAATTAAACATAACAATACCATTTGTAAAAGTTATCACTCAAATGCCATCATATGCAAAATTCCTTAAAGAAATCTTATCCAATAAGAAAAAAATAGGATAACGAAACAATTACATTTACTGCTGAGTGTAGCGCAATAATTCAAAACAAAAAGCCTCCTAAGCTTAAAGATCCAGGTAGTTTCTCCATACCCTGTATAACTGGAAAATTTGTCATAAACAAAGCTCTATGCGACTTAGGAGCCACTATTAGTGTTATGCCCTTAACAATTTGCAAAAGGCTGGATATGGGAGAATTAAGACCTACGAAAATGTCTGTTCAATTAGCTGACCGCTCTGTTAAATATCATGTTGGTATACTAGAGAATGTTCCAGTACGAATAAGACAATTCTATATTCCCACTGATTTTATTATCATGGATATTAAATAATACTCCACTACCCCTATTATATTAGGAAGACCATTCTTAGCTACCGCTGGAGAAATTATAGATGTAAAGAGAGGCAAGCTAACCTTTGAAGTAGGTAAAGAAAAGGTTAAATTTATTTTGACACAATTCTTACAATCACCAGCTATATAGGAAACATGCTATCTATTAGATGTCATTGACGAATGTGTAAGAGAAATGGAAATGGAACAAACCACATATTCAGATATAATAAAAATTCCAATTCCGCCCATTTTTTAAGATGACAATTGGCGTGATCCCTACCAAGATGATAACATGAGGGAATGCTTAGCACGTACACCAGATCATATGTCGTGCCCAAAGAAACTAGCTTTAGAATTATGAACATTACCTAAAAATCTTAGATATGAATTTCTAGACAAAGAACTCGCACGACCAGTAATAGTCAATGCAGACTTTGGACGAAATGAAATTGAAAAATTACTTGCTATTTTAAAGAAATATCCAACTACATTAGGCTACAACATTGTTGATCTGAAAGGAATAAGTCCTTCCACCTGTATCCATAGAATTATGCTAGAGGAAGTCTGTAAGTCTTTTAGAGAACACCAGAGGAGGATTAACCCAATTTTAAGTATTGTAGTAAAAGACGAAGTGCGAAAGTTACTTGAAGCCGGAATCATATATCATATCTCAAATAGTCAATGGGTCAGCCCAGTACATGTAGTGCCTAAGAAAGGAGGTGTTACAGTGATTAAGAATGCAAAAGGTGAATCTATAACACAAAGAGTTGTTACAGGAAACACAATATGTATTGATTATAGAAAACTAACTAAAGCCACTCGAAAAGACCATTTCACATTACCATTCATTGATCAAATGTTAGAACGTTTGTCTAAACGTTCTTACTTCTGCTATTTAGACGGTTATTCAGGATTCTTCCAAATCCCTATTCACCCTGATGACCAAGACAAGACTACTTTTACATGTCCTTATGGTACATTTGCTTATCGACGAATGCCATTCAGGCTATGCAACGCTCCTACAACATTTCAAAGATGCATGATGTCAATCTTCGCAGATTTCATAGATGACATTATGGAAGTATTTATGGACAATTTTTCTGTCTGCAGGAAAAGCTTTGAAGGATGTCTATCAAACTTAGAAATGGTACTCGAGAGATGCGTAAAAGTAAATCTCGTGTTAAACTGGGAGAAGTGCCATTTTATGGTCCAACAAGGAATCATTATAGGACACGTTGTTTCAGATAAAGGAATTGAAGTTGATAAAGCAAAAATTAAAATCATAGAAAATCTTCAACCTCCGAAAATTGTACGAGAAATAAGATGTTTTTTAGGACACGCCGGTTTCTACCGACAATTTATAAAAGATTTCTCGAAAATTACAAAACCTCTTACAGGTTTATTAATGAAAGACGATGAATTTATCTTTGATGATAAATGCCAAAAAGCATTTGAACAACTGAAAACGGCTCTCATTTCCGCACCCATTATGCAACCTCCAGATTGGAGATTACCATTCGAAATTATGTGCGATGTGAGTGATTACGCCGTAGGCGCAGTTTTAGAAGAAAGAAGGGATAAGAAGCTTCATGCAATACACTACGCTAATAGAACCTTAGATCCAACCCAAATTAACTACGTCACAACAGAAAAGGAACTTGTAGCTGTTGTGTTTGCTATTGATAAATTCCGTTCTTACTTAGTAGGAGCGAAAATAATTATTTACACAGATCATGCAACTATTAGATACCTACTGACTAAAAAGGATGACAAACCTAGACTTTTAAGGTGGATCCTACTTTTACAAGAATTCGATTTAGAGATCAAAGATAAGAAAGGCACTGAGAACGTCGTAGCATACCATTTATCAAGATTAGAAGGTATTAAACCTGAACATATGCCTATCAATGATGATTTCCCATATGAACAACTGATAGCACATATAAAAAGAGATCTAGCTCGGCTAGATCCAAACAAACCAAAAACCAAAGAAGTCGTGGAAGCAATACATTCAAATAAAACATTGTCGTGGTATGCTGACTTTGTTAACTACCTTGCAGTTGGAGTACTTCCACCTGATCTAACCTACCAACAAAAAAAAATTCTTTCATGATCTTAAACATTATTATTGGGACGAACCTCTTCTATTCAAAAGAGGTGCCGATGGTATTTTCCGTCGATGTGTTCCAAAAGATGAAATCGAAAACGTCATAGCTCAATATCATTCTGCCCCTTATGGTGGATATGCGATCACTTCTAAGACCTGTACTAAAATCTTACAAGTTGGCCTCTTCTAGCCTAATATTTGGAAAGACGTCCATATCGCAGTTAAAAATTGTGACCGGTGTCAACGCACTGGAAATATATCTAGACGTGATGAGATGCCACAGAAAGGCATTATGGAAGTAGAAGTCTTCGATGTTTGGGGGATAGATTTTATGGGACCATTCCCATCTTCTTTCGGTAATAAATATATACTCGTCGCAGTTGATTACGTTTCAAAATGGATCGAGGATGTAGCCTCTCCGAGAAATGACACACGAGTAGTAATTAAGCTATTTAAGAATATCATCTTTCCCAGATTCGGTGTGCCGAGACTCGTCATAAGTGACAGTGGATCGTACTTTATATCTAAAATCTTTGAGAAATTACTTTTGAAGTATGGAGTCAGACACCGAGTCGCAACGTCTTATCATCCATAAACGAGTGGACAAGTAGAGGTTTCCAACAGAGAAATAAAACAAATACTAGAAATAATTGTTGCTATCTCTAGGAAATATTGGTTGTCTAAATTACAAGAAGCTTTATGGGCATATAGAACCGCATTTAAAACACCGATAGGAACTACCCCATTTAAGTTAGTTTATGGAAAGTCATGTCACCTGCCGGTTGAACTTTAACATAAAACCTATTGGGCTATGTCGCTCCCGAAGATTTGCATCCTGGTACAAGCGCGAACGGTCGGCGAGAGGGACAATGAGAACACACAGCCGTGAACTCACTGGAGATGAATAGAGTCGCCAGCTGGGCATTTTTATCCCGGAGGAAAGGCAATGCTGCATAAGCCTAGAAAAAGAATGGATAAGGCGGTTGCGAACCAGAGAGACTGAGAAAGGGGGTTGGTTACAACCTGGGAAGGTATTAGCACCCAGATTGTCCGTCGTACTCGACGGGATCCACGCTTAAAAGATTTGTGTTTTAAAGGGGTATTGTCAGTGCAATCTGTGTACGAAATAGCTGGAAAAGATGTACAGGTGTCAGTGTAAAAGAGAGTGAAGTGTATAAATGAAGTGTCAGTGTAAGAAGTGAATGGAATGCTCAAGATCATGAGGCTTAAAAGAATAAGGCTAGAAATAGGGGGAATATACAGAGACTTTTGTTCGATAACTGTTAAGTTATGCCTACGTATCCTCTCGTGCAATGAGGAAGTCAGAACACCGTAGTTCGACCCAAAGAGACTGAAAGATGAATTGACTTGTGAACTGCTTACTTGCCTATGCTCAAGTGTATGATCTGTCTGGCACAGATGCAAACTGTCTTGCATTAGACGGAAGAAGCGAGCTCTCGTTTGTGAGTGAATGAGATGAGAAAAGAATCCCGGAGGAGACGATTATTGTTTGTTTTTGTATTTTCAGTCTTTTATTGCTTGTGAAAGTTTGTCATAAGAAAATGAGCTTAAACCTAAACCAATGGATTAGTAAACTCATCACATCTTCCCTCTGATTAGGGGTAATGAAATTACCTTAAGTGCGAAGTCAGATTCTCACACTTAATCACCTTTGGTGTAGGATTAAGATCATTAACCTACTTGTGATTATTTAGATGTTTTTGTGATTTTTGTTTAGTGTTGAGTAATGAGGTTAAGCCATAATCAAGGATTAAACAGACCCATTACACCATCCTAATAGAAGGATAATAGATGAGAATGTTTAAGCTGAGGAAAGCTCCTCAACTTAATCCATGATTAGGGATTAAACTCATGACATAACAAGCCTTTGATTAAGTGGATTTTAGTTAATGATATGATGATGAAGTGTTTTTTATGGTTTGTAAGACAACTTGAGGGGGACTTGTCCATTAACACTAGGGTTAGTCCTTCTTAACCAATTAAGGAAGAATTAGAACCCTAATGCAAGGCCCAAGTTACAAGTGTGATGTCTTGATAATTATTATGTGAATCGATTAAGAGATTTAAACAAACAAAAGGGTTTAACACTTAGGATTAAAGTTATACACTCCATCCTAAGAGAAGGATGCAGGCATAACCCTAATCACAAAGTCTTAAAGCCTTTAGGGTTTAGTCCCTGATTATGAGGTGAGAAGAGAAGACTCAAAGAGAGACACAAAGGTAAAACTATGGGGGAACTAATCAAAACCCTAATTCATTGTCATGCTTGGATGATCCTAAGGTTTGTGAGGTTTTCAAGAACAATCTTCACAGGAGCCACCAGGAAGCAGATGAATAAGATCAAGAGAGGCAAAGTGACTTGCTTCATTCAAGAAGTCAAGTCACTTGAAGAAAGAAAGTGGGAGGAAGAAGGATGAACAAGCTCAAACTCAAGCACAAGTAAAAATGCAGCAATGGATGCAAGGGAGATGAAAAGAAAAGGTATGAGAAGTGAAGGCAAATTCACTTCTCAAGTTTACTTACCACCTGAAATGTTAGAAAGAAACACAATGCAATGCAAGATGAGATGAAATGGCATGATGCTAGACCAAACCAGAAGCATGTACATGATGATTATGATGTTATGAGGTGCTGCAAACATGAGGCATGACATGGGAATGTTCATACAAGACCATGAATGCATATGATGCAAGCTAAGGAACATGAACAAGCATGAAATGTTATGAAGCATACAAGGCAAATGGCATGGCAAAGATGTAATGCAATGATCAATGATGCTTCCTACATGTCTTAAGATGTCAAATGAATCATAAGAATGCACAAAATGCAATGGCAAGTCAACTTATGCAAAAGAATGCAAGAAGGATGCAAGAGAAAGCCCAAATTAGGGTTTATGAAACAAACAATCAAACACAAACCAAAAACAGAAGCAAACCCTAAGATAAAAAATGGAAAATGGCACTCAAAGAAACCCTAGACCTATAACAAACCACTGCCCAAAGGGGAGCTCCCAACTCTTTACCAATCTCAAGATATGATTTTTGCAAGTTATTAGGGTTTTTTAGGGTTCTTATCAAAACAAATGCCCATCAATTAGAAAATGCAAGATCAAATCATGGCCTTTTTATCTTTGAAAATACATGTCAAATGGAAAACAATGCAAAAGAATCAATGTCTCAACCTTCACCAAAAGGCAGAAATGAATTTTCAAACATGTGATCAAAATAATGCATAAAAAATGATTTAATTCAATGAAAAATTCTTAAAGTGCATCAAGATCAAAAAAGAAATTTGGTTTGAAGGTTGGACAATGTTTCTAAATGTCTTAGAGCATTTCATGAATTTTTTTGTAATTTTTAAATACCTAAAAGTATTTTTAATTAATTAATTCTCATTAATCAATTAAAAATGATCTTTTAAATATTTAAAAATACTTTTTTAATGATAAAAAATAAAATAAAAATATTTTTGTGTCATAAAAATTAATAAAACCTTAAAGAAAAAGTTTCATAATTTTTATGATTTTTTAACTATTTTAAATAAATTGTGCAATTTAAATGAAATAAATATGAATAAAAATTAAAAGAAAATGAAAGTAAACAGATTGGATGGCCAGGATTGCTCCAGGGTTTAAATGTGTTGACTGGCGCGTAATCCTGTGGCTGTGATTCAAAGCTGAATTAATCTTAATTAAATAAATTAATTAAAGTGATTAGGGCTAATGAACAGATCCTGGCCATTAAAAAGGGTGGGAAGTCAAACATTCAACGCGCATCAACGGCCAAAATTCAAACGAGCATTAATTATGGGATTAAGCCCTAAATACATTCAGGTGGCCGGAGAAGACTTCCGGTCGTCTTCTCCGGCCAGCTCTCACCTGAGAATCACCCAACTTCCTCAAAACGTTACAAAAATGAAATCTAAGACCAGGGAAATGATCCTTATCCTCTCACGAACCAAACCCCTCTCTCAAAACAAATTTAAAGTTCCTAAATCAACTGAATCGAAGCAAACAATTTCTAGGGTTCGTGAGCTTCAAACACAAATTAAATGCTCAAAACAAAACCATTTCAAAAACTAAAGGTACCAGAATGATCAGTGCATCATGAGGAACAAGTTTGTAACATAAAAAACCATTTCTGGAAAAATTAATTTCGAGCTACCTGAGATTTGGAGCTTTCAGTTTAGGAACTTTCTGGCCACTTCCTTTGATGCAAGCTGCTCTACTTGATCCCCCAAATGTGTTTGAATGCTCAAAATGAGTTTGTGTTGGCTGGAGAAGGAGATTCGAATGGAACTGCTTCAGTTCAGTCAACAATGGCCATGATGATTTTGGCACTTTCAGGCTGTGAAAAGGAGTTGTTTGTGATCTATGAAGTGTGTTGAGAAAGTTTGTGGTGTTGGTTGGTGTGTTTGTGGCTTGTGGAGAGAGATTCGATAGAATCTGCAGCTTGAGGTGAATAATGGCAATGGAGTTTTCAGGCTTGATTTAGGCTTGAGCTTTGGTGGTTTCTTGTCTATGAGATGTGGTGAGTTGAATGATGATGAGAGTTTGAGTGTTTTATGGCTGTGGACAGAATTTTTAAGGAACTTGCAATGAGGTGAGTTTTTGTGAATGTGATGAGTGTGTGTGTTTCAGCCTTGGCTTGTGTTATGTTCAACTTGCAAATTGAAATCATAAACAATTCTGATTGGCTGGCTGATGTGACTTGTGCTTTATGGATTGGTAGATCACTTTTTGCTCAAAAACCACTTTTGTGTAAGATAGGGCATGGCTCCAAATCTAGGCAAGGACAAAGCATGGCTGGCGCAGCAAAAGGTGAGGGAGAGGCTAGCCAAAGTCAGCTTCCAATGTCATAAGTTGTAGGAAGTGAAATGAGTGGTTTTTGCAAGTTGGCTAGCTTTTGGTTCACATGTGAAAAATTCAAGTTACATGAACTAAACCATGGGCAAACTTGATCAAAAATCTGATTTTATGACTTAGGGAAATGTTTGTGTAATGGTTTGTAGTGAACTAGAGGCTGCAATGTGTTTTGATCCAAGACTTTGCAAAATTTCCACTTGGTGCATAACTTGAAAATAAGTGATTTTTGGCAACTTTGCATGGTCATAACTTTTGATCCAAGAAGAATTTGATCATGTTCTTGTACTTTTTGAAAAGGGAAAGATGAGATCTACAACTTTCATGACCAAAGTTTTTCCATTTGAAGCCTTTTTGGATCATGAATCAAGGCTTGAAAATTGACCTAAAATGGTGCATTCTTGAAAAGTCAACTATGCCCAAAAAGTCAACATTTGCAAAAACTCCAAATTCTTGATTTTTATGAACTTCAACCTTCTTCCATGATCAAATAAAGATCATATACACTCAAAATGATGAAGATCACCCATTGGTTGGGTCATTGGGGGCCTCAGATGCCCTGATTTTGCACTGACTTGTCTGAAAAGTCAACTCTTGATCAGATGACTTCCCCATGGAATTTCTTCATGAAAATTGATATGCACACTCCCTATACCATATAGAGATCAATGGAAACAAGAATGACCAAAAAATTTGGAGTTATGGCCTCTGAAACCAAAACCCTAATTTTCAGTCAACTGTGCAGTTCATCCTGGCTCTGCATCCACTCAAACCCTAGTTCTTGTGATTCCTCTGCAATTTGGACTTTGTGAGGATGTAACATGATACAAGAACACACATGGACCTCTTTGAGTTGATTGGTGGCCTTTGGAATGGCTCAAGAAGCATTGGGATTGCTCAGATCACAAACCCTAAGTGCAGATGACTTAGAAGCTATGCAGTGAATCAAAAATGTACTATGAGATGATATGATGGTGTATATGCATATGAGATGATCACAAGCCATGTGTGAATGGGTGAGGGCAAATTTGGGGTGCTTACAGGCTATTAAAACCCTTAATCTAGACTACACTGCCGCATGAGAGAAATGAATCTTAGATCTCCATGAATTAGAGGAGCTTAGGCTAAATGCTTACGAGAACGCAAAAATCTACAAAGAAAGAACTAAAAAATGGCATGATAGGCGTATCTCTAAGAAAGAGTTCAACGAATGCGATGTTGTACTCTTATTTAACTCGAGACTAAAGCTCTTTCCTGGTAAACTGCGTTCCAGATGGGTCGGGCCGTATATGATTACCAAAATATTTCCTAGCGGAGCTGTTGAAATAAAAGGAAAATCTTGAAAACCATTTATAGTTAACAGACAACGCCTTAAGCACATTAACATGATCGAAAATTGAGATTACTTAGCTAGTTTCCTACTCAATGAGTTGCCCGCTCACTTAAATGATTGATCCCTAAAAAGAGCTTAGTCGAGCCCTCGACATTAAACAGAGCACTTAGTGGGAGGCAACCCATATTTTATTCTATTTATTTAAAGTCTTGTCTATTTTCTATCTTATATTTGTCTTAATTTTAAATTATTTTCCTCTACTTATTTTTATCTAACTTTAACACGATACTATTAATATTATTATATCTTCCTCTATTTTCTGACTAACGTTTCCTCGCGTTGTTTACTTACTTACAAGATAACTCTTTAGCTAGAAACTAACTTTTGATATGGATCTGGTAGGCAACGCGAACATTATTTTCAGAGGAAGAGCATAGAGGAGGAGATATGAGGACTTATCTTAGAGCTATGACATTGACCATTTATCATGATGAGCCCACTTTGACTAAGTTAGGCCTAAACGATAGTGTCTACTTTCTATATAGTCATATGGGGTGGGATGCTGTTCTTATTCGATGAAGGTTTAATTCCTATCGTCAGCTTACGCTTGAGTTTTTGAGTTCACTTGTCCACTTACCTGACCATGGCCTAGGAATTCACAAAGGATTGATTACCTTTAGGATGTTCAACATTGATTTTAGTTTCACACATAACCAATTTGTTGAACTTCTAGGTTTTCCTAGTGGCCCTGATGTTTTTACTGCTACTCAGGAGGAGTTACAAATGAACCTTACACTGAAGAATTTTTGGGGTAGCATCACAGGGAATGATGATCCTGAACCTTATGATATGTTTTCTGAAAATATCCACAACCCTGATTTGTGTTACTTCCATAAAATCCTAGCCCATACCCTTTATGGAAAAGAGGAGAATAATACATCTGTATCACGAGATGAACTGTTTATCCTTTACTGTGCTTCACAAGGCCGACCTGTTAATGGAGTTGTCTTCATGATAGTTAGTTGTGTCCGCCTTATTCAGAACACTCGTATAGCTATACCCATAGGAGGCTTGGTGACTATGATAGCCAATAAAATTGGCCTTAGGATTCAACTTAACCAAATACACCCCTTAGGTGCGATCCGTCCTATGTATATTGATTTTTGCTTTGACCGTAGAATCATAGGAAACCTCAGACCCGACACCTTTGATCTCCTAATTAATAATGAAGTTTTCCATCTTTTCACATTACCTAACCATGAGCGCACCAGTTTATATAATAGAAACATTTGGTTATATGATCTAAGCATACCCATTGTCCCTCCTTCACCTCCAGAGACACCTCAGATTTATGAAATTCATGATCATTATTTGTCAGATACTGATTCACACACACCCGAGATACCAGTTGCCCCACCTGTTGACCACACTACTACCATAGCCGCTTTAGAGACAAGACTTGTTAATATTGAAACAAGTATAAATGCTTTGTGAATGGATCTCTTCGGTTTTATGGATTTAGTCACCGAGCAGCTGGATCATTTTCATCAGGAATTATTTTCCGTCGGTCTCGCTAACAACAATAATAATAACCGTGGCTAGAGTTTAATATTTTCTTTTAGTTTTTATTCCGAATCTTATGCTTGGCCAATGAGGACATTGTCCGGTTTAAGTATGGGGGGAGGAAATTTAAATAGGATTTCCAGTATTTCTAATTAGGATTTTTCTATTATTTCCTACGTTACATTTTTTCCAGTATTTATTTATTTCAGTTATTCATTATATTATTTCGTTTAAATGATATTATCAGTATTTCATTTTATTTATCTTAGTATTTATTTATCTCTAAGTATCATATTTAATGTTCTAGTATTAATTTAATGAAAGCTGCAGAAAACTATTAAGAACAAAATGCCAAAACAACTAAATAAATAAACAAAACAAAATAAAGCAATTGCCCCACCTTTGGTGTATGGCCTGCGCCACACATAGAGTTTGGAGGGCATGGCCTGCGCTATGCACCCATCCCACCTCTATGGCTTGCGCCATACACACACAAAGGGGGCCACTAAAATTTTATTTTTCCCTTTAATTTATTCATTACTTTACTGCATTTTCTTCTTTTTACACCTACATGCAATTGTCTCCTCTCACATGCATTAGTCAATCCACTTACATGCACTCTAACAAATGTACTTCATGCACCTCTTATATTCATGCATCATGACAATTGTCATGAATTTTTCAAAATTCAAATTCAAAATTCAAATTTACCACCAAACAAATTAATACCCATTATTACCAACTACCCCTATTTAATTATCCACTCCTTTAAAAATCCAACTAACACTACTTATTTCTTACACTAAATTTTTTTCTCTGCTACCATTATTTTCATAAGTAAGTGTTAGAAGGAAAAGGAAAGAAATTATGGAGCCATCTCGTATTCGCTTTTGAGATCAGGATCAGGCGGATTTATTCAAAAATATTCTCGAGCGGGATATGGAATCCACCAGGTATGCCGATACAATTTGCTTAGAAACATTAGGTTTAATAGACAGTGTATAATTTTTACTTGAGAGAATTAGCTTGAAAAAATTTATCGCATAAAGATCCTGTCTACACTCGGCTTACTGCGGAATTTTTAAGTTCCTTAACTGTTGATTTTAATGAAAGAATAGTTTGCTTTAGGATGTTTAACGATAACTATACTTATTCTTTTGATGAGCTAGCTAATCTTTTAGATTTTCCAGTCGAAGAGGACGTATGCTATAAAATACCACATGGGGAAGAATGGGTAAAGTCGTATAAAATGTTTTGGAGAGGGATAACGGGTACATTTATGCAAAGTATAAAAGGCATCAGAGTCACCCTTATTCAAAACCCGGCCGTTCGTTATTTTCGCCAACATTTCGCTACAACTATTTTTGACCGGTCTAACACGAGTAAGGTAAACGAGAGAGAATTAATGTATCTCATGGCTGCTTTCTCAGGTTCTAAAATAAATCATGTCCCGTTTATTTTGCACCATATGGCGAGTGTAACCGCAAACAAAGGTCTTATATCCTTTGGCGGCTTGATCACAACTATAGCTAGAGCCTTAGGAGTCGAAGCTAAATTCTCGTCGGTAGAACAAAATACTGTCAAAACAATAGATTTGAATATGGCGAGTAGCATGAAATTGGTGAAACCAATTAGAAATGGAAACTATGAGCTTTTAATTGATATAAAGTGTTATTGGGTTTTATTTTACCGAACCTAAGTCGCACTAACGTGAAAAATGAGAGGAATCTCCACTACTTTGATATATGCCCCGCGCACATCCTTATGAATGATGCTAATGGCCGAGAAAATGATGAAACTAACCCACCCGCGCAAGAAGCCCTTTCTTCTTCTAATTTTGTTGCAGGTACTTCTACCTGGCGATTTACTAGGATACCCGAGGAAGAGCCACGCGAAGATCTTGCACCGGTTCTTCATGAGTTGATGCTATAAAGTGAAGCAAACGCCTTGAGAGACCAAATGATACAAACCATAGCAACTCAACAAGCCGTGATGATGCATCAACAAAACCATATGTATGCTCAACAGAGCGACATGCTGCAAATCCTACACAGACTGTAACAAGGACAAAACCAGATGACAGAGCTTATCCATATAATGGTTGGTATGTCCTTTCAGACAGAAGAAGAGGATCCACAAGTGGGCACTTCAAGAAATGTCAGACGAACACGAGGCAGAGGCAGTCGTCAATAGTTGACATTCCAGGTTCCACCTTCCTTTTTCCGCCTTATGTTGATCGCATTGGGGACAATGCTCAATTTAAGTGTGGGAGAAGAAGTTTTATCGCTTTTATTTATTTATTTATCGTTTTTATGTTTTCTAGGTAGATTTAATAATTTTGTACACTTGTTATTTCTCGCTTTAACAAATAAATAAATTAATGTATTGTCAAGCCATTTTACGTAATTTCTGCTTTAATTTAGTTTTACCCAATATTCTTGAACCATAACAAAAAAAATTGGTTTGAAAAATGACAACATGCTTGAAATAAGCTAAGTTAGAAAGACTTAGTAAAAGTGTTGATAATATCAGTATCGTTCTTACACCTTGAACCCCTTGATTATGCAAATGAATTTGAATACTTATCATGCCAAGACCGCCCTCTTTATTAGTTTATACTAGTATTCAGCACCATCCTAGAGCACAACTTAAGTAATGAACCGATGCAAATATGTGTCTGATCTCGAAATAAAATAATTTGAATAAAATTATGTCAAAAGCGAACTAAAGATATGCCTCCTTCTAAGTTAGGTGGTCCTTACCCGACCATTTACCCCAACGGACCAAACTCTTGAAATTCAAAAAATTGAAAAAAGAAAAGAAAAGAATTTGCAGAGATATCTGACAAATGAGATCAGCAAACACTAACATGTTTAATTACCATGGAAGTGCAGGATAACAGGCTTAATGTGATTGCACTAGAATGAAAGAAATTGTGTGGGTCAAAATATGATAACATGATTCAGATTTGTTCGTATAGGATAGGAGTTCTCAATTATCTTTCTAGATAGAAGTGTCATTACGGTATCCTTAGTGTTAACATCCAATACTTATCTTTATGACTGATGTTTATGATGCGTGTGTCTGATTCAAACTAGTGCTTAAATTATTCTATTTTTTGCTTGAGGACAAACAAAGGTTTAAGTGTGGGGGAATTTGATAATGCGAAATTGTATCATAATTTCGACTTGACTTACATGAATTAATAATACGTTTTATTCTATTTTTTTTTTAATATTCTATGCTTTACATTACATTATTTATTTGTGTTTTTCAGATCAATCGAGTCGGTCGGAAAAAGTCAGAAAACGAAGAAAAATAGAAGAAATATTAAAGAAGAGAAGTTGAAGACAAAAAACAAGAAGAAAAAGAAATAGAAGAAGAGGAATTAAAAGAGAAAGAAGAAAAGGAAAAGGAAATTGAAAATAAAAAAGGGGTGGGGGTCCACCACTCAGCAACACATGGCGCAGGCCATGTGTGGGTGGCGCCCACCACCCCATTTTCCCTATCAAAGTGGCACAGGCCACGTCCTGGAGAGAGAGGAGTGACGCAGGTCACTCGGTCTCCCCTCCTACTCTCTTTCTATCCTTTTTTTCACGCGACTGTTCCAGTTTTTTCTCGCTCACGCACGATCCAGGCCCAAGCTATTTTCACTGAATATTTTCAACTGTATGATAGATATAAATAGAGGCGTTTGAGCACAGTTTCAAGGACGGAATTTTTGCTCCAGTTTCTAGTTTTGATTCAGTTTTTATATTTTAGTTTTAGTATTATTTTCTACGCATATTTTCAATGCTGCAACTTTAAATCCGTGTACGCTTTGGATCTACTACCAGTCTATATTCAACATTCAATACCCAAATTAATTCCAGGTTTTTATTTAATCGCTTTATATATTTACTACCTTATTATTTTAAGCATGTTTACAATAGATTATTTATTCCGTTCAAGCGTCATTTATTTAGTAACCATGTCCGGGTAATTTAATTATATCAGTATGTAAACAAATCGATTGAGAGGAGTTTAATTAAATTGGTGTTGATTTATTTTACCAATTTATAATTTTAGGCTGAGGTTTCTTAATTTAATTTAATACTTTTGTTACGAGAGTAAGGAAGTAATTAAGGCTAAATTCAATAGAGCGAGAGTTTGAGAATTTAATCGGATAGCTGAATCTAGGCATTCATTTTAAATGCAGCGAGAGCGCTTTAGGATTAATTGGATCTTATTTATTTTCAATAATTATTTTTAAACACTTATGAGCTAGCGAGAGCAGGCATAGGACTTTAGAAGTATAGTCTGAATCAATAGAGCGAGAGTTTTAGACGAGGGCTTTTAAATGAATATTTTCCACTGAAAAAGTATTTTCGCTTGTAAACCTTCACCGATATTTAATTAAATTCCCGACAATTGAGGAGTTGCATACTGATATATTGATATCATTATTACTTATAAATTTAATTTTAGATTTAATTTTATTTGTCTTAAACCAATCCAATAGAAATGAATAGCCTTAGATTTACATAGTAACGTTAGATCGATTTTTAATCTCTGAGGGATCGACAATCTTTTAAAACTACATGTATAACTGTGCACCTGCAGATAAAATTCTTTAGACATAAAGTCGAGTGATCAACAACTACCTTCTGTGATTAACTGCATAACTATCTATTGTCACTTCACCTTGCGCGGCTACCTATCGTGATTAACTGCACAACAACTATTGTGACTTCACCTTGCAAGACTACCCGCCGTGACGAACTGCACAACAACTATTGTGACTTCCAATCACTAAGGCAAACAGTCATAGTCTTCTTAAATTATCTGACTTTCACTCGATACTTTAGGGAATAAAAACATTTTGTTTGTAAAAGGGGTAACATTTACAATTGAGTGCTTTTATAAGCAAGGTAAACACATTGACAATCCAAGGACTAGAAAGAATACTAAACACACATTGTGAATATTAAATTTTATGGTAGCTCATAATTGTGTGAAGTCTTCTTCTTCTTTCTCACTAGAGCAGCATCACGGAAAATATCTCAGCTCTCTGTGTTGCAGGAAGTCTTCTTCTTCTAAGCTTGTGAAAGCTTGATTAATCTTGATATAGCACAAAAGCAGTCTATCTCCTTGTTTCACATAAGAGTAACATTCTGGACAACAACCATGTTCTCTTATTTCAATGATCACATATGAACACACTTTTTAGTCGTGCATTTATCAATCAATTTACATGATCATCTTCTTAATCATTATCTGCGGCTTTAACAACCTTCTTCACCATATTCAACTGAGAAAGTCAAAAGTGGACCAAGTCCGGTTTTTAAAACATCTTATACACATAAAGAAATTAATCTTCAGCAAACAAGATTTCTTGCTTTCTGATGATTTAACCTTGAGCAGATACGTTGTTCATCCTACATATTCCAAGAATAACATTCAACATATATCTCTCCTTATCTGATGAGTCTATTATCATCTTATCATTTGATTCTTAAATCTCCTTTTTAGTGTCAATAGAGAAGATTTTGTTATTTACAATTATAAGCTCTAAGAATCACTGACGTGCTCAAAGCAAACCTTTCTGTTTAATCAATTCAGTATTCATGCTCTTTCATTATCAGAGAGATTTGAACATATGAGACTAATATTTCAAGTGGAGGAAAATATCACCATAGCTTTTCTCACAGTGTATTTAGATCTTTATCTGACATAGTTATGTGTTTGATATCCATCAATAATAGAACCGAATATCTGATACCAATTGAATGTGTGAGAGAAACACAAGAAAAGTGGGGTTGAATTGGGTAAATACACTAAAGTGTAAACAAAAGAAAAGAACACCCCATCGCTCCCGGGATTTTCATCCTAGTATAAACGCGAAAGTGGCGTGGAAAAGGTAGAGTCTTCAGCCAGGCATTTTCATCCTGAATGAATGGGAAAGGTAATGCTGCACAAACCTAAGGGAAAGTAAAGGACAAGGTCCTGCGAACAAAAGAACTGGGTTCGGGAGTCGGTTACAATCTGGGATGGTATTAGCACCCCAGATCGTTTGTCGTACCCGACGAGTTCCACACTTGTTAGTCTGTTTCAAAGGGTAAGGAATAAAACTGCTGCTGAATAAAATTGCTACTGGAAAAAGGACTGAGAAAAGAACAAAAAGATACGGGGAAAATGTAGGGAAAATAAAGAATGTGCTCAAATGGGTCCTGCCCCACTGCCTACATATCTCATGGGATATGATAATCAGAGTCGACGTAGTTCGCCTAACTAAGGCGGAAACTTATTTGTGTTTTTTATGATTGAACTGCTTATGCCTATGCTCTGGTGTTGCAGGCTCGTCTGGTACAAGTGCGTTTATCGTCTTGCAAAGAGACAAGTCAAAGCGAGTTCTCGTTTAGAGTGAATGAGGTGGGAAGGAATTCCCGCAGGAAAGAAATGCGTTGTTCGTTTACTGTCTGTCACACTCCAAATTTTACCCCTAATCGCTCATATCATAATCATACATTTATCGCATTTAGCAGGATTTTTTTTTCCCGATTTATTTTTTCTGTTGCTTTCTTCTCATTTTCTAGCTTCCATTTTAATTTAATTTCTCTTTTTCTTATTTATGACCTTTTATTTCATTTTCGTATTTTTAATTATTTTCAATTTTCTATTTTTCGTTTCTATTTGTAAGTTCCTATGTTAAGATTTTATTTTAATTTCTATTTCTAACCTTTAGCTCAATTTTCAATTTTTTCTAAATTTATTTGTTATTTCTTTTCATTTTCAAGTTCGCATTTTTTAAATTAATTTTTATTTCACTTTCAAGTTTTATTTTTGAATTTATTTTCTATTCTTCAATTTTTATTTTTATTCCATTTTCAAGTTGTTATTTCTAAATCTAATGTCAATTTCAATTCATTTTTATTTTCTAAATTCCAAACTTATTTCTTAAATTCTAAAGTTAATTTTTAATTTCAATTATTTAAGTTTCTAAGTTATTTCAATTTTAAGTTTAATTCCTTTTTTATTCACTTCTAATTCAAATTTTAATTTTTAACCATTTATTCCATTTTAATTCATATCCACATTTTTTATTTTCTAAATTCCAATTTATTTCTCAAGTTCTAAATTAATTTTAATGCCAAGTTTATTTATTTAAGTTTATGAGTTATTTTCAATTTTAAGTTTAATATCTTTTTAATTCATTTCTAATTTAAGTTTATGTTTAGATTTTAATTTAAAGTTCTCATTCTCAACATTAGTGTTCAATTTCAAATCATAATCAAATGTAAATAATCAGTTTATTCCATAATTTTGTTTTGTTACAATTACATAGAAAAAGAAAGAAATTTGTAAAAAAAATTCTGCACAAAATACAACAATGCAGCACATCATAGCAACACAAAAATACAAAAAAAATGCAGCAACAAAGCAGTCCCAAATTTCAGCATGCAGCCACCAACAACCTGCATTTCCTGCTCCACTTCCTCCACAAAAACTCAGATTTTGTCCCCTTGCCTCCAACCCTTCACCTACAAGTAACCAGTACAGAATTTCAAATTAAAAATATAGATGAACCAAGCCATATAATACCACTGTTACATCAACAAAATCACAAAAAGAAAATCAGCTCACAAACACACAAATTCAGCTACAAAAAACTCCCTGTTACATTAAAACAAACCAGCCCCATAAACCCCTGCTACAGCCCCATAAAGCATCACAAAAACACCAAAGTTACAGCACTACAAACACAACCAAACTCAGTCCCATAAAACACTACAGAATCAGCCCCATAACTGATACCAAAGAACAGCCAGGAACAACAAAAAGAAGAAAAGCCAAGAACAACTTCAAAAAATCAGCAAAAAAAAACAACAAGCAAATTCAGAGGGATAGGAGGCTACCACTTGTGGAATCTTCTCCCCGATAACGTTCGGGTCGGTAACATCTTTCTCTTTTCCCCTCCTGCACCTTTTTTTTTTTTTTTTAGCTTTTGTTCATCGTTTAGTTTTCTTTCTCAGCTTTGTTTCCAATCTGCATACAAAACAACTTCATGTAAAAACTTCCAAAAAATATACTTAAAACTTTTTTTTTCCCAATCACAAACAGAAAGACAAAATCCAAAAAACGCATTGTTACCAAACTGAAAACCATACCTCAAATCATTTGTTTTTCAATCCAAACACGCTCCCTTCAAACACTAGCCGAAACCTTCTGAAACTCACCGCCGGCTCACAACCTAAACCTTCGCGAACTCCTTGTTCTTCATTGAACTCCCCTTCAAACTCTTCAAAAAACCAATACAGAATACCCACCGAATCAGTCCGCAAGCAAGCACCAGCCGTGACCCAAGCACCAAACCACTCACTGCTTGAAACCACATCACCATCCCGCCGCCAAACACATAACCTTGAAACCGACACAGAGCTGAGGCCGAAACAGACACCGAATCCGCAAGCCAAACCCATCCAAGATCGCTCACCTTCGCAGCCTCTACCTCACCACTATCCCATTTCCTCCCACCATGACAAACCGTGCTTCAAACCACCATGAAACCGGGTCCAAATACTGTTTTTTTCCAAACACCATACAAACCATACATCTCCATTCCCGTCCACCATTTTTTTTTCCTGTAAAATGAAACCATAAACAATTTCTTCATCAAATCTCAAAACTCCACAAACCACAACCTTCAATCCTTTTTCAACACAACCCAAACAAAAAAAAACAAGTAAGCCTAAGCAAAATGAGATGAGGCGCTGAGTTTAGAAAAAATCAAACCAAAAAACTTTTGAAATTTATGAGACTCCCCTTTAACCTTCGACACCCGCCATCACCGACACAAACTCGCCGTTAACACAAGCCAAACACCGAAACCTTCATCCACTGACCCGCAAACAAATCCCCTGCATCAAACCTGCAAAAAACCAGAAAACTAATCACATCCTCAAACCATAAACCTCAGCAAACCATTGAAACATAGAACTCATAACAGAAAGAACCAGAACCGAAACTCACTCATGGATCCTCGCCACCACAAATCGAATCCGAACCAATTTCTTTCACTGTAATTGGAACCACCCACCGCCATAGCCTATTTTCACTGTCCACCTTCATAACTCAAAACACCATTATTTTCGACGAAACCCAGACCCTTCCATCCTTCAATCCGCAACCACTCACCTCCGAGAAAGCCAAAACCCACCGCGGTTTGCAACCGGACAAACGCGAAATCCCAGCGAACCCTCACCGCCGCCTAGCGATTCGAGAGAGAGCGAGATCGAGAGAGACTAGCGGTTGTGAGAGAGAGAGACGAAATCTGTCGTATTTTGCCGCCGCCGCCGTGATTTTGAGTGAGGACCATAGCCGCCTGTTCATCGTGGAGGGAGGTTGCTTTTCGTTTTCCCCATTTTTTTTCTGTGTTAAAGTACGCTGAGACCATAGGCTTGTGCGTGTTTCTTTCAGATTGAATTTTCTTTGCTTTTTTTTTTAAAGAATTAATTATTTTTGGTTTATTTACTTATAACTTTTAGGGTTATTGTAGATGTTTGGGCTTAGCTTAGTTTTAGATTTCATTTATGCACCCACAGGTATATCAGTACCCCTTTGTGGGTTTAGTTTATTATTATGTATTTATTTATTTTATTTATCCATTTATTTTTATTGTTAATTTATATCTTAAGAACTTTTTGATTTTTATAGTTAGTATCAAGTTCTAGAAGGTTTGATTCATCTTATTTGGGCCAATGATATCATTAGGGGTTTATCGATATTCGATATTTGTAATCGATGTTATCTAAACCTATATGAGGCCAAACTTTTCCATTTCCTTATTATTTATCGATTTCTCAATTTATTTAACTATTTAGGGCCTATGATAAGAATAGATGGTTTATTGATATTTGACTTTGTCAATTTTGTCTAAACCAATTTGAGGCCATTTTTTTATTTCTTTATCATTTATCGATTTCTCGACTTCATTTATTTATTCTATTTCATTCATTTATTTATTTTTATTTTATTTATTTTATTATATTTAATTCATTCTATTTCAATTTATTTCACTTTATTTATTATTTATTTCTCGCGCTTTTACACCATGTTAAATTTAATTTCAAAAATAATAAATTCCTTGGTCCAACGCCAAGTGAAATTCACTACACTTCACTTCACGTACACTCACACACGTAAGTCGGTCGTTTACGATCGCCATCTGCACAGCCTCTACACTTCACAGCTTTCAACTTAAGAGTATTGACGCACTGCGCTTGTTTTCTACCCCAGCATTCTCGATCCACATATCGAGCCATAGCCCGGTTACTAAACCCTTTACTTTGCATTATCCATTTACTTCATTCGGTTTATTTTTGCAAGTAGCAGCCTTTGCCTAGTCTTAGGAGCTTGCACCCTCATTTATTTTTGTTTATGCTTTTCAATCCAAAAGGGAAAGACTCCTGCAGTTGACTCAATGTCATAGGAAGTTTAGCAATCCCTAGTTACCCTTTTGACCTTAGCAATTAGGTCCCTCATCCTTAGGTCCTTAGCCATTAGGACTTTTTATTTTACAACTTTTTGTGACTTTCCCAAAGTCGCGTGAGTGTTTGCCATAACACTTACCTTCCCCCGCGAACCTTGAGCGTAACCAAGTGTTCGTTAATCCTTAGAAGAACTACGAGTGCTCTGATTCTATACCCGATACGTAGGCATCGATGCGATGTTGTGCGAGCACCATTAGAAATAAAAACCTTAGGTTCCCTTAGTTTTAGCAAGCAATAAACAACAAAAATACAAATATTAACAAGAGGTTCCCGTAGGATACTGCGGATGCTTAGGATGCTAACACCTTCCCTAAGTATAATCAACCCCCGAACCTAGTTTCTCCTCATTTAGGGTTTTTACGATCTTTTTCCCTTTTCCCTTTGGATTAAATTAAAGTCGGTGGTGAACATAAAATAATTGTGATTCAAGCTTAATCAATAGCTTGGTATCCGATTCTCACCGCAACAGAAATGGCGACTTCACTGGGGACTCTATTTTTGAGGGTTAAGCCCACCTTGTATATTTGTATATTTGTTGTTGTATTGCTTGTTATTATTTTGGATTTTTTGTTGGGTGTTCCATGTGTGGTGAGATAAGTCCTAACCCGGACTTGAGTGCAAAATAAGATAGGACGGTGGTATATTCAAGAAGGCTTGTAGGGAGTTGAGTCCCGACCAAGTTGACTTGAGACACCACCACTCAGCGGAGGCCTCCTCGGATGTAGTTTTGTTGATCGAGTTCAGTCGTGAAAACATCACTATATTCGACCTGAGAGCCATTAATGCTGAGGACCTTAGAACATTTACCCCCACTTGGCCTTTTAGGGATGTAGTGCGATGACTATGAGGGTACAAATCCGAAATAGTTGATACGCGATACTGCACTCGGATGAGACTCTCTTGAGAATATTACTGATTACCAAGTCGAGTTGGGAAGTCGGTAATATCCGAAAGATGGGACAGTGATTCTGGGAACTTTTAGAACCCGTTGTACAGGTACAAATAAACTCATAGTACATACCTTTTGGGAGGGTTGAACCTTTGACCTCATGCAAGCTTTGAACCTAAGCCTTGTTTGTGTTTGTGTTTGCTGCATTCACGCATCATGAAGCATCATTTTACCATTTATTCAAGGAACTCAGAAACTCTATCTTTGCAAATATCATAGGTATCATCATGGACTTTGGAAGAAGAAAGACTGTCAAGTACACATTCAAAACTCCCAAACTCGAAGACCTAAGGAAATTAAGAGATTTGGTTCTGGATCAAGAAGCCTTCATGGAGAAGCATAGGAGACTTTTAGCTTTGCTTAAGACTGATTGGGATGGAAGGCTGCTCTCTGTGATGCTCCAGTTTTATGATCCTCTCTACCACTGTTTTACGTTCCCTGATTACCAATTGGCGCCTACTTTGGAAGAGTATTCAGTTTTGGTAGGATCACGTGTTAAGGATGAGTTTCCATTCCCTGTTCTAGAGAAGGACCCTGAAGAAGCAGAGATTGCAAAGGCAACATATTTGAGTATTCCGGAGGTTAAGGCAAATATGACCTACAAAGGAAAGGTTTTTGGATTCCCTACAAAGTTTCTGATAGAAAAGGCCAAGAATTTTGTTGATGTGAAGGATATGAAAGCTTTTGAGGCGACTTTTATTCTGCTGATATATGGAGTGTTACTTTTCCCAAACTTTGAAGACTTTGTCGACTTGAACGCCATCAAGATATTTCTGAAGAAGAACCCGGTCCCTACTTTGCTCGGAGACACTTATCATTCCATCCATCTGAGGAATCACCATAAGGGAGGGATGATTACTTGTTGTGCATCATTGTTGTACGAGTGGTTTATTTCGCACTTGCCTAAGTCATCTTCATTTTGGAATCTTAAGGATGGTTTGTGGTGGTCACAAAGGATCATGTCTCTTACCCACTCTGACATTAGCTGGTACAATCGTGCTTATGATGGAATATTGATTATTGATAGCTGTGGTGATTTTGCTAATGTGCCTCTTCTTAGCACTAAGGGAGGAATCAGCTATAATCCAGTTTTGGCTCGCCGTCAACTCGGGTATCCGTTGAGGGACAAGCCTAAGAGTGTTGAAGTGGAAGGAATTTTCTTTAAGGATGACGAAGAACCAGAGCTCAAGAAAAAGATTATGCAAGCTTGGAAGTACATCCATAGGAAGGGGAGGAGTAGCTTGGGAAAGCCGAATTGTGTTTCTATGGAACCCTATCTCCAATGGGTACGAGATAGGGCAATCATTTTGAAGATGCCTTACCCTCGCCAGGATCCTATGACCTTCAAGATACCCATTCTAATCTTTATGGATGATGCAGAGAAGCTGAAGATTGATTTGGAGAAAGAGCTTCGAGAGAAGAATGCATGGAAGAATCGACACCAGATCATCAGTAGTGAGAATGAAGAACTTAGAAGACAACTGAAGATGAAGGAAGAAGAAGAGCTCTCCAACAAGAAAAGGAAGGCACAAGAGGATTTATTTTCCTCCAGCACTCAAGAGGACACTTCTTGGAAGTCGATCGTGGATCAGCTTATGCTTGAAAGGGCTCAGATGAAGGCACAAATCGAGAAGCTCAACTTGAGGCTTTTAGGAGAATCTCCTTAGGACTTTGTCTTTGTCTTTATTAAGATTTGTTTGGGATTTTTGAAAGTGTACTCAAGACTTTGTATCACTTTTTTGAATTTAATGAAATCATATCCTTTTGATTATTATGTTGTTCCTTGGTATTGGCAAATTGTTTCTTAAGTTCCTTGAATAATTTTATTTTCGCATTGCATTCATACATTTGGCATTTCATTTGCATTTTTCATATAAAACTCATTCCCGTCATCTGCTCTCAATTCAGCTTTCACACTGAGGCTCTCACGCAAATACTACACTCGAGCTCAAGCCAGAAAGAGGATGGCTGAAAGAGACCTAGAGATGGACCGAGTTAACGAAGAGCTTTCTGATATTCGTGGAAATATGGGTCAGATGATGGAAATGTTACAAGTCATTCGAGCGAAGATGGATACCCAACAGACTGTGGTGTCAGAAATTGTTACTGCAACGACTGAATTTGTCACTGCAACGACCCAGCCTACATCATCAGTCATTACCCCTGTGACCTGGCCTCCTTTTGGACTTCCTCATGGATTCGTCCCTCCTCCTCATGGTTTTGCTTCTCAAAGTTTTATTCCTTCTTCTTCAGGGTTTGCTACTCAAAGTTTTATTCCTCCTTCCCAAGGACTTGCTGCTCAGGGTTTCTTCCCTCCTTCTCAAGGTTTTTCTACTCAGAGTTTTATACCTCCTTCCCAAGGATTTGCTGCTCAGGGTTTCTTCCCTCCGTCCCAAGGCTTAGCTTCTCAAAGTTTTGCACCTCCTTCCCAGGGCATGGCATTTCCTTTCCAAGGTTTTGTGCCTCCTCCTCAGGGATTTGCTGCTCAACAAACTGTTCCTGTGACTAATGAAGAGAATCATGCCGTTGCTAATTTTACACAAGACATTGTGCACACCCGTGCTCAACCGTACTTTAATGACCATCAAGGGTATGAAGCGCCAGATATGTCTGAAAACGGAGATGAGAAACATGTGAAGATGCAGGAGAATTTTGATACCCTTAAAAAAAGGTTAAGAGCGATTGAAGGTGACCAAATCTTTGGGGCTGCTGCCAGAGAGATGTGTCTGGTGTCTGGATTGGTAATACCTCCAAAGTTCAAGATACCCACTTTTGATATGTATGAGGGTGCAACTTGTCCCAAGAACCATCTTTTGATGTACTATCGAAGAATGGCGGCGCAGGTGGACAATGATAAATTGATGATCCACTGTTTTCAAGACAGTCTGAAGGGAATCTCCTCTAAATGGTATCTGACGCTTGACCAGTCAAAGATTCGCAGTTTCCAAGACTTGGCAGATGCTTTCATCCAACAATACAAATACAACATGGACCTTGCTCCCGATAGGAGGCAATTGCTAAGCATGTCCCAGAAAGAGTCTGAATCCTTTAAAGAGTATGCTCAGAGGTGGAGAGGGACCGCTTCTCAAGTAGAGCCCCCATTGACTGAAAGAGAATTAGCTGACTGGTTTGTTGACACTGTGAGACCAAAATTCTATGAGAGAATGGTGGGAAGCATAACTGCTAGTTTCTCTGATTTAGTGGCTGTGGGAATCAAGGTAGAACTCGGTTTGAAGAGTGGAAAGATGAGTGGTGCATCTGGCAGTTCCAGCAGTGGTAGTGGAAATATTGGCAAGAAATTTACCAGTAACTTCCACAAGAAGAAAGAGGGTGAGACGAATTCCATAATGACAGGTCAAAGAAGAAATCCACTTTGGCAGAGACCTTCACCTATGGCTCAACGGCAGTATGCTCATCAACAACAGTATGCCCAACATCCTTATGTAGCGGCGGTTCAACCGTCATTTAATCCACAAGTCCAGATGTATCGGCCAACTCAAGCAGTACCGATGTATCAGCAAGCGGCTCCAATGATTCAACCTTATCAACCAATGCTCAACAATCCAGGCTATCAACAAGCACCCAATGCTTCAGCCTACCAGCAGAGGACTCCAGCTCCTCATCCGAATCCCAACTTTCAGAATAGAAGACCAGGAGGAAGGCCTCCTAATCCTCGAATCCCTATGACTTTTACTGAGTTATATCCTTCACTGCTGAAGAAGGGTTTGGTTACTCCAAGGCCTTTGGGTCCTCCACCAAATCCGCTTCCGCCAAATTACAACCCAAATGCTCACTGTTTATTCCATGAAGGTGCCCCAGGGCACGATTTGGAGGGTTGTTATGCTTTGAAGTACATCGTGAAAGATTTGATGGAGAAGAACATTCTGTCATTTGGGAATACTGGTCCGAATGTCAAAGATAATCCTTTACCCAAGCATGGGTCTATAAATGCTATTGTTGATGAGCCCGAAGAAGGTTTGATTTTCAATGCCACCGAGATCAAGACCCCGCTTAGAGACTTCCATGCGAAGTTAGTAGAGGCGGGTATACTGAAGAGCTGTCAAGGTTGTGTTGATAGTCCAAAGGGATGTGAATCGGTCTTAAAAGATGTTCAAGATTTGATTGATGAAGGTGTCTTACAAGTGAGTGGTCATATGAGGAGGAATGAAGTGGCAGTGATTGAACCAATCTTCAACTTGCCTGAATCTGATTCTACCTGGGTGCCAGTGTTCAACCTGCCTGAATCTTCAGGAGCTCAACCTATCTTCAATACGCCAGAATCTGTGGTGCCAATTTTCAATGTACCTGAGCCAAGATTTGAACAAAGGAGTAACTCTTTCCGTTATGAAGACACTAAAGCAGTTCCATGGAGGTATGATACAGGGAAAGTTCATCAGAAGATCGATAAAGCTAATCAGAAGGAAGGTTCAAAAGTTGCAAGTACTGATATAGCGGGTGCAGGTCGTTTGACTCGCAATGGTCGTGTTTATACCCAGCAAGCCAATACGGCTCCGCCTAAAGAAGTCATACCAGCTGTGGTCAACAAAGATAAAGAGGTAGTCTTGGGAGAAGAGGATGCAGAGTTCCTCAGAATCATAAAGAAGAGTAATTATAAGGTAATTGATCAGCTGCATCAAACGCCTTCCAAAATATCTATCCTATCACTTCTTATGCATTCTCCGGCTCATCGAAGTGCGCTTCAGAAGTTGTTAGCTCAAGCCCATGTTACGCACGATATAACAGTGAATCAGTTTGATGGAGTCATTGCCAATATCACTGCGTGTAACAACCTCAGTTTCAGTATGGAGGAGCTTCCAAAGGAGGGCTTAGACCACAATCGTGCTCTCCACATATCAGTGAAATGTCAAGAGGATACTTTAGCAAGAGTTCTTGTGGATACAGGATCTTCTTTGAATGTTTTTCCGAAAAGAACACTTGCTAAGTTATCTTATCAAGGGGCAGAGATGAGGCCCAGTGCACTGATTGTAAAAGCTTTTGATGGTTCAAGAAGGACTGTTATTGGAGAAGTAGACTTACCAATCTTGATTGGGCCACAGGTCTTCAAAATCACTTTCCAAGTTATGGACATCAATCCTAACTACAGTTGCTTGCTGGGAAGACCTTGGATCCATGCTGCTGGGGCAGTCACTTCTACCCTACATCAAAAGATGAAGTTTGTAGTCAATAACAAGCTGGTAACCGTATCTGGGGAAGAAGATCTCATGGTTAGCAATCTTTCATCCTTCAGTTATATTGAGGCTGATGAAGATGCTTTGGAAACTTCTTTCCAAGCTCTTGAGATAGCCAATGCTGTCCTTCTGGAAGTAGAGGAACCAAAAGGGAAGGGTATCCCATCTTTTGCATCGCTGAAGAGTACCATTTCCACCATTGAAGAAAGAAGCTATGAAGGTTGGGGTGATGTCATCGAAGTCAAGCAGAAGCTAGATCGTTGCGGGTTGGGTTACAAACCAACTCATGTGAAAGAGGGAGCGTCAACCTCCGCTAAAGGACGTCTGAAGACCATTCAAGAAGTGTTTTCCAGTGCTGGTTATCAGGTCAATGCAATTGATGGAGTTTCTGAAGATGAAGATGTGAATCATCTGGTGTATCAGTGTGAAGAAGCCTTGGACAATTGGGAGGCAGTCGAGATCCCGAAAATTTTTCCATTGTCAAAGTAATTTGTTGTTTTTTCAATGTTTTCAAAGTTCCCTAGCTCTGCCCAAGGCTATGGGAGTATTTTTATGGGCCCCTTCTCATTTTTAAAGTTATTATCAATGAAGGCATTTTGTTAAACTCTTATTTTGATCATTTACAGTTTTTCTCTCTTTTCACTTTTAAAAGAAGATGGCAATCTTTCAAAACCAATAAAAAAGCTTTTTCTCTTGCATTTCTCTATTTTCCACTTTTAATAAAAGCAAATCATTATCATATGCAGAATAAACGAAAACCCTGTTGAATCCAATGACTCTACATTCCCTCCTAACTTTGATTCGCCCATCTACCAAGCGGAAGATGAAAGTGAGGAAGATTGTGAGATTCCGGAAGAACTGGCAAGATTAGTTGAGAATGAGCACACGGATCTTCAGCCACATAAGGAGCAGGTTGAGACCATCAACCTTGGCACTGATGAAGATGAGAAGGAAGTCAAGATTGGTACAACACTTGGGGCAGACATCAGAGAAAGATTGGTCAAGCTTCTCAAAGAGTATGTAGATGTGTTTGCATGGTCGTATCAAGATATGCCCGGGTTAGACACAGACATAGTGGTCCACAAGTTACCTCTTCGACCAGATTGTCCTCCTGTAAAGCAAAAGCTTCGAAGAACAAGACCAGACATGGCTCTGAAGATTCGAGAAGAGGTCAAAAGACAGTTTGATGCTGGATTCCTTGCAGTTGCGAAGTACCCTGAGTGGGTAGCTAATATTGTGCCAGTCCCCAAAAAGGATGGCAAAGTCAGAATGTGTGTGGACTATAGGGATTTGAACAAAGCCAGTCCGAAGGACGATTTCCCTCTTCCGCATATTGACACTTTGGTTGACAACACTGCTAAATTTGTTGTTTTCTCCTTCATGGATGGGTTTTCAGGATACAACCAGATCAAGATGGATCCTGACGATATGGAAAAGACTACATTCATCACACCATGGGGCACTTATTGTTACAAGGTTATGCCATTTGGTCTCAGGAATGCAGGAGCCACTTATCAGAGGGCAATGGTCACCCTTTTCCATGATATGATGCATAAAGAGATAGAAGTCTATGTGGATGATATGATTGCCAAATCACAGAGTGAGGAGGATCATTTGAATCATCTCTTGAAGTTATTTGAGCGCCTCAGAAAGTTCCAACTGCGCCTGAATCCAGCTAAGTGTACTTTTGGTGTCCGATCAGGAAAATTACTTGGTTTTATTGTTAGTCAGCAAGGGATTGAAGTAGATCCAGATAAGGTCAGAGCAATTCAAGAGATGCCAGCTCCAAAGACAGAAAAGCAAGTCAGGGGTTTCCTCGGAAGATTGAACTACATCTCCAGATTCATTTCCAACATGACTGCTACTTGTGAGCCTTTATTCAAGTTACTCCGGAAGAATCAAGCAATTGAGTGGAGCCCTGATTGTCAACTGGCTTTTGAGAAGATCAAGGTTTACCTACAGGAACCTCCTATCTTGATCCCACCTACCCCAGGGAAGCCTCTCTTCATGTACCTAACTGTACTTGAGGGTTCTATGGGTTGCGTTTTAGGCCAACGGGACGAAACTGGTCGTAAGGAGCATGCCATTTATTACTTAAGCAAGAAGTTCACAGACTGTGAAAGCAGATATTCGCTTTTAGAGAAGACTTGTTATGCTTTGGCATGGGCGGCCAGACGCCTCAGGCAGTACATGATTTGTCACACTACTTTGTTGATCTCGAAAATGGATCCAATAAAGTACATCTTTGAGAAGCCTGCTTTGACTGGAAGACTCGCCCGTTGGCACATGTTGTTATCCGAATACGACATCCAATATGTAACCCAGAAGTCTATCAAGGGCAGTGTTTTGTCTGAATACCTTGCTGATCATCCTGTCGAAGATTATGAACCTTTGAAATTCGATTTCCCGGACGAAGACATTATGTTGATAAAGGACTATGAAGTTCCAGGTCCAAATGAAGGTCCCGAGCCAGGTTCTCGTTGGAAGATGATGTTTGATGGTTCCTCTAACTACATGGGGCATGGTGTAGGAGTTGTTTTGATGAATCCTGATGGTGGTTATACTCCTTTCACAGCCAGATTATGTTTCGAATGTACAAACAACATCGCAGAGTATGAAGCCTGTGTTTTGGGTATCGAAGCTGCAATTGATACCAGAATCAAGATCCTTGATGTATATGGAGACTCAGCTTTGGTAATATACCAAGTCAAAGGTGAATGGGAGACCCGTGATGAGAAGTTGATCCCATACCGTGCCCACATTGTGGAATTGATCAAATACTTTGATGAAGTCACTTTCCATCATGTTCCAAGGGCAGAAAATCAAATTGCAGATGCTTTGGCTATGTTGGCTTCTATGTTTCAAGTCAGATTTCTTAATGAAGCTCCACTCATTACAATCGAGCGAAGAACTGCACCAGCCTACTGTCTACTGGTCGAAGAAGAAACTGATGAGAAACCGTGGTTCTACGACATCAAGAAATATTTGCAAAATCAGGAGTACCCAGCTGATGCAACAACTCTACATAAGAAGACTCTGAGAAGATTGGCGTCCAAGTTCTTCCTCAGCAACAATGTGCTTTACAAGAGAAATCATGATATGGTTCTGCTCAGATGTGTGGACAAGCGCGAAGCAGACTTATTGATCAGGGAAATCCATGAAGGATCATTTGGAACACATGCCAATGGACATGCCATGTCCAGGAAGATTTTGAGAGCTGGATACTTCTGGTTGACCATGGAATCAGATTGTTTCAAGTATGCCAGGAAGTGTCATAAATGCCAGATTTATGCCGACAAGGTGCACGTACCTCCAACACTTTTGAATGTTCTGTCATCGCCTTGGCCTTTCTCAATGTGGGGCATTGACATGATAGGGGCAATTGAGCCTAAAGCTTCCAACGGTCATCGGTTTATCTTGGTCGTAATCGATTACTTCACCAAATGGGTAGAAGCAGCTTCCTACGTGTCATACCCTAAATTTGTCCTACCCATCTGATATCACTTTCATCTGTTTATACTACTAGCCACTAAAAAAAAATGTATTTTGTTGTTTTCGCCGTTTATCTGATTAATTTCAAGTGATGCAAATTGGCTATCAGGATCAAGAAAGGTTATTAGGTCAAGTATGGGCATAGTTGTTTCCAGTTATTTCTCTATATGGATTAGAGTTTGCTAGATGGGATTAGGGATTGCTCAACAAATCAAATCAATTCTTATCTTAACACTAGAGTTATTGATAACTAGAGGAGTTGATTTCTTGTGGAATAAATTCTTGGATTGTTATATGTTTCTGCTCAAATTCCAAGTAAATTCAAAAGAGTTTTGTGCTTAATTTAAGGTTTGGCTTCATATCATGTTAACCTCAAAAATCATGTTTGGAAGTGAAGATATATTATTTTGGTTTTGGATTCAACTCCAACGCAGTTGTAGTATCTTTGATTTTATCACTCAAATTCAAGACCGACAAGAGCCAAGGAATGGGATGAGATCATGAGTTTAGTTCAAAGAAAGTTTCCAATTACATTCACGAATTTCAAAATAGAAAATTCAAAACATTGTGATACATGGTGGAAAACTCCAATTCCTCTTTACAATTCATGATTCAAATTGATACAAGGAGTTTTGAGATATGAAGCCCTAGCCATGATTGAAAGTTTTTAAATACAAGCCCTCATGAGAATTTTCAAATTATAAGATGAATTTGATTGGAGTTAAAGGGATGTTTCGTGTTACAACACACAATACCAAGAATTGTAAAGTTAATTGAAGTTCAAAGAATACAAAGTTAAATTGCAGAGTTCATTTAAGTTCAAACATTACAGGAAATGACATGCCTCTATTCAGTAGACTCAAGGGAAATTATAAAAAGGGCATACAATACAAAGTGAATTATGAGAAGGTTGTTGTAAGTTATTGACACAAATTCTGTTTGTTAACCTTGAAAAAAACTGAAGATCTAATTTCCTTGGTTCATATCATATGAGTTAAACTTCAGCTCTATGATTAAGCCATTGCTCTCATCAAGCGAGCCGTCCTTTTGCACACATGTTGCAGCAACTTTTAGCCATCTTAATGTACACCTGCAGCAAGTAAAGACCTACCAGAAATCAAAATGGAATAGAGAAGTCCAGAAGAAATTCACAAATTCATAAACACGAATAAACTTGAATTAAGTCCAAATGTGTACTTAGACCTTCATTTTGATCACCACCAAGCTGCTTGTATCAAGTTACCATCCTCAAAACTTGTTGAAGATAAAGTTTGCATAACACGGCTAGCAATTTCAAAAGCTACAGAAGTTTAAAACCAAATCTGATCAATAATCGGATACATTGAAAAGTTTGCTAATATTTCTAGATACAAAAGAAATTCACATTGCTCCAAACTTGAACCATACCTAAGGAAAACACATGGGTGATTTTGTGCCTTGCTAAATTTATACTCTTCAGGATGAGCTCGTTCTCCTGCTAACACACCAAACTTCATGAGCCAATGTTCTAAGGTGACACCAAAATGTTCCACGAGTTGTCTTTTCCGAAGCCAGATCATCATCCGCCAACCTGTCATGAATTTTGCAGCATAATAAGAAGTGAGGTTGTAGTTCTACATATTTGAGAATCAATAAGAAGACATTGGGAGATGAAAATAGTATATGCAGAAGAACTCTCTAATTGACTAATACGGAAGACTTCGAGTTTCGTGTTCCTGCTTATCCTCCATGATATCTAGACCGGCAAAACAGAAAACAATGAAGCATTAGTCATTCAGCTACCTGTTTAAGGGCTGCAAGTTGTTGCTGCAAACTGCCTGAACCAATACTACTAGCTGCAATGATAATCCACCGCTTGTCAATTTGAGTCATCCCGCTGCCAAGTTGTTGTTCAGATTGGTCTTCAGGCGAAATTCAATGGAAAGCAAGGTCTGCACCTGAAAAACAAGACGGATCATGATGTCAATAAAGACTTCATTTTAAGTTTCATGACCGGCATAATGTGATGCTTCATGCCAAGTACGATGAGTAGAAACTAATGTAGAAATACCTAATTTTCGAGCTACATTCTCAAAGCCTGCCCCCACATTCACAAAGTCAGTGTCCGCCTCAATTGTCTCGCGAACAGGCGCCACGAAGCATCATAAGTACGTCCCTGCACAAGTGTCGGTCAAATTAATTCATAAGCCGCCATTATCTCCACTAATGAGCAATCAAGAGGAACTTACAAAATGGTGCGTTGGTAATCCATAACATCAAATAGTCAAGAAAAATGATTAAAAGTCATATACCAAGTGCAGTAAGCTATTCTTTAAGGAAGTTGATAACCATGGTAATTGAAGTTCCTCAACAATCCAAGTTCAAGATTCCTCAGGCTTGCATAATGAGCAACAATACCTGATATACGAAGTAAAGCATCAGGGTCACATTGTGTTTTATGAAGAAAGGTCAAAGTTTTCAAAACTGTTATCAGTCAAACCTCAAGACTCAAGTAATTGGATGATGAAAATAATTACGGGTCAGACGTATATTTACAGTAGTAAAAAAACCAAATAAATTGTAAGTTACCAGGTAAAATCAGCAGAGCCACAAGCGTTCCAAAATTTCACTACAGACAAAGCAGCCTTATGAGTCATCAAATTTGGCCCCACACTATCTCACTCAGAGAAAAGCGTATCTTAACGGATTCAAAAATCCAGCTCAGAGGCTCACCTCTCACGGATTCTTCAAACAAACTCCCACTCGAAAGATCCTTCTAACGGATTGAAAATCCAGCTCACGTTGCTCACACAATTCCCATTCTCCCCACATGTATCAATCCCAATCCCTCTATAAATAGTGAGCCAATCATTTGCAAAATACACAGAAAAAAATATACACCGAAACTCTGCAAGAACTCTCAAAAACCCTAATTCCTCTAAAGCTCAAAAAAAATCAAAAACTCCCTAGAATCTTACACTGAGATTCTAGGGTAGTTGAGCTAGACCTCACCGATTCAAATCTCACAAAGACAAATAGACGTACGCAAAGAGGGAGAAGGAGAAAAGCAATTCGGAAAAGCAAAATTGAGGGGAACGTCACGAAACTCACCATTTAAAGTCTTCCTAAAGGACCTTCGAGAGGTAACGCTCGAAATCTAAAATCTTGATTATGTTCTTCTTTCTACGGCCATGTCTAAACTGAGTTTTGTTGGAAATGACTTTGATTTACGTTGCCATGAGATTGTTTTCCTGCGATTGGTGTTCGGTTTGTATACTGTGTGATTTCCGAATGGATCATTGTTGACGCTAGGGTTTCTTGACTTGGGGAATGTGTTTTTTCCTTTCAAAATGGGAAATGAGTATACTGATAGAAAGAGGTTTCATATGCTGTTTGCGTTTTTTTCGTTTACTATGTTATTTATTGTATGTTTTGAATGTTACCAACTATCACACTGCCCAAGACTGTTACATCTGTCTAATAATCATGACGTTTTTTCCATGAGCATGCTTGGTTTGACCGATGATGCCTTCAAACGGCTAGGTCATTTATTTACTTTTAAGTTTTTTTTATTTTATTTTTTGGGGATTATGTACAATCTGGGTCATTTGTTGACCCGAATCCATTAAAATGGATTGTAACAAACTGGGCATGCGCCCCACTCTATGTTAAAGGCCCGTTACCGGTTTATTTGCTGTGTTTTAATAAGAACAGCATGGATTGAATTATAAACAATATTAAAATAAAATTATATTAATAAATTTGGTTATATTAACTATTAAACAAATCAAGATAAGACAACTTAGGTAATTAATAAAAAATATGTATTTGTTAAAAGTAATTAATGAATTCATCTATTTTATAATTAATCATATTCTTATACTAATGTTTAATTGTCACGACGGTTTATGATTTATATAGATTCATATGTTATTCTCACTTTATGACTATGGATTATCAAAATAAAATTGGATGCGATTACACTAAAATATTTGTTTTTAGAAGAAAAAGCGAAATCTTTGGTTTAACGCCATATAAATTTATACTTACACATACACACACGTAAGTCGATCATTATCTGATCGCCGTCTGCACAATTTTTTCGTTTTCCTAAACTTGTTCAAATTTTTAAGATTAAAACAAGATAACGCATTTATTTCCATACTAAGTTCTAAAGCCCTAAAACAAACACAATTTCTAAATCAAATATCGAAAGAATGGAATTCTGGAGTCTAGCATTCCTCGAATTCCTGAATGAACTCTCCTGAGGCTCGCTCCATGGGACGCGCAGTTCATTCGATCTTTCGCGATTAAAACACTTAATTCAACATATCAAATAATGAAAGAATTGAATTCTGGAGTCCAGCATTCCTCGAATTCTCGAATAAACTCTCCTGAGGCCCGCCCCACAGGACGCAGTTTATTCACTCTTTCATTCTTAAAAAACCCTAATCAATTCAAACATAATTTTCGAAACAAGAACTATTCCAATCCTTTCTATACTTGCAAAACAAGCTAGCGCTTCAGCCTCCAATAGTGAGCAGACAAGCCAACGCTTAGCAAATAGAATGCGATTAGAAAAAAATCGTTCGTAAACAACAATCAAACTTAACACCACGAACTACGAGGCTCTGACTTTCCTATTGCACAAGGGAATACGTAGGCACACGGATCTCAATCCTTGCCGAGCACCCTAAGACTAAAATCACCCAATTTTTATATCGTTCACCATTAAGAAGACATTAATATAAGTTAGTATTCGATCGCAGATTAGACTAAGAGGTTCCCGTTGAGTACAACGGACGTAAGAGGTGCTAATACCTTCCTCCTGCGTAACCGACTCCCGAATTCAGAATCTGGTTTCAATGACCAAGTTCATTCTTTTATAGGGTTTATCTATATTTCCCTTTTCCTTTATTAGGAATAAATTAAAATTAGGTGGCGACTCTGTTTGTCTGTTTTTTCCGCGTCTTTCGCGAGGATCGTATTTTTCGGGGTACGACACTACGCCAATGTGACAAAGCAAGTGGTTGCCTGTTTCATCAAGAACCAAATTATCTGTCGTTATGGAATCCCAAGCCGAATCATCACAGATAATGGGACCAATTTGAACAACAAAACAATGAAAGAGCTGTGTGAGACATTCAAGATTGAACATCATAACTCTTCTCCGTATCGTCCGAAGATGAATGGAGCTGTTGAAGCTGTAAACAAGAACATCAAAAAGATTCTGCAGAAGATGGTAAAAACTTACAAAGACTGGCACGAGATGTTACCATATGCTTTACACGGATACAGAACATCAGTTCGCACTTCAACAGGGGCAACCCCTTTCTCTCTGGTGTATGGGATGGATGCAGTTCTCCCCATTGAAGTAGAGATACCATCTTTGAGAATCTTGATGGAAACCAAACTGGAGGAAGCTGAGTGGGTCCAGAACAGGTTTGACCAACTGAACCTCATTGATGAGAAGAGAATGACTGCCATGTGCCATGGCCAGTTGTACCAGAAGCGCATCAAGAGAGCATTTGACAAGAAAGTCCGTCTCCGAGAATTCAAAGAAGTAGATCTTGTACTCAAGAAAATCTTGCCAGTCCATAAAGACATGCGTGGAAAATGGAGTCCTAACTATGAAGGCCCATATGTTGTGAAGGTGGCATTCTCCGGAGGTTCCTTAATCCTTACAACTATGGATGGTGAACAGCTGAAGCACCCGGTGAATTCTGATGCAGTCAAAAAATATTATGCCTAAATAAAACCCGATAGGTCGAAAACCAGAAATGGCGACCTATGCAAAAATGGGTATCCCGGTGGATCAAAACCTATGAAGGAGATCCAGGCAAAAGTTAGGGATAAAAATGAAAAATAAGAGCTCGCTAAGTTGAAAACCCGAAAGGGCGGCTTAGGCAAAAAAGAGCGTCCCGGTGGATTGAAAACCCGAAAGGGCGGTCCAGGCAAAAGTTAGGGACAAAGGCATTTGACTGTATCAGATGGTGTTTACTATTACTGAAGAATCATAATGAAAGATCGATCCATTTGCTCTTGTCAGAAGCAAGGTGTCGGGCAGTCTTAGTTATTAGGGATTGTAGTGGTCGTTGGATTCAATGTAGACCCTTCCCCATTGCCATTTTCAAACTGTAATTTCCCATGGAGTTTTTGCCATTAGCAAGCTACCATTCTTGAATAAAATACAAACTTTGCCTATGAATTTTGTTGTTCAGCTTCTTATTTTCTTTTGTTATGCAAAATGCCATCACTTGATTACAATTTAACTCTGAAAATGACAAGTTTTTTTTAAGGAAATGTTTTTTTGAAAACATACTGAAAAACTTTCAAGTTTCTTTGACTTTGGAAAAATTGGAAAAACCTTTTGTTTCCCCAAGAAGTCCTGGTTTGCAACAACACTTTTATACTATTGTTTCAGAAATCCCCATAGAAGTTCAAAACTGATAACACTCTTGGATGGATCCTTGGACCAAGCATGGTTTCCAAGTTCGAAGACATCTCCCCATTGTTTTTCGTGTTGCTCATGAGTATTGGTGTTGAGAGCCTACTCCTCTTTGAGTCTTGTCAACTTTTTGTCTCCTTAGAGTCAACATTTGCATATCATGATCATTCGCATCATGCTCAATCATGCGCATTTGACATTAGCATTTGTCTTTCCCCAGTTGTCGTCTGTCTATTTCCAAGTCCAGATATCATTAGTGTTCATTTTGAGAATTCATTGTTGTTGGTACCCGAAGTGGTTTACCATTTGTTTTTGTCCCCAGTAATTGCTGGTGTTCCCCATGGAATTCTAATTGTGGTTTGGCTTTTGTCTTCATGACCACCGTGTCTCCTTGAAGTCCATTTGATTGGCACAAATCTTTTAAGCAGGTCCTGAAACCTTTTGCTTAAATCCAAGTCAATTTGATTTTGTACATACTTGTACCTTTCTCCTGATGGTTCCTGAAGGAATTTCCAGAGGATGGATGTCTTATCTTATTTGAAAACTCCAACATGTTTTGTTGTTACTTCTTTGCGTTAGCCGGTCGCTTAGAGCCGTTGATTCATCTTTGGGCGATCTCCATTCTATGTCGCTCCCGGGATTTTCATCCTAGTACAAACGCGAAAGTGGCGCGGAAAAGTTAGAGTCGCCAGCCAGACATTTTTATCCCGAATGAATGGGAAAGGTAATGTTGCACAAACCTGAGGAAGAAGGAAAGGACAAGGTCTTGCGAACCAAAGATCGGGGTTCGGGAGTCGGTTACGACCTGGGAAGGTATTAGCACCCCAGATCGTCCGTCGTACCCGACGGGATCCACGCTTGCTTGTTTTATTTCAAAGGGTGAGAAATAAGAATGCTGCTGAATAAAACCGCTAACTGGAAGAAAGGGAATGGAAATGAGAAATGAACTGAGATAAGAAAATAGAAAGAAAGGGGAAATGTAGGGAAAATAAAGAATGTGCTCGAACGGGCCCTACCCCGCTGCCTACGTACCTCATCGGGATAATGAGGATCAGAGTCGACGTAGTTCGCCTAACCTAGGCGGGAACTATTTGTTTGTGTTTTTTTTACAGCTGGAACTGCGTATGTCTATGCTCAGGTGTTGCAGGCTCGTCTGGTACGAGTGCGTTTACCGTCTTGCATGCGAGACAAGTCGTCGCGAGTTCGCGTTGTGAGTGAATGAGATGAGAAGAGAAGTTCCCGCAGGATAGTCGCTTATTATTTGTTTTTATCTTTTAAAAGAAATGTTTTGAATTTGTTTGTGAACATTCTCATACTAAGACCTATCCATCGCGGTGAGTATTTATACCTCGCCCTGAAACAGGACGCGTATAAACACTCCGCAACAAAGTCTCGTGTTGTACAAGAAAGTTCGATTTTCATTAAGTGTTTTATTGCTTTTCTTTATAAGATGAGAAAGAATGACTCAAGTTGGAAAAGGAAAAATCTAATGGGAACTAAGTCACACCCTAATTTTTATTTATTTATTTACAAGGGAGATCCTATGGTTAATGAGGTATTCTAATCCTAAGAAAGAAAAGGAAAGGAAGAAAAGAGAGTTAGAAACTAACTTACTTCCTAAGGAAGTTAAGTTGTCTCTAAAGAAAGGGAAAACCTATAAGCAAGCACCAAGTGCTAAGGAAAACACATTTAGAATGCATAAAAGATAGGAATGAAGTGAGGCTTACCTCAATCTTCCCCCCTACAAAACAAAGATTAGCATGACAATGCATATTGAAAGTAAAATCAAAGAATGAAAGCGATTAAGTACCATAAACGTCCTAGAATGGAACTAGGTTCAAAATAAGACTTAAGTCTAAAGGTGAAGGTACATAAAGGTTACATGACTTCTAAAGTCAGTAGCTACATGTTATAGGCTCCTAAGGATGCTAGGATACCCCACAAGATCAAACTATGTCAAACTATGTACAAAAAGCTCACCTAGGTTCACCTAAATGCAAGTTAGGGTTTATGGATGAAGTATGAATGCATATGGCTTACAAACATGAATTAGTACATGAAATGAACATAAAAGTCAGTAGTGAATGCTTATGAAGATGGATGAATGAATATACCATCATGGATGCAATAATTTAGTCATGTGGAGCAAGGAGAGGAAGATGTGAGAAGAAATGAAGTAAACACCGCATAAGATCACAAATGATGAAAGTTAAGGAAGAATGGCATGTGAATATGCATTAAATGATTATGGTTCAGTAGCATACAAGATATGATATGCAATTAGAATGCATGAATAAGTATTAATGATTTCCACATAATTCAAGTTACTAATTAGAGGAGAAGAGAAACTAATTTAGGTTAAAGTTAATTCACATAAGTATGCACTTTAAAGCACCAAAACAAACCAAATGAGTATGGTTCAAAAAATGACCTATGACTGGAATTAAAGGCATACAAATGACCTATAATCAACTCCTAAAATCTACCAAAAATCCCTTCAAGAAAATGGCATGAATGTCTTCTTATCATTTAAGTTATGGAGCAAATAGACACATGAATCAACCTAGGATCTAGGTGACATGGAAAAATAGCAAAAAGCCTTTAAAAATTATGAAATTAAATCCCTGGAATAATAAAGTCATTATCTCACATTGTCCAAAAGGATTATACAAAATTATGCACCAAAGTGCCAAAACAATTACTTGACTAGCAAGGTAGCAATGAATGATCACCCAAAAACAACTCCACAAAGTGGATCAAAGAGGGCACTAAAAATTATGAAAAAAATGCCTAATGAGCATCAAAATGTCACCAATTACAGTGATTAATCATATACAAAAAATAGGTCTCACACCTATGGGGAAAAATCGATTTCGGTCCCTTATGCCAAAACCTTCCTTTTTGGGACAGCTTGTGATCTAAAATCCAAATAAAATATTGAAACCACCCAAATCTGGAAACAAAAAATATGAAAAATTAATTAAGAGGAAGAAGATCACTCATGAATTTTTCCAGAATTTTATCACACCTAAAACTATTTTTAATAATTGCGACGAAACGGGCAAAAACGATATTTTAAGGGAAAGTGAAAGGAATCGAATTCTCTAATCCGTAACCTAATCCCTAAACTCCGAAATCGACACATATCAATATATATCACAAATAAATCCAATGCCTCAGGTGGGAGGGCTCAATATGCACCTTAAGTTACATGATCCTAAGTCGCATACAACTAGAATGATGCATTAAAGTAGAGAATCGAGATTACTTACTTGGTCGAAGTGTCGATTCTTTCACATAAAAGAAATCCAAAAAAACTTCAAGCCAAGCCTTGTAATCTCCCATGAGCAAAATAAATGCTCATCTTCCATAATTTATTTGTGAAGATCCCCCATAATCGAAACAAAAACAACGACATAAAATATCATTTGAATCCAAAGGTATCCCACAAATAAAGTGGAATACCAACCAAACGACCGTCGTTAAGATCTTTGCGAGAACCTTGCATGAACTCAACAAACACATTAGAAACAAAAAAGAGGTGCAACCGGAAGTTGCACCTATGTCTCACAACTCAAAATCAAATAGAAAGATGAATGTACGAGTCATGGACATGCATTGAAATTTACGTTTCAAAACGGGGCAGCACTTATGCTCTAACATAAACAACATGCAAATTCAAACCAAAATCAAATAAATTTACATGCAATGAATGGAAAATGATCAACAAACATAAGTACAAGTCAAAACAAGATCAATGCATCAAAATTGCACCAAACCGAACTTAAAAAGCCTTAAAACGAAAAAACGCGTCAAAAATCACCGACTCGGAATTGAACGAAAATCGCATGGTAACTTGCAAACGTGCCAACGGATTCAAATATGCAATCGGATTTTGAAAATTCCGCTCGGAAGTGGTACTTTTTGGCCGATTTTATCGGCTGGCAGTAGCGAAATAGCCGAAAAAAATTGTCCGAAATCGACTAAAAAGTTTACCAATGGCTCCGAAATAATCAACAAAGTCAATTTACACTATTTACATTCGCGAAAACGCGCTACGGTTAGGAAGTTATGACCAAAACGCACTTATCGACACGCGACATATGAACAACATCAACAATTAAGCTTCAACCTATCCTATTCCGAATTTACACAATGAAACAAACATGAATTCAAAAGTCAAGCACTTCAATCAATATCAAGTCACAATAATTAACTCTCTTAAGAATTTTATCAAACATCTAACATGCATCGATTAGTCTATGTCAATTTTAACAATCATTTCCAATTATGCACAACAACAATTATTAGGATCAATTAATCAAGTATCAATCAACAACCACATCAAGAATCAATGCACATAATCTCCATAATATGAATTCAACTTCAAAATTCAATTCAAGAAACAATGCAACAATTATTCATGAATTAAAGTTTAAGATGCTTACCGAATGAAGAATCGACGAAGAAATTGTGAATCCGGAGGAAGTGAGACGCGATCATGAACGGAGGAGAGGAGGAGAGGCCGCGTGGCTGCCGGCGGCGGAAGATGGTGGTCGCACGGTGGTGAAGTTGACCGAAGGTGGTGGTTCGTGGCGGCTCGGCTATCGGAAGCTTGATCGGAATTGTTGTGTTCTTGAGTTCTTGATGAAGTTGTTGTTGTGTTCTTGAGAAAGAGTTGAGAGAATGAACTTTGATCCTTTAGAGAGAGTTTGTGAGAGTTTTTTGGTGTTTGTAAATTATGATTGAAGTTATGAGACAAATTGTGGGTCAAAAGAATATATAGTGGAGTGTAAAATGAAAGGCAAAAGGTAGAATTTCGGCTTAAGTGAAAATAACAATATCTTCGGCAAGAAATTTCGACTCTGAGCCTTCCACAATATCGTCCGCCTCTGAATCACAGTTGCAACACAAAAATAACGGACGTCATACGATCAAAATCGAGTGCGATCGATACGTTTAAGCTGCAAGACGTCACTGAATAAGTTGTTTTTTCGGCTTATTTGGTGTCCGCTACTCGAAAATGTGACGAGGTCAACCTCTTCGGAGCATAATATCGACTCGACTTTGTCAGCAAAGTTGTAGATCTATGAGTCAGTGACCTGGTGTTAAAATCTAAGCTCAACCGGACAAACGACGAGGGAGATATGAATTTTCTCGTGAAACCACTTTCAGCATTTTTCTTCGGTTCAGCACTTCAGTTTTGTGAAATAAACCAAAACGACAATCTTTGGAGCACCGTTCGAACTCACTTTTGTATTTGAAATTGAAGAGGATAAAATTTGTGAACCAACGCTTCAAGAACGGGTGATATCCGATGAAAATTGACCGAGTTATGAATTTTACAAAATCTGACAGACAGTGCACTGCATCAAAGAACCTTACTGGTAATTCGCATTTTCGAGATCCTTCCGCTCGGACCTAACCCAAACTGAATTCACATAATGAAGATAACATCTAAACAGAATTTTAGGCACCGAAACAACATCAATTCGATGAACGAGCCAAGAGTTATGAATTTTTTAGTGTTCAAAACTCACCGGTTCAGCACTGTTTTTCACTATGTCGACTCTAAAGACTCGCACATTCTGAGATCTTCTTCAAAGAATTAGTTCTCGGCCAAAACCCAAAAGTTAGAAAGGATATCAAGACGGAACTTTTGGCATATGAATCTCTCAGACATGTTGACCCAATCGGAAGTTACGAACTCTTGAATACCGCTAGCACGGTTAATCGGCGAAACCGAAATTTCAAAAACAAATCATTCCCGCCATTTTCCTTGATGAGTTGGCCTCCGAGCCGAACACAAAAGTTGTAGAGAATACCGAAATAGTCTAAACTATTGAGTTTCAAGCCAAAATGAGTTTCCGAGCATAAGTTACAACTTTTGCAAACTGCACCATAAAACTGATATTCAACTTAAACTCCTCCGAATCAACCGAGAACTTTTGGCTTCTTCTGAGAATATTGTGCACGTTCCGCATGAAAAAATAAAGGCCAGTCGCAACCTGTGAAAGCTCAAATGGAGATGTATGTTCATGTATGTTTATGATGCAATTGTGATCTAAATGCAATGCAATGTATGAAAGGATATGCTAAATGGCATGAAAATGAGAGGGCAAATTTTGAGGTATTACAGCTGCCCCTATTCAATCATCTGCAGACCTGAATGAATAATTGCAACAGCTTTTAGACATTCAAGGTATGAAGTGATTGAATACTCGAACAAAACCTGAAAATTTGCACACCGAGGGTAATGGAAATGCCATCTGCCCATTTATTTATTTATGTATATATTTTTTTTTATTTTGACCTCTGAATAGGTAGCAAAAATAAAACCAGAAGGAAATATGCTGAGAAGAATGCCATCCTCGAATGACAACTCATACGGGATCCTCAGATCTAACACGAAACCATCCTCGAATGGAGACGCAAAGGTATACCGGCCGCAGGCGGTAACCAGAAACAAAGAAAATAGGACAAGATGGAACGGGATCGTTGTACTTAAACGAGGGCCCAAGCAAACAGGATCATTGTACTTAAATGATAACCTGAGACGCGATCGTTGTACTTAAACGGAGACGCGAAAAATGAGACTGTTGTACTAAAACAAGGCTCAAAGACGAGGCCATTGTACTTAAATGGAGACTCGAAAGGAATGGGATCATTGTACTTAAATGATAACCCGAGACGTGACCATTGTACTGAGACGGAGACGCGAAAAAATGAGACTGTTGTACTAAAACAAGGCTCAAAGACGAGGCCATTGTACTTAAATGGAGGCTCGAAAGGAACGGGATCGTTGTACTTAAACGAGAGCCCAAGACGCGACCGTTGTACTGAAACGGAGACGCGAAAAAATGAGACTATTGTACTAAAACAAGACTCAAATACGAGACCATTGTACTTAAATGGAGACTCGAAAGGAACGGGATCGTTGTACTTAAACGAGAGCCCAAGACGCGACCGTTGTACTGAAACGGAGACGCGAAAAGATGAGACTGTTGTACTGAAACAAGACTCAAAGACGAGACCATTGTACTTAAATGGAGACTCGAGAGGAACGGGATCGTTGTACTTAAACGAGAGCCCAAGACGCAACCGTTGTACTGAAACGGAGACGCGAAAAAATGAGACTGTTGTACTGAAACAAGACTCAAAGACGAGACCATTGTACTTAAATGGAGGCTCGAAAGGAACAAGATCGTTGTACTTAAACGAGAGCCTAAGACGCGACCGTTGTACTGAAACGGAGACGCGAAAAAATGAGACTGTTGTACTGAAACAAGACTCAAAGACGAGACCATTGTACTTAAATGGAAACTCGAAAGGAACGGGATCGTTGTACTTAAACGAGAGCCCAAGACGCGACCGTTGTACTGAAACGGAGACGCGAAAAAAATGAGACTGTTGTACTGAAACAAGACTCAACTGGGGATAACAACAAGACTTGGTAAAAGTAACCACCCTGGGAAACGAAATTGCATTCTGTGGGGAATACTTCAATCTGATTGGAGATGTAACGGGTCTTATGTAATATACCTCAAAACTGGCCCATGCTAGTATGCATATGTTTGGATTTATGGCGTAATGCTCCATGACGATGGAAATGCTACGCTTTGGAGGATGCAAATGTGATGAATATGAGTATGCAAAATGAAAGGAGATCTCCTGATAAGGAGACTACAAGTATCCCATATGGCTTGACTGGGGAGAAACGATGATCACTGCATTGATCTGGTTCATCCTGATGAGGAGGAAACAACTCTGCGGGGAATGTTGTTACTGATGCACCGGCTCTGAACTGCCGCCATTGCCAAAAAATAAATTGGATTTTGAGATTGGAGTGCCAAGACCCTGCTAGAGATGAACCCTTCTTGAACTCTGGTGGGGAAGTGAGGACCTCCTGACTTGGCTGGGAACCAAAGGCATGACACCGCTGAGGGAGCAAACTGCTGGGGAGGAATGACACTCCTTATACTACCGAGAACTGCCCCTGTCTGAAGGGAAACTCCTGCTTGGGGATGACATCCACCTTCTGCTACCTTGCTGGGAGAAATTTCAACTTCCACATTACTGGGGATGACAGGTGATGTCAATGATAAAGCTTCATGCTGAAGATAAAAGCTCAGGCTGCCACTTACTGGGGATAAGAGATAAATCCTCTCATGTTGGGAATGAGAGATGTAAGGCGTCTCATGCTGGGGATAAGAGACGATGATATCCTTCTGCTCAAGAAGTAACCTTCCATTTTCCGCACTATTGGAGAAGGAATTGTCTAATGAGATTTGCTAAGTAATTTTGATCAATGAAGCTTGCTGATGAAATAACTCTTGAAGTACTGTGCTGACAATGGCTTTGCTTCCAGCCTCTGGGTTGATAGATCGTCAACTAACCATGATTGAATAATGGTTCTCTGAAATTTTCAACTCGCCTCCGACTAAGGTCCCTCGGAAGAAAATGTCTCAAAAGGATTTTACAGAAAACATGACATACAAAATGCCTCAGTGTCTTCAAACTCTTGGAGAGATTCGTTGGATCTCGAAATAACTGCCCCAGATTGCATGGTCTGTGTAAGAATTTTCCTCGTGAGGATTCATGAAAAACCTCATATAACTGTGAGATAGTGTGTCCTAGTATTTTGAACCTTGGGAAGGTGCTTCTGATTAACCGTCTTCAGGAGAAAGTAACTTCCAGTGCTCTTGGGGTGGCCTGCCCCAGTACAAGTCTTGAAGTGATCACCTCTGAATGACTGCTTTGAAGAAAACACCCAGATCAACTATTCTTCGAGAGATTGGATCTCGAAGCGATTGCCCCAGTTTGGCTGAAATTTGAATAATGCTTCCGCCTGATGGCTCTTTGAGAGATTTGAATCTCGAAGTGATTGCCCCAGCTTGGCTGAATTTTGAAGAGATTGCTCGACATGATTGCCCCAGATTAGTTGGCTCTTACCACGACTATTGGGAAAGTCTCCACTCAATGGAGTTTCTTGGAAACGTGCATCTTCATATGCTGGCCCTTCGGAAGTTTCAGAACTCTCAACTTTGGCAAGATTAAGCTTCTGGACTGAAGTTTCATATATGAATATTTATGATGCCCAACAAATATATGCAAGCAGAAAATGTTTATTCTAAGAATGAAAATTCTAATGCAACATCCATGTTAATCTTGAATTTTTACTGAAAAAGATGTCGCAAACCTTTGTGAGCGAATCACTGGTTAAGATACGACATTAATATTTTTGAATAATAGAAAGCATGTACATGCAACACCAACAAAGATCTTTCAAGCGCCACTCATAGGAGTCGGGAACGCGGTCTCGTGGTAGCACGCTCTCAAGATAACCCTGCTTCAGTTAGGACTTTTGAGGGTTGTATCGCGGCCTGGTTCACGGTTATAAAAACAAAAGATATAGGCTCGAAATTTATTTGTGCCCACCCATCTTCGTGATGTTCTCCATTCCTATGTTCAGCTAGCTTTTACAAGCGCTCACCTCTCAAAAAGGGTTTTGTGATGGTTGAGGAGCCAATTACACCAACGGTTTAAGCACCAATCAGGTTGTGGTTGGGAGTCAGTCACCCCTTTGTCTTTCGCATCTATGCCACACGACTTTGTTCTTGCTTAAGGATCTTCCTTGTGTAACACTTTTCGTTTTTCACTTTTGCATTCTTTTTCTTATCCCTAACTTTTGCATGGACTGATTCTTGTGAATCTTTGATTGTGAAGTCCAGCGGGATGCCCTATTTTTTGCCTAAGTCGCTTGTTTTCAAGTTTCGACTTAGCGGGCTTTCTCATTCATTTTTTTTTCAATTCTTCTTTTTTTTTGAACAAATCGTGTGACACTATTTGTCTTGATTGCTTTGAAAGGGTCGTGATTGTCTCACTTTTTAGTTGATGAGGGATAACCATTGTGGTTTCCGATCTCTGGACCTCTTTCTTGGGATAACCATTGTGGTTTCTGGTCATTGGACCTCTTGATTTGGTAAAACGAAAGGTAACGGATCCTCAGATGTACACTCCTTTTTAAAATTTGAACGCTCGGTCAAACTAACTGACACCTACCCTGCCCCTGGGTTAAGTGCAAAGGTTTTTTCATGCAAAAATAAACTTCTACTTCAAGGCTCAAATGGGTTGGCGAGGGTCTATCTCCCTTATATCTCCGGTGTTTAGGATTTGAAACAATGCCTGTACATCGTCAACAGGGTCTTTCTCAAAAGCACACAATTAGAGATTCCTGCATTTTCATTTCGTCATCCTCCCTGATAGAGTTTAAGCACAACAGTTGGTATTGCAATGCACATACACAAAATCATGAGTGAATACGAATGGATTACTTCAAGAAAAACATGTGCATTTTATTATGGTTATCATTCAAAAACAAATAAGTTTCATTCATGCATACAAATGTTTAAACAAAAAATATAAACTACAAATGAAAATGTAGTAAAGAAGCTGAACATTTCCATCATTGAGGAGACTTGACTCCGTCTGGACTTATTGCTTCTGAAGATGCCCTTGCAAACTGAGATGTCAATTTGATGAGGAGACTTCATATCTGGGCAGACTTTCTGGTATGATGACCTTTGAGTCGATCAAATTTGAACCTTGTCTTCACTTTTGCCTCTGAAAGACTTGCAATCTTCAATTAAAAGGCCAGGTGCCCCAGAATGGTAGTCATACTTGGACTTGAAACCTCAAGGGAAGCTTTGTCGGAGATGATCCTGATGTGATTAGATCAACTGGTTCGAACTTGAGTAAATGAGGAAACTCATTGCACGTACGGCCTCAGAATATGATCAAACTTCTTCTCGGGTTGTTCTGGCCTTTACCCGTATTCTCTGCCCGTAGGACTCTCTTGGGAAGCTCAGATTGGATGCTGACAAACGACATATGGAGGGAAGAGGTTGATAAATGAAGTTGATAAATAAGGTTGCTCGGAAAGATCTTGCATGATCTCCTGCCTACGTATCTCCATTGACCAATGGAGAATCAGAGCAGCGTAGTTCCCCTCAATAGGGATGAAAATAGCTTTGTTCAGAATTTCCATAACCAAGCTCATCTGAGTCTTCATCTGGTTGACTTCCTGTTTCAGCAGTTTCTGGTTTTGAAATAAAGTTTACACCTTTGCCCTGAGTGGCCTCAGCTGGGTCTTCCTTCGATTACCTCCGCCCGGAGTTGCTTCAAATATATACCTTGATGACTATGATTCAAGTTGTCCATTCTGATGAGAAATCAAGTCAGGAAAAGAATTTGTCTCTGAACACCTGTCAAGAATGCAAGGATGTATGCAAATGCCATGTTCAATTATTTCTGAGGAATCTATCTGCTTTGATTCAAGTTTTGATACAGAAAAATCCAACAATATGATTCAGATATGTGATCCACAGAAATAATTAAACATGTGTGCAGAAATGCTATGATGTCATGTATGCAACAGGCATGTGATCAATGGTCTGATGTTGGTGTTGGTGTTGAGCAATGAGTCAAGTGTCTGAATAGAACCATAATAGTAACACCATCTCTGTATAGAACCTCATAACTGAGAACACAATAACTGTAGAACTGGATCACATAATTGAACAGTCACTGATGGTGTTGAAGCTGAACAATGAGCCAAGTGTCTGTGGAGAGTCACAATATCAAGGTCACAATGGTAATCACAGTAACAATTTCTCTGAATAGAAATCCTGAATCTCAGAATCAGAGAACCATAGAACACTGAAATATACTGACAAAGTGGGTATGTTGAAGTTTAGGGTTCCTGCAAACCTGTAAACCCTTCCCAATCTCATAGGTATGCTACTCGGGTCAAACATCACAGACTCTCGAGGCCGAATAGCAATAATACGTTCACCATTTCCGAGAAATGGCTCATGACCAAATCAGGGAATCGGTTTGGCATTATGTACTACTCAGGGAGGTCTCAGCTGAGTCCGGAAAAAACAAGCATCCCTCACAAGTCTCCAGCTTCAAGCACTGAATCGAGAAACAATAGTACATTCATCCCGAAGGGTACAATACTATCGTCATACAATCAGTTTGCTTTAACTGAATTCCTATGAGAGAACCAGGCCATCCTATGCGAGTTCCCAGTGGGCCCTCGGATGCGAGTGGGTTTGCCAACAAATGTGGTCTGCCACTGTCATCACTGGAGAGGGATGTTTCCACAAAGGTTCTCAATGATCGGTCCCCTGACTGCACATAACTATCAAGGTAGCGCATCAACCCAGAAAGATTCCGGTATCAATACATTCCCGAGAAGGTCGCAAGTCAAGGTGTGGAACTCACTACTACCAACATAGCAAGATGCCATGAAGCCAAAGTGGAACCACTCTAAGTCCTAGGGTGCACTTAAGCCGGGTAGTTGGCTTATCTCACAGTAACTCCCAACCCACAGAAAAAATGAAAACCAGCACAGCCAGACAGTCCAGTATAATATGATGCATGGAAAATAAAATACTGAAAGCGGTAAATAAATGCGGTAAAGTAAAGCTGTAAAGTAAGACTGTAAATGAAAACAATAAAGCTAAACTAAAGCACACAACAACAAACAGATAAACACCCAAAGAAACAAAACCAAACAGGCGCTAGGATTGACTCTACAAGGGAAACCGGAAGAACCAGGTTAGTCCCCAGCAGAGTCGCCAGCTGTCGCTCCCGGGATTTTCATCCTAGTACAAACGCGAAAGTGGCGCGGAAAAGTTAGAGTCGCCAGCCAGACATTTTTATCCCGAATGAATGGGAAAGGTAATGTTGCACAAACCTGAGGAAGAAGGAAAGGACAAGGTCTTGCGAACCAAAGATCGGGGTTCGGGAGTCGGTTACGACCTGGGAAGGTATTAGCACCCCAGATCGTCCGTCGTACCCGACGGGATCCACGCTTGCTTGTTTTATTTCAAAGGGTGAGAAATAAGAATGCTGCTGAATAAAACCGCTAACTGGAAGAAAGGGAATGGAAATGAGAAATGAACTGAGATAAGAAAATAGAAAGAAAGGGGAAATGTAGGGAAAATAAAGAATGTGCTCGAACGGGCCCTACCCCGCTGCCTACGTACCTCATCGGGATAATGAGGATCAGAGTCGACGTAGTTCGCCTAACCTAGGCGGGAACTATTTGTTTGTGTTTTTTTTACAGCTGGAACTGCGTATGTCTATGCTCAGGTGTTGCAGGCTCGTCTGGTACGAGTGCGTTTACCGTCTTGCATGCGAGACAAGTCGTCGCGAGTTCGCGTTGTGAGTGAATGAGATGAGAAGAGAAGTTCCCGCAGGATAGTCGCTTATTATTTGTTTTTATCTTTTAAAAGAAATGTTTTGAATTTGTTTGTGAACATTCTCATACTAAGACCTATCCATCGCGGTGAGTATTTATACCTCGCCCTGAAACAGGACGCGTATAAACACTCCGCAACAAAGTCTCGTGTTGTACAAGAAAGTTCGATTTTCATTAAGTGTTTTATTGCTTTTCTTTATAAGATGAGAAAGAATGACTCAAGTTGGAAAAGGAAAAATCTAATGGGAACTAAGTCACACCCTAATTTTTATTTATTTATTTACAAGGGAGATCCTATGGTTAATGAGGTATTCTAATCCTAAGAAAGAAAAGGAAAGGAAGAAAAGAGAGTTAGAAACTAACTTACTTCCTAAGGAAGTTAAGTTGTCTCTAAAGAAAGGGAAAACCTATAAGCAAGCACCAAGTGCTAAGGAAAACACATTTAGAATGCATAAAAGATAGGAATGAAGTGAGGCTTACCTCAATCTTCCCCCCTACAAAACAAAGATTAGCATGACAATGCATATTGAAAGTAAAATCAAAGAATGAAAGCGATTAAGTACCATAAACGTCCTAGAATGGAACTAGGTTCAAAATAAGACTTAAGTCTAAAGGTGAAGGTACATAAAGGTTACATGACTTCTAAAGTCAGTAGCTACATGTTATAGGCTCCTAAGGATGCTAGGATACCCCACAAGATCAAACTATGTCAAACTATGTACAAAAAGCTCACCTAGGTTCACCTAAATGCAAGTTAGGGTTTATGGATGAAGTATGAATGCATATGGCTTACAAACATGAATTAGTACATGAAATGAACATAAAAGTCAGTAGTGAATGCTTATGAAGATGGATGAATGAATATACCATCATGGATGCAATAATTTAGTCATGTGGAGCAAGGAGAGGAAGATGTGAGAAGAAATGAAGTAAACACCGCATAAGATCACAAATGATGAAAGTTAAGGAAGAATGGCATGTGAATATGCATTAAATGATTATGGTTCAGTAGCATACAAGATATGATATGCAATTAGAATGCATGAATAAGTATTAATGATTTCCACATAATTCAAGTTACTAATTAGAGGAGAAGAGAAACTAATTTAGGTTAAAGTTAATTCACATAAGTATGCACTTTAAAGCACCAAAACAAACCAAATGAGTATGGTTCAAAAAATGACCTATGACTGGAATTAAAGGCATACAAATGACCTATAATCAACTCCTAAAATCTACCAAAAATCCCTTCAAGAAAATGGCATGAATGTCTTCTTATCATTTAAGTTATGGAGCAAATAGACACATGAATCAACCTAGGATCTAGGTGACATGGAAAAATAGCAAAAAGCCTTTAAAAATTATGAAATTAAATCCCTGGAATAATAAAGTCATTATCTCACATTGTCCAAAAGGATTATACAAAATTATGCACCAAAGTGCCAAAACAATTACTTGACTAGCAAGGTAGCAATGAATGATCACCCAAAAACAACTCCACAAAGTGGATCAAAGAGGGCACTAAAAATTATGAAAAAAATGCCTAATGAGCATCAAAATGTCACCAATTACAGTGATTAATCATATACAAAAAATAGGTCTCACACCTATGGGGAAAAATCGATTTCGGTCCCTTATGCCAAAACCTTCCTTTTTGGGACAGCTTGTGATCTAAAATCCAAATAAAATATTGAAACCACCCAAATCTGGAAACAAAAAATATGACAAATTAATTAAGAGGAAGAAGATCACTCATGAATTTTTCCAGAATTTTATCACACCTAAAACTATTTTTAATAATTGCGACGAAACGGGCAAAAACGATATTTTAAGGGAAAGTGAAAGGAATCGAATTCTCTAATCCGTAACCTAATCCCTAAACTCCGAAATCGACACATATCAATATATATCACAAATAAATCCAATGCCTCAGGTGGGAGGGCTCAATATGCACCTTAAGTTACATGATCCTAAGTCGCATACAACTAGAATGATGCATTAAAGTAGAGAATCGAGATTACTTACTTGGTCGAAGTGCCGATTCTTTCACATAAAAGAAATCCAAAAAAACTTCAAGCCAAGCCTTGTAATCTCCCATGAGCAAAATAAATGCTCATCTTCCATAATTTATTTGTGAAGATCCCCCATAATCGAAACAAAAACAACGACATAAAATATCATTTGAATCCAAAGGTATCCCACAAATAAAGTGGAATACCAACCAAACGACCGTCGTTAAGATCTTTGCGAGAACCTTGCATGAACTCAACAAACACATTAGAAACAAAAAAGAGGTGCAACCGGAAGTTGCACCTATGTCTCACAACTCAAAATCAAATAGAAAGATGAATGTACGAGTCATGGACATGCATTGAAATTTACGTTTCAAAACGGGGCAGCACTTATGCTCTAACATAAACAACATGCAAATTCAAACCAAAATCAAATAAATTTACATGCAATGAATGGAAAATGATCAACAAACATAAGTACAAGTCAAAACAAGATCAATGCATCAAAATTGCACCAAACCGAACTTAAAAAGCCTTAAAACGAAAAAACGCGTCAAAAATCACCGACTCGGAATTGAACGAAAATCGCATGGTAACTTGCAAACGTGCCAACGGATTCAAATATGCAATCGGATTTTGAAAATTCCGCTCGGAAGTGGTACTTTTTGGCCGATTTTATCGGCTGGCAGTAGCGAAATAGCCGAAAAAAATTGTCCGAAATCGACTAAAAAGTTTACCAATGGCTCCGAAATAATCAACAAAGTCAATTTACACTATTTACATTCGCGAAAACGCGCTACGGTTAGGAAGTTATGACCAAAACGCACTTATCGACACGCGACATATGAACAACATCAACAATTAAGCTTCAACCTATCCTATTCCGAATTTACACAATGAAACAAACATGAATTCAAAAGTCAAGCACTTCAATCAATATCAAGTCACAATAATTAACTCTCTTAAGAATTTTATCAAACATCTAACATGCATCGATTAGTCTATGTCAATTTTAACAATCATTTCCAATTATGCACAACAACAATTATTAGGATCAATTAATCAAGCATCAATCAACAACCACATCAAGAATCAATGCACATAATCTCCATAATATGAATTCAACTTCAAAATTCAATTCAAGAAACAATGCAACAATTATTCATGAATTAAAGTTTAAGATGCTTACCGAATGAAGAATCGACGAAGAAATTGTGAATCCGGAGGAAGTGAGACGCGATCATGAACGGAGGAGAGGAGGAGAGGCCGCGTGGCTGCCGGCGGCGGAAGATGGTGGTCGCACGGTGGTGAAGTTGACCGAAGGTGGTGGTTCGTGGCGGCTCGGCTATCGGAAGCTTGATCGGAATTGTTGTGTTCTTGAGTTCTTGATGAAGTTGTTGTTGTGTTCTTGAGAAAGAGTTGAGAGAATGAACTTTGATCCTTTAAAGAGAGTTTGTGAGAGTTTTTTGGTGTTTGTAAATTATGATTGAAGTTATGAGACAAATTGTGGGTCAAAAGAATATATAGTGGAGTGTAAAATGAAAGGCAAAAGGTAGAATTTCGGCTTAAGTGAAAATAACAATATCTTCGGCAAGAAATTTCGACTCTGAGCCTTCCACAATATCGTCCGCCTCTGAATCACAGTTGCAACACAAAAATAACGGACGTCATACGATCAAAATCGAGTGCGATCGATACGTTTAAGCTGCAAGACGTCACTGAATAAGTTGTTTTTTCGGCTTATTTGGTGTCCGCTACTCGAAAATGTGACGAGGTCAACCTCTTCGGAGCATAATATCGACTCGACTTTGTCAGCAAAGTTGTAGATCTATGAGTCAGTGACCTGGTGTTAAAATCTAAGCTCAACCGGACAAACGACGAGGGAGATATGAATTTTCTCGTGAAACCACTTTCAGCATTTTTCTTCGGTTCAGCACTTCAGTTTTGTGAAATAAACCAAAACGACAATCTTTGGAGCACCGTTCGAACTCACTTTTGTATTTGAAATTGAAGAGGATAAAATTTGTGAACCAACGCTTCAAGAACGGGTGATATCCGATGAAAATTGACCGAGTTATGAATTTTACAAAATCTGACAGACAGTGCACTGCATCAAAGAACCTTACTGGTAATTCGCATTTTCGAGATCCTTCCGCTCGGACCTAACCCAAACTGAATTCACATAATGAAGATAACATCTAAACGGAATTTTAGGCACCGAAACAACATCAATTCGATGAACGAGCCAAGAGTTATGAATTTTTTAGTGTTCAAAACTCACCGGTTCAGCACTGTTTTTCACTATGTCGACTCTAAAGACTCGCACATTCTGAGATCTTCTTCAAAGAATTAGTTCTCGGCCAAAACCCAAAAGTTAGAAAGGATATCAAGACGGAACTTTTGGCATATGAATCTCTCAGACATGTTGACCCAATCGGAAGTTACGAACTCTTGAATACCGCTAGCACGGTTAATCGGCGAAACCGAAATTTCAAAAACAAATCATTCCCGCCATTTTCCTTGATGAGTTGGCCTCCGAGCCGAACACAAAAGTTGTAGAGAATACCGAAATAGTCTAAACTATTGAGTTTCAAGCCAAAATGAGTTTCCGAGCATAAGTTACAACTTTTGCAAACTGCACCATAAAACTGATATTCAACTTAAACTCCTCCGAATCAACCGAGAACTTTTGGCTTCTTCTGAGAATATTGTGCACGTTCCGCATGAAAAAATAAAGGCCAGTCGCAACCTGTGAAAGCTCAAATGGAGATGTATGTTCATGTATGTTTATGATGCAATTGTGATCTAAATGCAATGCAATGTATGAAAGGATATGCTAAATGGCATGAAAATGAGAGGGCAAATTTTGAGGTATTACATTCTATCCCCAATGTTAGCTGGTCGCATAGAGCCGCTACTAAATCATTATGATTTCTTTCCCTATCCTCGGTGTTGGCAGTTACATTTGAACCTACTAATTTACCATTTTGAATACTTTGACTACTTGGTCTTTATCATTCTTAGTGTCAACCGGTTTTTCTAACCTGTTGCGCATTCACTTTGAGTGTATCCTGGTTTCTATTCTTAGTGTCAATAGGTTTCGAACCTATTGTGCTTCCACTTCGAGTATTTTATTGTTATTCATGGTGTCAGTTGGTCGCATCGAGCCGCTGCGCATTCACCTTGAATAAGCTTGTTATCATTCTCAGTGACAGTTGGTCGCATCGAGCCACTGTGCATTCACTTTGAATGTTTATTTTTGTTGATTATTCTTGGTGTCAGTTGGTCGCATCGAGCCGCTGCGCATTCACCTTGAATAAGCTTTTTGATTATTCTTAGTGTCAGTTGGTCGCATCGAGCCGCTGCGCATTCACTTTGAATATTATGTTTATCATTTCCAGTGACAGTTGGTCGCATTGAGCCACTGCACATTCTATTTGGATATTTTTGCTGATTATTCTTAGTGTCAGTTGGTCGCCTTGTGCCACTGCGCATTCATTTTGATTCCTTTGTCTTCATCATTCTTAGTGTCAACCGGTTTTTCTGACCTGCTGCGCATTCACCTTGAATAAGCTTTTTGTTATTCTTAGTGTCAGTTGGTCGCATCGAGCCGCTGCGCATTCACTTTGAATATGTTGCTGCTTTATTTTCTCAAAGTCATTTGGTCGCATAGAGCCATTGGTCAACCACTTCGATTTATTCCCTTGTCTTGTTTTATTCTCAGTGTCAGTTGGTCGCATCGAGCCGCTGCGCATTCACTTTGAATATTATGTTTATCATTTCCAGTGACAGTTGGTCGCATTGAGCCACTGCATTTTCTTTTTGGATGTTAGTTTGTTGTATTCTTAGTGTCAGTTGGTCGCATCGAGCCGCTGCGCATTCACTTCGAATATTATGATTTTCATTTCCAGTGTCATTTGGTCGCATAGAGCCATTGATCTACCACTTCAATTTATTTCCTTGTCTTGTTTGTATTCTTGGTGTCAGTTGGTCGCATCGAGCCACTGTGCAGTCACTTTGAATTTTATTTTATTTTGTCTGTGTTCGTTGATCCAACGCTTTGGATTTCCTTTTTGTTCCCGTCTTTTGTTATTCTTAGTGTCAACAGTTACACTTGAACCTGTTGATTTATCACTTTGAATATTTCCCGTTTTCGTTTCTTTATCCCCAGTGTATGTCATCCCCAACGTATGTCATCCCCAACGTATGTCATCCCCAGCGTATGTCATCCCCAGTGATTTTTGGTTTGTGGTCTTCGTCTTTATTCTCATTCTAGTCATTCATACCATAATCATCATTTCATTGCATAAGAGTTGCAGAGTTAGATAGTTTTGTAGTCCTGCATAACATTGCATTTAGGGGGCAAAATTTCCGGTTATTTCTGTATTTAAATACCTTTCACCATGATCTCATGAGTGACTATCGTCATTCACGCCATCTGGTAAAGTTATTTAAATAGGGGCAACTGTCACACCCCAAATTTTACCCCTAATCGCTCATATCATAATCATACATTTATCGCATTTAGCAGAATTTTTTTTTTCCCGATTTATTTTTTCTGTTGCTTTCTTCTCATTTTCTAGCTTCCATTTTAATTTAATTTCTCTTTTTCTTATTTATGACCTTTTATTTCATTTTCGTATTTTTAATTATTTTCAATTTTCTATTTTTCGTTTCTATTTGTAAGTTCCTATGTTAAGATTTTATTTTAATTTCTATTTCTAACCTTTAGCTCAATTTTCAATTTTTTCTAAATTTATTTGTTATTTCTTTTCATTTTCAAGTTCGCATTTTTTAAATTAATTTTTATTTCACTTTCAAGTTTTATTTTTGAATTTATTTTCTATTCTTCAATTTTTAATTTTATTCCATTTTCAAGTTGTTATTTCTAAATCTAATGTCAATTTCAATTCATTTTTATCTTCTAAATTCCAAACTTATTTCTTAAATTCTAAAGTTAATTTTTAATTTCAATTATTTAAGTTTCTAAGTTATTTCAATTTTAAGTTTAATTCCTTTTTTATTCACTTCTAATTCAAATTTTAATTTTTAACCATTTATTCCATTTTAATTCATATCCACATTTTTTATTTTCTAAATTCCAATTTATTTCTCAAGTTCTAAATTAATTTTAATGCCAAGTTTATTTATTTAAGTTTATGAGTTATTTTCAATTTTAAGTTTAATATCTTTTTAATTCATTTCTAATTTAAGTTTATGTTTAGATTTTAATTTAAAGTTCTCATTCTCAACATTAGTGTTCAATTTCAAATCATAATCAAATGTAAATAATCAGTTTATTCCATAATTTTGTTTTGTTACAATTACATAGAAAAAGAAAGAAATTTGTAAAAAAAATTCTGCACAAAATACAACAATGCAGCACATCATAGCAACACAAAAATACAAAAAAAATGCAGCAACAAAGCAGTCCCAAATTTCAGCATGCAGCCACCAACAACCTGCATTTCCTGCTCCACTTCCTCCACAAAAACTCAGATTTTGTCCCCTTGCCTCCAACCCTTCACCTACAAGTAACCAGTACAGAATTTCAAATTAAAAATATAGATGAACCAAGCCATATAATACCACTGTTACATCAACACAATCACAAAAAGAAAATCAGCTCACAAACACACAAATTCAGCTACAAAAAACTCCCTGTTACATTAAAACAAACCAGCCCCATAAACCCCTGCTACAGCCCCATAAAGCATCACAAAAACACCAAAGTTACAGCACTACAAACACAACCAAACTCAGTCCCATAAAACACTACGGAATCAGCCCCATAACTGATACCAAAGAACAGCCAGGAACAGCAAAAAGAAGAAAAGCCAAGAACAACTTCAAAAAATCAGCAAAAAAAAACAACAAGCAAATTCAGAGGGATAGGAGGCTACCACTTGTGGAATCTTCTCCCCGATAACGTTCGGGTTGGTAACATCTTTCTCTTTTCCCCTCCTGCACCTTTTTTTTTTTTTTTTAGCTTTTGTTCATCGTTTAGTTTTCTTTCTCAGCTTTGTTTCCAATCTGCATACAAAACAACTTCATGTAAAAACTTCCAAAAAATATACTTAAAACTTTTTTTTCCCAATCACAAACAGAAAGACAAAATCCAAAAAACGCATTGTTACCAAACTGAAAACCATACCTCAAATCATTTGTTTTTCAATCCAAACACGCTCCCTTCAAACACTAGCCGAAACCTTCTGAAACTCACCGCCGGCTCACAACCTAAACCTTCGCGAACTCCTTGTTCTTCATTGAACTCCCCTTCAAACTCTTCAAAAAACCAATACAGAATACCCACCGAATCAGTCCGCAAGCAAGCACCAGCCGTGACCCAAGCACCAAACCACTCACTGCTTGAAACCACATCACCATCCCGCCGCCAAACACATAACCTTGAAACCGACACAGAGCTGAGGCCGAAACAGACACCGAATCCGCAAGCCAAACCCATCCAAGATCGCTCACCTTCGCAGCCTCTACCTCACCACTATCCCATTTCCTCCCACCATGACAAACCGTGCTTCAAACCACCATGAAACCGGGTCCAAATACTGTTTTTTTCCAAACACCATACAAACCATACATCTCCATTCCCGTCCACCATTTTTTTTTTCTGTAAAATGAAACCATAAACAATTTCTTCATCAAATCTCAAAACTCCACAAACCACAACCTTCAATCCTTTTTCAACACAACCCAAACAAAAAAAAACAAGTAAGCCTAAGCAAAATGAGATGAGGCGCTGAGTTTAGAAAAAATCAAACCAAAAAACTTTTGAAATTTATGAGACTCCCCTTTAACCTTCGACACCCGCCATCACCGACACAAACTCGCCGTTAACACAAGCCAAACACCGAAACCTTCATCCACTGACCCGCAAACAAATCCCCTGCATCAAACCTGCAAAAAACCAGAAAACTAATCACATCCTCAAACCATAAACCTCAACAAACCATTGAAACATAGAACTCATAACAGAAAGAACCAGAACCGAAACTCACTCATGGATCCTCGCCACCACAAATCGAATCCGAACCAATTTCTTTCACTGTAATTGGAACCACCCACCGCCATAGCCTATTTTCACTGTCCACCTTCATAACTCAAAACACCATTATTTTCGACGAAACCCAGACCCTTCCATCCTTCAATCCGCAACCACTCACCTCCGAGAAAGCCAAAACCCACCGCGGTTTGCAACCGGACAAACGCGAAATCCCAGCGAACCCTCACCGCCGCCTAGCGATTCGAGAGAGAGCGAGATCGAGAGAGACTAGCGGTTGTGAGAGAGAGAGACGAAATCTGTCGTATTTTGCCGCCGCCGCCGTGATTTTGAGTGAGGACCATAGCCGCCTGTTCATCGTGGAGGGAGGTTGCTTTTCGTTTTCCCCATTTTTTTTCTGTGTTAAAGTACGCTGAGACCATAGGCTTGTGCGTGTTTCTTTCAGATTGAATTTTCTTTGCTTTTTTTTTTAAAGAATTAATTATTTTTGGTTTATTTACTTATAACTTTTAGGGTTATTGTAGATGTTTGTGCTTAGCTTAGTTTTAGATTTCATTTATGCACCCACAGGTATATCAGTACCCCTTTGTGGGTTTAGTTTATTATTATGTATTTATTTATTTTATTTATCCATTTATTTTTATTGTTAATTTATATCTTAAGAACTTTTTGATTTTTATAGTTAGTATCAAGTTCTAGAAGGTTTGATTCATCTTATTTGGGCCAATGATATCATTAGGGGTTTATCGATATTCGATATTTGTAATCGATGTTATCTAAACCTATATGAGGCCAAACTTTTCCATTTCCTTATTATTTATCGATTTCTCAATTTATTTAACTATTTAGGGCCTATGATAAGAATAGATGGTTTATTGATATTTGACTTTGTCAATTTTGTCTAAACCAATTTGAGGCCATTTTTTTTATTTCTTTATCATTTATCGATTTCTCGACTTCATTTATTTATTCTATTTCATTCATTTATTTATTTTTATTTTATTTATTTTATTCTATTTAATTCATTCTATTTCAATTTATTTCACTTTATTTATTATTTATTTCTCGCGCTTTTACACCATGTTAAATTTAATTTCAAAAATAATAAATTCCTTGGTCCAACGCCAAGTGAAATTCACTACACTTCACTTCACGTACACTCACACACGTAAGTCGGTCGTTTACGATCGCCATCTGCACAGCCTCTACACTTCACAGCTTTCAACTTAAGAGTATTGACGCACTGCGCTTGTTTTCTACCCCAGCATTCTCGATCCACATATCGAGCCATAGCCCGGTTACTAAACCCTTTACTTTGCATTATCCATTTACTTCATTCGGTTTATTTTTGCAAGTAGCAGCCTTTGCCTAGTCTTAGGAGCTTGCACCCTCATTTATTTTTGTTTATGCTTTTCAATCCAAAAGGGAAAGACTCCTGCAGTTGACTCAATGTCATAGGAAGTTTAGCAATCCCTAGTTACCCTTTTGACCTTAGCAATTAGGTCCCTCATCCTTAGGTCCTTAGCCATTAGGACTTTTTATTTTACAACTTTTTGTGACTTTCCCAAAGTCGCGTGAGTGTTTGCCATAACACTTACCTTCCCCCGCGAACCTTGAGCGTAACCAAGTGTTCGTTAATCCTTAGGAGAACTACGAGTGCTCTGATTCTATACCCGATACGTAGGCATCGATGCGATGTTGTGCGAGCACCATTAGAAATAAAAACCTTAGGTTCCCTTAGTTTTAGCAAGCAATAAACAACAAAAATACAAATATTAACAAGAGGTTCCCGTAGGATACTGCGGATGCTTAGGATGCTAACACCTTCCCTAAGTATAATCAACCCCCGAACCTAGTTTCTCCTCATTTAGGGTTTTTACGATCTTTTTCCCTTTTCCCTTTGGATTAAATTAAAGTTGGTGGTGAACATAAAATAATTGTGATTCAAGCTTAATCAATAGCTTGGTATCCGATTCTCACCGCAACACTGTCTTTTAGAAGAAGTGTTTTGATTTTATTGTTTGTGAAACATTTTCATGCTAAGACTTGTTCATCATGATATATATCCTACACCTCATCTCAAGATGGAATACGTCCAAATAACCCATGGAAAAGTCTCTTGGCGCACAAGAAAGCTCGACCTTTATTAGGTATTTTATTTTTATTTTGAGATTGAGAAAGAAGGACTCAAATCAAGAAAGGACAAAAATTAGGGGAACTAAGACTCACCCTATGTTGTTTATTCAAGGGATCCTATGGTTAATGTGGTTTTCTAATCCTAAAAAGAAAAAGAAAGCAAGTTCTAACTCACTTCAAAGATTGAAGATGAGATTAAAACTCAAAGGGAATGAATAAAGTGAAATGTCGAAGAAGAAAAAATGCTTATCACAACCACAAATTGAAATTTAAAAGGATAAGGAAGAAGGTATATGTGGGATACCCTCCCACAAACATGGATTACCATAACCCCCTACAAAACAAAGGTTAGTAAAATAAATCCAAAATGGATAAAAGGAAAGAGGTATCAAGTACCAAACATGTCCTAACACAATTATTACCTAAGCTAGACTCAATCCTAAGCCTAAGGATGCCTAAAAACTAAGCAAACCCTAAAGTCAGTAGCTATTACAACTCTCTAACATGCAATCAGCTATTAAATACAAATAACTTATGACAGCTATCAAACAACATGAAAATAGGTGTAAAAAGTTCTAAAACAGAACAATGCAACATACATTTTACAGCTTCTGTCTCAAAATGCTGCAGTGAAAACATGGCACCTTTTTAATCATTTTTCAAATGCAAAAATGAAACTTTAATGCAAACAAAGGGTAGAATGATCATACATTTTAATGCATCATGAACAAAGGAATGCAACACATTAACAATCAACAATGAATTCAAATATGTGAATTGTGTAATTTTCAAAATGACATGCAACATTCCGATAAAGCGTACAAACGACCGAAACATGCATGGATCGCAAATACAATGCAAAACGGAATTATAAACACTTATTATCATGCTATTTATGATGCTCAATCATGCAAACAACATTCACAACATGTTATGAATACACATTCAACACTTATGTCAAAAATCGGAACCAAATGAAACGTGTGTCAAAAGTTATCGAAACTACACTCACGTGCACCTAAATAGTTCCTAAAATCTCCCTAAAATCATATCCTAAAGATCCATGGTGATTGGAGGGGGAATGAATATAAAAAATGCAAGAAAAAACAAGAATTTTCCATTCTGGTTCAGTAGTAACCGGTTACTACCTATGCAGTAATCAATTATCAGTTCAAAAAAACTGGGATTTCTGCACATTTAACACAGGTAACCGGTTACTACCTATGTGGTAACCGGTTACTCTAAGACCAGAATAAAAAATTTCTGCATTTTCATGTCAAAACCAGTAACAACTTATTCAAATAAGCCCTATCCTAACGCCTATCAATTAAGCACGGGAATTACACCTAAATGCAATAATCTAACATCTATTAACACCACAACCACATCACGATTCTAACTTCTATGATCAAACTGATTAACATATCAAAAAGCAAGAAAATGTGAAGAATGTGCGAAGCGAGATGAAGAGAAATAAGTTAAAACGAGGAGTGATTACGGATTCACCAACCTACAAAGCGGAGGCTTGCTTTGGCAATTGTTTCAATGTCAATTGATACGTGAAAGAAGAGAAAACTGGAGATCCGAAGCTTCAATCCGCGAATGCGCAAAATAAATGCGGTTGGTGAGAACTCTCCCAAAAGCACTTCCGAAAGGTGAAATAAACACCGAAACCGTAGCAACTTCTTCGATAATCTGCAGAATTGATGCGGATGGTGGAGGCTTAGCTTCCGATTCTTCAAGTTTTGATGTAAAACTTGAAGAATCTCGATGATGATGAAGTTTTGGTGTGAGTTTGGGAATGGAGAAAAATGAGAGAATTGAGAGAAAAATGGTGAAAATGATGAAGCGTGTGTAGTGTCTAATATTTTGGTTTTGGAATGAAAATCACTTATATATATGTTAGGTTTGGAGAGTGGCTTGGGTTAGGAGCTAGCTTTTGAATTAACTTGGGAATTAGGTTAGGAGTTAGTTGAAGTTAGTTTGGAATATTCCTAGAATATTCCATTGGCATATTCCTAGAATATTCCTTTGGCATATTCTTAGAATATTCCCTTGGAAGGTGGTAGAAGGTTCTAGAAAATGGTAGAGTGCAATGCAAGGTGAAGTGGAAAAGTGGTGGAACAAGACAAGCTGAATTTTCAAAATTTGCCCAAATTCCCACGCGTTAACCGGTTAACCAACATGTTAATCGGTTAACGCAAGCAAATTTAGAATTTTCCCTCCTTTTGGTGGGAAACCCTCAAAATACACCTATGCCATCCATTCCGAACCTATTTTGACCTTGAGCTCTGATAATTGATTTTTCCACTGAATAAACCTCGACCACATGCCTTGCGCCTTGTACAATGATGCATGCTCTATTTATTTATTTTTTTTATCATTTTTATGCAATGTATGAATAAAATATGCTAGATGACACGGGAATGAAGCATAAGCTACTTGGAATCAGTGATAAATAAGAGGGCAAATTTTGGGGTATTAAAATTGCCCCTATTCAATCATTATAGACCTAAATGGGTGATAGCAACGACTTTCAGACGTTTATGGTATGGAGAGATTGAATACCCGAATAAACCAGGAAATTTGTACTCTGTGGGTGAGAAAAATAACCTAAGTTTCAAAGTGAACAATGATACGAGACCAAGCCGAAGGCAGGCTCGTAAACATAAGACTAAGCCGAAGGTAGACTTACAATTATATTTGAGGACAAGACGAAGGTGAAATCAAACAAGTAAGACCAAGCCGAAGGTGGGCTTGCAAAAATTGAGACAAAGCCAAAGGTAGGCTCAAACAAAGATACATGACCAAGCTGAAGGTGGAATCGTAAAGGTAAGACTAAGCCGAAGGTAGACTTACGAAAGGATTCGAGATCAAGCCGAAGGTAAACTCGAAAAAGTAAAACCAAGCCGAAGGTGGACTTACAAAGAATGAGACTAAGTTGATGGTAGACTCAAACAAGGATACGAGACCAAGTCGAAGATGGAATTGTAAATGTAAGGCTAAGCTAAAGGTAGACTTACGAAAGGATTCGAGATAAAGCCGAAGGTGAACTCGAAAAAGTAAGACCAAGCCGAAGGTGGACTTACGAAGAATGAGACTATGCCGAAGGTAGACTCAAACAAGGATACAAGACCAAGTCAAAGATGGAATCATAAACGTAAGTCTAAGCCGAAGGTAGACTTACGAAAGGATTCGAGATCAAGCTAAAGGTGAAATCGAAAAAGTAAGACCAAGCCGAAGGTGGACTTATGAAGAATGAGACTAAGCCGAAGGCAGACTCAAACAAGGATACGGGACCATCGTACTTAGACGGAATCGAAAAGCATTTACCATACTTGGGAGATAAAGAAAACAAGACACATCGTGAGTGAGCTTAAAAAGAGACTATCATAATTTGTATTGATAACTCAACTGGGGATACCAAGTATTGAATGGCAAGAGTAATAGTGCTGAGGAATGAACTTGGCATTCTCTAATGGGATGCTTCGGTCTCTTTGAAGAAATAAGGTTTCGGGCTTTTGTGCAAGGGGTAAACACCCCAAATTTTCCCTCACTTTTTCTCATACCATGGCTTGTGATCTTTAATTTTTGCATTAGCATAAGCATACCACCTCATATTGCATATTTGTTTCACTGCATAGTTCCATTTTCATCTGCATCTAGGGTTTGTGATCTGAGCAATCCAAGAATCAATCTGAGTCATCCCAATGGTATTGAAGCTTTCCAATAGGGTCCATGTGTGTTCTATAATCATAATATGCTCCCCAAAGTTCACAAAAGTTAAGGGATCACAAAGAATGGCAAAGGCATGGAAGCAGAGCTAGGGTTTTCCTACACAGATGACCAAAATTAGGGTTTTGGTTTCAGAGGCTTTAACTCCAAATATTTTGGTCAATCTTGTTTCTAATGTTCTTAATATGTTATAAGGATCATGTGTACCAAGTTTGATGAAGAAATTCATTGTGGAAGTCATCTGATCGTTGGGTAACTTCTTGAGCAAGTAAAGTCAAAATCAGGGCATCTGAGGCCCCCAACAAGGGTACCAAAGGGTCATCATCATCATTTTGAGTCTCTATGATCTTTATTTGATCTTAGAAGTGGTTGGAAGTTCACAAAGTTGAATAATTTTGAGCCAAATGCAAACTTGCTATTTTTGGAAATGACTTGTAATGGAAACTTTCCATTTTTGGGAAAGATTTTCAACCTCCTCTTTCATGACCAAAAATGCTTCAAATGAAAAATTATTGGACATGAAAGTTGTAGATTAGGTCTTTACCTTTTCAAAAAGTACTAGAACATGTCTTGATTCATCCTAGAACTCAAGATATGGCCTTTCAAAGTTGGCAAAAATCCTATAATTTTCAAATTCATGCCAAAGAGGGAATTTTGCAATTTCACTTGTCAAGCCTTCTTGTGACCTCTAATCAACTTCTATGCATCATAACATGTCAAGGAAACTTCCAAAGATCAGAATTGCCCCAAGATTGCATAGTTTTCATGACTTGGTCTTTAAGAAATCTCAAAAGGGCCAAAACACACAAACTTTGCAAAATGCCTTCAAACCTTCCATCCACTTGTGCCAGCTGCATAAAACCAATTTTATTGCTCTCCATGAATCTTGTTGAGGCCAGACACGCCATTGAGCAGCTCCTGCCATGGCCCATACCTTCAAGTACACAAAATTGACTTTTTTGCAACTTGCCCATACCAATCACACTAGGCCACACCAACTCTTCTGATCACTCCTATTGGTTTATACAAACCCTAAGGAACACAAAACACACAACAAGAAAGCCTGCAAGCTCCTATAACTCAGAATCCCAAAAATCACCATAGAGCTTCATCTCTTCGAATTGCACAAACCAGCCATCAAACCTCAAAATAAACTTCACCAATCATCTTCAAATGGTCATAGAACACAAAACACCCTTTGAAAAGCCCTAAAACACATCCAAACCAAAACACGATTCCTGGTGTAGAGGAACTGAAACTCATAAACCAAGCCATACAAACTTGTTCCAAGCATTGCAACATCATCAGGGAGCTCATTGGGTTTGGTTTGAACAAAGAAAGAGGTCCAAAAGCCCAGACATAGAAAGCTTTATCTCAGGTAACCATGAAGAACAATTTATCAAGAACTCCTATTTTAAGTTCTTAAATGTTTCTACATGATGCACTGATCATCCTGATGTGTTTACTTTTGAAAATGGTTAAGAATCAAGCATATATTGAACTTCTGAAAGTTTTGAATATTTTTCCGTTTTGCTTCGATTCATGATTTTGGTGGAACATAAATGTTATTTGATGTTGGATTCATGCTTAGGGATGTTAGAGGATCATTTCTGGAGCTTTAGAGGGCCTGAGTTAGCCTAGGGAATAAGTTAGGTGAAGAGGGTGACCGGAGAAGATGACCAGAGCTAGCTCCGGTCACCTATAAGTAATTAGGGTTCCTAATTAGGGTTTAATCTTCAGTTTAAATATGGACCATTGGATCTGGTTTCGCGTGCGTGTGTGTGGTTCAGATCATTTCACTTAAGTTTTAATTTTAATTAATTAAGTTAATTAGATTAATTAGCCAGCTTCAATCCAGACCCTCCATCTGCGCGCGCAGTCAAGCCCGGTTTAAACTTCAACCCTCAGATCAGTTGACTTCCACTTTATTTCATTTTTAATTCATTTTTGTTCATTTCTTTTGCATAATTTATTTAAAATAGTTAAAACATCACAAAAATATGATCTTTTGCATTTCTAATTCAAATATTGCTCTCAACCCAAAAATGATTTTTATTTTATTTTTTGCATTAAAATAGTATTTTTAAAATATTTAAATTTTATTTTTAATTAATTAAAAATACATTTAGGTTTCTAAAAATCACCAAAAAAATCATGAACCATTCCAATTCATTTAGAAACATTTCCAAACTCATCATACAAATTTATTTTTAGGTTTGATCATAATTTCACAATTTTCTTTGAATTAGGGTTCTTAAAAATCACATTTTCTAACCCTAACTTGAAAAATTCACTTCTGCCTAACCATGATGAGTTTGAACTTGATTCTTTTTGAATTGTTTCACATATTGCATGTAGTTTCTAGGTTATTTGTCTCATGAATATATCATGCATTTTCAATTTGATTTGCATTTTCCTTTATGAATCACCCAAAAACCCTAGCAAACTTAGAAAATTCATAACTTTCAATAGGATTAGCTTATGACCTTCTCCTTTGGGGTGTGACCTTGTATGGGTTTAGGGTTTGATTAACCTTGATTTCATTTTTTTATCATGTTTTATGCTTATGTTTTGGTCATTTGCATCTCATACATTCATAAAACCCTAATTTCTCATGTTCATTTGCATTCATCTTTGCATATCATCATCACATGAACTTGCCATGACATTTCAAGCATTCATATGACATATTAGACATATTAGGACATGCTTGAACATTGCTTGATCATTTCTTCATTCATTTTCTATGTCTTGCATTCATTACATTTCATAAACATCCATGTGTTTTCAAGCTTCAAAGCATGCTTCTTTTGCATCTCATCTTTGTATGACCATTCATATGCATATAGTATGACTTTGCATCATCTTATATGCCATTTGCATTGCATAATCACTTCTGACTCTGGTCTTTGCATCTCATTTCAATTCATTTCTTTATGCTTTATGTCTTATGCATTCATACTAACATTTCAGGTACCTTTGGTAAGTTATTTGGGAAGTGGATTTGCCTTCACTTCCCACCTCTTCTTATCTCATTCATATGAATTCTTACATGTATTTGAAGTGAAATTGTTCACTTGTGTTCCTTCCTTCTTACTTTCTTTCTTTCAAGTTACTTATCTTCTTCAGGAAGTAAGTAACTTGTTATTCTTTCTCCTTCTCTTTTCATCTGCTTCTTCCATTGGTGGCCTTGAAGATACTTTTATCTTAAGCCTAACAAACCATAGGATATCCAAGTATGATAACTTTTAGGTTTGTATATAGTCCCCCTTAGTCTTTTACCTTTGAGTCTCCTTGAATCTCTCTTCTCATCTCAATAATCATAGACTAAACTCTTAAAGCTTTAGGACTTTGAATTAGAGTTATGCCTGCATCCTTCTCTTAGGATGGAGTGTATAACTTTAATCCTAAGTGTTAAACCTATTATTTGTTTACATCTCTTAATCAAATCACATTAATAATCACCAAGACTTTATCTTGTAACTTGGGCCTTACATTAGGGTTCTATCTCTTCCTTATGGTTAAGAGGGACTAACCCTAGTGTTTAATGGACAAGTCCCCCTCAAGTTGTCTTACAAACCATAAAATCCATTTCTTAATCTCACCCTTTAATCAAAATCCATTTAATAAAGGTTTTTTATATAATAAATTTAGTCCCTAACCATGGATTAAGTTGAGGTATCTTCCTCAGCTTAAGTGTTCTCATCTATTATCCTTCTCTTAGGATGGTGTAATGAGTTCACTAATCTGTGATTATAGATTAAACTCATTACTTAACACTGAACAAAAACCCAAAAACATCTAAGTAATCACAAGTAGGTTAATGATCTTAATCCTACATCATCATGGTAATTAAGTTGAGATGCTTATCTCATACTTAAGTAGGCTCATTATCCCTAATCAGGGAGGATATAATGAGTTTACAAGCCCTTGATTTAGGCTTAAGCTCATTAACTTATGAAAAACACCAAAAACAATAACAAGAAAACACAAAAACAAACAATAATCGTCTCCTTCGGGATTCTTTTCTCATCACACTCATTCACAAACGAGAACTTGCTTCTTCCGTCTAATGCAAGACAGTTAGCACTCGAGCCAGACGAGTCATACACTTGAGCATAGGTAAGCAAGCAGTTCACAGTCAATTTATTTTCAGTCTCTTTGAGTCGAACTACGGTGTTATGACTTCCTCATTGCACGAGAGGATATGTAGGCATAAATTAACAGTTATCGAACAAAATTCTCTCTGTCATCCCCCTCTTTCAGCATTCTTTCTAAGCCTCAATTCCTGAGCAACTCACCCTTTTTGCACTGACACCTGTACATTCATTCCTAGCTTTTGCACACAGATAACACATACACCTACCCTTTTTAAAACACAATCTTATAAGCGTGGATCCCGTCGAGTATGACGGACAATCTGGGTTCTAATACCTTCCCAGGTTGTAACCAACCCCCTTTCTCAGTTTCTCTGGTTTGCAACCGTCTTATCCATCTCTTTCTAGGTTTATGCAGTATTACCTTTCCTTCGGGATAAAAATGCCTAGCTGGCGACTCTATTCATTTCATTTTCTCTTCTCGTCGACCGTTCGCGTCTGCACCGGGATGTAAATCTTTGGGAGCGACAACTTGGCGACTCTGCTGGGGACTAATCTTGCAACCAGGGCTTCTAGTTCTTTTTGTGGGTTTCTCCTAACTCTTGTTTGATTTGTGTTTATGGGGGTGTTGTGTGTTATATGTGCTTTTTTTATTGCTTTCTGTACAACTTTATTTATTGCTTTCATTTACTGTTTTTATGCATTTCATACTATTGTCATCATATCATGTGCTGGATCTATTGTTTGCCTTGGTGGGAGGGATATTTAGTGAGTAAGGTTCCATACCGGGAGCCTGAGTGACACATAGGATATAGTGGCTTCATATTCTTTCCTATTCCATTTCGGTCAGGTGCGGTAATATGAAACACGGTTCAGACATGGGTTTCTTCTTGAGAACTCTGTGCTACAGATTTCCTGTAGTACTAGGGCTATCTGGGAAGCCTGCTAAGTCTGGATGACCTTTTTAGATGACCTTTAGCATCTGAGGTGAATTAGAGGAGGATCCTTTATGATTAATGTAAACATTGTACCTCCGAGTTAGAAGTGTTTACACTTCTCATAACTGATCCAAATCTGAGGATCTTTGTTCTAGAACAATACCTGTGAGGGGGTTGGGATGTTTACAGGTTTGCAGGAACCATTGACCTCATCATACCCTATTACTAGATTTGTTTTAAGGTTACATCATTTTGGACTGAAACCCTAGACTTGTTACTCTTTATTTGAGTCGCCCACCTGGTTACTGGTTTTCTAAGCCTTCATTCGGACTTATGAACACACATGGACCTTATCAAAGCAGATAACAGATCCAACACTTGATCATAAACCCTTGCATATCATTCTACATACATCATTTTGCATCATTTTAACATTTGTCTATTTGTTTTACAGGGTATTCATATTATCTTTGGTTTGGTTTTGTCTGTTCTTCTGCTCAGACATCCTCATCAGATATATTCATTAGCCATCTTCATCAGAGCTTCTCTTCAGCACCTTCATCAGTTACCTTCACCAGTGTTTCTCCTCAGTTATCTTCATCATCATCCATTATCAGTATGAACACATCCAGGAAGAGCAACATCACATACCATTTCTTTGAGCCCTCCCTAGAAGGCATCAGGCAGATTCAGACACTCATCACTCCTGATCATGTCCCTTTATTCAGGGAACATTATGGTGGTATTATGGACATGATCATGGACTTGGATGCATCATAGAGGAGTATGATCCATACTTGTCTTCAGTTCTATGATCCTCATCTCAGATGCTTTACTTTCCCAGACTTTCAATTGGGTCCTTTGTTAGAAGAATTTTCCATGTTGTTGGGTGTCCCCATCAGGAGGGGAATTCCTTTCAACCCTGAGATGACTGCTCCTAGGAATGAGGATATAGCTAAGGCCCTGCATTTGGAAACCACCATCATTGATCAGTATATGACCACCAAGGCTGGGATCCCAGGCCTCCATTTGGACTTCTTGATTACTTAGGCCACCAGTCATGCTGCAGCAGGGAAATGGGACACTGTTTGTGCTCTCCTGGCCCTTAGCATATATGGTATCATCTTGTTTGTAGACGAGCCTAAGTTTGTAAGCAAGAGTGTTATCCATCTCTTCTTGCTGAAGAATCCAGTTCCTACCTTGCTAGGGGATTTCTACTATTCAGTGCACCAGAGAAATGAGAAACAGAGGGGAAGATTAGTCAGATGTTGTGCACCTCTCTTCTACTGCTGGCTATTGAGACACTTGCCAAAGACATAATCTTTCTTGAATCCTCATCAGTCAAGAAATTTGGCTAAGAGAATGATTGATCTCACTTCAGAAGACATCAGGTGGTGCACTCAGAGCACCAAGGGCAGAGACATAATCACCAGCTGTGGGCAGTATCCCAATGTACCTCTAATTGGAGTGAATGGTTGCATCAACTACAATCCTTTGTTGTTCAAAAGGAAATTAGGGTATGCCTTAGTACATCCACCAAGAGAGCAGGACTTATCAGAAACCCTCTACTGTGACATTCAGAATAATCATGCTATCATCCGACAAGCAGCCTGGGCCTGGGATAACATTCAGACAAAAGGGACTGCCATTCTTGGCAAGTGCAACAACATAGCTTCAGCTCATTATATTGATTAGTCTCGTGTCAGAGGATAGATCACTCGCATGCCATTCACCCTGGAGGATGTGCCTGGACCATCAGCAGTAGAGCCTGTGGCTATAGTCAGCTTAGAGGAATTTGAGAAGTTGAAAGAAAGGAACGCTCAGCTTTCTGAAGCTCTAAAGAAGACCCTCTGGGAGAGGAATGATAGTCGTCAGGACAATGAGAGGTTAGAGAAGCTCCGGATTGAGCACATGACCAAGATTGAGAAGACATATGATTACATCAGAAGGGCCCGAACAGGGGAGTTGGTATTGAAGAATGCTTGCAAGGAAGCTAAGATTCAGAAAGCCAGAGCTGAGCACTACTTGGAGGAGAGCCAGGCTAGATGGATCATAATCATTGAAGCTCGTTCACAAGAAGATCAAAAGACCCAGGCTAGGATAGAGCAGCTAGAAGCTAATGAGAAGAAGAGTCAGGAAGCCTTGTTAGCAGCACAAAAGGAAATATCTGAGTTGAAACTCCAGGCGGGGTTGAAAAGATCAAAAGACCAAGACAAGTATAAGAAGTTGACAAATGCTATTGCCACCAGGAACCTTCTTATTTGGACCATCACAGAGCATCCAGTTGGACCAGTGACTAATGCTCTCCTGAAGGAAGTCAAGGAGGATGACTACGGGCTGGATGTCTGATTTCTTTGTATTTGTACTTCATTTTGTTTGTACTTTTGTTGATTTTGTTGTATTTTGACCCATCATGGGAACTTGTTGTAATCATAAACTATGTATCTTTACATTTTGTAATATATGGTTTGTGTGTTATCCTTTGGGCTTCATTTCTCTTCAACATCATCATTCCTCGAGGTCTGGAAGGTCAAAACCAAAGAACCAAACCGGATACCCTTGGAAGGCAAATAGACATACTGCATTGCATACTAACCTCATTCTTTGTTTTGTAGGTTTTCTTTGTTGTTGTTTTATCACTTTGTTGTGGTTTCAGGAAACATTGCTCGTATGAGAGTCTTCCCCATCAACAGAGTTTACCGGTATCCTACAAGAAACAACCTTCCGAGCTTACAGATGGACCAGGTTCAGCAAGATCTGACTGACGTAAGAAAACAAATGGCTAATGAAAGAACTGAAATGAGGGCTCAAATGAGCCAATTCATGGCAGTAATGACTAGGTTGGCCCAAAGCCAAGAAATATTAAGAGAGTTGGTCGAGCGGCAAACTCCGGAAGAAAATCACCCAGGTACAGGAGGTACCAACAACAATGATCATGTACATCCACATACTGACCCCCTGGAGTTTAGACCTCATCTTAACCCTGAAGTCAATGCTATCAGGAATACCCAAGGTAATACTAGAGGGTGTGCCTTGCAGGAGGACCCTCAAGAGGAACATTTCACTGTAGTTGGAACTGGATATGAAATCTATGATCGTCGTCTGGACGAGATAGCAGAAAAGTTGAGATCTCTGGAGTCCCAAAACTCCTTAGGATTTGATGTTATGGATATGGGGATAGTGGAGGGAGTAAGAATTCCTCACAAATTCAAACCTCCCTGTTTTGAAAGATATAATGGGACATCTTGCCCCCGCACCCATCTTCAATCCTTTATGGGAATATTGAAGGGTTACACTATGGATGAGAAGCTATGAATGTTTTACTTTGAGGATAGCTTGACTGGGGCATCCCGTGAGTGGTACTCTCATCTGACCAGGGTTAACAATCATAAATTTGAAGGATTTGGCCGAGCCTTTCATACGCCAATATCAATACAATTTAGACATGACTCCTAACAGAACTCTTCTAATGTGTATGTCACAATCCTCCAGAGAAAGCTTCAGAGAGTATGCTCAGAGATGGAGGCAATTAGCTGCTGTTGTTCAACCTCCAATGTCGGAAAGAGAAATGGCAGATATGTTCATGAATACCCTACAAGGGACATACATTGAATGGTTGGTTGCTTTCTCTTCCACTAGCTTTGTTGATGTGGTCATAGCAGGAGAAAGAATTGAGAGTTTGTTAAAAATGGGTAAGATTTCTGATAACGGCGCCAGCTCAAGCAGCACGAGGAAACCTTTTGCAGGGCCTCGCAGGTCGGGTGAAACCAATTTAATACACATGGGCAGAGGAAGGCCCCAGTATATGGCAAGATCAATTGCCGCTGTCACAATTCCCAATCCATCACCTCAACAACAATACACTCCACAACCACAACATTTCCCTCAGCTGCAACATTTTCCTTAACAAAGGTCTTACAACAAGAACAACAACCAACAACAACGTCCTTTCCAGCAAAGGCCATCTCAAATCAACAGGGTAATCGATCCTATACCAATGCCCTATGCCACTTTGCTACCACAACTTTTGAAGCTTAATCTCGTTGAATTAAGGACTCTGGCTCCACCAGATCCTCAGAACCTTCCAAGGAATTACGACGTCAACGCCAGATGTGCCTTCCATTCCAATGCACCTGGCCACACCACAGAAAAGTGCAGAGCTTTGAACATGAAGGTCTAGGATCTAGTTGATTCAAAGGCTTTAAATTTCGCACTTCCTCCTAACGTCACAAAGAATCCTATGCCTAGCTGTCGCTCCCACCAAAATGAGGCTAGGTCAAATGGGGTACAGACGCGAACAGTCGGTGAAGGGGAGAGAACACACAAGGGTGAACTCAGAAAGAAGAGAGTCGCCAGCTAGGCATTTTTATCCCGGAGGAAAGGTAATGCTACATAAACCTGAGAAAAGATGGATAAGACGGTCGCGAACCAGAGAAACTGAGAAAGGGGGTTGGTTACAACCTGGGAAGGTATTAGCACCCAGATTGTCCGTCGTACTCGACGGGATCCACGCTTGAAAGTTTGTGTTTAAAGGGGTAGTGTCAGTGCTATCTGTGTGCAAAAGCTGGAAAAGAATGTGCAGGTGTTAGTGCAAAAGAGATGTGGAATGAAATGCTCAGAAATGAGGCTTAAAGAATAATGTTGGAAGAGAGGGAATATACAGAGACTTTTGTTCGATAACTGTTAAGTTATGCCTACGTATCCTCTCATGCAATGAGGAAGTCAAAACACCGTAGTTCGACTCAAAGAGACTGAAATATAAATTGACTTCTGAACTGCTTGCTAGTCTATGCTCAAGTGTATGACCTGTCTGGCTCAGGTGCAAACTGTCTTGCATTAGACGGAAGAAGCAAGTTCTCGTTTGTGAGTGAAAATTATGAGAAAAGAATCCCGGAGGAGACGATTATTGTTTGTTTTTGTGTTTTCAATCTTTTATGGCCTTTTTGGAGTTTGTCATAAGTTGATGAGCTTAAGCCTAAACCAAGGGTTAGTAAACTCATCACATCTTCCCTCTGATTCGGGGTAATGAGCATACCTTAAGTATGAAGTAAACACCTCACACTTAACCATCATGATGTAGGATTAAGATCATTAACCTACTTGTATTTATTTAGATGTTTTTGGAGTTTTTTTTTGTTTAGTGTTAAGTAATGAGTTTAAGCCATAATCAGGGATTTAATGGACTCATTACACCATCCTAATAGAAGGATAATAGATGAGAACATTTAAGCTGAGGAAGGCTCCTCAACTTAATCCATGATTAGGGATTAACCTCATGACCTAACAAAGCCTTTATTAAAGTGAATTTTAGTTAATGATAAGATTAAGAAGTGGATTTTATGGTTTGTAAGACAACTTGAGGGGGACTTTTCCATTAACACTAGGGTTAGTCCGTCTTAACCAATTAAGGAAGAATTAGAACCCTAATGCAAGGCCCAAGTTACAAGCTTGATGTCTTAATGATTATTAAGTGGATTAATTGAAGGAATTAAACACATTAAGGGTTTAACACTTAGGATTAAAGTTATACACTCCATCCTAATAGAAGGATACAAGCATAACCCTAATCACAAAGTCTTAAAACCTTTAAGGTTTAGTCCTTGATTAAGAGATGAGATGAGAAGACTCAAAGAAGACACAAAGGTAAAAATAATGGGGGGACTAATCAAACCCTAATTGTGATCATGCTTGGTTGTTCCTAGGGTTCATGAAGCTTGCAAAAGATCTTCAGGGAAAAGCCACCAGGAAAGAAGCAGATGAAAGGGGGAAGAAGCAGAGAGAAGCAAGTCAACTTACTTCACTTAAGAAGATAAGTTGCTTGGAGAAAGAAGGTGAAGAGGAGACATGAATGAGCAAGCTCACTCTAAAACAAATACAAAATGCAGCAATGAATACATAAAGAGAGATGAGAAAAGATTATGAGAAGTGAAGGCAAATTCACTTCTCAAACACTTACCACCTGAAAAGTTAATAACAATAAAGTGAAATGCAATGAAAATGAGATGAAATGCCATGATGCAAACCAAAGTCAGAAGCATGAACATGATGTTAATGATGCTAAGAGATGATGCAAACACACGTCAAGAGTTGTGGATGATCATACAAGGACGAGGATGCAAATGAAGCATGCTTTGAACCATAAAAGTTCATGAAAGTTTATGAAATGGAATGAATGCATAACATGGCAAATGAATGATGAAATGATCAAATATGACTCTAATATGTCCTAAGATGTCTTATATGTCATGTTGATGCATAAAATGTCATGGCAAGTTCTTGAATGCAAGCATATGAGAGATGAATGCAAATGAAGGCAAGAATTAGGGTTTATATACAATATGCAATGCAAAATTCAAAATCAGAAGCAAATGACAAGATAAAAAATTGAAAATAGGATCAAAGGAACCCTAACCCTACACAAGTTCACTTCCCAAAAGAGGGGACCTAAGTCTTAACCTAATGGAAGTTATGATTTTCTCAAGTCAACTAGGGTTTCAAGGCACTTTAAAAGGAAAAATGCATATCAAATTGAAAATGAAAGATAAATTCAAATCAATTTTACCCTAGAAACTACATGATATGAAGGATGGAATGCAAGAAGAACCATCATCAAACTCTTCATGGTTAGGCAGAATGAATTTTTCTAAGTTAGGACCAAAATATTGCCTTTAAATAACTTTAATTCCAATGAAAAATGTCAAAATAGGTCAAGAACCAAAAAGAAATTTGTTTGAAGAGTTTGATAATGTTTCTAGATGTTTTAAAATGCAATGTGAATTTTTTGGTGATTTTTAGAAACTTAAATGCTATTTTAATTAATTAATTCTCATTAACTAATTAAAATAAACATTTAAATATTTTTAAAATACGAAAATTATGCAAAAAATAAAAACAAAATTATTTTCAGAAAGAGAAAAATATTTAAAACCATAATGCAAAAAATGAGATTTTTTGGAAGTGATTTACTATTTTTAATAAAATGGACAAAACAAATGAATAAAAAAGAAAATAAAATGAAATTAAATGAAAAGTACACAGATCCAAGAGTCAGGATTCAAATGGGATGCGCGGGAGTTGACTGGCGCGTGATTTGAGGGTCCACATTCAAACTGGTATATTTAAAATTAAACCCTAATTAATTAAGCTAATAAATCAGAATTAGGGCTAATGACCAGATCTCATCCATTGAAACGCGCGCGGGAAACAAAATCCAATGGCTCACATTCAAATGAAACCCTAAACTTGATTAAAGCCCTAATGACTTTCAGGTCACCGGAGAAGAGCTCCGGCCGTCTTCTCCGGTGACATCCCTCCCTGAAAAATCTCAACTTCTTCCCTAGGTCATTTCTGGAGCTCTAAAGCTCCAGATTTGTTCCTCTCACTCCCCTAAACCAAAATCCAACCTCAAATGGAATTTATTTCCAGCCATAAACATGATTCGAAGCCAAGAACACAAATATGCAAAACTTTCAGACAAGCAATACACCCTCATCTCTCCATCATTTTCAATAATTTCAAGTTCATTACACTCAGGGGATCAAACACAACCAATTAAGAACTTAAAATAAAGGTTCTGGAAAAAAGTTTCACATGGCTACCTGAGATGAAGCTTTCAACCCCAGAGCTTTCAGGCTGCTTCTCTGCTTCCAAATGCCTCCAATGAACTCACTGAAGAAGCTTTGATGCTTGGTTGGAGTGTTTTGAGGCTGATTTGTGAGTTTGATACAGTTCAGTTCAAAGAGAGAGGGGAATCGTGTTTTTGATATGAAGGGTTTCAGGGCCAGGTGATGGTAGGGAAATGATCAGTGGATCATGGTGAGTGATTCTATGAAGTTTGTTTTGAGGTTTGAAGCTTATATGATGAGATTCGAATGAAAGTGCAAAGAGGGAGGTTTTTGTGAACTATGGTGATGCTCTGGTTCCAGCCTCCAAGATTGTGTGAAATGTGATCCTTGAGGCATGTATGTGAAGCTGTGATTGGTCAGAGTAGTTGGTGTGGCTCAGTTTGATTGGTATGGCTCAAGTTGCATAAAGTCAACATTTGTGTAAGTGAAGGTATGGGCTGGTTCAGTCATGGTACAAAGGCATGGTTCGAATCAGCTTGCTTCAAGGAGGTCCATGGAAGTCATTTTTGGTAGCTGGCTCAAGTGGATGAGAAGCTTTGGGTCATTTTGCAAATTCATGGAGTTTTGGCCCCTTTTGGATTTCTTAATGATCAAGGCATGAAAATGAGTGATTCTTTGGGCCATTCTGAATTTCAGGTCATGTGTTATGTTTATGTGATGCTTAGAAGTCATTTTGAAGTCATAGAAATGCTTGGCATGTGAATTTGCAAGTTTCCCTCTTTGGTGCCAAAGTGAAAAATAAGTGATTTTGTCCAACTTTGCAAGGCCATAACTTTTGATCTAAAATGAATTAGAATGAGTTCATGTAATTTTTGAAAATGGGAGGATCCAATCTACAACTTTCATGACCAAAGATTTTTCATTTGAAGCATTTTTGGATCAAAAAGAGGAGGTTGAAAAACTTTCCCAAAATGGCAAGTTTACATTATAAGTCACTTTCCCAAAATGGCAACTTTGCAAATGGCTTGAAATTCTTCAATTTTGTGAACTTCTAACATCTTCTAAGATCCAATAAAGATCATACACATTCAAAATGATGGAGAAACCCCTTTGGTTGGATGATTGGGGGCCTCAGATGCCCTGATTTTGCACTGACTTGCTCAAGAAGTCACCTCTTGATCAGATGCCTTCCTCATTGAATTTCTTCATGAAGATTGGTATGCATGATCCTCATATCATATAAAGACCTATAGAATCAAGAATGACAAAAACATTTGGGGTTATGGTCTCTGAAACCAAAACCCTAATTCTAGTTCATCTGTGCAATTAAGCCTGACTCTGCTTCCATGCCTTTCTCAGTCCTTGTGATTCTCTGACTTTCTTGATCTTGGGAGGATATAATATGATGTTTGAACATACATGGACCCTCTTGAGATGATTGATGACCTTTGGAGTGGCTCAGATGGCCCTTGGACTGCTCAGATCACAAACCCTAGATGCAGATGGCTTTGAAACAATGCAGTGAAGCAAAAATGCAATATGAGATGCTATGATTGAACCTTATGCAAATGAAAAGCATCACAAGCCATGGTGTGAATGAGTGAGGGCAAATTTGGGGTGTTTACACTAGCCACGGTGGGCCCAGGATAAATGCAATTGAGGAGGATCAACCAGTGAACCTAATTGAAGATACTGCAAGCATTCAAACACCTCTGGCCGAGGTTAAAGTTCAGCTTTTAAAGTGCCAGGTGTTCCCAAGGTGTGAGGCTTGCTGTGAATCTTGCAAGGTTTCCACCAAGGGTTGTGCAAGTTTAAAAAGCGACATCAATGGTCTTATCTAAGAAGGTATCCTACAGATAGCATCAACGGTTTCAGCGTCTACAACATCACCAATTCCTCCTACAGTAACAACAAGCACCCCTCTTACAACTTCAAAAACAATTGTTCCGACAGACTTTGTTACAAAGTCAACAATCATCTCTTCTATCACTTCAACAAATATTAGTTCAACCGCATCCGCTTCTACAACGACATTAACCATTAATAATGACATCTCCACAGTCACCATATATTATGACCCGACAATGGTCCCCGATTCCAACAATTTTCAGCAACAATCTCAACAACAACCCAGCTTCAGTATTTCACCACCACCATCAATCAGAAGTCCTATTACCATATATTACGATCCACAGACAATAACATTTCCTACTTCCGTTGCAGTCAGTCCAGTCACCATCATGGTACCTGGACCCATCCCATATGAAAAAGATAATGTTGTGTCATGGCACTATGGTTCAGACATCTACTGCAACGGGGAGAGAGTCTCTCTTGATTCTTCAACTTATACACCACAAATCGATAATGTCGGGGGAGGCGGAGGCTTCACTCGAAGCGGACGTCTCTTTGCGTCACAAGTTCCGAGAGTTAATGCTGAGGCAGATGCTTATTCCAAAGCTAAAGGAAAAAATGTGGTGCCTGAAGAACCAATGGCAAAAGAAGCTCATAAGACGTCCTTTGATCAGGATGTGGATGAATTTATGAGAATAATCAAGAGAAGCGATTATAAGTTTGTGGATCAGCTCCACCAGACTCCTTCCAAGATCTCCATTCTATCATTGCTATTGTGTTTCGAAGCTCATCGGGATGCATTACTTAAAGTCCTGCACGCAGTCTACGTGCCTGAGGAGATCACGGTGAATCAGTTAGAGACGATGGTCTCTAATGTTAATACTAGTCATGGACTAGGCTTCACCAACGCTGATTTAACAACGGAAGGTCGTCATTATAACAAAGCTTTGCACATCACTCTAGAATGTAAAGGAGCTATGCTTTCACATGTTCTAGTTGACATTGGGTCCTCACTCAATGTATTGCCAAAGAAAGCCCTTGTTAAGCTTGAATATGACAGTATATCTCTCCGACCAAGCAATCTGGTGGTCAGAGCTTTTGATGGTTCCAAGAGGTCTGTTCTTGGAGAAGTGGAGATGCCTATGATAATTGGCCCGCAGTTCTTTCAAACTACTTTCTACGTGATGGACATTCAGCCGACCTACAGTTGTTTGTTGGGTCGACCATGGATTCACGCCGCTGGCGCAGTTACGTCGACCCTTCACCAGAAATTAAAATACGAGTGGGAAGGGAAAATTATCACAATCTGTGGTGAAGAGGACATTTTTGTTAGCCATCTGGCTACTTACAAATACATTGAGATGGATGGTGAAATCCACGAGACCATGAGCCAAGGTTTCGAAGCACTTAACGTCAATGAGGCGACGACTGAAGTATTTGCTGCATCCCAAGAGGATAGGATGGGTATTTCAATTGTCTCCTACCAACAAGCTCGGAAGGTTGTTGAAGATGGGAACGCCCAAGGCTGGGGCAAGCTGCTACTTGTGGAGAAGAAGGAGGACATATTCGGTTTAGGTTACAAACCATCCCGACAAGATCAAGCAGAGGCTGCTAAAGAGCCCAAGTTCGTGAGTGGGGGAATGCTAACCCCAGATGCTGTCAATAACGTGGAAGACGAGGCTGAAAGAAACCTCAACCTGGAGAGCTGGATTCGTCCAAGGATCCCAGGCCAACAAGTCCTTAACTGGTCTTCCCAGGAAATTATAAGTGTTACTCCTGCAGAGTAATTATTATTTCCTGCTTAAGCATGCATCAAGTCCTGCATCTTGCCCAAGGTGTCAGGACTCATTTTGTAATAGGGCCATATTTGTATTTCGTGCAAATGGAATATCAATGAACAATGGACATATTTTGCAAACAATTTTCTTTTTCGCTCACTGTCTTTTCATTTTTGTTATTTTTCGCATAAAACAATAAATGAAAATCTTTTCAAAATAATAACTTCATTTACACTTTTTTTTAAACAAGATTAAAATTAATCACTAAAAAGAACAAATCTCAACCCTTGCAGAGATAATCCTCCAGATTGCACCGACAACAGAACTACTATGACCTTGTATGACTTCGAAAATCCAATTAATCAAGCAGTTGAAGGGGTTGATGAAGACTAAGAGTTGCCTGAAGAGTTAGCCAGGTTGTTGAGGCAAGAAGATAAAGTGATTACCCCTCATCAGGAGGAGATTGAAACTGTTAATCTTGGTACCGAGGAAGATGTGAAAGAAGTAAAGATTGGGGCCAGTCTGCAAACTCCAGTAAAAGAACAGCTTATCAGCATGCTTCGGGAATATGTCGACGTCTTTGCATGGTCCTATCAAGATATGTCAGGTCTAGATACGGATATTGTCATGCACAGGCTACCCTTGAAAGAAGATTGCCCTCTAGTTAAACAAAAGTTGCACCGCACTCGCCCAGATATGGCCATGAAGATTAAGGAAGAAGTACAAAAGCAGTGGGACGCCGGTTTCCTTGCTGTAACTAGTTACCCGCCGTGGGTTGCTAACATTGTACCCGTGCCTAAGAAGGATGGTAAGGTACGTATGTGTGTAGACTACCAGGATCTGAACAGAGCTAGCCCGAAGGATGATTTCCCATTACCTCACATTGATGTATTGGTGGACAACACCACTTAGTTCTCGGTATTTTCTTTCATGGACGGATTTTCTGGATACAATCAGATTAAGATGTCACCCTAAGACATGGAGAAAACAACTTTCATCACACCTTGGAGCACATTTGTTTACAAGGTAATGTCGTTTGGACTGAAGAACGCCGGTGCAACATATCAACGGGCTATGGTAACACTATTCCACGATATGATCCACAAAGAAATCAAATGCTACATGGATGATATGATTGCCAAGTCCCTTACAGAAGAAGATCATCTGGTGATTCTGCTGAAGTTGTTTAAGCGTCTGAGGAAGTATCAGCTGAAATTGAACCCCAACAAATGCACATTCGGGGTACGTTCCGGTAAACTGCTGGGTTTTATCGTAAGTGAAAAGGGAATTGAGGTTGATCCCGACAAAGTCAAAGCTATTCAGGAAATGCTTGCACCTGTAAACACCCCAAATTTTCCCTCACCTATTCACACCATGGCTTGTGATCATTTCATATGCATAAACACAATCATAACATCTCATATCACATTTTTGATTCACTGCATAGGTTCTAAGTCATCTGAATCTAGGGTTTGTGATCTGAGCAGTCCAAGAGCCTTTTGAGCCACTCCAAAGGTCATCAATCACTTCAAAGGGGTCTAAATGTGTTCAAGCATCATATTACATCTTCCCAAAGTCAAAAATGCCCAAGAATCACAAGAACTGGAATAGTATGGAGGCAGAGCCAGGTTTGACTGCACAGTTGACCTAAAATTAGGGTTTTGGTTTCAAAGGCCATAACTCCAAATTTTTTGGTCATTCTTGTTTCCATTGGTCTCTATATGGTATAGGGAGTATGCATATCAATTTTCATGAAGAAATTCCATGGGGAAGTCATCTGATCAAGGGTTGACTTTCTGGACAAGTCAGTGCAAAATCAGGGCATCTGAGGCCCCCAATGACCCAACCAAGGGGTGATCTTCATCACTTTGAGTGTATATGATCTTTATTTGATCATGGAAGAAGGTTGAAGTTCACAAAATTCAAGAATTACAAGTTTTTGCAAAGTTGACTTTTTAGGGCATGGTTGACTTTTCATGAAATGTCATTTTATGCAACTTTTTCAACCTTTGCTTTTTGATCCAAAAATGCTTCAAATGAAAAAACTTTGGTCATGAAAGTTGTAGATTAGATCTTTCCCTTTTCAAAAAGTACAAGAACATGATCTAATTCATTTTGGATCAAAAGTTATGGTGTGTCAAAGTTGGCAAAAATCACTAATTTTCAAGATGTGCACCAAATGAGAAACTTGCAAGAACTTTGTACCAAGGCATTTGTAACTTCCAATTCATGTCTAACCATCACACAAACATCACATGTGACCAAAAATTCAGAATGGACTAAGAACTTCTCATGTTTCATGGCCTTGGGAGCAAGAAAGTTTCATATGAACCAAAAGTGATCAACTTGCAAAAACCATCATCACACCTCATCCACTTGTTGCCTACAATGCTGAACCACTCTAGCCTCTCTCTCACACCATGCTGCGCCAGCCCACACACTTGTACTGTCCTAGAACTTGACCCATGCCCTCCTTACACCAAAGTAGACATTTTGCAAAAGGGGCCATCCCAATCAATAAAGGGCAGGTCACATCATCTGACCAATGAGAGTTTTTTATGTGGATCAAATGCTAGCTAAACACAACAAGAGGCAAGGCTGAAGCTGATCACAAGTCAGCATACACAAACTCACCCCAACTTGCATTTTCCTTCGAATCACCTTCCACAGCCACAAAACATCCAAACTCTTTTCACCAACAAATAAAACACATAAAAAGAACCAGAATCAGCCATTAACAGAGCTTGAAACCACTCACACACAAACTCCATTTTCTGATACACCAGAACTGGACCTCTCAAAATAGCTTGCTTAAGCTCATTCCAAGCCTACCATTAGCATCAGGAGAACCATTGGAGTGAGTCTGCATCAAAGAGAAGCCCAGAAAGCCCAGAAACAGGATCTTCCATCTCAGGTAGGACCATGAAACTTTTTTCTCAGAGCTTGCATTTTAAGTTATAAAATGATTGCTTATGTCTTGCTGGTCATGGGGATGTTCTTAGAATCGAAAATGAGCAAGAAATGAGTTTGTACTGATGCTCTGAAATTCCACCCGTGAAATTTGTTTCCTTCGATTTGCTTGATTCTTGGTGTTTAAATGATGTTTGAGGGTGGATTTGTGTCTTAGGTTGTTAGAGGATCACTTGGCTGTGCTTAATTTGAAGAATAGTGGCCTGAATCATGATCTAGGGTTTTGTTGTTGCCGGAGAAGATGACCGGAGCTTCCCTCCGGTCACCTGAAAATGCTTAGCCCTAATCCTGTAATTAAATGGCATTTGAATCTGGAGCGTGGGATTGGTTGACTGCCTTGACTTCGCGCGTGGATGAAGGGCCCAGATTCATTTGTTTTGCCCTAATCACCTTTCATTAGTTTAATTAATCATAATTAAATTAATTTAATCAGGACAAGCCTCAGCCCTTGGATGACGCGCCAATCAACCTTTTTCATTCCAGTTTAAATCTCCACCATCAGATCAGCTTACCTTTTCATTTATTTATTTTTATTTTCATTTTCTTTCATTTAATTTCCATAATTTATTTAAAATAGCAAAATTTGTTTAAAAATTATGAAACTTTTTGTCAAGAGTTTCATTAATTTTTAACACTCAAAAATATTTTTATTTTCATTTTTAGCATTAAAAAAATATTTTTAAATATTTAAAATTTTATTTTTAATTGATTAATGAAAATTAATTTATTAAAAATACTTTTAGGTATTTAAAAATCACCAAAAAATTCATGAAATGTTTTAAGACATTTAGAAACATTGTCCAACCTTCAAACCAAATTTATTTTTTGATCTTGATGCATTTTGAGAATTTTCCATTGAATTAAAATCATTTTTATGCATTATTTTGATCTAAACTTCAAAAAATCATTTCTGCCTAACTATGAAGAGTTGGACATTGATTCTTTTCGCATTGCATTGTGTTTGGTATGTAGTTTATGAGATTAAATGGTCATGATTTGATTTTTCATTTTCAATTTGTTTGGTAATTTTCTTGCTTAGGAACCCTAAAACCCTAGAAAACTTGTGAAAATCATAACTTGAATTTGGTTAAGAGTTGAAACCTCTCCTTTGGGCATTGAGTTAGTATAGGATTAGGGGTTCTTTGAGGGCATTTTAAATTTTTTGTAATGTTGTTTGCTTCTGGTTTTGGTTTTTGTTTGTTGCATTGATCATAAACCCTAATTTGGGCTTCCATATGCATCCATCTTGCATTTTCTTGCATAACATGATTTGCCATGACATTCCATGCCTCCATTTGATTCATTGAACATCATAAGACATATTGAAAGCATGTTTGATCATTGCATCTTGCATTTGTCATGTTGTATGCCATGTGCATTCCATAACTTTTCATGTATGTTCTTGGTTCTTAACTTGCTTCATTTGCATTCATAAACTTGTATGATCATTCACATGTGTTGTTTCTGGTTTGTAGCATCCCATAGCATCATTAACATCATAAGTATGCTTCTGGTTTTGGTTTGCATCATGTCATTTCATCCCATTTTGCATTGCATTGCATTTCTTTGCTAACCTTTCAGGTGGTAAGTGATCTAGAGAAGTGAATTTGCCTTCACTTCTCATACTTTCTTCTCATCTCTCTCTTGCATCCATTGCTGCATTTTTGTTTGTGTTTGAGTTTGAGCTTGCTCATTCTTCTCCTTCTCACTTTCTTTCTTCAAGTGACTTGTCTTCTTAAGTGAAGCAAGTTACTTTGCTTCTCCTGATCCTTTCATCTGCTTCCTGGTGGTTCCATTGAAGACTTCTCTTGAAAACCTCACAAACCTTAGGAACAACCAAGCATGACAATGACTAGGGTTTTGATTAGTCTCCCCTCTTAGTTTTTACCTTTGTGTCTCTTTTGAGTCTTCTCTTCTCACCTCATAATCAGGGACTAAACCCTAAAGGCTTTAAGGCTTTGTGATTAAGCTTATGCCTGCATCCTTATCTTAGGATGGAGTGTATAACTTTAATCCTAAGTGTTAAACCCTTAATGTGTTTAAATCCTTTAATCAATCCATCTAATAATCATCAAGACATCACACTTGTAACTTGGGCCTTGCATTAGGGTTCTAATTCTTCCTTAATTGGTTAAGAAGGACTAACCCTAGTGTTAATGGACAAGTCCCCCTCAAGTTGTCTTACAAATCATAAAATTCATTTCATCATCATACCATTAAATAAAATCCACCTAATCAAAGGCTTGTTTTGTCATGAGTTTAATCCCTAATCATGGATTAAGTTGAGGAGCTTTCCTCAGCTTAAACATTCTCATCTATTATCCTTCTATTAGGATGGTGTAATGAGTCTGTTTAATCCTTGATTATGGCTTAACCTCATTACTTAACACTAAACAAAAACCACAAAAACATCTAAATAATCACAAGTAGGTTAATGATCTTAATCCTACACCAAAGGTGATTAAGTGTGAGAATCTGACTTCACACTTAAGGTATTCTCATTACCCCTAATCAGAGGGAAGATGTGATGAGTTTACTAACCCATTGGTTTAGGCTTAAGCTCATTAACTTATGACAAAAATCCAAAAACAATAAAAGACTGAAAGCTCAAAACAAACAATAATCGTTTCCTTCGGGATTCTTTTCTCATCACCTTCATTCATAAACGAGAACTTGCTTCTTCCGTCTAATGCAAGACAGTTCGCATCTGTGCCAGACAGATCATACACTTGAGCATAGATTAGCAAGCAGTTCATCAGTCAATTCATCTTTCAGTCTCTTTGGGTCAAACTACGGTGTTCTGACTTCCTCATTGCACGAGAGGATACGTAGGCATAACTTAACAGTTATCGAACAAAAGTCTCTGTATATTCCCCCTCTTTCTAGCCTCATTCTTTAAGCCTCATGATCTTGAGCAATTCATTCTTTTTCCTTACACTGACACTGTATATATCACACTTTGCACTTCTTTTGCACTGACACCTGTACATCCTTTGACAGCTAGTTTACACACAGACTGCACTGACACTACCCCTTTAAAACACAAATCTTTAAGCGTGGATCCCGTCGAGTACGGCGGACAATCTGGGTGCTAATACCTTCCCAGGTTGTAACCAACCCCCTTTCTCAGTCTCTCTGGTTCGCAACCGTCTTATCCATCTCTTTCTAGGTCTATGCAGCATTACCTTTCCTCCGGGATAAAAATGCCTAGCTGGCGACTCTATTCATTCTCCAGTGAGTTCACGGCTGTGTGTTCTCACTGTTCCCTTCGCCGACCGTTCGCGTCTGTACCCCATTTGTCCCGGCTTCATTTGGCGGGAGCGACAGCTTGGCGACTCTGCTGGGGACCCTTATACTGCAACCAGGGCTTCTGGTTCTTTTTGTGGGTTCCTCCTAGCGCTTGATTGATTTGTGTTTACCGGGGTGTTATGTGCTTATTTGTGTTTGTATATTTGTATTTATTTTTGCTTTATGTACAGTTGCTTTACTGCTTTCTTTATAGTTTTGCATTATATCATACTGTCATACTGTGCTGATGGCTGGATCTGTTGTTTGCTTTGGTGGTTGGGTTTCTACTGAGAGTTAAGATCCTATACCTGGAATTTGAGTGACACCTAGGCTAGAGTGGTTCATATTCTTTCCCATTCCATCTCGGTCTGGTGCGGGAATATGAAACACGGTTCAGATATGGGTTTCTTCTTGAGAACTCTGTGTTGCAGATTTCCTGCAATGCTAGGGCTATCTGGGAAGCCTGCTAAGTCTGGATGACCTTTAGTATTGACCTTCAGAAACTGAGGTGAATTAGAGGAGGAACTTTTATGGTTATTGTAAACACTGTACCTCCGGGTTAGAAGTGTTTACACTTCTCATAACTGATCCAAGTCTGAGGATCCTCGTTCTAGAACACCACCTGTGAGGGGGTTGGGCTGTTTACAGGTTTGCAGGTACCCTTGGCCTCAACATACCCTGTTACTTTGTTTGATTAAGAATACTCCATGTTGGAACAGTTCTTGTGATTCTAAAACCCTGGACATGTGGCTCTTTATTTGAGCCCCCCCACCTTGGTTACTGGATTTATAGACCTCCATCTGGGATTCTTGCACATACTTGGACCTATATCAGGGCATTTGATCAGATCCAGCTCAGTCACAAACCTTTGCATATCATTTGCATACATAATCATTGCATCATATTGACATTTGCTTATTTGTGTTTCAGGGTATCCATTTTCATTTGGTTTGGTTTTGACCCCATCATCAGTACTGACCTATCTTCATCAGCATCTGCTTCAGCTATCACCTGCACCAGCCAATCAGTGGCACTTTCTTCAGTATCATCATCAGCACTTGTCTCTACTCAATCTCAGCACCATGGCACCTAAAAAGAGTAACATCACCTACCACTTCTTCCAGCCAGAGCTATCTGACATCAGGAAGATTCAGACCCTGATCACTCCAGACCATATACCACTGTTCAGGGAACACTACGGAGATATACTTGATGTGGTTATGGATCTGGACCCTTCACGGAGAAGCCTGATCCACACTTGCCTTCAATTTTATGATCCCCCACTGAGGTGTTTCACTTTTCAGGACTTTCAGTTGGGCCCTTTATTGGAAGAATACTCATCATTGGTTGGTATACCTATCAGGGGTGGAGTCCCTTTCAACCCTGAGATGGTCTTTCCTGGTAATGAAGAAGTAGCAAAGGCTTTGCATCTGGAATCAGTTCTGATAGGGCAGCATATGACTTCTAAGGCTGGAATCCCTGGCTTCCATCTGGATTTCTTGATCTCTCAAGCTACCCTGAAAGCTTCTTTAGGAGAGTGGAAAGCTGTCTGTGCTTTATTGGCCTTGAGCATATATGGGATAATATTATTTGCAGATGAGCCTCGATTCATTAGCAAGAATGCAATCCACCTTTTCATCCTGAAGAACCCAGTGCCCACTTTATTGGGGGATCTCTACTACTCAGTACATCATAGGAATGAAAAGCAGAGGGGAAGACTAGTGAGGTGTTGTGCTCCTTTGTTCCATACTTGGCTTCTCAAGCATTTACCCAGGACAGATGCATTTCTGAATCCTCATCAGCAGAGAAACTGGGCTAGAAGACTCACTGCTCTAACTTCAGCTGATGTCAGGTGGTGCACTCAAAGCACCAAAGGCAGGGATGTCATCACCAGCTGTGGGCATTTTCCCAATGTGCCCCTAATAGGAGTTAAGGGTAGTATTAATTACAACCCTCTGTTGTTCAAAAGACAACTGGGCTATGCACTGGTCCACACTCCTAAGGCACAAGACTTGGTTGATACTCTCTATTGTGAGAACAAGCCTAATCTGGCTATTGTTAGGCAGGCAGCCTGGGCCTGGGACAATGTTCAAACCAAGGGAGTAACCATTCTGGGGAAGTGCAACAATGTGGCATCAGCACAATATTATGAGTGGTCCCATGCCAGGGCTCAATTCTCTGGAATGCCCTTTACCATAGAGTATATGCCTGAATCATCCTCAGCACCACCCCCTGCCACTGTCAGTTTGGAGGAGTTTGAGAGCTTGAAAGAAAGAAATGAGAAGTTGACTCAGGCTTTGCAGAAGACCCTCCGGGAGAGGAGTGATGGTAGAATGGACATTGAGAGGCTAGAGAAGCTGAGAGTGGAGCATCTGGCTAAAATTGAGAAGTCTGGGGATTATATCAAGAAGTCTAAGGCTGGAGAACAAATTCTGAAGAATGCTTGCAAGGAAGCCCAATTCCAGAGAGCAAGGACAGACTTGTATCTGAAGGAGAGTCAGGCTAGGTGGGTCAGGATCACCGAAGCTCGTACTCTGGAGGATAAGAGGGTCCAAGACAAGATAGAGCAACTGGAAGCTAGTGCAAAAGAGCAGCAGGAAGCCCTGGCAGCAGCCCAGAGGGAGATATCAGAGCTGAAGATCAAAGCTGGAGTGAAGAGGTCAAAGGACCAAAGTCAGCACAAGAAGCTAACTGCAGCTGTTACTACCTGGAATCTCCTCATCAGGAATCTCACGGAGCGTCCAGCTGATCCTGTGACCGAAGCACTTCTCAAGGAAGTTCGGGAGGACGAGTTTGGTCTTGGTGTTTGACCATTTGCTTGTTGTTGCTTTCATTCCATGTACTTTTATTTTCCTGTAATATATTTTGACCCCTCAGAGGGCTTGTATTTGTAAACAAACTATGTACCATTTGCCTTTTGTAATATATGTATTAGTTTGTTCCATCCGAGTTTACTTCGAAAGCAACATCAACAGCATCTTCAAGGGTCTGGAAGGGTCAAAACTGAATGCCGAGCCGGATACCTTGAAAACAAATAAGCATACTGCATTGCATGCTAACCCTTTGTTTGTTTTGTAGGTTTTTTGTTTTATTGTTGCTAACTCTGTTGTGATACCAGGAACTATTGCTCGACGCCGGGTATTTCCCCTCAACCGTCCGCACCGTTATCCAACCCGTAACAACCTTCCGGGCATACAAATGGATCAGGTACAGCAGGACCTTGCAGAGGTTAGAAATCAAATGGCAAACGAAAGATTGGAAATGAAGACGCAGATGACTCAGTTTATGGAAGTGATGAACAACATGGCTCAGAGCCAAGAAAGATTGAGAGCCATGGTGGAAAGGCAAAATCAAGAAGATCCACATGTAGGGACTGCTGGCACTAGTAACAATGAGAGGGTCCAGCCTCATGTCAATCCCCCTGTATTTGGTCCCAACCTTCATCCGGAGATCAACATTCTTACAAATGTTCAAGGGACTGCCACTGCGGGCAGGGTACTGCAAGAAGACCCCCAGGAGGATCAGTTTACAGTGATGGGTGCTGGGGAGGAAGCTTATGACAGAAGGTTGGATGAGCTAGCTGAGAAGTTAAGATCCTTAGAGTCTCAAAACTCTTTGGGTTTCGACGTTATGGACATGGGCTTGGTAGACGGGGTCAGGATCCCCCATAAGTTTAAGCCTCCTTGTTTTGAAAAATACAACGGGACTTCATGCCCCCGGACTCATTTACAATCATTTCTGGGAAGGCTGAAGGCCTATACTATGGACGAGAAGCTCTGGATGTTCTATTTCAAGGATAGCTTGACAGGAGCCTCAAGAGAATGGTACTCTCATCTGACAAGAGCAACTATCAGGTGTTGGAAGGACCTGGCAGAGGCCTTTATCAGGCAGTATCAGTACAACTTAGATATGGCACCCAACAGGACCCTCCTAATGGGAATGTCACAGTCGTCAAGGGAAAGTTTCCGAGAATATGCCCAAAGATGGAGGCAATTGGCTGCTGCTGTTCAGCCACCTATGTCTGAAAGGGAAATGGCAGATATGTTTATGAACACCCTTCAGGGGACATATATTGACAGGCTGGCTGCTTTCTCTTCCACTAGCTTTGCAGATGTTGTCGTAGCTGGGGAGAGAATTGAGAGCCTGTTAAAAATGGGCAAAATTTCTGACAATGGTGCCAGCTCGTCCAGCGGTACAAGGAAGCCTTTTGCAGGCCCAAGAAGAACTAGCGAGACCAATGCAATCCACACCAACAGGGGCAGGCCCCAATATGTTCATAGATCTGTGGCAGCAGTCACCATTCCCGCTCCAGCTCATCCACAACCAGCTTACCAACCTCCGCAGCAAAACTATCAACAACAACCTCAGTACCATCAACAAGCTCAGTATCCTCCAAGAAACTACAACAACGCCAACAACAACAACCAGCAAAGGCCATTCCAACAGAGGCCATCTCAAGCCAATAGGGTGATCGATCTGATCCCTATGCCATATGCTACACTGCTGCCACAACTCCTGAAACTCAACCTGGTTGAGCTAAGGACGTTGGCACCTCCGGATCCCAACAGTCTACCCAGGAATTATGACTCCAACGCCAGATGTGCCTTTCATTCAAATGCACCTGGCCACAGTACAGAAAAGTGCAGAGCCTTGCACATGAAGGTACAAGACCTGGTAGACTCAAAAGCTCTGAATTTCGCACCACCACCCAATGTCAATAAGAACCCCATGCCAAACCACGGTGGTCCCAGAATAAATGCTATTGAAGAAGACAAGCCGTCTTATTTAATAACCAGTGTGGGTCAGATCCGGACACCATTGGTAGAAATTAAGGCTCAGCTCCTCGAATGTCAAATGTTCCCGGGGTGTGAGTTAGGGTGTGCTTACTGCAATATTTCAGTGAATGGGTGCGATAACTTGAGGAATGGCATAGATGGTCTTATTCAGAGTGGCCAACTTGAGATCACCACATCATTTCCAACAAATCCAGCAATCTCATCAGCAACAATTCCAGTATCTCCTACAACTGCAACAACCATCGTTCCCGACAATTCTTCGGCTTCATCAACAAGTACTTCATCTGTCATTTCAACTGACCAGATATCAACAAATGTTCCTTCTACAACTCCAGCACCACTTCATTTCGAAACTCCTACAACAACAACACCCATCCTTCCAACAATGTCTCCTACAACATCAGCAACAAACAATGAAGATGTCTCGACCGTTACCATTTATTACGATCCTGAGAATAATTCAGCTTACAACTCACAAAGTGCTGCTCCCATCAAAGCACCAGTCACGATATATTACGATCCACAGACTATCACAATTCCTTCCGCAGCTGCAATCAGTCCAGTCACTATCACGGTGCCTGGACCAGTACCTTATGAAAGCAGTAATGCCATCCCCTGGCATTACGGCTCTGACCTGTACTGCGAAGGACAAAAAATCACTTTTGAATCATCAACCCCTGCACCACAAATAGACAATGTGGGAGGAGGCGGAGGCTTCACTCGAAGCGGACGTCTCTTTGCTCCACAAATTCAGAGACCCACTGCCGAAGCAGAAGCTGCTGCCAAGGCAAAAGGGAAAAGTTTGGTGCAGGAAGAACAGATTGCTAAAGAAGCTTTGAAAACACCCTTTGATCAAGAGGTTGATGAGTTCATGCGAATCATCAAGAAAAGTGATTACAAAATAGTGGATCAGCTTCACCAGACGCCTTCCAAGATCTCAATCTTATCATTGCTCATGTGCTCCGAAGCCCATCAGAATGCACTACTCAAAGTCTTGCACGCAACTTACGTGCCTGAAGAGATCACTGTCAATCAGCTGGAAGCTGTAGTTGTAAATGTTAATGCTAGTCATGGACTAGGGTTCACCAACACTGATTTGACGACGGAAGGCCGCAACCATAACAAGGCCTTGCACATAACCATGGAATGTAAAGGTGCTGTCCTTTCCCATGTGCTGGTAGACACGGGGTCATCCCTCAATGTCTTACCTAAAAAGGCCCTGGTGAAGCTAGAGTATGACGGATTGGCGTTAAGACCCAGCAACCTGGTGGTAAGAGCCTTTGATGGTTCAAAGAGATCGGTTCTGGGAGAGATTGAGTTGCCCATAACGATTGGCCCGCAAACTTTCAAAACGACCTTCTACGTGATGGATATACAGCCTGCCTACAGCTGTCTATTGGGTAGGCCATGGATTCACGCCGCTGGCGCCGTGACCTCAACCCTTCACCAGAAGTTAAAATTCGAGTGGGAGGGTCAAGTCGTTACAATCTGTGGAGAGGAGGATATTTTTGTCAGCCACCTGGCTACTTATAAATACATTGAGATGGATGGGGAGATCCATGAAACAATGAGTCAGGGGTTCGAAGCCTTGAACATAAATGAGACATCTGTTGTACCTGGAACTTCAATGACATCATACCAACAAGCCCGGAAGGTTGTTGAAGAAGGAAGTGCCCAAGGCTGGGGCAAACTACTACCGGTGGAGAAGAAAGAGGATAGATTTGGGTTGGGTTACAAACCAACTCAACAAGATCCAGCAGAGGCTGCAAAGGAGCCCAACTTTGTGAGTGGGGGGATGCTCACCCCTGATGCTGTCAACAACTTGGAAGACGAGCTGGAAGAAGAATGCAACCTGGAAAGCTGGATTCGTCCAAAGATCCCGGGGAGCAGTATCTCAAACTGGTCTTCCCAGGAAATTATAAGAGTTACTCATGCAGAGTAATTATTATTTCCTGTATTTCTATAGCATGCATCAAAGTCTTGCATCTTGCCCAAGATGACAAGACTCATTTTGTAATCGGGCCATCTGTACTTTTTGTGCAACAAGATTAATCAATGAAATATCAGACATCTTTTTGCAAACGAGTCTTCTTTTTTCTTTTTCGTTCACTGTTTTTCTATTTTTCTTTTTGTACAAAAAATAAATGGCAGTGTTTTCAAAATGACAACTTTATTTCACTTTTCTAAACAAGATTAAAATCAAATCACTAAAATGAACAAACTGAACCCTTGCAGAATGTGCCTTCCAGACAGCACCGACAACAGCACGGCTATGACTTCGTATGACTTTGACAATCCAATCAATCAAGCTGATGAAGGGGTTGAAGAAGAATATGAACTTCCTGAAGAGTTAGCCAGGTTGTTGAGACAAGAGGAAAAGGTTATTACTCCTCACCAGGAGGAGGTTGAAACGATCAATCTTGGTACAGATGAAGACGTGAAAGAAGTTAAAATCGGGGCCTGCCTGCAAGACTCAGTGAAGAGACAATTGATCGACCTGCTTCAAGAGTATGTGGACGTGTTCGCTTGGTCTTATCAAGATATGCCAGGGTTGGATACCGACATTGTAGTGCACAAGCTGCCTTTGAGAGAAGAATGCCCACCGGTCAAACAGAAGCTACGCCGTACTCGCCCGGACATGGCTATGAAAATCAAGGAAGAGGTACAAAAGCAATGGGACACCGGGTTCCTTGCTGTAACTAGCTATCCGCCGTGGGTTGCTAATATTGTGCCTGTGCCTAAGAAGGACGGAAAAGTAAGAATGTGTGTTGACTACCGGGATCTGAACAGAGCTAGCCCGAAAGATGATTTCCCTTTACCTCACATCGATGTATTGGTTGATAATACGGCTCAGTTCTCGGTATTCTCCTTCATGGATGGATTTTCAGGATACAATCAGATTAAGATGTCACCTGAAGACATGGAGAAGACAACCTTCATCACACCCTGGGGCACGTTCTGCTACAAAGTAATGCCATTTGGGCTCAAGAATGCCGGTGCGACGTATCAAAGGGCTATGGTAACATTATTCCACGATATGATTCATAAAGAGATAGAATGTTATGTGGATGACATGATTGCCAAGTCCCTTACCGAAGAAGATCACCTGGTAAATCTGCTGAAGTTGTTTAAGCGTCTGAGGAAGTACCAACTGAAGCTGAACCCCAACAAGTGCACATTTGGGGTGCGATCTGGTAAGCTGCTGGGATTTATTGTGAGTGAGAAGGGGATTGAAGTTGACCCCGACAAAGTCAAATCTATTCAAGAAATGCCTGCACCGAAGACAGAGAAAGAAGTTCGAGGGTTCTTAGGTCGATTGAACTACATCTCAAGGTTCATATCTCACCTTACGGCAACCTGTGAGCCCTTGTTCAAATTGTTGAGAAAAGAACAAACGGTCAGGTGGAATGAAGACTGTCAGAAGGCTTATGACAAGATCAAGGAATACTTACAAGAGCCTCCAATCCTTATGCCACCAGTTGAAGGAAGACCTCTGATAATGTACTTGACAGTATTAGAAGAGTCAATGGGGTGTGTGCTGGGCCAGCATGACGAGTCTGGTCGAAAAGAGTATGCAATATACTACCTAAGCAAAAAGTTTACCGACTGTGAACAACGTTATTCACTGCTCGAGAAAACTTGTTGTGCTTTAGCGTGGGCTGCTCGCCGATTGAGACAGTATATGTTGACCCACACTACTTTGTTGATCTCAAAGATGGACCCAGTTAAGTACATATTTGAGAAGCCAGCTCTTACCGGACGGGTTGCAAGATGGCAAATGATCCTCACAGAATATGACATCCAATACACATCTCAGAAAGCCATCAAGGGCAGTGTATTGTCTGAATATCTTGTTGAGCAACCCATTGATGATTACTAGCCTATGAGATTTGACTTCCCTGATGAAGACATCATGTTCATAAAAGCAAAAGATCATGAAGAGCCTATTCACACTGAAGCTCCTGACCCAGAAGAAGAGTGGACTATGATGTTTGATGGGGCTGTTAACATGAATGGTCGTGGTGTTGGTGCAGTGCTCATTACACCCAAAGGAGTTCACGTGCCTTTCTCGGCAAAACTCACTTTCAACTGCACTAACAACGAAGCTGAATACGAAGCTTGCATTATGGGTCTTGAGGAAGCCATTGACCTCAGGATCAAGACATTGACCGTATTCGGAGATTCAGCTCTGGTAATCAATCAAACCAACGGCAAATGGTACACCCACCAGGATCATCTGATACCTTACAGGGATTATACAAGGAGGTTATTGACTTTCTTCACAACAGTCAAGCTTGAGTATATCCCTCGGGACGAGAATCAGTTTGCAGATGCTCTGGCTACCATTTCGTCCATGATCAAAGTTCAGACTGCCAACTTTGTGCCTCAGATCTCAGTGTCCAGACTTGACAGACCAACATATGTGTTCGCAGCAGATGTTGTTAAAGATGATAAGCCTTGGTTCCATGACATTAAGCGCTTCTTGGAGGATCAAGCATACCCACCTGGGGCATCTTCCAATGATAAGAAGACTTTGAGAAGGCTTGCTGGTAGTTTCTTCCTGAACACTGATGGTTCCCTGTACAAAAGAAACTTTGATATGGTACTCCTCAAATGCGTTGATAAGACAGAAGCAGATTTGCTAATGCATGAAGTGCACGAAGGATCTTTTGGTACCCATGCTGGAGGGCATGCAATGGCCAAGAAATTGCTAAGATCAGGCTATTACTGGATCACGATGGATACCGACTGTTGTGCCTATGCCCGGAAATGCCACAAATGCCAGATTTATGCAGATAAGGTGCATGTGCCTCCCAATCCTTTGAACATAATGTCTTCACCCTGGCCCTTTGCTATGTGGGGCATCGACATGATTGGTAAGATTGAGCCAACTGCTTCGAATAGCCACAGATTCATCCTGGTTGCCATTGACTATTTCACCAAGTGGGTCGAAGCTGCATCTTATGCAAATGTTACAAGACAAGTGGTAGCCAGATTTCTGAAGAGGGATATCATCTGTCGATACGGAGTTCCCGAACGAATCATTACTGACAATGGTTCCAACTTGAACAATAAAATGATGGCAGAACTGTGCCGGGACTTCAAGATCCAACACCACAATTCTTCTCCTTACAGGCCAAAGATGAATGGCGCTGTCGAGGCAGCTAACAAGAATATCAAGAAGATTGTGCAGAAGATCGTAGTCACCTATAAAGACTGGCACGAAACGCTACCATTTGCCTTGCATGGGTACCGCACGTCAATCATGACATCCACTGGGGCAACGCCGTATCAGCTTGTGTACGGTATGGAGGCAGTCCTACCGGTTGAAGTTGAATTACCCTCCTTGCGGGTGCTAATGGATGTCAAACTGAATGAAGCAGAATGGGTTCGGGCCCGATACGAACAACTGAGTCTGATTGAAGAAAAGAGATTGGCTGCAATCTGTCATGGGCAGTTATATCAGAAGAGAATGAAGAAAGCCTTCGATCAGAAAGTCAGGCACCGAGAGTACCAAGTAGGAGATCTTGTGCTGAAGAGAATCCTCCCTCCTCATACAGACCACAGGGGCAAGTGGACTCCGAATTATGAAGGACCATTTGTGGTAAAGAAAGTTTTCTCTGGCGGAGCACTGATGCTCAGTGTTGCACCCCAAAATTTGCCCTCACAACACAAGACTTTGTGTTCTAAGAAGATTCACAAGGTTCACAAGTTCTCCAACACTTGCATAACCTTTCATGAGGTTCATAAAGTCTACAAGTTACTTTATGAAGGTTCACAAGGTTCACAAGCTTCTCAACATTTACAAGACCTTTCATGAAGTTCATGAAGTCCACAAGTCACTTCTTGAAGGTTCATAAGGTTCACAAGTTTCACAATGATTACAAAGCTTCCCTGGGGATCATGAGGTCTACAAAACCACTTCATGAGGTTCACAAGGTTCACAAGCTTCACAATATCTCCCATGAGTATCATAAGACACTTTATGAAGATTCACAAGGTTCACAAAGTTCACAATTGGTCAAAGAAGTTGACAATTCCCTCAGATAATACACCTCCTAAGCAATGCATCCAAAACTAGGGTTTTGACTTTAATCAGGCTAAATGGACTTCCAATACCTCAAGTGAGTTTCATAACATCTTATATGTGTGTAAGAACCCCCATGACAAGTTTCAAGACTTTTCTCAAAAGTTTGCTCAGTCAGATGATCAGATAAGTCAAAATTAGTCAGTGCAGTTAAAAAGTCAAACTGAGGTCAACTGTGGTCTAACCAAAGTCAAACTTCATGATTTTTTGCCAACATCAAGTATATGAAGTGAAATTCATCATTTGATCAAGGGTTGATCATGATTCATCAAGGAGATTCCAGATCATCAATAATCAGGAGTTTCTAAATTAGGGTTTCCTCAGTAAAAGTCAACTGAACTTTGACCAGGCATAACTTTCACATACTTCATCACCAAGTCTCCATCCAAAGCTCATTTTGAAGGAAATTGAATTCTTTACAACTTTGATGTTGAAAGTTAAGCCTAAAAATGCTTCATTTGAAAGATATGATCTAAGACATTATAGGTCATCTCAAAAGTCAACAAAAAGTCAACAGCTTCAAAAGGGCATAACTTGAGATTGGTAAATGATATGGACCTGAAACCAATGGGGTTGTTTAGAGGACTCTTCAAGCTTTCCAAAAAGTCCAAGAACACCCTCATACCCTTAAAATTGAGGGAGATATGCCCTTGCAAAGTTGGGCAATTTTGTGATGGTTTATGTTGAAAATGGAGGTTAAGAAGTATTTCTTTCCAAATGGGCTGACCAATTCATGATCCAATCCATACACAAACACTATGCACGACCCAATGGAATAAAATTCATCATTTTTATTATTTTTTATTTATTTATTATTGATTTAAATCATAAAAATCATTTTAAATAAATAAAAAATATAAAAATCTATTTTTGGGTGGAAAGATTGAATCTAGAAAGTCTTAAAAAGTGATTGAAACTTAAAGAGAAAAGAATCATGTGAATTGTCCAAGAATAGCAAGTCATAATGCACAAATATTTGAATTTTAACACTTGATCTTTTTGAATCTTTTTTGGATCAAATATCCACACAACCTATCCATGTTTTTAACCTAAATCCATCACACATATATACTAAGTGAAACCCTAGCCTGAGACACGAATTTGAGTAGCCAAGAGGTAAGAACAAAAACACAAAAAATCTCTCCATAAGGGACATTCGGATTTTTGGATTTGAAGCATTTGAAGGTAAAATAAGTACATAGCAAGCTTCATGAGACTTCTCTAATGGTGAAACATCCATCATATGCATCACATATGCCTCCTGTTGATCAACCCGAACTCATCTTTGTCTTAAAATAATTTTTTTCGAATCCATCAATATATGTATTATGAACTGTTTTTGATGATTGATTTGTGTTTATTTTGATCCCTAGAATGATTCTGGATAGTTTGATTGAAGGATGAGAGCTTGAAACAGAAACGGCCATGGTTAGGGTTTGAACCTCCAAATTAGGGTTCATCAATTCACCAAATATAAATGGATTTGGAGAACGTAGAGATGTTGCGTGGACTGTATGGATCATAAAATGTTAATCAATTTCATAAATCGGAACTGTTTTGTCCATGTTTCGTTTTCGCAGGTTGAAGAACAGGAAGAACTCGCAGGAAAGTTCATATGTAAATTCATAGCAAAAATCGCAGGTAAATTGGAGAAGAAGAAGTCCTATGGCGCGCATTCTGATATTTGAAAAATTGTTTAATAATTTTATTATATTAATATAAGTTGATATCATCAAGGCAGTAGTAGCCCAGTGGAAAGGAGGCGTATGTATTTGGTGAGAGGTCCATGGCTCGAATCATGCTGGGGCCATATTTTTTTGTTTATTTTTCAGGATCATGGAAGGCATAAAATATAATGAATCAAGGCCAACAGGTTGACAGGAAGGCTCTCCCAGCCAGGCGGTAAGACGCGCGTATGCATATCCATAAGGTCCTGGGTTCAACACCATCCCAGGCCTTTTGTTTTTTTCATATTTTTCTGGATTTATCAAAGACAAAGAACAAAACCAACCATTCTCATTCTACTTTCACCTGCGTATGGATGGCTTAGTGGTTCTGGATGTTGTTTGCAAACCTGAGGTCTTGGGATCAAATCCCAGCAGGTTCCCTTTTCTTTTTCTTTCTATTTTCTTCTTTTTTCTTATTATTCTTTAATTAATATTTTAATTTCAAGAAAAATCCCTAAAATTCAAAAATAATATATTTACATTAGATTAAACTTATATTTATTTCTTTTACTAAAAAATAATAATTTGTTAACATGTCATTATTTTATTAATTAAAAAAAATTTTGTACATATGTTTGTAAATAAAATAGGTAATTAGATAAACCCTAATTTTATAAAACCCTATTTCTAAAAAACCTAAAAAAATATAAAACCCTAGTTTTCCAATCCTAAAATATTTTTCTAAATAAAATTAAATTCTTTTTTTTTTAATTCCTAATATAATTATTATGTATATATATTTATTATAATCCTTATAAATTTTGTAAGTATATTTATAATTCAAATTATTTTTCTTTTAATGTTTAAAAACAATTTAATTCATAATAGTTATATTTTTATGTTTGGTTTAAAAATTTGTAAGTATAATAATTAATAGGATTAAAATTTATAAACATGATTAATTTTATATATGATATTAAAAAAAATTTACTTTTTTCTTAAGATATGTATAATATTAATAATAATTAAATTTTGTAGTCATATTATATTTAAAAGAATAATTTAATAATTTAAAACTTAAAAAATAATTGTTCGTTAATATTTGTTTTCTAAGTATAATTGTTCATATTAAAAATTGTTAATTAATTTTGTTTATTGTTACTAACTAAATTATTATGTATTATTATATTATATTTTTATTTTGTTTACTCTAATTACTTTTATTCTTATTTACTAACCATATTATTATTATTTTTATATTTCTAACCTCGTTTATTATTTCTAACTTATTATTATTATTATTGCTACTAACCCCTGATTATAATTTGTTTATTTATTTATTTATTATTTATATTTCGCTATTATATTTATTTATTTGCCATTTATTTTATAATTATTATGTAATTGTTCCTGGATGTAAAATTGTAATTATTTAATTATTATTGTTGTGGTTAGTAATTAGGGAGTGTAACAACATGTATGTAATATTAAAATAAATTTAGATCATTTTTAAATAAAGATAATTAAATTAAACACTTCACACACGTAAGTCGATTTTAATCGCCGTCTCACTTTCTAAGGATATCCCTCTCGTTGCCTACGAATAATGGTTAAGTGGGGTGTATAAAGCAAGTCCCTCGAAATAAAATCATCAAAGTCCCTTTATGGTTGCCTTTACGGATCGAGTCCCTTTCGAAAAATGATGATGGTCCCTTATATGTGCTTATTACACCCCACCATTGCCTTCAAAATCTAATTGTCCCATACATGTCCCTTAACATCCAAAGTAAGGACTACCTACTCCATTATAGTAGGGATAGTCTTACTAAGGAAAGGATAAAGAATAAGAAAGACCTTAAACATTAGGGTAGATTACTCCTAAGTACTTAAGCTCATTTCAAAATTTTTTTTTCACACTTAAACAAATTTTCAACAAAATTTTCAAACAAGTTTCTTACACATCCATACACGGATTATTATTAAACTATTCTGAAAATTTTTCTATTCACACACTACATTTTCAAAAAAACAATTTAAAGTGAGCTTAAGTACCTAAGAGCCCATGGATAACCATGGATGAAAAGGGTGCTAACACCTTCCCTTTTCATAACTTACCCCCCCGGACCCAAAAAATATCTCTAAGGTCTTTCCTGTTCTTTTATAACCTTTCCTTTTGGATAAAATAAAAGTCGGTGGCGACTCTTGCTATCCGCAACATTACTTAAAGTCAGTTCTCCCACCGTGTTACAGAACTGGCGACTCTGCTGGGGATTTAAATTAAAGAGGGGTACCCTTAGGAATTAGATCACTTTAATATTATGTGCCTTGTTTGCTTTACTTTACGTTGTTGGGATGCTCTTATGTGTGAAAGATCCTAACCCGGATCTATTGTACCTTAGGTAAATGGCAATAGACCAAGGAAACTGTACGGCGTATACCGATATGGTTGATCTGGTGGCCATAGTTAGTGTGACTTCTTGGTTGGTGCTTATGTTCCTTAAGTCAAGTTGAGGATAATATGAGGCTGCCATATGTTGTCAATGCACTAACTAACTTTTAGAACCCTAGTTATCCCATCTTGGCCTTTAGAAAAGTAGTGAGGTAGCCGGCTTTAGTGCAGACTGAAGTTGGTTGACACTCGATACTACACTCATTGAGATCTTAAACTTGGAGGGTTTTGGTTGGCAAGTAAGTTGCCTTCTGAACAACCACCCTTGTGAAGGATCAATGATATTGAGATCCCTTAGAACCTGGTTACTTTTGTAGGACAGGATGAACCATCTAACTTCAGGGGAGGGTACTTACCTTTGAACCGCATGCAAGCCTTTAAACCTAGGGCTATTGTGTGACTTGCTTGTATGTGCCACATGTTTGTGATTGAGCATAACATCATGACATCATCATGCATCATATGCATAGCATTTTCCCTAACCATTTCAAGGACCAAGGGATTTATCTTTGTTCTTTGTCGCAGGTCATGGCTTCTGCTCGTAGAAACACCATCAGGATCAACTTTGTGGGCATACCTGCCAAGCTTAAAGAGTTGGTTTCTCAAGTGTCTGATCATTCCCAGTTCATCAAGAGACATGGTCACCTATTGGATCTAGTCACTTCAGGGTTCAATGAAGACATGATGAGTGTTCTGTTTCAGTTCTTTGATCCTAAACATCACTGTTTCACATTCCCCGACTATCAGTTAGTCCCTACCATGGAGGAGTTCTCTAAGCTTCTGGGTATACCTGTTCTTGATCAAAGACCCTTCACAGGCTTGGAGAAGGAGCCCAAACCAGAGGTTATTGCTGCAGCCCTACATCTGAAGAAGTCTGACATTGTTCTAGAAACGAGAAGTGGAGTCAAGGGTATTCTTGCTAAGGTATTAATGGATAAAGCTCAGATGTTCTTGAAGGCCATGAGCTATGATGCTTTTGAGGAGGTCTTAGCCTTGCTGATATATGGCTTAGTATTGTTCCCCAATCCAGATCAGTTCATAGACGTTCATGCCATCAACATTTTCCTGAGTCACAATCCAGTGCCTACGTTGCTTGGAGACATCCTGCATTCTCTTCATACCCGTACCACAAGGGCAAGAGGAACTTTGATGTGCTGCATACCTTTGCTATCCAGGTGGTTTATTTCTCACCTTCCTCGATCAGTGATGAAGAATGAGCAAGGGTTCAGATGGTCCAAAAGGATCATGTCACTCTCGCATTCAGATATTCATTGGTGCTCCAGATCTATGGAGAATGTCACCATCATTGACCGTTGTGGGGAGTTTCCTAATGTGCCACTTCTAGGCATAAGAGGAGGCATCACCTACAACCCCTCTCTAGCTTTACGACAATTTGGTTACGCTCGGAGCGATGGTCCACATGACATGTTGATTCAGGGCATTGTGTTTGATTACGACAACGATCTTCAGGGTTACCGTCAGAGATTCATACGAGCTTGGGGAAAGGTAAACAGGATTGACAGCAAGACACTGGAGCCTAAGTACACTATTCCTATGGAGGCTTATCTCAGATGGGTACGATCTCGTGCTCAGACACTCATGATGCCATATCCTGCCGTCCTACCAGTTACCATGGAACCTGTTGCTGAAGGAGACACTGCTTATACCATCCTTCACCCAGACATGCCTACTGATAAGGAAGACTTGCAGAGATCATGGATCCAACTGAAGGAGCAAAGGGATACTTTCGAGGCTCATTACAAAGCAAGCCAAGAAAAGATTCTGGAACTAACAAAGCTACTTCATGAGGAACGAAACCTCAACTCATACCTCAATACAAAGAGGAAACGTCCATGGGAGACTTAAAACCCCACCTTTTGTACTCATTTCACTTTCATCTTTTGTAAGCCTAAAAGGCAAAACAAGTTATTACTAATAAAAAGTTACTTTCTTGTTTGTTTAAGCAAATTTAAATCCTGCGGTCCTTGAAAGCATTGCATATGCATTACCATGTCATTTCATTGCATCACAGGTTTATAATTGTGCACAGGTTTCTCATTCTCTCGTTGTTTATTTCAGCAATGGCTCTTGAACAATCAGTTAAGGATCTTCAGGCACAGAATACACAGTTCCAAGAATTGATCCTGAACCTGACCAAGGGGCAGGATGAATTGAAGACACTGCTGGCTAAGAAGAAGAATCCTGAGGACAACAAGGATGATCAGCTACAAGCTGAGATGACAGGAATGAGGGCCCAGATGAATGACCAGGTGGCTCTTATTCAAAAATTAGCTCAGGGGCAAGAAGAGTTAAGAACCTTTCTCCACAAACTTCAAAGTAATGGAGTCAGGAATCTAATTGTCGGTCAACCTCCGTTAAAACAAGCTGATTTGGTTGAAAGGAGGATGAAGATAAAAGAGGGTAAGAGACAGGTTGCCATTGATTGTTCTTCCATTAAAGAAGAAAGATCTGATAAGGTTAATCCACCTCAACACCAGAAAGGTAGAAGGCAGTTTATCAAGTTCAGCACTCCAATGTCACAAGTTTTGCAATGTCTGTTGGAGATGAAGTTGATTTCCTTGGAAAATCCTCCTCAAAATCCTAAAACTTCCTCTCCTCGCTATAATCCCAAGGCAAGGTGTGAGTACCACTCCAACAGCCCTGGACATGATACTAATAGCTGTTGGGCATTGAAGGAAAAGATCCAAGACCTGATTGACGAAGGAATCCTAGAGGTTACTCCAGAGGGTCAAGTTGAGTTCTACTATCATCCAGCAAACACCGAAGCTGCAAGACAAGTTGCCCAAGTTTGCAAGAAAGAAAGCCTACCTGTCCCTGTTGAGATATGGGGCACCTTGGGACATCCAAGTGGAAAATTTGATTTCATGGTGAAGTATACTGCTCCTCAAAGTTCACAGATTGCAATTGAAGACATTCAGCCAACTAGATGGGACAACATTTGAATTTTCATTTGTAATTTCTTTTATTTGTTTGAACACTTACTATTATGTTAAACTTTTGTTTTCATTAATGCATTGCATATGTTTGTCTTGAATTAATCCATTCGTTCCACTATATTTTGAATTATGCTTCTTATTTCTATCTTGTGATATTTAACTCCTGATAAAGCTATAAGCCTGTAGAGGGAGGATGACGAAAACAATACCATAATTTTATGCAGTATGCTTTTGAACAGACTATGCTGACGATGTACAGGCATTGTTTCAATTCCTAAACAGTGGAGATATAAGGAAGTTAATCCCTAGTCAACCCTTTTTGAGCCTATGAAGTAGGAGTTTTTATTCTCGCATAAATTAAAACCCTTATTCATAACCTGGGGCAGGGTAGTTACTCAGTTAACTCAAAAATGCCAATTATCTGTGTTGTACACAATGAATGATGGTTCACTGTAATCATTAAACCTAATAGTCAATATCTAGCAAAAGAAAAGCTCACTAAGTCAAAACCTATGAAGGAGACTTAGTAAAACATCAAGACATCCCGCTGACTGTAACCTTGAAATAAGCAGTTCAGGCAAAAAGAAGGGATAATAAAGTCAAAAGAAAAAAAAAGAGGTCACTATGAACCCTCAACAAAGAAAGATGGCTGAATGTTCAAATAAATTTTGGGTTTCTGAACCATCACAAATATTGGTGTTACAAATCCAAACTGCTATGGAACTTCAATGCATGAGTTAACTGAGCATAGGACTGAAGAACATCATGGAGATTGGGTTGGGTACAAATAAAATTTGAGCCTTTATCCTTTGTTTCTTAAACCATGAACCAGGCCACGTTACAACCCTTTAAAAGTCCTAACTGAAGCATGGTTAGTTCGAAAGCGTACTGCTGCAAAAAGGTATCCTGACTCCTTTAGGGCTTGTCATAAAATTTGAGTTAATATCACAGTTTTCCCAAAAAAAAAAAAAAAAAAAAAAAGTTTTTCTAAAATAACTTGTTTCAAAACTTCAAGACAGACATAAGCATTGCATTTTTTAATATATTTGTTTGCATATACCTAAGTGTTTGACAAATGGAGAAGCTTACAGGATGAATGTTCAATGAACCAAAGTCCTTCCGATAAACAAAGTTGCTTCCTGGATCAAAGTCCATGTATACAAAGGGGCATAGTCATGACCTCCCAATCAAGGGGGCAGGCCATGATACTTCCTAACTCATTTGGGGCAATCAGGACAAGATTCAACTATGTTTAAGCAGCCAGAGGCAGATCTCCTCATCTATCTGAAATGCCAAGGGCATAGTCACTGTTTCCCAGTCAAGAGGCATACCAAGTTACTGTTCAATTCAGTTGGGGCAATTAGGTCCAGACTCATCTGTGCTTAATAGCCAGGGGCATTTTTCCTCATACAGTTGAATTACCAAAGGTGACATTACAGAGTTCACAATGCCAGGGGCATTTTTCCTCATACAGTTAAATTACCAAATGTGACATTACAGAGTTCACAATGCCAGGGGCATATGCTTATGGGGCATTCTGCTTGTTTCTCTTGAGATAGCTCATTACAGATACTTCCATTATGGGACAATTCATCCTCAACCAAGGGGCAATGCTTTCTCTTCAAATCTAATACCTGGAGCGTATATGGTCCATTACAGTTTGAAGACACATTCCTCTCATTGTATTACCTTGATATTGGATTCTCAGCTGAAACCATGATGGAAATTAGTTGTCTACGCCAGTAGTATCAGATGGTGTCAATATCATGTATTCAGATCCAGCTATGAGGATTTCTGGAAAGGTACTCAGGAAAGTTAAAGAATTTCAGGAGCCATAGATCCAATTGGTTATACACTCTCGAAGTTGAAACGATTCTGTTTTCAAGTTCAGCTTTACTTTTCCCTCTGAATCCAGATTTACTTTTACCCTAAGCGAAACGTCCATTGGTTATGTTTGAATGTATCATGCTTTTGAATATGATTGATGTTTATCATAAATGCATGTATGCTTTTAATACGATTAATGTTTACCAGAAATGCATGAAAATGCAGTAATAGTATTTACTAAGGACGAACGAGGGAAGGATCTCAACGAAGCTTCGCCGGTTCACCTTTACAAGACAGTTACAAAACCCTCAGTAGGGTAAATTCATCTTCATAAAGTCTCATCTCCCCTGGAATTTATATCCATCTCTTTTATCCTCATACGGATATTCGGGAAATTACTTTCCAATAAGGGTACGACGAGTGAAGACGGGATGTTATACTTATCCTACTACCAAACGAAGACGAAGGTTATATATACCTTACTATCCCCAGCAGACGGGAGGTTATATCTATACCTTACTATCCCCAACAGACGGGAGGTTATATCTATACCTTACTATCCCCAGCAGACGGGAGGTTATCTATACCCTGTTATCCCCAGCAGACAGAGGGTTATACATCCTTCAACAACGAATCGGGATTTATTTTCCCTGGTCAGCAGTTGTTATACCAAGACATGTGTCTATACACTTCCGGCAGTATCATATCGTACATACATCATATATATCATACCATAACATACATATCCATAGACATATAGTACATTACATAAGTGCATCATATCATACATGCACACATAAAGCATAAACTAATGTTATTATACAGAATGCTACCTTGTTTTCAGGTTAATTATCCAACAAACAAACTTATGATCTTCGGGACTGCTTTATCGTAACCTCAGGGTTACTTTATCCTCCTGATAAGCTTCTTATTACTTTGGGACTGCTTTATCGTAACCTCAGAGTTACTTTATCCTCCTGATAAGCTTCTTATTACTTTGGGACTGCTTTATCGTAACCTCAGGGTTACTTTATCCTCCTGATAAGCTTCTTATTACTTTAGGACTGCTTTATTGTCACCTCAGGGTTACTTTATCCTCCTGATAAATTCTCATGACTTCAAGACTGCTTTAGAGTTATTGATTGCTCTATCCTCCTGAAATCACATTATTATTTCAAGACTGCTTTAGAGCTATTGATTGCTCTATCCTCCTGAAATCATATTACTACTTCAAGACTGCTTTAGAGTTATCATTTGGCTCTATCCTCCTGAAATCATTACTTCAAGACTGCTTTAGAGCTATTGATTGCTCTATCCTCCTGAAATCACATTATTATTTCAAGACTGCTTTAGAGCTATTGATTGCTCTATCCTCCTGAAATCATATTACTACTTCAAGACTGCTTTAGAGTTATCATTATTGATTGCTCTATCCTCCTGAAGCCATTACTTCAAGACTGCTTTAGAGTTATCATTATTGATTGCTCTATCCTCCTGAAGCCATTACTTCAAGACTGCTTTAGAGTTATCATTATTGATTGCTCTATCCTCCTGAAGACGTATCACATTAGTATTTCAAGACTGCTTTAGAGCTATCCATTGCTCTATCCTCCTGAAATCATTACTTCAAGACTGCTTTAGAGCTATTGATTGCTCTATCCTCCTGAGGTCATATTACTACTTCAAGACTGCTTTAGAGCTATTGATTGCTCTATCCTCCTGAAGACATATCACATTATTATTTCAAGACTGCTTTAGGGTTATCATTATTGATTGCTCTATCCTCCTGAAATCATTACTCCAAGACTGCTTTAGAGTCATCATTATTGATTGCTCTATCCTCCTGAAGACATATCACATTATTATTTCAAGACTGCTTTAGAGCTATCCATTGCTCTATCCTCCTGAAATCATTACTTCAAGACTGCTTTAGAGCTATCCATTGTTCTATCCTCCTGAAGTCATATTATTTCTTCAAGACTGCTTTAGGGTTATTATTATTGATTGCTCTATCCTCATGAAGACATGCTATTACATCCGACTCCTGACAGCTCTCATTCTACTGCTGAAGAACTTTCCCCTAGTGGCATCTTTAAGCCCACTCAATCATGTTCAACCAACCATCAATATCACTCCATGCACTGGTGAGTGCAAATTTTTGGGCTTTTGTGTTCAATCCCCTTCAACCTTCCAGGTTACGACTGGCAAATATACCAATCTAACCCCTCAGGTTTCAGAAAATTGAACAGGGGCAGCTGTTGCACCCCAAAATTTGCCCTCACAACACAAGACTTTGTGTTCTAAGAAGATTCACAAGGTTCACAAGTTCTCCAACACTTGCATAACCTTTCATGAGGTTCATAAAGTCTACAAGTTACTTTATGAAGGTTCACAAGGTTCACAAGCTTCTCAACATTTACAAGACCTTTCATGAAGTTCATGAAGTCCACAAGTCACTTCTTGAAGGTTCATAAGGTTCACAAGTTTCACAATGATTACAAAGCTTCCCTGGGGATCATGAGGTCTACAAAACCACTTCATGAGGTTCACAAGGTTCACAAGCTTCACAATATCTCCCATGAGTATCATAAGACACTTTATGAAGATTCACAAGGTTCACAAAGTTCACAATTGGTCAAAGAAGTTGACAATTCCCTCAGATAATACACCTCCTAAGCAATGCATCCAAAACTAGGGTTTTGACTTTAATCAGGCTAAATGGACTTCCAATACCTCAAGTGAGTTTCATAACATCTTATATGTGTGTAAGAACCCCCATGACAAGTTTCAAGACTTTTCTCAAAAGTTTGCTCAGTCAGATGATCAGATAAGTCAAAATTAGTCAGTGCAGTTAAAAAGTCAAACTGAGGTCAACTGTGGTCTAACCAAAGTCAAACTTCATGATTTTTTGCCAACATCAAGTATATGAAGTGAAATTCATCATTTGATCAAGGGTTGATCATGATTCATCAAGGAGATTCCAGATCATCAATAATCAGGAGTTTCTAAATTAGGGTTTCCTCAGTAAAAGTCAACTGAACTTTGACCAGGCATAACTTTCACATACTTCATCACCAAGTCTCCATCCAAAGCTCATTTTGAAGGAAATTGAATTCTTTACAACTTTGATGTTGAAAGTTAAGCCTAAAAATGCTTCATTTGAAAGATATGATCTAAGACATTATAGGTCATCTCAAAAGTCAACAAAAAGTCAACAGCTTCAAAAGGGCATAACTTGAGATTGGTAAATGATATGGACCTGAAACCAATGGGGTTGTTTAGAGGACTCTTCAAGCTTTCCAAAAAGTCCAAGAACACCCTCATACCCTTAAAATTGAGGGAGATATGCCCTTGCAAAGTTGGGCAATTTTGTGATGGTTTATGTTGAAAATGGAGGTTAAGAAGTATTTCTTTCCAAATGGGCTGACCAATTCATGATCCAATCCATACACAAACACTATGCACGACCCAATGGAATAAAATTCATCATTTTTATTATTTTTTATTTATTTATTATTGATTTAAATCATAAAAATCATTTTAAATAAATAAAAAATATAAAAATCTATTTTTGGGTGGAAAGATTGAATCTAGAAAGTCTTAAAAAGTGATTGAAACTTAAAGAGAAAAGAATCATGTGAATTGTCCAAGAATAGCAAGTCATAATGCACAAATATTTGAATTTTAACACTTGATCTTTTTGAATCTTTTTTGGATCAAATATCCACACAACCTATCCATGTTTTTAACCTAAATCCATCACACATATATACTAAGTGAAACCCTAGCCTGAGACACGAATTTGAGTAGCCAAGAGGTAAGAACAAAAACACAAAAAATCTCTCCATAAGGGACATTCGGATTTTTGGATTTGAAGCATTTGAAGGTAAAATAAGTACATAGCAAGCTTCATGAGACTTCTCTAATGGTGAAACATCCATCATATGCATCACATATGCCTCCTGTTGATCAACCCGAACTCATCTTTGTCTTAAAATAATTTTTTTCGAATCCATCAATATATGTATTATGAACTGTTTTTGATGATTGATTTGTGTTTATTTTGATCCCTAGAATGATTCTGGATAGTTTGATTGAAGGATGAGAGCTTGAAACAGAAACGGCCATGGTTAGGGTTTGAACCTCCAAATTAGGGTTCATCAATTCACCAAATATAAATGGATTTGGAGAACGTAGAGATGTTGCGTGGACTGTATGGATCATAAAATGTTAATCAATTTCATAAATCGGAACTGTTTTGTCCATGTTTCGTTTTCGCAGGTTGAAGAACAGGAAGAACTCGCAGGAAAGTTCATATGTAAATTCATAGCAAAAATCGCAGGTAAATTGGAGAAGAAGAAGTCCTATGGCGCGCATTCTGATATTTGAAAAATTGTTTAATAATTTTATTATATTAATATAAGTTGATATCATCAAGGCAGTAGTAGCCCAGTGGAAAGGAGGCGTATGTATTTGGTGAGAGGTCCATGGCTCGAATCATGCTGGGGCCATATTTTTTTGTTTATTTTTCAGGATCATGGAAGGCATAAAATATAATGAATCAAGGCCAACAGGTTGACAGGAAGGCTCTCCCAGCCAGGCGGTAAGACGCGCGTATGCATATCCATAAGGTCCTGGGTTCAACACCATCCCAGGCCTTTTGTTTTTTTCATATTTTTCTGGATTTATCAAAGACAAAGAACAAAACCAACCATTCTCATTCTACTTTCACCTGCGTATGGATGGCTTAGTGGTTCTGGATGTTGTTTGCAAACCTGAGGTCTTGGGATCAAATCCCAGCAGGTTCCCTTTTCTTTTTCTTTCTATTTTCTTCTTTTTTCTTATTATTCTTTAATTAATATTTTAATTTCAAGAAAAATCCCTAAAATTCAAAAATAATATATTTACATTAGATTAAACTTATATTTATTTCTTTTACTAAAAAATAATAATTTGTTAACATGTCATTATTTTATTAATTAAAAAAAATTTTGTACATATGTTTGTAAATAAAATAGGTAATTAGATAAACCCTAATTTTATAAAACCCTATTTCTAAAAAACCTAAAAAAATATAAAACCCTAGTTTTCCAATCCTAAAATATTTTTCTAAATAAAATTAAATTCTTTTTTTTTTAATTCCTAATATAATTATTATGTATATATATTTATTATAATCCTTATAAATTTTGTAAGTATATTTATAATTCAAATTATTTTTCTTTTAATGTTTAAAAACAATTTAATTCATAATAGTTATATTTTTATGTTTGGTTTAAAAATTTGTAAGTATAATAATTAATAGGATTAAAATTTATAAACATGATTAATTTTATATATGATATTAAAAAAAATTTACTTTTTTCTTAAGATATGTATAATATTAATAATAATTAAATTTTGTAGTCATATTATATTTAAAAGAATAATTTAATAATTTAAAACTTAAAAAATAATTGTTCGTTAATATTTGTTTTCTAAGTATAATTGTTCATATTAAAAATTGTTAATTAATTTTGTTTATTGTTACTAACTAAATTATTATGTATTATTATATTATATTTTTATTTTGTTTACTCTAATTACTTTTATTCTTATTTACTAACCATATTATTATTATTTTTATATTTCTAACCTCGTTTATTATTTCTAACTTATTATTATTATTATTGCTACTAACCCCTGATTATAATTTGTTTATTTATTTATTTATTATTTATATTTCGCTATTATATTTATTTATTTGCCATTTATTTTATAATTATTATGTAATTGTTCCTGGATGTAAAATTGTAATTATTTAATTATTATTGTTGTGGTTAGTAATTAGGGAGTGTAACAACATGTATGTAATATTAAAATAAATTTAGATCATTTTTAAATAAAGATAATTAAATTAAACACTTCACACACGTAAGTCGATTTTAATCGCCGTCTCACTTTCTAAGGATATCCCTCTCGTTGCCTACGAATAATGGTTAAGTGGGGTGTATAAAGCAAGTCCCTCGAAATAAAATCATCAAAGTCCCTTTATGGTTGCCTTTACGGATCGAGTCCCTTTCGAAAAATGATGATGGTCCCTTATATGTGCTTATTACACCCCACCATTGCCTTCAAAATCTAATTGTCCCATACATGTCCCTTAACATCCAAAGTAAGGACTACCTACTCCATTATAGTAGGGATAGTCTTACTAAGGAAAGGATAAAGAATAAGAAAGACCTTAAACATTAGGGTAGATTACTCCTAAGTACTTAAGCTCATTTCAAAATTTTTTTTTCACACTTAAACAAATTTTCAACAAAATTTTCAAACAAGTTTCTTACACATCCATACACGGATTATTATTAAACTATTCTGAAAATTTTTCTATTCACACACTACATTTTCAAAAAAACAATTTAAAGTGAGCTTAAGTACCTAAGAGCCCATGGATAACCATGGATGAAAAGGGTGCTAACACCTTCCCTTTTCATAACTTACCCCCCCGGACCCAAAAAATATCTCTAAGGTCTTTCCTGTTCTTTTATAACCTTTCCTTTTGGATAAAATAAAAGTCGGTGGCGACTCTTGCTATCCGCAACATTACTTAAAGTCAGTTCTCCCACCGTGTTACACTCAGCACCATGGATGGTGAAGATTTCCCGTCCCCTGTGAATTCAGATGCAGTTAAAAAATACTTCGCATAAAAGACCCGCTGGACACAAAAACAGAATGTAAGTCCAGGCAAAAATAGGGCATCCCGGTGAGTCAAAAACAGAATAAAAGACTCGGGCAAAAATAAGGGAAAATAAGTAAAAAATGTATACCCGCTGAGTTGAAAAGCCACATCGGACAACTCAGGCAAAAATGGGTATCCCGATGGATTGAAAACCCGAAAGGGCGATCCATGCAAAACAAGGGAATAAGCGAACAACTGCATTCTGAATTCGTCTGTATCGCTTACAACTTGGTAAGCTTCGAAAGGGTCAAGCTTCAATCTGAATCAACATTCTTCAGAAAGCAAGACGAGAAGAACGTCAAAAGTCATACGAGTCGTAGCAAAAGAGGAAGCTCCTTAAAGCGTCATCAACATTGCCAGCATTTTGTTTCTCAATTTGTAACGATCTCCTCATTTTAGGGGATTTGTTTCTTTGACTGTATCTCGCCAATTCAGGGCATATGAATTAATAAAAGCATATTTTCAGTCATGTCTCGTCTTGTACATTTCATTTGCAAAAAATGTCTGATGTCTAAAAAGAAAAAACTGTTTGCATAGAATACAGATGTTTATCTTTAAATAAAACGCGTGCTTGCAGGAAATATACTTACTCTCAGAAGTGTCTAAACCCCTATGACGGAATCCAGTAAAGGATACCTCGGGATTATTTGCGCGTTTCCATATCTTTGCAGGATTGCAGGTATCCAGAACGCAACTTGGGGCATGTAAGCTTCATCCCAGCAAGCTGACAGATCAACGCTCAGTTTTAACACTCAAAGTGTTTTCTCCCCAGCTGAGTTGCCACTTATTGCTTCTCCCCATCAGAGTTACCAGGGCAATGCCAGAAGGCACCCATATCCCCGGCTGAGTCAAGGATCCTTTTCAATAGAATCCCTAGGGGGTCTTCCAATGATTTCTCTTTCTCCAGCCGAGTTGCCATCTCGCCCTCAGCCGAGTACAAAAGCCAAGGAGCTATCTCCCCACAGAGCTCCAGCCTCTATCCAGAAGAGCAGCGCATGGAAGATCACAACAGAGTGAAGAAAGCTTCTACAAACCTCAGCTGGGTCTCTCATTTATAAGGATAGGTCTATCAAGGACCCATATCTCCAAGCAGATATCATATCATCAGATCTACCAATGATCTCACCCCCAGCTGGGATGTCTACTTCAAGCGGATCGACCAAAGATCGTCACAGCAGTGGGACCCGGATCCCGGTCTTGGTATCTTTGCATAATCATGGCATTCACATCATAATCACCCACAAAGCGTAGCATTCCGTTTAATACGGAGCATTACGGCAAAAATCAAACATATAGCATAATCATAAGCCATGTTTTGAATCAGCACTTGTGAATAATGACAATCCGTCAATATACAGAATACTTCCCCAAATCCCCAGCGGAGATTCCCCAGCAAAATCAGTTGCCTCGCATTCACAAACACCAATATATATACTCTCTTTGGCACCCGTCCGTGTCATCACTCCCCAGTAAAGTCACCTGAACACTCTGTACAAACAAAACCACCCGCACTATAGATACCCTTTTGACACCCATCTGTGTCATAACCCTAGCAGAAAACCAAAGACGTCCTCTTTGCACTCACACTTACATAACAATCCTTTGACACCCGTCCGTGTCATATCCCCAGCGCAGTCATCTATACTTTGTATATCAGATACTTGTCCATATTACACTCTTCTCCTTTTGACACTCGTCCGTGTCACTCTTCCCAGCAGTTAAACACTCATACTGATACTCGTCCGTATCTTGTATATACCACTCAAATCCCCTCAGAGTCAGCACTCGTCCGTGTTCTCTGTTAACCAGTTGATACTCGTCCGTATCATCATTTTTGAACACGCGTCAGTATTTGTTTCTGCCCGATACTCGTCCGTATCGTAGTCTTAAGGATGCTCATCCGCATCTTTAATCTATACAGAACATCTAAACACTTACACCTTTGTTTCTTGGATGTAAACACTCGTCCGTGTTTACTACTCCCCAGTAGATCACTAACAAAGCACTTCTTTCCTTTTTATCTGACACTCGTCCTGTGTCATGATAAACCCTGAGAGCAGCCGTACCCTGCTAGGTGGTCGTCCTCCACCTCTTGATGGTCGTCCTCCATCATGCTCATCCGATGGCCGTCCCCATCGTTGATTTTTTTTAGCAGCCGTCCCCTGCTAAATGGTCGTCCTCCACCTCTTGATGATCGTCCTTCATCATTTTATCCAATGGTCGTCCCCATTGATGATTTTGGTTATCTGGCATTCGTCCTATGTCATGATAAACCTTGAGAGCAGTCGTCCCCTGCTAGGTGGTCGTCCTCCACCTCTTGATGGTCGTCCTCCATCATGATCATCCGATGGCCGTCCCCATCGTTGACCTTTTATCCGGCATTCGTCCTATGTCGCGATATTTTTAGCAGCCGTACCCTGCTAGGTGGTCGTCCTCCACCTTAGATGACCTTCCCTCATCTTAACCCAACAGAGAAACCGTCCCCTGCTAGGTGATCGTCCTTCACCTTTGATGGCCGTACCCCATCATCTGTTTATTTCATTTATTCTTTAACCCGATGGCCGTCCCCGTCGTGGTCCCTTTTCTCTTTTTAGCCCGATGGCCGTCCCCATCGTTGGTTACTTTACCTATATGAACTTGATGGTCGTCCTCGTCTTGTTTCATTAATCTCCAGAAAATTTTACAGCTTTATCTTGATGGCCGTCCCCATCATAATTCTTTTATCCCCAGCATGTCGGTCGTCCCCGTCATTGCCTTATTTTCCGCACCTTTTCCAGCATGTCGGCCGTCCCCGTCATTGCTCTTTACCCAGCAGTCGTCCTCTGCTCGACGGTCGCCCTCCGTCGCCCACACTTTACAATATACTTTATTTTCTTTTACAATCTATATCCCTTTTCTTTTTTATTCTGTGAGTGCAAATTTTGGACTGTCTTTGGTATTCAACCACAAGTTATCTTGTTTGCCTGTTAAGCCGTCGCTTACATCCCGCACAGCTAACTCATGCTTGAATAGGGGCAGCTGTAAACACCCCAAATTTGCCCTCACCTATTCACACCATGGCTTATGATCATTTCATATGCATAAACACAATCATAACATCTCATATCACATTTTTGATTCACTGCATAGGTTCTAAGTCATCTGAATCTAGGGTTTGTGATCTGAGCAGTCCAAGAGCCTTTTGAGCCACTCCAAAGGTCATCAATCACTTCAAAGGGGTCTACATGTGTTCAAGCATCATATTACATCTTCCCAAAGTAAAAAATGCCCAAGAATCACAAGAACTGGAATAGTATGGAGGCAGAGCCAGGTTTGACTGCACAGTTGACCTAAAATTAGGGTTTTGGTTTCAAAGGCCATAACTCCAATTTTTTTGGTCATTCTTGTTTCCATTGGTCTCTATATGGTATAGGGAGTATGCATATCAATTTTCATGAAGAAATTCCATGGGGAAGTCATCTGATCAAGGGTTGACTTTCTGGACAAGTCAGTGCAAAATCAGGGCATCTGAGGCCCCCAATGACCCAACCAAGGGGTGATATTCATCACTTTGAGTGTATATGATCTTTATTTGATCATGGAAGAAGGTTGAAGTTCACAAAATTCAAGAATTACAAGTTTTTGCAAAGTTGACTTTTTAGGGCATGGTTGACTTTTCATGAAATGTCATTTTATGCAACTTTTTCAACCTTTGCTTTTTGATCCAAAAATGCTTCAAATGAAAAAACTTTGGTCATGAAAGTTGTAGATTAGATCTTTCCCTTTTCAAAAAGTACAAGAACATGATCTAATTCATTTTGGATCAAAAGTTATGGTGTGTCAAAGTTGGCAAAAATCACTAATTTTCAAGATGTGCACCAAATGAGAAACTTGCAAGAACTTTGTACCAAGGCATTTGTAACTTCCAATTCATGTCTAACCATCACACAAACATCACATGTGACCAAAAATTCAGAATGGACTAAGAACTTCTCATGTTTCATGGCCTTGGGAGCAAGAAAGTTTCATATGAACCAAAAGTGATCAACTTGCAAAAACCACCATCACACCTCATCCACTTGTTGCCTACAATGCTGAACCACTCTAGCCTCTCTCTCTCACACCATGCTGCGCCAGCCCACACACTTGTACTGGCCTAGAACTTGACCCATGCCCTCCTTACACCAAAGTAGACATTTTGCAAAAGGGGCCATCCCAATCAATAAAGGGCAGGTCACATCATCTGACCAATGAGAGTTTTTTATGTGGATCAAATGCTAGCTAAACACAACAAGAGGCAAGGCTGAAGCTGATCACAAGTCAGCATACACAAACTCACCCCAACTTGCATTTTCCTTCGAATCACCTTCCACAGCCACAAAACATCCAAACTCTTTTCACCAACAAATAAAACACATAAAAAGAACCAGAATCAGCCATTAACAGAGCTTGAAACCACTCACACACAAACTCCATTTTCTGATACACCAGAACTGGACCTCTCAAAATAGCTTGCTTAAGCTCATTCCAAGCCTACCATTAGCATCAGGAGAACCATTGGAGTGAGTCTGCATCAAAGAGAAGCCCAGAAACAGGATCTTCCATCTCAGGTAGGACCATGAAACTTTTTTCTCAGAGCTTGCATTTTAAGTTATAAAATGATTGCTTATGTCTTGCTGGTCATGGGGATGTTCTTAGAATCGAAAATGAGCAAGAAATGAGTTTGTACTGATGCTCTGAAATTCCACCCGTGAAATTTGTTTCCTTCGATTTGCTTGATTCTTGGTGTTTAAATGATGTTTGAGGGTGGATTCGTGTCTTAGGTTGTTAGAGGATCACTTGGCTGTGCTTAATTTGAAGAATAGTGGCCTGAATCATGATCTAGGGTTTTGTTGTTGCCGGAGAAGATGACCGGAGCTTCCCTCCGGTCACCTGAAAATGCTTAGCCCTAATCCTGTAATTAAATGGCATTTGAATCTGGAGCCTGAGATTGGTTGACTGCCTTGACTTCGCGCGTGGATGAAGGGCCCAGATTCATTTGTTTTGCCCTAATCACCTTTCATTAGTTTAATTAATCATAATTAAATTAATTTAATCAGGACAAGCCTCAGCCCTTGGATGACGCGCCAGTCAACCTTTTTCATTCCAGTTTAAATCTCCACCATCAGATCAGCTTACCTTTTCATTTATTTATTTTTATTTTCATTTTCTTTCATTTAATTTCCATAATTTATTTAAAATAGCAAAATTTGTTTAAAAATTATGAAACTTTTTGTCAAGAGTTTCATTAATTTTTAACACTCAAAAATATTTTTATTTTCATTTTTAGCATTAAAAAATTATTTTTAAATATTTAAAAGTTTATTTTTAATTGATTAATGAAAATTAATTTATTAAAAATACTTTTAGGTATTTAAAAATCACCAAAAAATTCATGAAATGTTTTAAGACATTTAGAAACATTGTCCAACCTTCAAACCAAATTTATTTTTTGATCTTGATGCATTTTGAGAATTTTCCATTGAATTAAAATCATTTTTATGCATTATTTTGATCTAAACTTCAAAAAATCATTTCTGCCTAACTATGAAGAGTTGGACATTGATTCTTTTCGCATTGCATTGTGTTTGGTATGTAGTTTATGAGATTAAATGGTCATGATTTGATTTTTCATTTTCAATTTGTTTGGTAATTTTCTTGCTTAGGAACCCTAAAACCCTAGAAAACTTGTGAAAATCATAACTTGAATTTGGTTAAGAGTTGAAACCTCTCCTTTGGGCATTGAGTTAGTATAGGATTAGGGGTCCTTTGAGGGCATTTTCAATTTTTTGTAATGTTGTTTGCTTCTGGTTTTGGTTTTTGTTTGTTGCATTGATCATAAACCCTAATTTGGGCTTCCATATGCATCCATCTTGCATTTTCTTGCATAACATGATTTGCCATGACATTCCATGCCTCCATTTGATTCATTGAACATCATAAGACATATTGAAAGCATGTTTGATCATTGCATCTTGCATTTGTCATGTTGTATGCCATGTGCATTCCATAACTTTTCATGTATGTTCTTGGTTCTTAACTTGCTTCATTTGCATTCATAAACTTGTATGATCATTCACATGTGTTGTTTCTGGTTTGTAGCATCCCATAGCATCATTAACATCATAAGTATGCTTCTGGTTTTGGTTTGCATCATGTCATTTCATCCCATTTTGCATTGCATTGCATTTCTTTGCTAACCTTTCAGGTGGTAAGTGATCTAGAGAAGTGAATTTGCCTTCACTTCTCATACTTTCTTCTCATCTCTCTCTTGCATCCATTGCTGCATTTTTGTTTGTGTTTGAGTTTGAGCTTGCTCATTCTTCTCCTTCTCACTTTCTTTCTTCAAGTGACTTGTCTTCTTAAGTGAAGCAAGTTACTTTGCTTCTCCTGATCCTTTCATCTGCTTCCTGGTGGTTCCATTGAAGACTTCTCTTGAAAACCTCACAAACCTTAGGAACAACCAAGCATGACAATGACTAGGGTTTTGATTAGTCTCCCCTCTTAGTTTTTACCTTTGTGTCTCTTTTGAGTCTTCTCTTCTCACCTCATAATCAGGGACTAAACCCTAAAGGCTTTAAGGCTTTGTGATTAAGCTTATGCCTGCATCCTTATCTTAGGATGGAGTGTATAACTTTAATCCTAAGTGTTAAACCCTTAATGTGTTTAAATCCTTTAATCAATCCATCTAATAATCATCAAGACATCACACTTGTAACTTGGGCCTTGCATTAGGGTTCTAATTCTTCCTTAATTGGTTAAGAAGGACTAACCCTAGTGTTAATGGACAAGTCCCCCTCAAGTTGTCTTACAAATCATAAAATTCATTTCATCATCATACCATTAAATAAAATCCACCTAATCAAAGGCTTGTTTTGTCATGAGTTTAATCCCTAATCATGGATTAAGTTGAGGAGCTTTCCTCAGCTTAAACATTCTCATCTATTATCCTTCTATTAGGATGGTGTAATGAGTCTGTTTAATCCTTGATTATGGCTTAACCTCATTACTTAACACTAAACAAAAACCACAAAAACATCTAAATAATCACAAGTAGGTTAATGATCTTAATCCTACACAAAAGGTGAATAAGTGTGAGAATCTGACTTCACACTTAAGGTATTCTCATTACCCCTAATCAGAGGGAAGATGTGATGAGTTTACTAACCCATTGGTTTAGGCTTAAGCTCATTAACTTATGACAAAAATCCAAAAACAATAAAAGACTGAAAGCTCAAAACAAACAATAATCGTTTCCTTCGGGATTCTTTTCTCATCACCTTCATTCATAAACGAGAACTTGCTTCTTCCGTCTAATGCAAGACAGTTCGCATCTGTGCCAGACAGATCATACACTTGAGCATAGATTAGCAAGCAGTTCATCAGTCAATTCATCTTTCAGTCTCTTTGGGTCGAACTACGGTGTTCTGACTTCCTCATTGCACGAGAGGATACGTAGGCATAACTTAACAGTTATCGAACAAAAGCCTCTGTATATTCCCCCTCTTTCTAGCCTCATTCTTTAAGCCTCATGATCTTGAGTAATTCATTCTTTTTCCTTACACTGACACTGTATATATCACACTTTGCACTTCTTTTGCACTGACACCTGTACATCCTTTTCCAGCTAGTTTACACACAGACTGCACTGACACTACCCCTTTAAAACACAAATCTTTAAGCGTGGATCCCGTCGAGTACGGCGGACAATCTGGGTGCTAATACCTTCCCAGGTTGTAACCAACCCCCTTTCTCAGTCTTTCTGGTTCGCAACCGTCTTATCCATCTCTTTCTAGGTCTATGCAGCATTACCTTTCCTCCGGGATAAAAATGCCTAGCTGGCGACTCTATTCATTCTCCAGTGAGTTCACGGCTGTGTGTTCTCACTGTTCCCTTCGCCGACCATTCGCGTCTGTACCCCATTTGACCCGACTTCATTTGGCGGGAGCGACAGCACCTAAGACTGAGAAATAAGTTTGAGGGTTCTTAGGTATATTGAACTACATATCAAGGTTCATATCTCATCTCACCGCAACCTGTGAACCTTTGTTCAAACTGTTAAGAAAGGAACAAACAGTCAGGTGGAACGATGATTGTCAGAAAGCTTTTGACAAGATCAAGGAGTACCTGCAAGAACCTCCAATTCTCATGCCTCCAATTGAAGTAAGACCTCTAATAATGTACCTGACAGTATTAGAAGAGTCAATGAGGTGTGTGTTGGGCCAGCATGACGAGTCTGGTCGAAAAGAGTATGCAATATACTACCTAAGCAAAAAGTTTACCGACTGTGAACAATGTTATTCACTGCTCGAGAAAACTTGTTGTGCTTTAGCGTGGGCTGCTCACCGACTAAGACAGTATATGTTGACTCACACTACCTTATTGATCTCAAAAATGGACCCCGTCAAGTACATATTTGAGAAGCCAACACTTACCGGGAGGGTTGCAAGATGGAAAATGATTCTAACAGAGTATGACATTCAGTACACTTCTCAAAAAGCCATCAAGGACAGTGTATTGTCTGACTATCTGGCTGAGCAACCCATTGATGATTACCAGCCCATGAGATTTGACTTCCCTGATGAAGACATCATGTAATTAAAAGCAAAAGATTGTGAAGATCCAGTTCAAACTGAAGGGCCTGATCCAAAAGAGGCATGGGCTATGATGTTTGACGGGGCTGTCAATATGAATGGTCGTGGAGTTGGTGCAGTGCTCATTACACCTAAAGGAGTTCATATGCCTTTCTTAGCAAAACTCACCTTTTCCTGCACTAACAACGAAGCAGAATACGAAGCCTGTATCATAGGTCTTGAGGAGGCCATTGACCTCAGGATCAAAACCTTGAATGTATTCGAAGATTCGGCTTTGGTAATCAATCAGACCAACGGCAAATGGTACACTCATCAGGAGCATCTGATTCCATACCGTGACTATACGAGGAGACTGTTGACCTTCTTCACAATGGTCAAGCTTGAATACATCCCTCGAGATGAGAATCAGTTTGCAGACGCTTTAGCTACCATATCATCCATGATCAAAGTTTAAGCTGTCAATTATGTGCCTCGAATTTTGGTATCCAGACTGGACCGACCGACATATGTGTTCTCTGTGGACACTGCTAGTGATGACAAGCCTTGGTATCATGACATCAGATGCTTCTTAGAGAATCAGACATACCCACCTAGGGCATCATCCAATGATAAGAAGACATTAAGAAGGTTGGCCGACAGTTTCTTCCTCAATGCTGATGGTTCATTATACAAGCGAAACTACGACATGGTCCTACCCAGATGTGTTGATAAGAAAGAAACGGACCTACTGATGCACAAAGTACATGAAGGTTCTTTCGGTACCTATGTCGGAGGACATGCAATGGCAAAGAAGTTGCTAAGATCGGGTTACTACTAGATCCCAATGGATGCAGACTGTTGTGCCTATGCCAGAAAGTGCCACAAATGCCAGATTTACACAGATAAAGTGCATGTGCCACCAAATCCTTTGAATGTGATGTCTTTACCTTGGCCCTTTGCTATGTGGGGCATTGACATGATTGGAAATATTGAACCGACTGCTTCAAATGGTCACTGATTCATCCTGGTAGCCATTGATTACTTCACCAAATGGGTTGAAGCAGCTTCATATGCAAACGTCACCAGACAAGTGTAGCCAGGTTTCTGAAAAGAGATATCATCTGTTGATATAGAGTTCCCGAGAGAATCATTACTGATAATCGTTCCAATTTGAACAACAAAATGATGGCAGAACTGTGCCGGGACTTCAAAATTCAACATCACAATTCTTCTCCTTACAGGCCAAAGATGAATGGCGTTGTTGAGGCCGCTAACAAGAATATCAAGAAGATTGTGCAGAAAATGGTAGTCACCTACAAAGACTGGCATGAGATGCTACCATTTGCTTTGCATGGGTACCGAACCTCAATCAGAACATCTATTGGGGCAACATCTTATCCGCTTGTGTACGATATGGAAGTTGTCCTACCTGTTGAAGTTGAGCTACCCTCCTTACGGGTAATGATGGATGTGAAACTGGATGAAAAAGAATGGGTCTGGTCTCGATACAATCAACTGAATCTGATTGAAGAGAAAAGATTAGCTGCCATCTATCATGGACAGTTATATCAGAAGCGAATGAAGAAAGTATTCGATTAGAAAGTCAGACCTCGGGAATACCAAGTGGGAGAGCTTGTTCTGAAAAGAATCCTTCCTCCTCATACAGACCACAGGGGCAAGTGGACACCAAACTATGAAGGTCCCTATATGATAACTAAAGTCTTCTCGGGCGGAGCACTAATGCTCGCAACCATGGATGGTGAAGACTTCTCGTCTCCTGTGAATTCAGACGCAGTTAAAAAATACTTCGCATAAAAAGACCCGCTGGACATAAAAACAAAATGTAAGTCCAGGCAAAAATAGGGCATCCCGGTGAGTCAAAAACAGAATAAAAGACTCGGGCAAAAATAAGGGGAAAATAAAAAAAATGTACACCCACTGAGTTGAAAAGCCGCATTGGATAGCTCAGGCAAAAATGGGTATCTCGGTGGATTGAAAACCCGAAAGGGCGATCCACGCAAAATCAGGGAATAAGCGAACAACTGCATTCTGAATTCGTCTGTATCATTCTCAATTTACAGCAGTCTCCTCCTTTCAGGGATTCACTTCTTTGACTGTACTTGCCAATTCAGGGCACACAAATTAATAAAATCAGAGTTTTCAGTCACAATTTGTTTTGTACATTTTTGTTTCGTTTGCAAAAATGTCCGATGTTCATAATCCAACATTTGTATGAAATCTTATAGGCCATTTGTCTAAATAAATGCTTGCAGGAAATATATTATTTTCAGAAGAAAAAAAATCTAATTTCTATGACGGAATCCGGTTAAGGATACACTCGGGACACTTGTGTGTTTCCCTTTGTCTTAACAGGCTGCAGGTACTCAAGGCAAACAATATTTCACAACATGGGGTATATCAAGCATTAAATCCCCAGCACACTACTTCCCAGAAGTTATCTCATCCCCAAGCGGACCTCCCGAGCAATGACTAACAACTCTTCCATAACAAAGTGGTCAAAGAACTTCATATCCCCCACCAGAGTGCCATATTTGGCTCATCCTCAGCAGAGTTGGTGGAATTGGTTCCCCACAGAGTTGCCTCCCCAGTAGAGCAATACCTGAAACATATCCCCAACGGAGTTTCCAAAACTTCCTCATACTCATTAAGAGTTCTCCCTCCGGACAGATCTATCAATGATCCCTTTCCCAACTGAGTTCTCCCTCCAGGAAAATCGGCCAGAGATCTTTATTCCTGCAGGATCCGGATCTCAGACCGGGTTTCTCATTTGCATAATCATAGCATTCACATCATTTTTCCTAAAATAAGCGTAACATTCCGTCTAGTACGGAGCATTACGGCAAAAATCAAACATTTGCATGATCATAAGCCAGGTTCGAGCCAGTCACTTGCAAATACCATCAAAATTTCACCAGCAATATACAAAACTCATATCCCCTGCAGATAAATGCCAGGGAATCCCTTTTGCACTCTCAATTACAAATACATGTTCATAACATGCTCTTCTTGACACTCGTCCATGTCATCTTATTCCCTCGTAGGTTGCCAAATACAGACTTTGGTTCATAGCGTGTACATTTACTGTTTTGGCACTCATCTGTGTCATACTTCCCCAGCAAGTCAAACACTCGTCCGTGTACCTTGCCCAATATTTCGACACTCGTCCGTGTCTTGCACATACTTCACCGACAGGTCAACACTTGTACATATACAATCCTTTGATACTCGTCCGTATCTTGTATACATCACCCCTCAGCATATTCAAACACTCGTCCATGTTCCTTGCATAACTAATTGATACTCGTCTGTATCCTCATCTTTAAACACACATCAGTATTTGTTTCTACCGATACTCGTCTGTATCGTGGTTCTAAGGATGCTCGGTCGCATCTTTAATCTATACACACTGTCAAACACTTATATCTTTTATTTTTGAAGCGTAAGCACTCGTCCGTGTTTACCATTCCCCGTTAAGTCGCCAATAAAACAACTTTCTTCTATCCGGCATTCGTCCTATGTCGTGATACTTTCGGCAGCCGTCCCCTTCCAGGTGGTCGTCCTTCACCATTGGATGAGCGTCCCTCATCCCTTCCCTAGTGGAATCTCCATTATTGGAACCTTCTATCTGGCAGTCGTCCTATGTCGTGATATTTTTAGCAGCCGTCCCCTGCTAGGTGATCGTCCTTCACCTTTTGATGATTGTCCCTTATCATTTATCCAATGGTCGTCCCCATCGTTGATCTTGTTATCCGACATTCGTCCTATGTCGTGATAATCCCCGATAGCAGTCGTACTCTGCTAGGTGATCTTCCTTCACCTCTTGATGATCTTCCTTCATCATGCGTACTCGATGGTCGTCCCCATCGTTTATCTTTTCTATCCGACATTCATCCTATGTCGTGATATTTTCAGCAGTCGTCCCCTGCTAGGTGATCGTGCTTCACCTTTGATGACCGCCCCTCATCATTATTTCATTTATTCTTTCACCCGATGGTCATCCCCATCATTGTTTAATTTACTTTCTAAAACCTGATGGCCGTCCCCGTCATTGATTTTCTCAATCCCCAGAGAGTTTTATTTCCTTACCCGATGGCTGTCCCCGTCATGGTCTCTTTATTTCCCCAACTTGTAGGGCGTCCCCGTCATTACTTAGCTTACCGTTTACCCCCAGCTGTCGTCCTCTGCTCGATGGTCGTCCTCCATCGCTTTCATTTGATACTCATACTATACTACCTTTTACAATATATATCCCTTTTCTTCTTCTCCCCAGCGAGTGCAAATTTCATATTGTCTTTGGTATTCAACCACAAGTTATCTCGTTTGTCTGTTAAGTCAGGTGCTTACATCCTACACAGCTAACTTATGCTTGAATAGGGGCAGCTGCAAACACCCCAAATTTTCCCTCAATTTTTATCATACCATGGCTTGTGTTCTTTCATTTTTGCATTAGCATAAGCATACCACCTCATATTGCATATTTGTTTCACTGCATAGTTCCATTTTCATCTGCATCTAGGGTTTGTAATCTGAGCAATCCAAGAATCAATCTGAGCTATTCCAATGGTCTTGAAGCTTTCCAAGAGGGTCCATGTGTGTTCTATAATCATAATATGCTCCCCAAAGTTCACAAAAGTCAAGGGATCACAAAGAATGGCAAAGGCATGGAAGCAGAGCTAGGGTTTTCCTGCACAGATGACCAAAATTAGGGTTTTGGTTTCAGAGGCCTTAACTCCAAATTTTTTGGTCATTCTTATTTCTAATGTTCTTAATATGTTATAAGGATCATGTGTACCAAGTTTGATGAAGAAATTCATTGTGGAAGTCATCTGATCATTGGGTAACTTCTTGAGTAAGTAAAGTCAAAATCAGGGCATCTGAGGCACCAACCAAGGGTACCAAAGGGTCATCATCATCATTTGAGTCTCTATGATCTTTATTTGATCTTAGAATTGGTTGGAAGTTCACAAAGTTGAAGAATTTTGAGCCAAATGCAAACTTGCTATTTTTGGAAATGACTTGTAATGGAAACTTTCCATTTTTGGGAAAGATTTTCAACCTCCTCTTTCATGACCAAAAATGCTTCAAATGAAAAATTCTTGGACATGAAAGTTGTAGATTAGGTCTTTCCCTTTTCAAAAAGTACTAGAACATGTCTTGATTCATTCTAGAGCTCAAGATATGGCCTTTCAAAGTTGGCAAAAATCCTATAATTTTCAAGTTCATGCCAAAGAGGGAATTTTGCAATTTCACTTGCCAAGCCTTCTTGTGACCTCTAATCAACTTCTATGCATCATAACATGTCTAGGCAACTTCCAAAGATCAGAATTGGCCCAAGATTGCATAGTTTTCATGACTTGGTCTTTAAGAAATCTCAAAAGGGCCAAAACACACAAACTTTGCAAAATGCCTTGGAACCTTCCATCCACTTGTGCTAGCTGCATAAAACCAATTCCATGGCTCTCCATGAATCCTGCTGAGGCCAGACACCCCATTGAGCAGCTCCTGCCATGGCCCACACCTTCAAGTACACAAAATTGACTTTTTTTCAACTTGCCCATACCAATCACACTAGGCCACACCAACTCTTCTGATCACTCCTATTGGTTTATACAAACCCTAAGGAACACAAAACACACAACAAGCAAGCCTGAAAGCTCCCATAACTCAGAATCCCAAAAATCACCATAGAGTTTCATCTCTTCGAATTGCACAAACCAGCCATCAAACCTCAAAACAAACTTCACCAATCATTTTCAAATGGTCCATAGAACACAAAGCACCCATTGAAAAGCCCTAAAACACGGCTATACCAAAACACGATTCCTGGTGCAGAGGAACTGAAACTCATAAACCAAGCCATACAAACTTGTTCCAAGCATTGCAACATCATCAGTGAGCTCATTGGGTTTGGTTTGAACAAAGAAAGAGGTCCAAAAGCCCAGACAGAGAAAACTTCATCTCAGGTAACCATGAAGAACAATTTTTCCAGAAATCCTATTTTAAGTTCTTAAATGCTTCTACATGATGCACTGATCATCCTGATATGTTTACTTTTGAAAATGGTTAAGAATCAAGCATGTATTGAACTTCTGAAAGTTTTGAATATTTTTTCGTTTTGCTTCGATTCATGATTTTGGTGGAACATAAATGTTATTTGATGATGGATTCATACTTAAGGATGTTAGATGATCATTTATGGAGCTTTAGAGGGTCTGGGTTAGCCTAGGGAAGAAGTTAGGTGAAGAGGGTGACCGGAGAAGATGACCAGAGCTAGCTCCGGTCACCTGAAAGTAATTAGGGTTCCTAATTAGGGTTTAGTCTTCAGTTTAAATATGGACCATTGGATCTGGTTTCGCGTGCGTGCGTGTGTGGTTCAGATCATTTCACTTAAGTTTTAATTTTAATTAATTAAGTTAATTAGATTAATTAGCCAGCTTCAATCCAGGCCCTCCATCTGCGCGCGCAGTCAAACCCAGTTTAAACCTCAACCCTCAGATCAGTTGACTTCCACTTTATTTCATTTTAAATTCATTTTTGTTCATTTCTTTTGCATAATTTATTTAAAATAGTTAAAAATATCACAAAAATATGATCTTTTGCATTTCTGATCCAAATATTTTTCTCAACCCAAAAATGATTTTTATTTTATTTTTTGCATTAAAAAAGTATTTTAAAAATATTTAAATGTTATTTTTAATTAATGGATTTTAATTAATTAAAAATACATTTAGGTTTCTAAAAATCACGAACCATTCCAATACATTTAGAAACGTTTCCAAACTCATCATACAAATTTCTTTTAGGTTTGATCATAATTTCACAATTTTCTTTGAATTAGGGTTCTTAAAAATCACATTTTCTAACCCTAACTTGAAAAATTCACTTATGCCTAACCATGATGAGTTTGAACTTGATTCGTTTTGCATTATTTAACATATTTCATGTAGTTTCTAGGTTATTTGTCTCGTGAATTTATCTTGCATTTTCAATTTGATTTGCATTTTCCTTTAAGAATCACCCAAAAACCCTAGCAAACTTAGAAAATTCATAACTTTCAATAGGATTAGCTTCTGACCTTCTCCTTTGGGGTGTGACCTTGTATGGGTTTAGGATTTGATTGAGCTTGATTTCATTTTTTTATCATGTTGTATGCTTATGTTTTTGTCATTTGCATCTCATACATTCATAAAACCCTAATTTCTCATGTTCATCTGCATTCATCTTTGCGTATCATCATCACATGAACTTGCCATGACATTTCAAGCATTCATATGACATTTTAGACATATTAGGACATGCTTGAACATTGCTTGATCATTTCTTCATTCATTTTCTATGTCTTGCATTCATTACATTTTATAAACATACATGTGTTTTCAAGCTTCAAAGCATGCTTCTTTTGTATCTCATCTATGGATGACCATTCATATGAATATTGTATGACTTTGCATCATCTCATATGCCATTTGCATTGCATAATCACTTCTGACTCTGGTCTTTGCATCTCATTTCAATTCATTTCCTTATGCTTTATGTCTTATGCATTCATACTAACATTTAAGGTACCTTTGGTAAGTTATTTGGGAAGTGGATTTGCCTTCACTTCCCACCTCTTATTATCTCATTCATATGCATTCTTACATGTATTTGAAGTGAAATTGTTCACTTGTGTTCCTTCCTTCTTACTTTCTTTCTTTCAAGTTACTTATCTTCTTCAGGAAGTAAGTAACTTGTTCTTCTTTCTCATTTTCTTTTCATCTGCTTCTTCCATTGGTGGCCTTGAAGATCCTTTTCTCTTAAGCCTAACAAACCATAGGATATCCAAGTATGATAACTTTTAGGGTTGTATATAGTCCCCCTTAGTATTTTACCTTTGAGTCTCCTTGAGTCTCTCTTATCATCTCAATAATCAGAGACTAAACTCTTAAAGCTTTAGGACTTTGAATTAGGGTTATGCCTGCATCCTTCTCATAGGATGGAGTGTATAACTTTAATCCTAAGTGTTAAACCTTTTATTTATTTACATCTCTTAATCAAATCAAATTAATAATCACCAAGACTTTATCTTGTAACTTGGGCCTTACATTATGGTTCTATCTCTTCCTTATGGTTAAGAGGGACTAACCCTAGTGTTTAATGGACAAGTCCCCCTCAAGTTGTCTTACAAACCATAAAATCCATTTCTTAATCTCAAACTTTAATCAAAATCCATTTAATAAAGGTTTGTTATATAATGAATTTAGTCCCTAACCATGGATTAAGTTGAGGTATCTTCCTCAGCTTAAGTGTTCTCATCTATTATCCTTCTCTTAGGATGGTGTAATGAGTTCACTAATCTATGATTAGAGATTAAACTCATTACTTAACACTGAACAAAAACCCAAAAACATCTAAGTAATCACAAGTAGGTTAATGATCTTAATCCTACATCATCATGGTAATTAAGTTGAGATGCTTATCTCATACTTAAGTAGGCTCATTATCCCTAATCAGGGAGGATATAATGAGTTTACAAGCCCTTGATTTAGGCTTAAGCTCATTAACTTATGAAAAAAACCAAAAACAATAACAAGACTGAAAACACAAAAACAAATAATAATCGTATCCTTCGGGGTTCTTTTCTCATCACACTCATTCACAAACGAGAACTTGCTTCTTCCGTCTAATGCAAGACAGTTAGCACTCAAGCCAGACGAGTCATACACTTGAGCATAGGCAAGCAAGCAGTTCACAATAAATTTATTTTCAGTCTCTTTGAGTCTGTAACACGGTGGGAGAACTGACTTTTAGTTATGTTGCGGATAGCAAGAGTCGCCACCGACTTTAATTTTATCCAAAAGGAAAGGGTATAAAAGAACAGGAAAGACCTTAAGAGATATTTTTGGGTTCGGGGGGTAGGTTATGTAAAGGGAAGGTGTTAGCACCCTTTACATCCATGGTTATCCATGGGCTCTTAGTTACTTAGCTCACTTTTGAATTGTTTTTTTTTTTGAAAAGGTGCAGTGTGTGAATAGAAAATTTTCATATGAGTTAATAATGATCCATGTACGGATGCGTAAAAACTTGTTTTTGAAAATTTATTTGAAATTTGTTAAGTGTTTGAAAATTTGGAATGAAGTGAGCAAGCAACTAGGAGGTACCTACCCTAAAGTTTAAAGTCTTTTCTGTTCTTTATCCTTTAAATGGTAAGACTATCCCTATTATTAAGGAATAGGTAGTCATTACCTTGGATGTAAGGGACATATGAGGGACATCTGTTAATGAAGGCAACTGTGGGGTGTATTAAGCATTTAGGAGGGACTGTCATCATTATTCGAAAAGGGACTTGATCTTTAAAGGCAACCATTAGGGACTTGATGATTTTCTTTTAAGGGACTTCTTTATACACCCCACTTGACCTTATGATTAGGCAACAATGAGAGGCAACCCTAGAAAGTGAGATGGCGATTAAAAATCAACTTACGTGTGTGAGTGTTAATTTATATTTATCTTATGATTATTAGTGATCTAAATTTGATTTTAAGAGAATACATGTTTACACTCCCTAAATTACTAACCATAGCATAAAAATTAAATAAATTACATATTTACAAAAATTTACACCAAGGGAGCAATTACATAATAATTATAATGAGCAATTAAAATAAATAGCAAAAAATAAATATATAAGCAAAATATAAATAAATAAGCAAAAATAATAAATAAGCAATAAATAAATAAATAGGGGTTAGTAATAATAATAATTAAAAATAGGGTTAGTAAAATAATAATGAAAAATTAAATAATGTTAGTGAAATTATAATAAGCAAAAATAAATAGATTAATAATAATATGGTTAGTAATAATAATTAAAATGAATAGAATTAGTAAAAATATTATAATAACATGATAAACACAAAATTATATTTTTAACATAAACATTTATTTAAAAAATATGAACAATTAAAGGATTATAGTAATATTTTAATTTATGTACAAATTATTAAATTATTTCTAAGCACATATTAAAAATTATTTATATATAACAATTTAGAAAAAAAATATTTACATATTATATGGGGAAAATAAGTTTTAAATATTATATTTACAAAAAATTAGTCATATTTACAAAATTTTATATTAAGTATTATATTTACAAAAATTATATTAAATAAATATATTCATAATAATTATATTAAGAATTAGAAAATAAAAATTATTTAGAAAATAAAATTAGGTTTTACAAAATTAGGATTTATTTAGAAAATATTTTTTAGGGTTTATAATATAATGACAATTTAATTAAATAGTACATATATATATTTTTTATAATTTAAATAAACATACAATAATAGAAACTAAATTTTTTTAGAAAATAAAATTTTTAGGGACTAGAGCACACCACATATATATTTTATAATATAGGAAATAATAAAACAATATAATTTTAATTTATTTTATACATAATAATAATTAAATTAAAAAAAGAAATCAAAACCTGATGGGGCTGGGGTTTGAACCCAGTCCCCTATGCTTGCCAACATCAGACTCCACCACTGGGCCAACAGCATGCGCGTGCCATCATAGAGAGAGGAATTGGTTTTGTTCTTTGCAAACCTGAAAAATTAGAAAAAAAATAAGAAGCAAAAAAGGCCTGGGGTGGTGTTGAACCCAGGACCTTTGAAACTAGCAAACACACGCATGACCGCCTGGCTGGAAGAGCCTATCTGGTAAGGAAACAGCTACAAATAATAATATATTAAGAATGCATGTTTAAATGAAAAAATATCAAAAGAATTGGCTGGAGGCAGGATTCGATCCCAGGTTCATGGCCAACATGCATGCGCGTCTTACCACCAGGACAAGCGTGTGCTTGTGAATCATAATCAGAAAGAATTAATAAAATATTTAAACTATAATTTAAACTTTTAAAACGCGCGCCAACAGCCTTCTTCTTCCTTGAGACTTGCCAAATTTCCTGCGAAATTTCCTGCAACTTTACCTGCGAAATCTCCTGCGTGTTCTTCATTGTTCAAACCTGCGAAATTGAAACTCATACAAAACAGCAACGATTCATGGAATTGATTAATGTTTTATGATCCTCACAGTCCATACAACAATTCTACGTTTCCAGAATTCATTTATATTCATTCAATCGAGAAACCCTAATTTTGAGGTTATGAACCCTAACATGGCATCCTTCGATTTGGCTATGATTTCTTCAATCCAACCACCCAGAATTCATCACAAACCTTTACTAAGCACAAATCATTAAACAAAACTCATTAATAATGCATAAATGTTCAAGAACGAAAAATCAAAAAATGTGAAGAAAACTTGAATCGGATTTGTCAATGTGTGATGTTATGGAGCAATATGATGATCTGTTTACATTCAATGATGATCAAGGAACCTGGCTATGTCCTTATTTTACCTTAAAACCTCTTGTATGAAGGAATCCGAATGTGAGGTTTTGAAGGAATTTTTGATCAATGGAACTTACCCTTTGGCTGCTGGAATCCGTGTCCTCTTGATTGGTTTCTATTGTATACTTATATGAGATGCAATTTAGGTCAAAAGATGATGGATTTATGGGCTTTTTGGAAGACTTGATGGTGAAGGAATGTCATGATCTTAAAGTGTGAAAAAAATCAAATATTTGCCTTCCAATTTGGTCTAGCACGAATTTGTACAAGATCAAATCATGTTAAACAGCATTGATTAATTTCTAGAAGAAGAATCATGTCCAAACTTTGATTTTTTAGATTTTATTTTGATTTAATTTGATTTAAAATGAATAAAATTCAAATAAATATCAAATAAAAATATAAAAATCAGAATTTCTTGCCATTGGGTCGTGCATGATGTTGTTGTATGGATTGGGTCATAATTTGGCAAGCCCATTTGGAAAGAATTGGTTTTAGACCTCCATTTTCATCATAAACCATCACAAAATTTCCCAACTTTGCAGGGGCACATATCCTTCAATTTTAAAGCTATGAGGGTGTTCTTGGACATTTTGGAAAGCTTGAAGAGTCCTATAAACAACCCCACTGGTTTCATGTCCATATCATTTACCAATCTCAAGTTATGCCCTTTTGAAGTTGTTGACTTTTTGTTGACTTTCAAAATGACCTATAATGTCTTAGCTCATACCTTCCAAATGAAGCATTTTTAGGCTTGGCTTGTGAGACACAAAGTTGTAGAGAATTCAATTTCCTTCAAAATGAGCTTTGAGTGGAGACTTGGTGATGAAGTATGTGAAAGTTATGGCTGGTCAAATTTCAGTTGACTTTTACTGAGGAAACCCTAATTTAGAAACTCCTGATTCTTGATGATCTGGAATCTCCTTGATGAATCATGATCAACCCTTGATCAAATGATGAATTTTACCTCATATACTTGATGTTGGCAAAAAATCATGAAGTTTGACTTTGGTTTGACCACAGTTGACCTCAGTTTGACTTTTTAACCGCATTGACTGATTTTGACTTATCTGATCATCTGACTGAGCAAACTTTTGAGAAAAGTCTTGAAACTTGTCATGGGGGTTATTATACACATATAAGATGTTATGAAACTCACTTGAGGTCTTGGAAGTCCATTTAGCCTGATTAAAGTCAAAACCCTAGTTTTGGATGCACTGCTTAGGAGGTGCATTGTCTGAGGGAATTGTCAACTCTTTTGACCAATTGTGAACTTTGTGAACCTTCATGAAAGGTTATGTAAACATTGTGAATCTTGTGAACCTTGTGAACCTTCAAGAAGTAACTTGTAGACTTCATGAACCTCATGAAAGGTTATATAAGCATTAGGAAACTTGTGAACCTTGTGAACCTTCAAGAAGTAACTTGTAGACTTCATGAACCTCATGAAAGGCTTTGAAAGTGTTGGGAAACTTGTGAACCTTGTGAACCTTATTAGAACACAAAGTCTTGTATTGTGAGGGCAAATTTTGGGGTGCAACAGCTGCCCCTGTTCAATTTTCTGAAACCTGAGGGGTTAGATTGGTATGTTTGTCAGTCGTTACCTGGAAGGTTGAAGGGGATTGAACACAAAAGCCCAAAAATTTGCACTCACCAATGCATAGCATGATATTGATGTTTGGTTGTATATGCTTGAGTGGGCTTAAAGATGCCACTTAAAAGAACTGGAGATGGGCTTAGAGATGCCATCAGGAAGAACTGGTGACGGGCTTAGAGATGCCATCTAAAGTATCGGAATATGATGATGTCTTTATGTTGATACTGGATATTAGTACTAGGTCTTTGTATAGGCCTTCTCTGAATCATTTATGCAACATGATTTGAATTATTGGATGGACCAGTAGAAATAAATCTTGTGATGATTATCTCTTCTGGAAATATTTTGGATTAGGGAATGGATCTTTGTGCAGACCGTTTGCCTATTCTCCAAGGGCCAAAAGAACGTCAGGATTTGTTCTTAAGGATCAAAAGAACGTCAGGATTTGTTCTTCTGAAAAAAGTATCTTGAACAAGAGGCCAAAAGAGCGTCAGGATTTGCTCTTAAGGGTCAAAAGAACGTCAGGATTTGTTCTTCTGAAAAAGTCTTGAATAAGGGGCCAAAAGAGCGTCAGGATTTGCTCTTAAGGGTCAAAAGAACGTCAGGATTTGTTCTTCTGAAAAAAAGTATCTTGAACAAGAGGCCAAAAGAGCGTCAGGATTTGCTCTTAAGGGTCAAAAGAACGTCAGGATTTGTTCTTCTGAAAAAAGTATCTTGAACAAGAGGCCAAAAGAGCGTCAGGATTTGCTCTTAAGGGTCAAAAGAACGTCAGGATTTGTTCTTCTGAAAAAGTCTTGAACAAGAGGCCAAAAGAGCGTCAGGATTTGCTCTTAAGGGTCAAAAGAACGTCAGGATTTTTTCTTCTGAAAGATGTCTTGAACCAGGGAATAGATCTTTTTACAGACCGTTTGCCTGCTATTCGAGGACATCTTGAGTAGTGTATGGATCATTTCTGACCTGTTGTAAATTGTTGATGTTGTTTTATCTGCATGTAACTATCCTGCAAGGAGAATGTTAGTTTATGTTATATGTATGCATGCATAGTATGATGCACCTAAGTAAATGTATTGTGTATTTATGGGTATGTATGTTAGGGTATGATGTAAACGATGTATGTATGATATGATGCTGCCTGAAGCGTCTGGATATCTTCGTATAACAGCTGCTGGCCAGGGAAAATAAATCCCGATTCGTTGTTGAAGAATATGAGGAACTCGTTCTCGTCTTGCTTGAAAACATATTATACACAACCTTCCATATGCTGGGGATGGCAAGGTATATATAACCTCCCGTCTGCTGGGGATAACAAGGTATAGATAACCTCCCGTATGTTGGGGATAGTAAGGTATACATAACCTTTGTCTTCGTTTGATAGTGGGGCAGATATAACCTCCCGTCTTCGTTCGTCGTACCCTTATTGGAAAGTAAATTCCCGTATATCCGTATGAGGATAAAAGAGATGGATATAAATTCCAGGGGAAATGGGACTTTATGAAGATGGATTCGTCCTACTGAGGGTTTGTAACTGTCTTGTAAAGATGAACAGGCGAAGCTTCGTTGAAATCCTTCCCTCGTTTGTCCTTAGTAAATACTATTACTGCATTTTCATGCATTTCTGGTAAACATCAATCATATTAAGCAATACATGCATTTCTTGTAAACATCAATCATATTCAAACGCATACATACATTCAAACACAACCAATGGACGTTTCGCTTATGTAAATAGGGTAAGAGTAAATCTGGATTCAAGAAATGGAATTTATTTATATCAAAAAGTGACCCATACACGGGTAAGTTTGTACAAGGAGACATAAACCCTAGTAAGAGGATTTTGTCATAAAGTTTTTTTTTACAAAACAAAGAGAATCAGCTATGTGGGAAACAATCCTATTGAGTTTCAATTCTACTATTGCCATTATCTTCAAGTATCTCATCTTCTACTGTTGAGACGGAAACGATTGGATTGAGCTTTATCTGTTCAAACTTGAGTAGGTAACACAACTGGTTGCAGTTTCATGGGTGATCCAAACGAGACATAGTCATACGCTTTAATCCCTAACTTTTGCCTGGATTGCCCTTTCAGGTTTTCAATCCACCGGGATACCCTTTTTTGCCCAAGCCGCCTTTTCAGGTTTTCGACTTGCCGGGTGTACATCTTTTCATATATATCCCTAATTTTTGCCCAAACCCTTTTGGTTTGCCGGGATGCCCTTATTTTTGCCTAGGCCTGTCAACCTAGCGGGTCTTTTTTTATGCGTAGTATTTTTTAACTATGTCTGCGTTTACAGGCTGTGGGAAGTCTTCACCATCCATTGTAGTCAGTATCATGGCACCTCCTGAAAACACTGTCTTGACTACAAATGGTCCTTCATATGTCGGAGTCCACTTGCCCCTAGGATCACCCTGTGGTAATATGATACGCTTGATTACCAAGTCACCAGCTTGATATACCTTTGGCTTAACCTTCTTGTTAAAAGCTTTGATCATTCGTTTCTGGTACATCTGGCCATGACAAACTGCTGCTAGCCTCTTCTCATCAATCAAATTTATCTGGTCAAGTCGAGTCTGAATCCACTCATCTTCATCCAGGCCTGCATCCCTCATAATTCTCAAGGAGGGAATCTGAACTTCAATAGGCAGAACTGCTTCCATACCATAGACTAAGGAGAATGGGGTTGCCCCTGTTGAAGTTCGTATTGTAGTACGATAACCATGAAGAGCAAATGGTAACATCTCATGCCAATCTTTGTAAGTAACGGTCATCTTCTGTATAATCTTCTTAATGTTCTTATTAGCAGCTTCAACTGCCCCATTCATCTTTGGACGATACGGAGAAGAGTTGTGATGCTTAATCTTGAACTGCGTGCAGAGATCAGTAATCATAGTGTTGTTCAGATTAGAGCCATTGTCAGTGATAATCCTTTCAGGGATGCCATACCTACATATGAGATTATTCTTAATGAACCGAGCCACAACATTCTTAGTAACAGATGCAAATGAAGCTGCCTCCACCCACTTCGTGAAGTAATCAATAGCAACCAGGATGAAACGATGCCCATTAGAAGCAGTAGGCTTGATCTCACCAATCATATCAATGCCCCACATGGCAAAGGGCCAAGGAGCAGTCAACACATTCAATGGTGATGGAGGTATATGTACTTTATCAGCATAAATTTGACACTTGTGACATGTTCTGGAATGTTGATAGCAGTCAGCTTCCATAGTAGACCAATAGTAACCTGCTCTCAATATCTTCTTTGCCATAGTATGACCACTGGAATGAGTGCCAAAAATCCCATCATGCATATCTTCCATAATCTCAATTGCTTCCTTCTTATCCACACAACGAAGCAAAGTTGAATCATGATTGCGCTTGTATAAAATCCCATTACTCAAAAAGAACTTAGCAGAAAACCTTCTCAGAAACTTCCTATCTTTGACAGATGCCCCTTCAGGGAACTCCTGAGCTTCAAGATATCTTTTTACTTCATAGAACCAAGGCTTCTCCTCTGCCCCTTCAGTGTCAATCTCATTGCAGTATGCAGGCTTTTCAAATCTATCAATAATAATCTTGGGAGCTTCATCATCCCAGCTGATCTCAAACATAGATGCCATGGTAGCTAATGCATCTGCCAACTGATTCTCTCTTCGTGGAATATGTCCAAAGGTAATCTCTTTGAAATGTGGGATCAAGGACAACACATGCTCTCTGTAAGGAATGAGATTATCATGCTTGGTATCCCATTCTCCTTTGATCTGACTTACTACCAGGGCTGAATCTCCATACACATCAAGGAACTGAATCTTCATATCAATAGCAGCTTTAATACCCAGGATACATGCCTCATACTCAGCCATGTTATTGGTACAATAGAAACAAAGTCTGGCAGTAATTGGGGTATGACAACCTTCAGGGGAACTAATCACAACACCAACGCCATTACCAAGTGCATTAGAGGCACCATCAAAAACCATAGTCCATCGGGATCCTTGTTCAGGTCCGTCATATTGTCCAGGTTCTTTGGTAATAATCATAATGTCTTCATCAGGGAACTCAAAACTCATTGACTGATAATCATCCACTACTTGATGAGCCAAATGATCAGCAACAAAACTTCCTTTAATGGCCTTCTGAGTAGTATACTGTATGTCATACTCTGTCAAGATCATTTGCCATCTTGCAATTCTTCCGGAGAGAGCAGGTTTCTCAAATATGTACTTGATTGGATCCATCTTCGAAATCAACAAGGTAGTATGGGTCAACATATACTGTCTTAGTCGGCGAGCAGCCCATGCCAAAGCGCAGCAAGTTTTCTCGAGCAGTGAGTATCTTGTTTCACAGTCGGTAAACTTTTTGCTAAGGTAGTATATTGCCTGCTCTTTTCGACCAGACTCGTCATGTTGCCCCAACACACACCCCATTGAGTTGTCTAATACTGTTAAGTACATAATCAAGGGTCTTCCATCAACTGGTGGCATCAAAATTGGAGGTTCTAGCATATATCTCTTGATTTCATCAAAGGCAGTCTGGCACTCATCATTCCATTCCATCACCTGATCTTTCTTCAACAACTTGAAGATTGGCTCACAGATGGCAGTTAATTGGGAAATAAATCTTGCAATGTAATTCAATCGTCCCAAGAAACCTCTAACCTCCTTCTCAGTACGGGGAGCTGGCATTTCTCGTATAGCTTTCACTTTTGCTGGATCTACTTCAATACCTTTTCCACTGACAATGAAACCCAGGAGTTTACTAGATCTAACTCCAAAAGTACACTTGTTTGGGTTCAACCTCAACTTGTATTTCTTCAACCTCTCAAACAACTTGTGCAGATGATCAAGATGTTGCTCTTCATTCTGAGACCTGGCTATCATATCATCTACATATACCTCTATCTCATGATGAATCATATCATGAAACAAAGCCACCATAGCACGCTGATATGTTGCCCCTGCATTCTTCAAACCAAATGGCATTACCTTATAGCAAAAGGTGCCCCACTGTGTCACAAATGTTGTCTTCTCCATATCTTCAGGTGCCATCTTGATTTGATTGTAACCAGAGAAACCATCCATAAAAGAGAATACCTTATGCTGAGCAGTGTTGTCTACCAGAATATCAATATGAGGAAGTGGAAAGTCATCTTTAGGGCTAGCCTTGTTCAAATCTCTGTAGTCTACACACATACGTACCTTACCATCTTTCTTAGGAACTGGTACCACATTTGCAACCCACTGAGGATAAGAAGTCACTGCTAAGAACCCTGCATTGAACTGTTTCATTACCTCTGCCTTGATCTTTTCTGACATTTCAGGGCGCATACGACGAACCTTCTGCTTCTTTGGACGACAATCTTCTTTTACTGGCAAACGATGAACCACAATGTCTGTATCCAACCCTGGCATATCTTCATAAGACCAAGCAAAGATCTCCACATAGTCGCGTAACATCTGAATCAATCTGCTCTTGACACTGTCCTCTAAATCAGCCCCTATCTTGACCTCTTTTCTGTTTTCTTCAGTTCCCAGATTCACAACTTCGACTGGCTCTTCATGTGGCTGTATAGCTTTCTCTTCTTGTTGTAACAACCTAGCAAGCTCTACAGGTATTTCACAATCGTCCTCATTTCCGTCTTCAGTTTGATAGATCGGATTCTCGAAATTATAATTGGCAATAGTAGAACTGTTATCAACAGGATCCAGAGTGGATGAGGATCTGCATTTTAGTGATGTGGGTGTGTGTAAGAACACATAGCTGATAAAACAAAATAAAAGAAAAAGAAAGACAAGGAACACAATATTTACGAAAACGAAACGTCCACTGATTTTATTGAATGAAGTATGCAAATGAAATGACAGCCCGTAACAAGCACACCATTGTGCCCCGGGTAAGGCACATGGCTTGAAAGTTTTATTGTTCAAGAAATTACAAATTTAAAACAACACAGTAATAGTATTTACTCCTGACTAAAGGAGATAGGGATAACATCTTCAGCTTTCCAATTATTGAGTCCAGCACCCACAGTAGGAAAAATCCATGCATCCAAGTTGTAGTCTTCATCTTGATCTCTCACAGCATTAATCTGGTTCTTCACAACTCCTTGATTAGTGATACGAGCAGCACGAGCACGACGAACAGCTTTCTGGGACTCTGCAGTGAAACCCAAACCAAACTTGTCAGACTTGTATGGAATATCAGGAAGCTGACCCCAAATAGTACAACCACCTTCATCCACCACAGCTCTAGCATCATTGAGGGAGGCCATTGCCATTGTTGGAGGCTTTCTGGTGACCACAGGAACTTTCTTCACAACAGGAGGAGCTACATAATCATTAACAACCCAGGGAACCACTTCAAACGTCTGACACGGAGTTTCGATGTATTCACCTTCCATTTCCAGATACTTGAAAGTGTTTACATGGATGACAAAGTATTCTTCTTCTCCATAGACAGTAACAACCTTTCCATCCACCGGATATCTCAACTTTTGGTGCAATGTAGAGGTTACAGCACCTGCCCCATGGATCCAGGGACGACCAAGCAGACAAGAGTACGAAGGACGAATATCCATCACAAAAAATGTAGCAGTAAACACCTGGGAGCCAACTTTAATTGGAAGATCAATTTCCCCATGTACTACTCTTCTAGAACCATCAAAAGCCTTTACCACAATATTACTGGGCTTCAGCACAGCATCTTCAGGACTTAACTTGTTCAGGACTTCCTTAGGCAACACATTCAAAGAGGAACCATTGTCTATCAGCACATGTGACAGGGTAGTGCCCCTGCATTCAATTGAAACATGCAAGGCCCTGTTATGATCCCTCTTGGCAGGGGTCAAATCAGCATCAGAAAATCCTAACCCGTTGTCATAGGTCAGGTGGGCAACACAATTCTCAAATTGGTCAACAGAAATTGCACTGGGTACATGAGCAGTCTTCAAAAACTTGATCAAGGACTTGGCATGAGCCTCAGAACATAACAACAAGGACAGCATAGAAATCTTTGAGGGAGTATGCCCTAGCTGATCAACAATGTCATAATCACTCTTGCGAATGATTTTCAATACTTCTTCCATCTGCTTAGAGAGGTCATCAGCAGCTGGCACATCATTAGATACAGGCTCAATTACAGGACCCTTGCCCCGAGCATCAGTGGTGGAAGTAGCAGCAGGAGTAACTGCATCCTTAGAAGCAACTGGAGGAGAGAAGACTCTTCCACTACGAGTGATCTTGCTAGATCCAGCAATATTATCAATGTCAACAGGCACATCAGCTACAGGCTCTTGCTTAACACCATGGATGTAAACATCAGATCCATAATGCCAAGGCACAACTTTGTCAGACGTATACGGGATAGGACCAGGAGTAGTAATGACCACAGGAGCTACTCTGGCTTCAGCAACAACTTTTACGGGACCTTCAGCAGTAATTTTGATTGGACCCTGATGAGTGATTTTAATGGGACCCTTTGAAGTGATTCTTATTGGTACTTTGTCAACCACGTCAACCTCTTCAATCTTCTTTTCTCTGGTAATATGCTCCACCATACTCTCCACAGAAGACGGTCTTCTTTCAAACACTATAGTATACTTATCCATGAGACGCTGAATTCCGTCTTTCAATCTGAAGCACTTCTCTGGATTATACTCACAATAAACACAATCTTCACGACAACCCGGAAAGAACCCAGCTTGTACCAACTTCTTTCTGATGATGGCCAATGGTGTGGTCAACTCATCAACTGAGTGGATATGCAGATCTTCCTCAATGGCATTGACAGTCTTCTCGTGATTTGGCATTGGAGCAGTAATCACATTTGGAGTACCCGGAGGATCAAACTCAATTTCTCCAGCATCAATCATATCTTGAATTTTATTCTTCAAGATCCAGCAGTTATTAGTATCATGTCCCTGACAGTTTGAATGATATGCACACCGTGCATTGGGGTTGTACCTGGGAGAGGTAACATTAGGATTCTGAGGAGCCTCTTTCAAAGTAATAAGTTCAGCCTTCAACAAGTGTTGCAATTCCTGTGCCATTGACATGTTGATCTTCGTGAACTTCCTTCTAGCCCTCTGTTGGTTGCCCTGTGGCTGCTCTGTTGTTGCAGGAGTTGGATTTGAAATATGAACTGCACTAACAGACTGATGCCTTCTGTTACGATCAGGTTGACCATAAACAGCATTGGATTCTTTCTTCCCAGTGGGAGGCTTCTTTGCAGCACCTGATGAAGAAGTACCCACTTGGATCTTACCATTCTTTATACCATTTTCTACTCGCTCTCCTGTCATAATCAACTCAGTGAAGCCAGATGATGAGCTTCCAATGAGATGACTGTAGAACGGACCATTCAGCGTACACATGAACATATCAACCAGCTCCCTGTCAGTCAAAGGGGGTTGAACTCTTCCAGCTAAATCTCTCCACTTCTGAGCATACTCCTTAAAGCTTTCTTTGGCACCCATAGACATACTCTGAAGTTGCATGCGGGTGGGGGATAAGTCAGCATTGTATTGGTACTGCTTATAGAAAGCTTCAGCAAGATCGTTCCAGTCTCTGATGTTGACACTCTCCAACTGATAATACCACTCCAACTGAGCTCCAGATAAGCTCTCTTGAAAAAAGTGGATCCACAACTTCTTGTCAGCAGTGTGGGGTTGAATTCTTCTGACATAGGACCTCAGATGCAGCTTGGGACAAGAGACCCCATCATAAACGACAAAGGTAGGAACCTTGAAACCAATGGGTATAACAACCCCAGATATCAGACTCAAATCTTCAAAATCCAGTCCAGATGATTTCTGCAACTCTATGGCATCCATCCTATCCACCAGCATCTTGAATTTGTCTTCATTAGGCTCATGGTAGTAGTTAGCCTCAGAGTCAGAGTCCCCCATAGTGTTGTGGAGACTGCCTCCCTCTTTTTCAGATTCCTCAGATTCATAGTCTTCAGCTGGTTCTTTGGTCTTGGCAAGACCTTTGAACCTTCTTCCCATGTTGATCAAACCAGCAGACCTTCTAGTCTTCTTAGTCTTCTTGGCCAGCAGTGCCTTCAATTCATCCTGCCCCTTGGACAGGTTCAAGATCAGCTCTTGGAACTGCGCATTTTGTGCCTGGAGATCCTTAACTGATTGTTCAAGAGCCATTGCTGAAATAAACAGCGAGAAGATGAGAAACCTGTGCACAATTATAAACCTGTGATGCAATGAAATGATATGGGAATGCATATGCAATGTTTTCAAGGACCGCAGGATTTAAATTTGCTTAAACAAACATGAAGGTAAATTTTTATTAGTAATAAATTTGTTTTGCCTTTTAGGCTTACAAAAATGAAATAAAATAAGTACAAAAGATGGGGTTTTAAGTCTCCCATGGACGTTTCCTCTTTGTATTGAGGTATGAGTTGAGGTTCCGTTCCTCGTGAAGTTGCTTTGTTAGTTCCAGGATTCTTTCTTGGCTTGCTTTGTAATGAGCCTCGAACGTATCCCTTTGCTCCTTCAGTTGGATCCATGATCTCTGTAAGTCTTCTATATCAGTAGGCATGTCTGGGTGAAGGATGGTATAAGTTGTGTCTCCTTCAGCACCAGGTTCCATGGTAACTGGTAGGACGGCAAGATATGGCATCATGAGAGTTTGAGCACGAGATCGTACCCATCTGAGATAAGCTTCCATAGGAATAGTGTACTTAGGTTCCAGTGTCTTGCTGTCAACCCTGTTTACTTTTCCCCAAGCTCGTAGGAATCTCTGACGGTAACCTTGAAGATCGTTGTCGTAATCAAACACAATGCCCTGAATCAACATGTCGTGTGGACCATCACTCCGGGCATAACCAAACTGTCATAAAGCTAGAGAGGGGTTGTAGGTGATGCCTCCTCTTATGCCTAGAAGTGGCACATTAGGAAACTCCCCACAACGGTCAATGATAGCGACATTCTCCATGGATCTGGAGCACCAATAGATGTCTGAATGAGAGAGTGACATAATCCTCTTGGACCATCTGAACCCTTGCTCATTCTTCATTACTGGGCGAGGAAGGTGAGAAATAAACCACCTAGAAAGCAAAGGCATGCAGCACATCAAAGTTCCTCTTGCCCTTGTAGTACGGGTGTGAAGAGAATGCAGGATGTCTCCAAGCAATGTAGGCACTGGATTGTGACTCAGGAAAATGTTGATGGCATGAACATCTATGAACTGATCTGGATTGGGGAACAATACTAAGCCATAAATTAGCAAGGCTAAGATCTCCTCAAAAGCATCATAACTCATGGCCTTCAAGAACATTTGAGCCTTGTCCATTAATACCTTAGCAAGAATACCCTTAACTCCGCTTCTCGTTTCTAGAACAATGTCAGACTTCTTCAGATGTAGAGCTGCAGCAATAACCTCAGGTTTAGGCTCTTTCTCCAAGCCTGTGAAGGGTCTTTGATCAAGAACAGGTATACCCAGAAGTTTAGAGAACTCCTCCATGGTTGGAACCAGCTGATAATCAGGGAATGTAAAGCAATGGTGCTTAGGGTCAAAGAACTGAAACAGCACACTCATCATGTCTTCATTGAACCCTGAAGTGACTAGATCCAATAGGTGACCATGTCTCTTGATGAACTGGGAATGATCAGACACTTGAGAAACCAACTCTTTAAGCTTGGGAGGTATCCCTACAAAGTTGATCCTGATGGTGTTTCTACGAGCAGAAGCCATGACCTGCAACAAAGAACAAAGATAAATCCTTTGGTCCTTGAAATGGTTAGTGAAAATGCTATGCTCATGATGCATGATGATGCTATGATGTTATGCTCAATCAAAAACATGTGGCACACACAAACAAGTCACACCATAGCCCTAGGTTTAAAGGCTTGCATGAGGTTCAAAGGTAAGTACCCTCCCCTGAAGTTAGATGGTTCATCTTGTCCTACAAAAGTAACCAGGTTCTAAGGGATCTCAATATCATTGATCCTTCACAAGGGTGGTTGTTCAGAAGGCAACTTACTTGCCAACCAAAACCCTCTAAGTTTAGAATCTCAATGAGCGTAGTATCGAGTGTCAACCAACTTCAGTCTGCACCAAAGCCGGTTACCTCACTACTTTCTAAAGGCCAAGATGGGATAACTAGGGTTCTAAAAGTTAGTTAGTGCATTGACAACATATGGCAGCCTCATATTATCCTCAACTTGACTTAAGGAACATAAGCACCAACCAAGAAGTCGCACTAACTATGGCCACCAGATCAACCGTATCGATATACGTCGTACAGTTTCCTTGGTCTATTGTCATTTACCTAAGGTACACTAGATCCGGGTTAGGACCTTTCACACATAAGAGCACCCCAACAAGATAATATAAAGCAAACAAGGCAAACAATTTAAAGTGATCTTAATTCCTAAGGGTACCCCTCTTAAATTATAATCCCCAGCAGAGTCGCCAGTTCTGTAACACGGTGGGAGAACTGACTTTTAGTTATGTTGCGGATAGCAAGAGTCGCCACCGACTTTTATTTTATCCAAAAGGAAAGGGTATAAAAGAACAGGAAAGACCTTAAGAGATATTTTTGGGTCCGGGGGGTAGGTTATGTAAAGGGAAGATGTTAGCACCCTTTACATCCATGGTTATCCATGGGCTCTTAGTTACTTAGCTCACTTTTGAATTGTTTTTTTTTGAAAAGGTGAAGTGTGTGAATAGAAAATTTTCATATGAGTTAATAATGATCCATGTACGGATGCGTAAAAACTTGTTTTTGAAAATTTATTTGAAATTTGTTAAGTGTTTGAAAATTTGGAATGAAGTGAGCAAGCAACTAGGAGGTACCTACCCTAAAGTTTAAAGTCTTTTCTGTTCTTTATCCTTTAAATGGTAAGACTATCCCTATTATTAAGGAATAGGTAGTCATTACCTTGTGTCGCTCCCGAAGATTTGCATCCTGGTACAAGCGCGAACGGTCGGCGAGAGGGACAATGAGAACACACAGCCGTGAACTCACTGGAGATGAATAGAGTCGCCAGCTAGGCATTTTTATCCCGGAGGAAAGGCAATGCTGCATAGACCTAGAAAGATACGGATAAGACGGTTGCGAACCAGAGAGACTGAGAAAGGGGGTTGGTTACAACCTGGGAAGGTATTAGCACCCAGATTGTCCGTCGTACTCGACGGGATCCACGCTTAAAAGATTTGTGTTTTAAAGGGGTAGTGTCAGTGCAATCTGTGCATAAAATAGCTGGAAAAGAATGTACAGGTGTCAGTGTAAAAGAGTGCAGTGTAGTATATACAGTGTCAGTGTAAGAAAGGAGTGAAATGCTCAAGATCATGAGGCTAAAGAATAAAGCTGAAAGAGGGGGAATGTACAGAGACTTTTGTTCGATAACTGTTAAGTTATGCCTACGTATCCTCTCGTGCAATGAGGAAGTCAGAACACCGTAGTTCGACCCAAAGAGACTGAAAGATGAATTGACTTGTGAACTGCTTGCTTGCCTATGCTCAAGTGTATGATCTGTCTGGCACAGATGCTGACTGTCTTGCATTAGACGGAAGAAGCGAGTTCTCGATTGTGAGTGAAGATGATGAGAAAAGAATCCCGGAGGAGACGATTATTGTTTGTTTTTGAGTTTTCAGTCTTTTATTGCTTTTTGAAGTTTGTCATAAGATAATGAGCTTAAGCCTAAACCAATGGGTTAGTAAACTCATCACATCTTCCCTCTGATTAGGGGTAATGAGAATACCTTAAGTGTGAAGTCAGCTTCTCACACTTAATCACCTTTGGTATAGGATTAAGATCATTAACCTATTTGTGATTATTTAGATGTTTTTGGGATTTTTGTTTAGTGTTGAGTAATGAGGTTAAGCCATAATCATGGATTAAACAGACCCATTACACCATCATAAAAGAAGGATGATAGATGAGAGTGTTTAAGCTGAGGAAAACTCCTCAACTTAACCCATGATTAGGGATTAAACCCATGACAAAACAAGCCTTTATTAAGTGGATTTTAGTTAATGGTATGATGATGAAGTGTTTTTTATGATTTGTAAGACAACTTGAGGGGGACTTGTCCATTAACACTAGGGTTAGTCCTTCTTAACCAATTAAGGAAGAATTAGAACCCTAATGCAAGGCCCAAGTTACAAGTGTGATGTCTTGATAGTTATTATGTGAATTGATTAAGAGATTTAAACACATTAAGGGTTTAATACTTAGGATTAAAGTTATACACTCCATCCTAAGAGAAGGATGCAGGCATAAGCTTAATCACAAAGTCTTAAAGCCTTTAGGGTTTAGTCCCTGATTATGAGGTGAGAAGAGAAGACTCAAAGAGAGACACAAAGGCAAAACTAAGAGGGGAGACTAATCAAAACCCTAATTCATTATCATGCTTGGTTGATCCTAAGGTTTGCAAGAACAATCTTCAGAGGAGCCACCAGGAAGCAGATGAATAAGATCAAGAGAAGCAAAGTGACTTGCTTCATTCAAGAAGACAAGTCACTTGAAGAAAGAAAGTGGGAGAAGCAAGAATGAGCAAGCTCAAACTCAAACACATATAAGAATGCAGCAATGGATGCAAGAGAGATGAAAAGAAAAGGTATGAGAAGTGAAGGCAAATTCACTTCCCAAGTTTACTTACCACCTGAAATGTTAGAAAGAAATGCAATGCAATGCTAAATGAAATGAAATGGTATGATGATAAGCAAAACCAGAAGCATGTTGATGATGAAAATGATGCTATGAGGTGCTGCAAACATGAGGTAAGGCATGGGGATGTTCATACAAGATTATGAATGCAAATGACTCAAGTTAAGGAGCATGAACAAACATGGAATGTTATGAAGCATACAAGACAAATGACATGGCAAATATGTAATGCAATGATCAAGCATGATTCATATATATCTTGATATGTCAAATGAATCATAAACATGCACAAAATGCAAAGACAAGTCATGTTATGCAAGGAAATGCAAGAAGGATGCAAAAGAAAGCCCAAATTAGGGTTCATGGATCAAACATCAAACCAAAACTCAAAACAGAAGCAAAACCCTAAGACAAAAATGGAAAATGGTACCCAAAGAAACCCTAAACCCATAATAAACCACTGCCCAAAGGGGAACTCTCAACTCTCAACCAAACTCAAGTTATGATTTTTCTAAGTTATTAGGGTTTTTTAGGGTTCTTAACAAAAGAAATGCCAAACAATTAGAAAATGCAAGATCAAATCATGGCCATTTTACCCTAGAAACTACATGCTAAACATAACACAATGCAAGAAGAATCAATGTCTCAACCTTCTCCAAAAGGCAGAAATGAATTTTCAAACATGTGATCAAAATAATGCATAAAAAATGATTTAATTCAATGAAAAATTCTTAAAATGCATCAAGATCAAAAAATAAATTTGGTTTGAAGGTTGGACAATGTTTCTAAATGTCCTAGAACATTTCATGAATTTTTTTGCAATTTTTAAATACCTAAAAGTATTTTTAATTAATTAATTCTCATTAATCAATTAAAGATAATCTTTTAAATATTTAAAAATACCTTTTTAATGATAAAAAATAAAATAAAAATATTTTTGGGTCTTAAAAATTATTAAAACTTTAAGGAAAAAGTTTCATAATTTTTAAGGATTTTTAACTATTTTAAAATAATTATGCAAAATAAATGGAAAGAAAATGAATAAAAATTAAATAAAATGAAAGTATGCAGCATGAAGGGTTGAGATTCAATCTGGAAAGGGGACCATTGACCACGCGCCAAATCCAGTGGCCCACGTTTAAACTGACTAAATTCAATTAATTAAACTAATTAAAGTGATTAGGGTTTAATGACCACATCTGGACCCTTTATGCGCGCGGGAAGTCAACTTGTTCAACGCATCTGAGGGCTCAAATTCAAACTAACATTAATTACGTGATTAGGGCACAAATGACTCTCAGGTGGCCGGAGAAGACTTCCGGTCGTCTTCTCCGGCCAGCTCTCACCTGAAAACTACCCAAATCCCTCAAAACGCATCAAAAATGAAAAACAAGAACTGGGAAATGATCCTCACATCCTCACGAATCAAACCCCCATCCTAAAACACATTTATATTTCCTAAATGAGTTGAATCGAAGAAAAAGAAAACTAGGTCACGCAAGCTTCAGACACAAATTAAATGCTCATTTCGAAACCATTTTCAAAACCAATGGTACCAGAATGATCAGCAAGACATGAAGAACAAGTTTGTAACAAGAAAAATGATTTCTGGAAAAATTATTTTCGAGCTACCTGAGATTTGGAGCTTTCAACTTGAGGACTTTCTGGCCACTTTTCCTTGTGCAAACCACTCCACTTGATCCCCCAAAGATGTTTGAGTGCTCAAAATGAGTTTGTGCTGGCTGGATAATGAATTTCGAAAGCTTCTGCTCAAGCTTGATCAGAAATGGCAATGGAGGTTCTGGCTCTTTCAGGTCATTGTGAATGATGGTTTGAGGTCCAAATGATGTATGGAGAAGCTTTGCAAGGTTTGTTTGGTTGTTTGTGAGCTAGGATGGAAGATTCGAATGGAACTGCAAACTGAAGTGAGAAATGGCAGTGGGATCTCTTGGCTGTTTCAGGCTTGTGTTCTTGGTGTTTTGTGATCTATGAGGCAGGGTGAGTTGAATGGAGGAAAAGGTTTGAGTGTTTGCAGGCTGTATAGAGAAATTCGAAAGCTTATGCAAAATGGAAGGTTTTTGTGAATGTGTGTGGTGTGATGGTTTCAGCCTTGCTTCTTGTTATGGCTAGCTTGCAAATTGATAACATAAACAAATCTGATTGGCTGGATGATGTGACTTGTGCTTTTGTGATTGGTAAGTTTGCTTTTGCCAAAAGTCAAAAATCTTGTAAGAGAAGCATGGGCTTGATACTAGCTTGGTACAAGGCTAGGTCTGGCGCATCATGGTGTGGTGAGAGAGCCAGCAAGGTCCAAAGGCCAAGGCAGCAAGTTGAGGGAGCATGATCATGAGTTTTGCAACTTGTTGCTTTATGGTTCACATGTGAAGAAAACCTTGTTACACAAACCAAACCATAGGCAAACTTGATCCAATTCTGATTTTCAGCACTTAGAGAATGTTTATGTGTTGGTTTGAAATGAATTAGAGGCTACATTTGGCTTTGGTTCAAGACTTTGCAAAATTTCCATTTGAAGCATGCCTTGAAAAACAATGATTTTTGCCAACTTTGCATTGCCATAACTTTTGATCCAAGAAGAGTTTGATCATGTTCTTGTACTTTTTGAAAAGGGAAAGATGAGATCTACAACTTTCATGACCAAAGTTTTTTCATTTGAAGCCTTTTTGGATCATGAATCAAGGCTTGAAGAATGACCTAAAATGATGCATTCTTGAAAAGTCAACTATGCCCAAAAAGTCAACATTTGCAAAAACCCTAAATTCTTGATTTCTATGAACTTCAACCTTCTTCCATGATCATAAAGATCATATACACTCAAAATGATGAAGATCACCCATTGGTTGGGTCATTGGGGGCCTCAAATGCCCTGATTTTACACTGACTTGTCTGAAAAGTCAACTCTTGATCAGATGACTTCCCCATGGAATTTCTTCATGAAAATTGATGTGCATACTCCCTATACCATATAGAGACCAATGGAAACAAGAATGACCAAAAAATTTGGAGTTATGGCCTCTGAAACCAAAACCCTAATTTTCAGTCAACTGTGCAGTCTAGCCTGGCTCTGTATCCACTCAAACCCTAGTTCTTGTGATTCCTCTGCATTTTTGACTTTGAGGAGATGAAATATGATATATGAACACACATGGACCCCTTTGAGATGATTAGTGGCCTTTGGAATGGCTCAAGATGCTTTTGGGATTGCTCAGATCACAAACCCTAGGTGCAGATGCCTTAGAAGCTATGCAGTGAATCAAAAAATGAGATGTGAGATGATATGATTGTGTTTATGCATATGAGATGATCACAAGCCATGGTGTGAATGGGTGAGGGAAAATTTGGGGTGTTTACAGCTGCCCCTATTCAAACATGAGTTAGCTGTGCAGGATGTAAGCGACGGCTTAACAGACAAACAAGATAACTTGTGGTTGAATACCAAAGACAGTCCAAAATTTGCACTCACAGAATGAAGAAGAAAAGGGATATAGATTGTAACAGAAAAATAAAGTATATTGTAAAGTGTGGGCGACGGAGGACGACCGTCGAGCAGAGGACGACTGCTGGGTAAAGAGCAATGACGGGGACGGCCGACATGCTGGGGTAAATGCGAAGTAAAGCGATGACGGGGACGGCCGACATGCTGGGGATAAAAGGTAAAGCTAAGACGGGGACGGCCGACTAGCTGGGAAAATAAGATATTATGATGGGGACGGCCACCAAGCTAAAATTGTAAAATTCTCTGGGGATTAATGAAACATGACGGGGACGGCCATCAAGCTCATAAAGGCAACCAACGATGGGGACGGCCACCGGGCTAAAAAGAAAAGGAAAAGGGACCACGACGGGGATGGCCATCGGGTTAAAGAATAAATGAAATAAACAGATGATGGGGTACGGCCATCAAAGGTGAAGGACGATCACCTAGCAGGGGACAGCTGCTCTGTTGGGGATAAAAGAAATATGATGGGGACGGCCATCAAAGGTGGAGGACGACCACCTGGCAGGGTACGGCTGCCGAAAATATCAACGATGGGGACGACCATCGGATAGAAAAGGTCAACGATGGGGACGGCCATCGGACGAGCATGATGGAGGACGACCATCAAGAAGTGGAGGACGACCACTCAGCAGGGGACGGCTGCTCTCAAGGTTTATCATGACATAGGACGAATGTCAGATAACCAAAAATCAACAATGGGGACGGCCATTGGATAAAGTTGATGAAGGACGATCATCAAAAGGTGGAGGACGACCACCTAGCAGGGGACGGCTGCTAAAAATCAACGATGGGGACGGCCATCGGATGAGCATGACGGAGGACGGCCATCAAGAAGTGGAGGACGACCACTCAACAGGGTACGGCTGCTCTCAAAGGTATCATAACACAGGACGAGTGTTAGATAAAGGAAACTTTGTTGGCGATCTACTGGGGATATAGTAAACACGGACGAGCGTTCACAACCAAGAAAGGAAAGTATGAGTGTTTGGTATTGTGTATAGATTAAAGATACGGACGAGCATCCTTAAGACTATGATACGGACGAGTATCATGTAGAAACAAACTGACACATGTTCAGAAATGATGATACGGACGAGTATCAACTGGTTAACAGGGAACACGTACGAGTGTTGTATCTGAAGGGACTCCTCTGGGGAATGGTAGATACAGACGAGTATCTATATCCAAGAAGACATAAGTGTTTGGCACGGCGTATGGATTAAAGATGCGGACGAGCATCCTTAAGACTATGATACGGACGAGTATCATGTAGAAACAAACACTAGACGCAATGTTCTGAGATGATGGTACGGACGAGTACCAACTGGTTAACAAAGAACAAGGACTACTGTCGAATCTGTGGGGATATAAGTAATGATGTATACAAGATACGGACGGGTATCTGTATAAGAGCGAGTGGTGTATAGATGAGTGTTTATCTGCTGGGGAGAGTGACACGGACGGGTGTCAAGAGAGAAAAGTATAATATTAACAAGTATATGAGTTGATGAAAGTGTAAGTGACTGCGCTGGGGATATGACACGGACGGGTGTCAAGAAAAGTGTATGTATAGGTATATGTGAGTGCAAAGAGGACCTCTTTGGCTTTCTGCTGGGATATGACACGGACGGGTGTCAGGACGTATCTGTAATAAGGGTGATTTGTTTGTAAAGGGTGTTCAGGCGACTTTACTGGGGAGAGATGGCATGGACGGGTGCCGAAAGGCGTATATACTGGTGTTTGTGATTTGAAGGGCAGCTGCTTTTGCTGGGACCCTGGTGGGGACTCTGGGGGAAAGTAATCTGTATTCTGATGAATGGTTACTAATCACAAGCGTTCAATTCATAACATGACTTATGATTATGCTATGTATTTGATTTTTGCCGTAATGCTCCGTATTAGACGGAATGCTACGCTCTGAGGGGATAATAAGATGCGAATGCTATGATTATGCAAAGAGGCACCGATCCGGAATTCGGATCCCGTTGCTGCGAAGATCTCTGGATGATCTGCTTGAAGTGAACCTCCCAGCTGGGGATGAGATCATTGGTAGATCTAGTGATGTATCTGTTTGGGGATATAGGTCACTGATTGACATATCCTTATAAATGAGAGACCCAGCTGGGGTTTGTAGAAGCTTCTGTACTCTGTTGTGACTTCTCCGTGCGTTGCTCTTCCGGATAGAGGCTGGGACTCTGTGGGGAGATGATTCCCTGATTTCTACATTTTGCTGAGGAAGAATGGTTGGTGCTACAGCTGGGGAATGCTGTTGGTAACTCAGCTGGGGAGAGTAATGAGAGGCAACTCGGCTGGCGAGAAAACATCCTGAGTGTTAAACCTGTTTGTTGATTTGGCAACTTTGCTGGGGAAAGCAATGGGGAGCAACTCAGCTGGGGATAGAGCATCTCGGATGCTGATATCTTTTGTTGATTAGCCAGCGTGCTGAGATGTAACTTGCATGCCCCAAGTTGCGTTCTGGATACCTGCAATCCTGCAAAGATAAGGAAACGCACAAAAGGTCCCAAGGTATCCTCTACCGGATTCTGTCATAGGAGTTAAGTATTTTCGAGAGTAATCATATCCCCTGTAAGCATGTGTTTTTTATCTTTTAGAGAAAGGCATCTGTACTTATGCAATTGTATTTTTAGAGATATCAGACAACTCTTTGCAAAACATAAATGTAAAAAACGAAACATGACCGAAAATTTGATTTTATTAATTCATGTGCCCTGAATTGGCAAGATACAGTCAAGGAAACATATCTCCTGAAATGAAGAGACTGTTACAAATTGAGAAACAAAATGTTGGCAGTGTTGGCGACGCTTTGAGGAGCTTCCTCTTCTGCTATGACTCGTATGACAATGACGTTCTTCTCGTCTTGCTTTCTGGAGAGAGCTGATTCTGATTGAAGCTTGATCCTTTGAAACTTACCAAGTTGTAGGTGATACAGACGAATTCAGAATGCAGTTGTTCGCTTATTCCCTTATTTTGCATGGATCGCCCTTTCGGGTTTTCAATCCATCGGGATACCCATTTTTGCCTGAGCTGTCCAATGCGGCTTTTCAACTCAGCGGGCGTACATTTTCCATTTATTTTCCCTTACTTTTGCCCGAGTCTTTTATTCTGTTTTTGACTCGCCGGGATGCCCTATTTTTGCCTGGACTTACATTCTGTTTTTATGTCCAGCGGGTCATTTTATGCGAAGTATTTTTTAACTGCATCTGAATTCACAGGGGATGGGAAATCTTCACCATCCATGGTGCTGAGCATCAGTGCTCCACCAGAGAAAACTTTCTTTACAACGAATGGTCCTTCATAATTTGGAGTCCATTTGCCCCTGTGGTCTGTATGAGGGGGGAGGATTCTTTTCAGCACAAGATCTCCCACTTGGTACTCTCGGTGCCTGACTTTCTGATCGAAGGCCTTCTTCATTCTCTTCTGATATAACTGCCCATGACAGATTGCAGCTAATCTTTTCTCTTCGATCAGACTCAGTTGTTCAAATCGGGACCGAACCCATTCTGCTTCACTCAGTTTAACATCCATCAATACCCGTAACGAGGGTAGTTCAACTTCAACAGGTAGGACTGCTTCCATACCATACACGAGTTGATACGGTGTTGCCCCAGTGGATGTCCTGATTGACGTACGGTACCCATGCAAGGCAAACGGTAGCATTTCATGCCAGTCTTTGTAGGTGATTACCATCTTCTGCACAATCTTCTTGATATTCTTGTTAGCTGCCTCAACAGCGCCATTCATCTTTGGCCTGTAAGGAGAAGAATTGTGATGTTGGATCTTGAAGTCCCGGCACAGCTCTGCCATCATTTTGTTGTTCAAGTTGGAACCATTATCAGTAATGATTCGCTCGGGAACTCCGTATCGACAGATGATATCTCTTTTCAGAAATCTGGCTACCACTTGTCTTGTGACGTTTGCATATGAGGCTGCTTCAACCCACTTGGTGAAATAGTCAATGGCGACCAGGATGAATCTGTGGCCGTTTGAAGCAGTTGGCTCAATCTTGCCAATCATATCAATGCCCCACATGGCAAAGGGCCATGGTGAAGACATGATATTCAAAGGATTGGGAGGCACATGCACCTTATCCGCATAGATCTGGCATTTATGGCATTTTCTGGCGTAGGCACAACAGTCTGCATCCATTGTGATCCAGTAATAGCCTGATCTTAACAACTTTTTAGCCATGGCATGCCCTCCCGCATGGGTACCAAAAGATCCTTCATGCACTTCATGCATCAACAAATCTGCTTCCGTCTTGTCAACACATCTGAGGAGTATCATGTCAAAGTTCCTTTTGTATAAAGACCCATCAGTGTTCAGAAAGAAACTACCAGCAAGCCTTCTCAAAGTCTTCTTATCATTGGAAGATGCCCCAGGTGGGTATGTCTGATCCTCCAAGAAGCACTTAATGTCATGGAACCAAGGCTTATCATCTTTTACAACATCCGCTGCAAGTACATATGCTGGTCTGTTGAGTCTGGACACTGAAATCTGAGGTATAAAGTTAGCGGCTTGAACTTTGATCATGGATGAAATGGTAGCGAGAGCATCTGCAAACTGATTCTCGTCCCGAGGGATATACTCAAGCTTGACTGTTGTGAAGAAAGTCAGTAACCTTCTTGTATAATCCCTGTAAGGTATCAGATGATCTTGGTGGGTGTACCATTTCCCGTTGGTTTGATTGATTACCAAAGCTGAATCTCCGAATACGGTTAATGTCTTGATCCTGAGGTCAATGGCTTCCTCAAGACCCATAATGCAAGCTTCGTATTCAGCTTCGTTGTTAGTGCAGTTGAAAGTGAGTTTTGCCGAGAAAGGCATGTGAACTCCTTTGGGTGTAATGAGTACTGCACCAACACCACGACCATTCATGTTAACAGCCCCATCAAACATCATAGTCCATTCTTCTTCTGGGTCTGGCCCTTCAGTGTGAATAGGCTCTTCGTGATCTTTTGCTTTAATGAACATGATGTCTTCATCAGGGAAGTCAAACCTCATAGGCTGGTAATCATCAATGGGTTGCTCAGCAAGATATTCAGATAGTACACTGCCCTTGATGGCTTTCTGAGATGTGTATTGTATGTCGTATTCTGTGAGAATCATCTGCCATCTTGCAACCCGTCCGGTAAGAGCTGGCTTCTCGAAAATGTACTTAACCGGATCCATTTTTGAGATTAATAAGGTGGTGTGGGTCAACATATACTGTCTCAGTCGGCGAGCAGCCCACGCTAAAGCACAGCAAGTTTTCTCGAGCAGTGAATAACGTTGTTCACAGTCGGTAAACTTTTTGCTTAGGTAGTATATTGCATACTCTTTTCGATCAGACTCGTCATGCTGGCCCAGCACACACCCCATTGACTCTTCTAATACTGTCAAGTACATTATCAGAGGTCTTCCTTCAACTGGAGGCATAAGGATTGGAGGCTCTTGTAAATACTCCTTGATCTTGTCAAAAGCTCTCTGGCAATCTTCGTTCCACCTGACCGTTTGTTCCTTTCTTAACAACTTGAACAAGGGTTCACAGGTTGCTGTAAGGTGAGATATGAACCGTGAGATGTAGTTCAATCGACCTAAGAACCCTCGAACTTCTTTCTCAGTTTTTGGTGCAGGCATCTCTTGAATAGCTTTGACTTTATCAGGGTCAACTTCAATCCCTTTCTCACTTACAATAAAACCCAGCAGCTTACCGGACCGCACCCCGAATGTGCATTTGTTGGGGTTTAGCTTTAGTTGATACTTCCTCAGACACTTGAACAACTTCAGCAGATTCACCAGGTGATCTTCCTCTGTAAGGGACTTGGCGATCATATCATCCACATAACACTCGATTTCCTTATGGATCATATCGTGGAATAATGTCACCATAGCCCGTTGATATGTGGCACCAGCATTCTTCAGTCCGAATGGCATCACTTTGTAGCAGAACGTGCCCCAGGGTGTGATGAATGTTGTCTTCTCCATGTCTTCAGGTGACATCTTGATCTGATTATATCCTGAAAATCCATCCATGAAGGAGAATACCGAGAACTGAGCCGTGTTATCCACCAATACATCAATGTGAGGTAATGGGAAGTCATCCTTCGGGCTGGCTCTGTTCAGATCCCGGTAGTCAACACACATTCTTACTTTGCCGTCCTTCTTAGGCACAGGTACTATGTTAGCAACCCACGGTGGGTAGCTAGTCACAGCAAGGAACCCGGCGTCCCATTGCTTTTGTACCTCTTCCTTGATTTTCATAGCCATGTCTGGGCGAGTTCGGCGCAGCTTCTGTTTAACTGGTGGGCATTCTTCCCTCAAAGGCAGCTTGTGCACAACTATGTCGGTATCCAACCCTGGCATATCTTGATACGACCAAGCAAACACATCAACATACTCTTGAAGCAGATCTATCAGTTGTCTCTTCACTGAGTCTTGCAGGCAGGCCCCGATTTTGACCTCTTTCACGTCTTCATTTGTACCAAGATTGATCACTTCAACCTCCTCCTGGTGAGGAGTAATAACTTTTTCCTCCTGTCTCAATAACCTGGCTAGCTCTTCAGGAAGCTCATATTCTTCATCAACCCCTTCATCAGCTTGATTGATCGGATTGTCAAAGTCATACGATGTCATAGCCGTGCTGTTGTCGGTGCTGTCAGGAAGGCACTCTCTGCAAGGGTTAAGTTTGTTCATTTTAGTGATTGATTTTAATCTTGCTTTAGAAAAAGTGAAATGAAGTTATCATTTTGAAAACACCGCCATTTATTTTTGTACAAAAAGAAAAATGGAAAAACAGTGAGCATAAAAGAAAAAGACTCGTTTGCAAAAAGATGTCTGATATTTCATTAATTTAATCTTGTTTGCACAAAAGTACAGATGGCCCTGGTTACAAAATGAGTCTTGTCATCTTGGGCAAGATGCAAGACTTGGATGCATGCTATAAAAAATACAGGAAATAATAATTACTCTGCATGAGTAACTCTTATAATTTCCTGGGAAGACCAGTTCGAGACACTGCTCCCCGGGATCTTTGGACGAATCCAATTCTCCAGATTGCGCTCCTCTTCCAGCTCGTCTTCCAGACAGTTGATAGCATCGGGGGTAAGCATCCCCCCACTGACAAAACCAGGCTCTGCAGCAGCCTTTGCTTGATGTTGAGTTGGTCTGTAACCCAACCCAAATTTGTCCTTCTTCTCCTCCACAGCTAATACCTTGCCCCAGCCTAGGGCAGTTCCTTCTTCAACAACCTTCCGGGCTTGTTGATAAGACGACATGGAGATACCTGACACAGCAGATGCTTCATTGACATTCAAGGCTTCAAAACCTTGGCTCATTGTTTCATGGATCTCCCCATCCATCTCAATGTATTTGTAAGTAGCCAGATGGCTAACGAAGATATCCTCTTCCCCACAGATTGTGACAACTTGACCTTCCCACTCAAATTTTAACTTTTGGTGAAGGGTAGACGTTATTGCGCCAGCGGCGTGAATCCAGGGTCTACCCAACAAACAGCTGTAGGCGGGCTGAATGTCCATCACATAAAAGATAGTTTTAAAGGTCTGCGGGCCAATTGTCACAGGCAGCTCAATCTCTCCCAGAACCGATCTCTTAGAACCATCAAAGGCTCTTACCACCAGATTGCTGGGTCTCAATGCCAATCCATCATATTCAAGTTTCACCAGAGCCTTCTTTGGTAAGACATTCAGGGAAGAACCTGTGTCCACCAGCACATGAGAAAGGACAGCTCCTTTGCATTCCACGGTTATGTGCAAGGCTTTGTTGTGATTGCGGCCATCCGCTGTCAAGTCAGAATTGGTAAACCCTAGCCCATTGCTAGCAGTAACATTACCAACCACGGTTTCCAATTGGTTGACAGTAATCTCCTCAGGCACGTAAGCTGCGTGCAAGACTTTAAGTAGTGCATTCCGATGGGCTTCGGAGCACATAAGCAGTGAGAGGATAGAGATCTTGGATGGCGTCTGGTGAAGCTGATCCACAATTTTGTAATCACTCTTTTTGATGATTCGCATAAACTCATCAACTTCCTGATCAAATGGAGTTTTCAGGGCTTCTTTGGCAACTTGGTCTTCCTGCACCGGGCCTTTTCCCTTTGCCTTGGCAGCAGCTTCTGCTTCGGCTGTGGGTTTTTGAACTTGTGAAGCAAAGAGACGTCTGCTTCGAGTGAAGCCTCCGCCTCCCCCCACATTATCTACTTGTGGTGCAGGTGCTGATGTTTCAAGAGTGATTCTTTTCCCTTCACAGTACACGTCAGAGCCATAGTGCCAGGGGATGGCCCTATTGCTTTCATATGGTACTGGTCCAGGCACCGTGACAGTGACCGGACTGATTGCTGCTGCTGAAGGGACTGTTATTGTTTGTGGATCATAAAAGATTGTAACTGGTGCTCTGGCGGGAGCAGCACCTTCTGAATGGTAGGCGGAATTATTTTCAGGATCGTAGAAAATGGTAACAGTAGAGACATCTTCATGATTGATTGCTGGTGTTGTAGGAGGTACTGTTGAAAGGACTGTTGCTGTTGTTGATGGAGATTCGAAATGGAATGAAGCTGAAGTTGTAGCAGGAGAAACTGTTGAAGTCTGATCATTTGGGAGGACAGGTGAAGTACTTGTTGATGGTGCTGATGAATTGTCGGGAACAATAGTTGCTGTAGTTGTAGGAGGTTCTGAAACCGTTGTTGATGAAGTTGCCGGATTTGTCGGAAATGATGTAGTGATCTGTAGCAGGCCACTCTGAATAAGGCTGTCAATGCCATTCCTCAGGTCCTCACACCCATTCCATGAAATATTGCAATAGGGACACCCTAGTTCACACCCCGGAAATATTTGGTTTTCGCGGAGTTGAGCTTTGATTTCCACCAATGGTGTCCTGATCTGATCCACACTGGTTATTAAATAAGACGGTTGGTCTTCTTCAATAGCGTTAATTCGGGGACCACCATGGTTTGGCATAGGGTTTTTATTGACATTGGGTGGAGGTGCAAAATTCAGAGCCTTGGAGTCTACCAAGTCTTGTACCTTCATATGCAGAGCCCTGCATTTTTCTGTACTGTGACCAGGTGCGTTGGAATGAAAAGCACACCTAGCATTGGAGTCATAGTTTCTTGGTAGACTGTTGGGATCCGGAGGTGCCAACGTTCTTAGCTCAACTAGGTTGAGTTTCAGAAGTTGTGGCAGCAAGGCAGCATACGGCATTGGGATCGGGTCGATCACTCTGTTAGCTTGGGATGGCCTCTGCTGGAATGGCCTCTGTTGATTATTGTTGTTGGAGTTGTTGTTGAAGTTTCTTGGAGGATACTGATTCTGATGATACTGAGGTTGTTGTTGGAAGTTTTGTTGAGGAGGTTGATAGACTGGCTGAGGATGAGCTGGAGCAGGAATGGTGACTGCTGCTATTGACCTCTGAACATATTGGGGCCTACCCCTGTTGGTGTGAATGGCATTGGTCTCGCCAGTTCTTCTCGGGCCTGCAAAAGGCTTTCTTGTACCACTGGACGAGCTTGCACCGTTGTCTGAGATCTTTCCCATTTTCAACAGGCTTTCAATTCTCTCCCCAGCTATGACAACATCTGCGAAGCTGGTGGAAGAGAAAGCAGCTAACCTGTCAATATACGTTCCCTGGAGAGTGTTCATAAACATGTCTGCCATTTCTCTCTCAGACATTGGTGGTTGAACGGCAGCAGCCAGTTGCCTCCATCTTTGAGCATATTCTCTGAAGCTCTCCTTCGAAGACTGTGACATTCCCATCAGGAGAGTCCTGTTGGGTGCCATGTCTAGATTATACTGATACTGTCTGATGAAGGCCTCTGCCAGGTCCTTCCAGCATCTAATTGTTGCTCTTGTCAGATGGGAATACCATTCCCTCGATGCTCCAGTCAAACTGTCTTCGAAGTAGAACATCCAAAGTTTCTCATCCATTGTATAGGCCTTCAGCCTTCCCAGAAATGATTGTAGATGAGTCCGGGGGCATGAAGTCCCATTATACTTTTCGAAACAAGGAGGTTTGAACTTATGGGGGATCCTGACCCTGTCTACCAAACCCATGTCCATGACGTCGAAACCCAAAGAATTTTGAGATTCTAAGGACCTCAACTTCTCAGCTATTTCTTCCAATCGTCTATCATAAGTTTCCTCTCCAGCACCCATTACTGTGAATTGGTCCTCCTGAGGATCTTCTTGAAGTACTCTGGCTGCAGTGGCTGTTCCTTGAATGTTTGCGGGAATATTAACCTCAGGATGTAGATGTGGACCAAACACAGGGGGGTTAACATGTGGTTGCACCCGTTCATTGTTACTTGTGCCTGCAGTCCCCACATGGGGCTCCTCTTGATTCCTCCCTTCTACCAAAGTTCTGAGCCTCTCCTGGCTTTGAGCTAAGTTGTTCATCACTTCCATGAACTGTGTTATCTGGGTTCTCATCTCCAGCCTTTCGTTGGCCATCTGGTTTCTGACCTCCGTAAGGTCTTGTTGCATCTGGTCCATCTGGATTCCCGGAAGGTTGTTTCTAGTTGGGTACCTGTGTGGCCTGTTGAGAGGAAATACCCGGCGGCGAGCAATAATTCCTGAACATCACAACAGAGGTTAGCAACAACAAAACAAAAACCTACAAAACAAACAAAAGGGTTAGCATGCAATGCAGTTATGCTTATTTGTTCTCAAGGTATCCGGTTTGGCCTTCAGTTTTGACCCTTCCAGACCCTTGAAGATGATGCTGTTGAAGTTGCTTTTGATGTGAACCCAGATAGAAACCAACACAAATATATTACAAAGGGTGAAATAATACAACTTGTTCCTTTTTTACAACACAAGCCCTCAAAGGGGTCAAAATACATCACAAAAAGCAAAAGTACATGAAAAGGAACAACAACAAGCAAATGATCAAACTCCAAGGCCAAACTCATCCTCACGAACTTCCTTGAGAAGTGCTTCGGTCACAGGATCAGCTGGATGCTCCGTAAGATTTCTGATGAGAAGGTTTCTTGTTGCAACAGCTGCAGTCAACTTCTTGTTCTGACTTTGGTCTTTAGACCTCTTCACTCCTGCTTTGATTTTCAGCTCTGATATTTCCTCCTGGGCTGCTGCCAGGGCTTTTTCCATCTGCTCCATCTTGTCTTGAGCTCTCTTGTCTTCTAGAGTACGGGCCTCAGTGATCCGGACCCACCTGGCCTGACTTTCCTTCAAATACAAGTCTGTTCTTGCTCTCTGAAACTGGGCTTCTTTACAAGCATTCTTCAGAATCTGTTCACCAGCTTTGGACTTGTTGATATAATCTCCAGACTTCTCAATCTTGGTCAAGTGTTCCACCCTCAACTTCTCCAATCTCTCAATCTCCCTCACACCTTCACTCCTCTCCCTGAGGGTCTTCTGCAAGGCTTGGGTTAACTTCTCATTCCTTTCCTTCAAGCTCTCAAACTCCTCCAAACTGATAGTGGCAGGGGGTGGTGCTGAAGATGACTCAGGCATGTCTTCTATGGTAAAGGGCATTCCAGAGAATTGGGCCCTAGCATGGGACCACTCATAATATTGGACTGATGCCACATTATTGCACTTCCCCAGAATGGTGATTCCCTTGGTTTGAACATGATCTCAGGCCCAGGCAGCCTGCCTAACAACAGCCAAACTAATCTTGTTCTCACAGTAGAGGGTCTCAACCAAGTCCTGTGTCTTAGGAGTATGGACCAATGCATAGCCCAATTGCCTCTTGAACAGCAGAGGGTTGTAATTGATACTTCCCTTAACTCCTATTAAGGGCACATTGGGAAAGTGCCCACAGCTGGTGATCATATCTCTGCCCTTGGTGCTTTGAGTACACCATCTGATGTCTGCTGAAGTGAGAGTAGTGAGCCTCTTAGCCCAGTTGCTTTGCTGATGAGGATTTAGAAATGCATCTGTCCTGGGTAGATGCCTGAGAAGCCAAGCATGAAATAATGGAGCACAACACCTCACTAGCCTTCCCCTCTGCTTCTCATTCTTCTGATGTACTGAGTAATAGAGATCACCCAATAAAGTTGGCACTGGGTTCTTCAGGATGAACAAATGGATTGCATTCTTGCTAATGAATCGAGGCTCATCTGCAAACAACACAATTCCATATACACTTAAGGCCAACAGAGCACAAACAGCTCTCCACTCCCCCAGGGAGGCCTTCAAACCAGCTTGAGAAATTAAGAAGTCCAGATGAAATCCAGGGATCCCAGCTTTAGAGGTCATGTGTTGCTCAACCAAAACAGGCTCCAGATGCAAAGCCCTTGCTACCTCTCCATTGCTGGGAAAGACCATTTCAGGGTTGAAAGGGATTTCTCTCTTGATAGGCAAACCAATCAAAGATGAGTATTCTTCTAATAGAGGCCCCAACTGAAAGTCTTGAAAGGTGAAACATCTCAACGGGGGGTCATAGAACTGAATACAGGTATGGATCAGGCTTCTCTGAGATGGGTCCAGATCCATGACCAAGTCAAGTATATCCCCATAATGCTCTCTGAACAAAGGCATGTGATCTGGAGTGATCAGGGTTTGGATCCTCCTGATGTCTGATAAGTCTGGTTGGAAGAAATGATAAGTGATGTTGCTTTTCTTTGGAGCCATGATGCTGAGGACTGAGTAGGATAAGTGCTGATGAAGATGCTGAGGAGTGGGCCACTGGCTGGCTAGTGCTAGTAACTGAAGTATATGGCTGACAGGCTGAAGCAAGTGCTGGTGGAGATAGGTCAAAACTGCAGATGGGGTCAAAACCAAAACCAAAGATGAAGGTGGATACCCTGAAACACAAATAAGCAAATGTTAATATGATGCAATGGGTATGTATGCAAATGAAATGCAAGGGTTTGTGACTGAGCTGGATCTGATTAACTGCCTTGGTGTAGATCCATGTGTGTTCAAGAAATCCAGATGGAGGTCTAAAAATCCAGTAACCAGGGTGGGGGACTCAAATAAAGAGCCGCAAGTCCAAGGTTTTAGAATCACAAGAACTGTCCAACATGGAGCATTCTTAACAAAGTCAAAGTAACAGGGTATTCTGAGGTCAAGGTACCTGCAAACCTGTAAACAGCCCAACCCCCTCACAGGTGGTGATCTAGAACAAGGATCCTCAGACTTGGATCAGTTATGAGAAGTGTAAACACTTCTAACCCGGAGGTACAGTGTTTACAATAACCATAAAAGTTCCTCCTCTAATTCACCTCAGTTTCTGAAGGTCAATACTAAAAGGTCATCCAGACTTAGCAGGCTTCCCAGATAGCCCTAGCATTGCAGGAAATCTGCAACACAGAGTTCTCAAGAAGAAACCCATATCTGAACCGTGTTTCATATTCCCGCACCAGACCGAAATGGAATGGGAAAGAATATGATTCACTCTAGCCTAGGTGTCACTCAGGTCCCAGGTATAGGACCTTAACTCTCAATGAATCACCCACCCACCAAGGCAAACAACAGATCCAGCCAGCAACAATGACAATATGATATATAAATGCAGTAAAGAAAGCAGTAAAGTAACTGTACATAAAGCAATAAACAAAAAATAAATACAAGCACAAACAAGCACATAACACCCCAGTAAACGCAAATCAAACAAGCGCTAGGAGGAACCCACAAAAAGAACCAGAAGCCCTGGTTGCAATATAAGGTCTCCCCAGCAGAGTCGCCAAGCTGTCGCTCCCGAAGATTTGCATCCTGGTACAAGCGCGAACGGTCGGCGAGAGGGACAATGAGAACACACAGCCGTGAACTCACTGGAGATGAATAGAGTCGCCAGCTAGGCATTTTTATCCCGGAGGAAAGGCAATGCTGCATAGACCTAGAAAGATACGGATAAGACGGTTGCGAACCAGAGAGACTGAGAAAGGGGGTTGGTTACAACCTGGGAAGGTATTAGCACCCAGATTGTCCGTTGTACTCGACGGGATCCACGCTTAAAAGATTTGTGTTTTAAAGGGGTAGTGTCAGTGCAATCTGTGCATAAAATAGCTGGAAAAGAATGTACAGGTGTCAGTGTAAAAGAGTGCAGTGTAGTATATACAGTGTCAGTGTAAGAAAGGAGTGAAATGCTCAAGATCATGAGGCTAAAGAATAAAGCTGAAAGAGGGGGAATGTACAGAGACTTTTGTTCGATAACTGTTAAGTTATGCCTACGTATCCTCTCGTGCAATGAGGAAGTCAGAACACCGTAGTTCGACCCAAAGAGACTGAAAGATGAATTGACTTGTGAACTGCTTGCTTGCCTATGCTCAAGTGTATGATCTGTCTGGCACAGATGCTGACTGTCTTGCATTAGACGGAAGAAGCGAGTTCTCGATTGTGAGTGAAGATGATGAGAAAAGAATCCCGGAGGAGACGATTATTGTTTGTTTTTGAGTTTTCAGTCTTTTATTGCTTTTTGAAGTTTGTCATAAGATAATGAGCTTAAGCCTAAACCAATGGGTTAGTAAACTCATCACATCTTCCCTCTGATTAGGGGTAATGAGAATACCTTAAGTGTGAAGTCAGCTTCTCACACTTAATCACCTTTGGTATAGGATTAAGATCATTAACCTATTTGTGATTATTTAGATGTTTTTGGGATTTTTGTTTAGTGTTGAGTAATGAGGTTAAGCCATAATCATGGATTAAACAGACCCATTACACCATCCTAAAAGAAGGATGATAGATGAGAGTGTTTAAGCTGAGGAAAACTCCTCAACTTAACCCATGATTAGGGATTAAACCCATGACAAAACAAGCCTTTATTAAGTGGATTTTAGTTAATGGTATGATGATGAAGTGTTTTTTATGATTTGTAAGACAACTTGAGGGGGACTTGTCCATTAACACTAGGGTTAGTCCTTCTTAACCAATTAAGGAAGAATTAGAACCCTAATGCAAGGCCCAAGTTACAAGTGTGATGTCTTGATAGTTATTATGTGAATTGATTAAGAGATTTAAACACATTAAGGGTTTAATACTTAGGATTAAAGTTATACACTCCATCCTAAGAGAAGGATGCAGGCATAAGCTTAATCACAAAGTCTTAAAGCCTTTAGGGTTTAGTCCCTGATTATGAGGTGAGAAGAGAAGACTCAAAGAGAGACACAAAGGCAAAACTAAGAGGGGAGACTAATCAAAACCCTAATTCATTATCATGCTTGGTTGATCCTAAGGTTTGTGAGGTTTGCAAGAACAATCTTCAGAGGAGCCACCAGGAAGCAGATGAATAAGATCAAGAGAAGCAAAGTGACTTGCTTCATTCAAGAAGACAAGTCACTTGAAGAAAGAAAGTGGGAGAAGCAAGAATGAGCAAGCTCAAACTCAAACACATATAAGAATGCAGCAATGGATGCAAGAGAGATGAAAAGAAAAGGTATGAGAAGTGAAGGCAAATTCACTTCCCAAGTTTACTTACCACCTGAAATGTTAGAAAGAAATGCAATGCAATGCTAAATGAAATGAAATGGTATGATGATAAGCAAAACCAGAAGCATGTTGATGATGAAAATGATGCTATGAGGTGCTGCAAACATGAGGTAAGGCATGGGGATGTTCATACAAGATTATGAATGCAAATGACTCAAGTTAAGGAGCATGAACAAACATGGAATGTTATGAAGCATACAAGACAAATGACATGGCAAATATGTAATGCAATGATCAAGCATGATTCATATATATCTTGATATGTCAAATGAATCATAAACATGCACAAAATGCAAAGACAAGTCATGTTATGCAAGGAAATGCAAGAAGGATGCAAAAGAAAGCCCAAATTAGGGTTCATGGATCAAACATCAAACCAAAACTCAAAACAGAAGCAAAACCCTAAGACAAAAATGGAAAATGGTACCCAAAGAAACCCTAAACCCATAATAAACCACTGCCCAAAGGGGAACTCTCAACTCTCAACCAAACTCAAGTTATGATTTTTCTAAGTTATTAGGGTTTTTTAGGGTTCTTAACAAAAGAAATGCCAAACAATTAGAAAATGCAAGATCAAATCATGGCCATTTTACCCTAGAAACTACATGCTAAACATAACACAATGCAAGAAGAATCAATGTCTCAACCTTCTCCAAAAGGCAGAAATGAATTTTCAAACATGTGATCAAAATAATGCATAAAAAATGATTTAATTCAATGAAAAATTCTTAAAATGCATCAAGATCAAAAAATAAATTTGGTTTGAAGGTTGGACAATGTTTCTAAATGTCCTAGAACATTTCATGAATTTTTTTGCAATTTTTAAATACCTAAAAGTATTTTTAATTAATTAATTCTCATTAATCAATTAAAGATAATCTTTTAAATATTTAAAAATACCTTTTTAATGATAAAAAATAAAATAAAAATATTTTTGGGTCTTAAAAATTATTAAAACTTTAAGGAAAAAGTTTCATAATTTTTAAGGATTTTTAACTATTTTAAAATAATTATGCAAAATAAATGGAAAGAAAATGAATAAAAATTAAATAAAATGAAAGTATGCAGCATGAAGGGTTGAGATTCAATCTGGAAAGGGGACCATTGACCACGCGCCAAATCCAGTGGCCCACGTTTAAACTGACTAAATTCAATTAATTAAACTAATTAAAGTGATTAGGGTTTAATGACCACATCTGGACCCTTTATGCGCGCGGGAAGTCAACTTGTTCAACGCATCTGAGGGCTCAAATTCAAACTAACATTAATTACGTGATTAGGGCACAAATGACTCTCAGGTGGCCGGAGAAGACTTCCGGTCGTCTTCTCCGGCCAGCTCTCACCTGAAAACTACCCAAATCCCTCAAAACGCATCAAAAATGAAAAACAAGAACTGGGAAATGATCCTCACATCCTCACGAATCAAACCCCCATCCTAAAACACATTTATATTTCCTAAATGAGTTGAATCGAAGAAAAAGAAAACTAGGTCACGCAAGCTTCAGACACAAATTAAATGCTCATTTCGAAACCATTTTCAAAACCAATGGTACCAGAATGATCAGCAAGACATGAAGAACAAGTTTGTAACAAGAAAAATGATTTCTGGAAAAATTATTTTCGAGCTACCTGAGATTTGGAGCTTTCAACTTGAGGACTTTCTGGCCACTTTTCCTTGTGCAAACCACTCCACTTGATCCCCCAAAGATGTTTGAGTGCTCAAAATGAGTTTGTGCTGGCTGGATAATGAATTTCGAAAGCTTCTGCTCAAGCTTGATCAGAAATGGCAATGGAGGTTCTGGCTCTTTCAGGTCATTGTGAATGATGGTTTGAGGTCCAAATGATGTATGGAGAAGCTTTGCAAGGTTTGTTTGGTTGTTTGTGAGCTAGGATGGAAGATTCGAATGGAACTGCAAACTGAAGTGAGAAATGGCAGTGGGATCTCTTGGCTGTTTCAGGCTTGTGTTCTTGGTGTTTTGTGATCTATGAGGCAGGGTGAGTTGAATGGAGGAAAAGGTTTGAGTGTTTGCAGGCTGTATAGAGAAATTCGAAAGCTTATGCAAAATGGAAGGTTTTTGTGAATGTGTGTGGTGTGATGGTTTCAGCCTTGCTTCTTGTTATGGCTAGCTTGCAAATTGATAACATAAACAAATCTGATTGGCTGGATGATGTGACTTGTGCTTTTGTGATTGGTAAGTTTGCTTTTGCCAAAAGTCAAAAATCTTGTAAGAGAAGCATGGGCTTGATACTAGCTTGGTACAAGGCTAGGTCTGGCGCATCATGGTGTGGTGAGAGAGCCAGCAAGGTCCAAAGGCCAAGGCAGCAAGTTGAGGGAGCATGATCATGAGTTTTGCAACTTGTTGCTTATGGTTCACATGTGAAGAAAACCTTGTTACACAAACCAAACCATAGGCAAACTTGATCCAATTCTGATTTTCAGCACTTAGAGAATGTTTATGTGTTGGTTTGAAATGAATTAGAGGCTACATTTGGCTTTGGTTCAAGACTTTGCAAAATTTCCATTTGAAGCATGCCTTGAAAAACAATGATTTTTGCCAACTTTGCATTGCCATAACTTTTGATCCAAGAAGAGTTTGATCATGTTCTTGTACTTTTTGAAAAGGGAAAGATGAGATCTACAACTTTCATGACCAAAGTTTTTTCATTTGAAGCCTTTTTGGATCATGAATCAAGGCTTGAAGAATGACCTAAAATGATGCATTCTTGAAAAGTCAACTATGCCCAAAAAGTCAACATTTGCAAAAACCCTAAATTCTTGATTTCTATGAACTTCAACCTTCTTCCATGATCAAATAAAGATCATATACACTCAAAATGATGAAGATCACCCATTGGTTGGGTCATTGGGGGCCTCAAATGCCCTGATTTTACACTGACTTGTCTGAAAAGTCAACTCTTGATCAGATGACTTCCCCATGGAATTTCTTCATGAAAATTGATGTGCATACTCCCTATACCATATAGAGACCAATGGAAACAAGAATGACCAAAAAATTTGGATTTATGGCCTCTGAAACCAAAACCCTAATTTTCAGTCAACTGTGCAGTCTAGCCTGGCTCTGTATCCACTCAAACCCTAGTTCTTGTGATTCCTCTGCATTTTTGACTTTTAGGAGATGAAATATGATATATGAACACACATGGACCCCTTTGAGATGATTAGTGGCCTTTGGAATGGCTCAAGATGCTTTTGGGATTGCTCAGATCACAAACCCTAGGTGCAGATGCCTTAGAAGCTATGCAGTGAATCAAAAAATGAGATGTGAGATGATATGATTGTGTTTATGCATATGAGATGATCACAAGCCATGGTGTGAATGGGTGAGGGCAAATTTGGGGTGTTTACACCTTGGATGTAAGGGACATATGAGGGACATCTGTTAATGAAGGCAACTGTGGGGTGTATTAAGCATTTAGGAGGGACTGTCATCATTATTCGAAAAGGGACTTGATCTTTAAAGGCAACCATTAGGGACTTGATGATTTTCTTTTAAGGGACTTGCTTTATACACCCCACTTGACCTTATGATTAGGCAACAATGAGAGGCAACCCTAGAAAGTGAGATGGCGATTAAAAATCGACTTACGTGTGTGAGTGTTAATTTATATTTATCTTATGATTATTAGTGATCTAAATTTGATTTTAAGAGAATACATGTTTACACTCCCTAAATTACTAACCATAGCATAAAAATTAAATAAATTACATATTTACAAAAATTTACACCAAGGGAGCAATTACATAATAATTATAATGAGCAATTAAAATAAATAGCAAAAAATAAATATATAAGCAAAATATAAATAAATAAGCAAAAATAATAAATAAGCAATAAATAAATAAATAGGGGTTAGTAATAATAATAATTAAAAATAGGGTTAGTAAAATAATAATGAAAAATTAAATAATGTTAGTGAAATTATAATAAGCAAAAATAAATAGATTAATAATAATATGGTTAGTAATAATAATTAAAATGAATAGAATTAGTAAAAATATTATAATAACATGATAAACACAAAATTATATTTTTAACATAAACATTTATTTAAAAAATATGAACAATTAAAGGATTATAGTAATATTTTAATTTATGTACAAATTATTAAATTATTTCTAAGCACATATTAAAAATTATTTATATATAACAATTTAGAAAAAAAATATTTACATATTATATGGGGAAAATAAGTTTTAAATATTATATTTACAAAAAATTAGTCATATTTACAAAATTTTATATTAAGTATTATATTTACAAAAATTATATTAAATAAATATATTCATAATAATTATATTAAGAATTAGAAAATAAAAATTATTTAGAAAATAAAATTAGGTTTTACAAAATTAGGATTTATTTAGAAAATATTTTTTAGGGTTTATAATATAATGACAATTTAATTAAATAGTACATATATATATTTTTTATAATTTAAATAAACATACAATAATAGAAACTAAATTTTTTTAGAAAATAAAATTTTTAGGGACTAGAGCACACCACATATATATTTTATAATATAGGAAATAATAAAACAATATAATTTTAATTTATTTTATACATAATAATAATTAAATTAAAAAAAGAAATCAAAACCTGATGGGGCTGGGGTTTGAACCCAGTCCCCTATGCTTGCCAACATCAGACTCCACCACTGGGCCAACAGCATGCGCGTGCCATCATAGAGAGAGGAATTGGTTTTGTTCTTTGCAAACCTGAAAATTTAGAAAAAAAATAAGAAGCAAAAAAGGCCTGGGGTGGTGTTGAACCCAGGACCTTTGAAACTAGCAAACACACGCATGACCGCCTGGTTGGAAGAGCCTATCTGGTAAGGAAACAGCTACAAATAATAATATATTAAGAATGCATGTTTAAATGAAAAAATATCAAAAGAATTGGCTGGAGGCAGGATTCGATCCCAGGTTCATGGCCAACATGCATGCGCGTCTTACCACCAGGACAAGCGTGTGCTTGTGAATCATAATCAGAAAGAATTAATAAAATATTTAAACTATAATTTAAACTTTTAAAACGCGCGCCAACAGCCTTCTTCTTCCTTGAGACTTGCCAAATTTCCTGCGAAATTTCCTGCAACTTTACCTGCGAAATCTCCTGCGTGTTCTTCATTGTTCAAACCTGCGAAATTGAAACTCATACAAAACAGCAACGATTCATGGAATTGATTAATGTTTTATGATCCTCACAGTCCATACAAAAATTCTACGTTTCCAGAATTCATTTATATTCATTCAATCGAGAAACCCTAATTTTGAGGTTATGAACCCTAACATGGCATCCTTCGATTTGGCTATGATTTCTTCAATCCAACCACCCAGAATTCATCACAAACCTTTACTAAGCACAAATCATTAAACAAAACTCATTAATAATGCATAAATGTTCAAGAACGAAAAATCAAAAAATGTGAAGAAAACTTGAATCGGATTTGTCAATGTGTGATGTTATGGAGCAATATGATGATCTGTTTACATTCAATGATGATCAAGGAACCTGGCTATGTCCTTATTTTACCTTAAAACCTCTTGTATGAAGGAATCCGAATGTGAGGTTTTGAAGGAATTTTTGATCAATGGAACTTACCCTTTGGCTGCTGGAATCCGTGTCCTCTTGATTGGTTTCTATTGTATACTTATATGAGATGCAATTTAGGTCAAAAGATGATGGATTTATGGGCTTTTTGGAAGACTTGATGGTGAAGGAATGTCATGATCTTAAAGTGTGAAAAAAAACAAATATTTGCCTTCCAATTTGGTCTAGCACGAATTTGTACAAGATCAAATCATGTTAAACAGCATTGATTAATTTCTAGAAGAAGAATCATGTCCAAACTTTGATTTTTTAGATTTTATTTTGATTTAATTTGATTTAAAATGAATAAAATTCAAATAAATATCAAATAAAAATATAAAAATCAGAATTTCTTGCCATTGGGTCGTGCATGATGTTGTTGTATGGATTGGGTCATAATTTGGCAAGCCCATTTGGAAAGAATTGGTTTTAGACCTCCATTTTCATCATAAACCATCACAAAATTTCCCAACTTTGCAGGGGCACATATCCTTCAATTTTAAAGCTATGAGGGTGTTCTTGGACATTTTGGAAAGCTTGAAGAGTCCTATAAACAACCCCACTGGTTTCATGTCCATATCATTTACCAATCTCAAGTTATGCCCTTTTGAAGTTGTTGACTTTTTGTTGACTTTCAAAATGACCTATAATGTCTTAGCTCATACCTTCCAAATGAAGCATTTTTAGGCTTGGCTTGTGAGACACAAAGTTGTAGAGAATTCAATTTCCTTCAAAATGAGCTTTGAGTGGAGACTTGGTGATGAAGTATGTGAAAGTTATGGCTGGTCAAAGTTCAGTTGACTTTTACTAAGGAAACCCTAATTTAGAAACTCCTGATTCTTGATGATCTGGAATATCCTTGATGAATCATGATCAACCCTTGATCAAATGATGAATTTTACCTCATATACTTGATGTTGGCAAAAAATCATGAAGTTTGACTTTGGTTTGACCACAGTTGACCTCAGTTTGACTTTTTAACCGCATTGACTGATTTTGACTTATCTGATCATCTGACTGAGCAAACTTTTGAGAAAAGTCTTGAAACTTGTCATGGGGGTTCTTATACACATATAAGATGTTATGAAACTCACTTGAGGTCTTGGAAGTCCATTTAGCCTGATTAAAGTCAAAACCCTAGTTTTGGATGCACTGCTTAGGAGGTGCATTGTCTGAGGGAATTGTCAACTCTTTTGACCAATTGTGAACTTTGTGAACCTTCATGAAAGGTTATGTAAACATTGTGAATCTTGTGAACCTTGTGAACCTTCAAGAAGTAACTTGTAGACTTCATGAACCTCATGAAAGGTTATATAAGCATTAGGAAACTTGTGAACCTTGTGAACCTTCAAGAAGTAACTTGTAGACTTCATGAACCTCATGAAAGGCTTTGAAAGTGTTGGGAAACTTGTGAACCTTGTGAACCTTCTTAGAACACAAATTCTTGTATTGTGAGGGCAAATTTTGGGGTGCAACAGAGTCGAACTAAGGTGTTCTGACTTCCTCATTGCACGACAGGATACGTAGGCAAAACTTAACAGTTATCGAACAAAAGTCTCTCTGTCATCCCCCTCTTTCAGCATTCTTTTTAAGCCTCAATTCCTGAGCAACTCACCCTTTTTGCACTGACACCTGTACATTCATTCCTAGCTTTTGCACACAGATAGCACATACACCTACCCTTTTTAAAACACAATCTTGTAAGCGTGGATCCCGTCGAGTACGACGGACAAACTAGGTGCTAATACCTTCCCAGGTTGTAACCAACCCCCTTTCTCAGTTTCTCTGGTTTGCAACCGTCTTATCCATCTCTTTCCAGGTTTATGCAGCATTACCTTTCCTTCGGGATAAAAATGCCTAGCTGGCGACTTTATTCATTTCATTTTCTCTTCTTGCCGACTGTCCGCGTCTACACCGTGATGTAAATCTTCGGTAGCGACACAAGGTGCCAAAACTAGCTTATGCTTCGTATGCATATGTTTGAACATTTGGTGGCGTAATGCTCCTTAATAATGGAAATGCTACGCTTTAGATGATGCAAATGTAATGATGATTACTAAATGCAAATGCAAGAGGATCTCCTGATGAATAGATAATAGGTATTCCAGGTAGCTTTACGGGGGAAGAAACAATCACTGTATTGATTTAATGAATTCTTGTGGGGAAAAACATCTCCGCATGGGATAGTGTTAATGATACACTGTCTTTGAACTGCCACCATTGCCAAAAATAAATTGTACTTTTAGAAAGTTGAGGAATGAAGACCTTTCTGGGGAAAATCTTAATTGGCTTGGTTTTGAGTGGGACGTATACTACCCGTGGAACTCCGTTAGGGAAGTAATAACCTTCTGACCTAACTGAGGAAAAGGTTTATTGATACTCTGCTGAGGAAGAATTCTGCTGGTGAATTTCTCAAATGCACGGTCTTCTGTCTGAGGGAGAGATGCCAATAAGGATTGGACTTTAATTGATGACCTCACTGGGGAGATTGCAAACAATACGGTGTTAGAAGGAAAACCATCCGACTTTTCACTATCTTCGTCGCTGCTAGGGGATAATGAATTTTCATGTACTGCTGGACACAAGAGGATCATGGTGGGGAATAACTCCCTTTTAGGGAAGGAAAACTCTCTGCTTGGGTAGAACATCACTAACCTTCAGTTGTTCTGCCGTGAAAATTCAACCTCTGACTCTATTGGGGAGAGTTCCCACAACTCTGACCCTGGGGAAACAAGGCATTCAGCTACCTGCTGGGAATCCAACACTCTGTGTTGCAGGAAGTCTTCTTCTTCTAAGCTTGTGAAAGCTTGATTAATCTTGATATAGCACAAAATCAGTCCATCTCCTTGTTTCACATAAGAGTTACATTCTGGACAATAACCTTGTTCTCTTATTTCAATGATCACATATGAACACACTTTTTCAGTCGTGCATTTATCAATCAATTTCCATGATCATCTTATTGACCATTATCTACGGGTTGAGAAACCTTTTGTAGAATATTTAATTGAACACCATAATCTTACAACCATCAACATCTACATCAACAGTGGGTTGTCTTGCCAACATTGTCCATCCTGGTATCCAACCATTAACATTTGAATCAGCAGTGGGTTGTCTTGCTGTCAACGTTTCTTCATGTGATCACATCCTTATATAGCCAAAAATAAAACGGTTTGAGAGCAACTGCTGGCTACTGAATGAATATTGTTAAACAAGGATGAAAATCATACTACCATGCTTGTCCTTTTCCAAATATTAAGGTTAGTGGAGAGGTAGTGGAATAAAGCATTTTGTACTATGTACTTTCCTTGTTAACCTAGTCTTCTAATCTTCAGAGGCTTCTGATTGTGATATGATTGAAGCATGAATAGAGAAGTGATAAATGGGTCTTCAGAATCTCAAGTCTCTAGTGTTTTTTGAACTTGTTCACCAGAACCTTAAGTCTTCAGAAATTCAACACTTGTCTTTGAAATCCTTGGTCTTAAGAACTTCAGAGTCTTCATAACCTCATTCAGCATAACTTTTTCTTTAGAGTCTTCAGCATTTGGTCTTCAGAACCTCAAACTTCAGAAACCTTAAGTCTTCATAACCTTCAACACTTCTTTCATCCGAACCTCAAGTCTTCAGAGTTCTTTAGCACTTAGTCTTCAGAAGATAACGACTTCAGAAGTAGAGCATCAGAACCACACACAAAACAAAATCCAAGAGAGCATTACAACATCAACATAAAGTCATCTTAGGATATTTCTGATTGTGATTAGATACAGAATCATCATTTCTTCTTTGGAACGCAAACGACTTATGTTACACCTAGTAACTCGCATATAGTCTTTAACGATCATCCGACTCTTGTTTGTTAGATCTAAGAACTTCTTTAAAATGATCTGCACAATAACAAACATTAGAGTATTAAATTATTCTTACACAAGTACTTTATTATTATCATAAAAACATAGAGATAATTACATAACCAATTATTATTCTTACAAAAAGTTCTCATCTTGTAGGTATTCACCCAATAATAACTTTAAATTAGTAGGTGACAAGGAAAATAATGTAGCAACTATTGATAACAACCCTGAGAATAAGTGGACTAGTGGCCTTAGCGGTGTGCAGCAGTGTAAAACACCAGTCCAGAGGCAAAATAATTCATATGTTATTGTGGAAGAAAGGGAAAAGGAAAAGGAAAGGACATGCAGTTGATAATGATGAATATGTCGGGCAAATTTTGATAAGAGATTAAATTTTTTGTTGCATATAATTTTACTAGCATCTAAAGATGAATGGAGACACGAGAATTTGTTTAACATAAATTGGTTGATAATTTGAAGTTATCCATAGAACCCCATGAGAAACCATACACCCTCAGATGGGTAAGCAAGAGCTCTCAAGTTCGAGTAACACTAGCCTATAAGTTCTTAATATGGATGTTTGTCATATTTTACTTAGTAGGTCTTGGAAGTTTCATAATGATATCACTTATCGTGGACGTTTTAACATGATGATGGTTACACGGGGCACACATAAATTGTTATGAGTCATGTTTTGCACTTTGATAAGAATCCGGGAGAAAAGAAATCTAGTTTGTTGGTGATGATATAGAGTGAAAATGAGCTTGATGAGACTGTTAAAGAAATTGATTTTTTTTGTCCAGTACTGATTATAGGGGTGATGAGTGTTTTAAAGTAGGAAATAACAACTCAATAATAATTGTTAGGGACCCTAGAGGATTTCAAGGATTTAAATACAAATGAGCTACCAAACGAATTTTCTTCTATCCGAGATATACGCAAGAAAGTTAAAGCTTTCAAATGTGATGGTGTTTCCGCGTAAGAAAATGTTTCTAGTTGGTACTTACTACAAGTTGCAATTTGATAAGGTTCTTTATCAAGAAGAGAACTCGGGTCGAGTTCTTTAGAAGTGAAACAGACAAATGTAGAAAGGCTGACTACACGCATCGAAGAAGAAACCGTGCGTCAAAACGGTTAGGCAGGATTTACGTAAGTTTGATATCCAATGTCCAGGATAGAGAATTGGGTCTCGTGTCCAACCTATGGCTTTGCCATGATCTATGCGTTTTTAAGACATCTGAGTTCATTTCATGTCCGAAAACAACATTTTAATATTTTTCACAATGTTAGCAATTTAAGTTTTTTTTTCTTCACAATTTTAGTAATATCTATTTTATTTCTGTTTTTAAATATTTTTAGCATTATAATTTTTTTATATATTTAAACATATTTGAGTGTGACTATCAAAATTATCTTTTATCATAATAAAATTCTAATAATTTTCTCGGACCACAAAGTTTTATCAAATATGTTTGTCCTTTGTAAATTTGTGTTTTTATTCTAAGTTTTGTATTAGATAATTCGTAGTATTTTTGAATACGTCATTTATAGACCCATTTGGAGGTAGTGGCCAGTCTCTAATGTTTAAGAACATTATACAGTCTAATGTATATTAATAGCTGACAATAAAATAAGAGACATTATTTTTTAAAGAAAAAAGAGAAAATGTGAAAATGTAATGGATGGAAAATTAGGTGTGAAAATAATATACTCCATTATGGATGAAACATTAACCAATATGTTACTGTGTCATCAACCTCCACATATGGAGGATGGCCCCTAAGCTCCTCTATCTTCTTTAACGAGATCTCACTTCAAACTTGAATACATCCTTTTCCAATATATCTTTGCCATAGAAAATATTAATATCAAGTCTACTTTGATTTCCACAAATGTATAAATCTAATAAATAATTGCTTACCTTATAGAGTTATAGTTAACTCATAATTACAATCAAGTTAAGGAAAGTAAAAAATTGCTTAAGATGCAACATCAAAATCTGTGAAATCTATTCAATAATGCAATAAACATGTTTTCATCTTCCTATACTAATCTCCATGTTTATGCCAACAAACTAACATGGCAACACACCTTCTCATTATGTAGAATCTTGCTTTTTGTTCCTTAGCTAAATTGGTGCATTTGTGACCTATAGAAGAAGAAGAAGAGTTCTTGTGTGAAAAGCTTCTTGGAAGATTGCATTTGGAGGAAGATGAAGAACTCCTTAGGAGTGAAGTGTTTGAACTAGAGCTTCTTGTTGAACAACTCCTTGAGAAAAATGACTTGTGGTTGCTTGAACTTGTTTTTCTCTTGTCATCCATAACAAAATGTAGTAATATCCCAAACTTGCTAGATTCTTCACTATGAAAGTGATTGTTTACTTGTGTAAGAGAAAAAATAGAGAGGCTATTTTGTGATATAAGAGAAAAGAAAGTTAGTGAGAGTGTGTTAAGTATTCAAAGAGATCATCAATGTTTGCTAATATATTCTGGTCAGCAATGGGTATATATATATATATATATATATATATATATATATATATATATATATATATATATATATATATATATATATATATATATATATATATATATATATATATATATATATATATATATATATTTTCCTTAGTGTTTTTTATTCTCGGTGATAAAAGTTGATTTTGATTAAAAAAAAGTAAAAAACGAAATATTATTTATGTTTGGACACTTTATGCAAAAAATAATAATGATAATAATAAATTTCATCTTAAAAATTATTGAAAATTTACAAAGGTTAACTTGAAATGAAAAAAATATTAGCTTCATAATTAGTATTGATTTAGGTGTTGAAAGAAAGAATTGGGAGGATCCTAAGTTGAATGGGTGGTGGTTAATTAATTAATTAATTCTACAAGTGTTGTGGCGAATTTGGAATTAAGATGCTTTTGCTTCAACATGGCACATGACAGTATTCTGAATACTTGGTAGTAAAAAAAAGTGATTAAATTAGAGAAGTAGTACTGTTCACGTTTCACGTCTTATTCGGTAGAACATGATTGTCGTTTGTAATTTGTCTCATATGAAGATGATTTTGATTTTTGTCGCTCTTTTTGGATATTAAAAATAAATGATGTAATATTAATTGGAGTGTGGCTTTGATATGGTCAATCTTATGATTAACTCAATATTTAGTACTTTATCATTGCATGCCTCTGGTATATGATTTCGGTGGGAAAGGCTCATTATCATATCTTCTTAGCTATAATTGATTTAGATTTAAATGAGTGGTTTAGCTTAAGCATGACTGGTCAACTATTTCGGAAAGATCTTTTTATCATAATATGCGTTAGGGTTAGTTGTATTAGTTAGTAATATATTTAGTTATTACTTGGTTAGTTTTGTTATAAATTAGTTAAAAAATTATTAATGATTCATGATTATAAGTGTAAAGTGATAATATATTTAAGAAATATATGTTTTTCTTCTCTAGTTAATGACAGTATTTATGTCCTCGGATGAAAATAGATCAGATTAAATTAGTTAAACAATTTAAAATTTAAGTCTAATATTAATATATTATAGATTTACTTTTAGGTTTAAGTCTGATAGGTTATAATGTTAGATTGATCTATTAATCTATTTAAATTTATTTTTTAATATTTACAAATAAGTAATAATTAAGTAATGTCTTAAATAGACTAACTAATTAAAAGATCAATTAAACTAAATATTTATTTATATTGATTTATTTGATTTTAATTAATAGCATAAGTTTTGTGATAATGTTTTTTTTAGAGAACGTATTAAAATAACTTATGACATTGTTTATGATATAATGTTTCATCCTGGAACCATAAACGAAAAGCTTGAACACAGGTGATGGTGGATCACAATCTCTGATGCGGTGGAGGGAATACTTATAAGGTTAACACTGAAAAGCTCAAATTAGTATATGAAGGAGAATGGCAAAATAAAAAATGTATTTGAAATATATTACCTTAATTTGGTGATGGCTCTATATATATAGAGGGAACAAATAATTAACTAATTGGATGTACTTCACGCTTGAGATCACTTGAGATTGTATTAATAACTATCTCCACTCATTGGGGGGTCTTTCTGGTCGGCCCAAAATAGTTGTCCCTGAAGCCCTAGTCGAAGCTTGAGTAGGTGGGTGTTTGATGTTATTACTCCAGATGACGGTCTTATCCTGATTATTTGAGGTTGACGAGTGAATATCGCTTTAGTTTTTTAAACAACCATGCATTAACAACACCATATTTCAAACAATTTTTTGTAAGTATTGTTCTTGCTAAAACATTAAAAGGTTGACTTCTTTGTTATTTTTCGGAATAAACCCTTAGACAAATGGTTTCTAAGTGTCTATGTTGTGTATATTGTCCTCCCCATTCCTTCCAAACTATCTCCCATTTATAGGTATTCACTTCCCTTTGTTTCTACTCTTCATATTCCTTATAAATATCCCCAAATATGCCTGTTGTCACCTGTAATTACTATGTAACATATATTTATTCAATAGTTGTAACTCTTTAGTCATAATGCATCATCCCATAATCGTTTCTTATGACCATTCACATGGCATCCTAGCCATGTCATCGGATCCGACTAACATGAGTGAGAGAGATCACATTTTATATGAAATTGGCCCCGTTATGTTTATATGGACCCTTAATCGGAATCTGACTCATAGGTAGGACTATGGGCTTCTGACTTGGTGATATTCTCATACTCGACTGTTCTTCCAACTCGGCCTCAGAGTCTTTTTAAGACATGTATATGGTTTTCCTAAGCTTATACCTCGACTAGTCAACTATATTTTCGGGCAAGAACATAAGCCCCCCAAGCATGAATTCCGAAGGACTATATTGTTCGAACAAAGCAGTGCCCAAAAATTCCTGTCATACTTGCCCTTGAACCATAAATGTCTTCCAGGTCTTTCATTTAATGACATGTCATGGTGTATCTTTTGTCAGATTTTCTTTTATCTTAGTAATGATGATTTTTATGGGAATTTAATCCCTCCAAGCACTCTCAACGTTTTTCATTTATTGACCTTTTAAAGCAATTACTTTTCACTGCGGTTACTCAATCGTCTCTTTTATTCATCTCCTCTGAAGTGATTCTCAAAAGCTCACACGCTTTTGTCCAGATTAGGTATATCCACTTTACTTCCTTTATTGTTTTCTATAATATAACCATTATTGATTCTTATAATAATAACATTGATTCGTCGAGAACATTAAGTGCTCGAGAGATAAAGAAATATTTTGGGTTTTCACGTGAGAGGTCATAGGGATACTTTGACTCATGTTGAGTTTGATTATATTGAGAGAGAGGCTTATGGTGACATTTCCAATTCTTTTAGTTTTTCTAACTCTGAATCTTCCTCATCAGGTTCCTCTATAGAGGTGTTGATGGAGATTATGGAATCGTTTAATGCAAAAGTAACGAGTTACAACCATAGTTCAGTTGGCGACCTTGAAATCGCTACACTTTGTTCTCTGAGAAATGTTTCCTCTACTTAGAACAAAGATGATGTTATTTTGGAACCTTATATTCCCGGGGAGCGCGTTTGTATAGTTCCTCCCAAGGGGAGTTAAAGAGGAATACTTCCATTTTTATGTCGGGGTGTTGGAAGAATTTAAAGTCCAACTTCCCTTTACTGATTTCGAATTGGATCTGTTAAAGGTTTTTAATACGGATTTTTCTCAGATTCACCCTAATAGTTGGGTTTTATAAAGGCCTTCAAAATAGTTTGTGAAGTTATACATATAAAACTTACCATAGGTTTGTTTTTCTCCTTCTTTGAAATTAAAGGCGTTGAGAAAGGAGAGTGGGTTACCATCAGCGGCCTTCCGAGAAAAATATTCCTTCAAGCCTATACCTTCAGCTACAAAGGCTTTAAAGACCGGTTCCTTTAGATTAAATGTGGTTTAAGGTGTCCTCATGTAATATATGTCCCTGATGGATCCCACAGCTTTCCTATTTATTAAACCGGAAATCTGATTTCAGTATCAGTTTTTTACTATGATAAATTGAATGATCAGGAGATCAAATCCTTAGCTATATTATATGGTTTCCGCATGATGGAAGTCCTAGATTTGTTGTCGTTTCCTAATGATCATATTCTTTCTTTTCTGAGTAATTTTTGTGTTTTTATCTGTTAATTTCCCGAGAAGAACTTCTTCATTCTTCTAATACTTCTATCTTTTTTGCATAAAAAAATGACTAATCTATCGTTGACAGAGTAGAGGAAACTGAAGTCAGAAGCTCGGGAGACAAGGCGCGCGAAAGGTCAGGAAGTTACCAAATCAGAATTGTATGGCCTGGAAACCTTGGTTTTGATTAGTAATGATGTTTGTAGGATCGATTGTGAGATTTCCTCCTTGATGCATGAAGCTGAAGGAAGTGATCATTCTCAATCGTCTAATGAATTCAAGTTCAGGAGAAATATCTTTGATGGATTGAAATTCCTCTATGATCATCTAAACACCGCAGAGGACATGAACAAGGTAAAGGTCATCGAGCGTTATAAATTGACTCAAAATATCAGTTCCTACCTAATAAGGTGTGTTGTTCTTACTCGAGGTTTGTTTGAAGCCTAAGATAATAGCGAGCAAAAAAAAGTTAATCTTAGAAGTGAGATTGCCCACCTAAAAGATAGAGATGAGTCATATGCGGCTAAGGTAACTGAGTTGGAGAAACAATTTTCGGAGGAGAAGGCTAAGAGGGAGAAGTCATAGTCTTTAGAGAGATATTTACAAGTAGCTGTCAACAAATAATCTAAGGAGAATAAAATTGTTCAAGACTCGATTGGTCACTTGCAGTATTATTTGAAACAAGCTCAGATCGATATTCTTGATGCAGACAATGTCGCCTTCAACCTCTATCTTGGACTTGATTTGTCCAAGGTGTATTTTTTCAAGGTTGTAATAGACGGTCGTCTTACGGAAATGGAAGAATATGAGCCTTGCCCTGCTGATGATCCGACCCAGGAAGCCCTTACCATCAACACTAATCCTGAAGTTATCGATGAAGACAAAGTCGATGAGTAGCTTTTGGTTTGTTTTTTGCAATGTTTTTAAAAATGTTTGTGCTTTTCCCTTTTTATTTCGTATATGGGCCTTATTATGACTTGTAATAGCATTATGTTTTTATTGATGAATGTTATTTCCGAAATTTATTATTTTTATGTAATTGGATTTTATATGTGTGAGCAAGTTGATCAAAGTAAAATATAATTGGTTCCAACCGCTAGATCCAGAGATGTTCACCATGGTCATATAGATCGGTGAATTCATGATTCGTATTCTGATCGGGAATTGGATTTTCTATGAGATAGTCTCATTTAATCCTTTGGAATACGTAGTTATAAACGTTTTTCAACAACTTTCCTTTTTGTTCGGACATCTAACGATTAGACCAGTTTACCTTCTTAATTGAAGTTTGTTATATACAACTTTAAAACCCCAATCATGAATTCTAGGGGCCTTTACGATCTTTTACCAAAATGTGGTTGGTCCCAAACATATCATGTTTAGATTTTATATCTTTCAAGGTCGCAACATCTTAATCTGATCGACACTAAGACTCTCATGGATCATATGTCATTAGGTTATCAGTATATTAACGTATCCGGACAAGAACCGAGCTCACTAGAAGCATCAAGTACATTTGGATTTTGGCCAGGGGAATCATATGCGCATAGCCCTAGACAAAGTTGATTATGCCAGAGGTAAATAAACTTGGAATTTTTCCAGACGCATTAAGTGCACATATCACGGATGAAGCCGATTATGCCAGAGGTAAATTAACTTGGACTTTGGATAGAGGCATCAAGTGCGCATATCCAGGATGAAGCTAATTATGCCAAAGGTAAATTACATGGGCCAGAGGCATAAAATGCACATAGCCCAGACGAAGTTCATTATGCCAGAGGTAAATTTTCTAGGAATTTGTCCAGAAGCATCAAGTGTGCATATCTCGGACGAAGTCGATTATTCCAGAGGTAAATTAACTTGGACTTTCGCTAGAGGCATCAAGTGTGCATATCATGAATGAAGCCGATTATGCCAGAGGTAAATTAACTTGGACTTTGGCCAGAGGCATCAAGTGCGCATATCCTAGATGAAGTTGATTATGCTAGAGGTAAATTAACTTGGACTTTGGCCAGAGGCATCAAGTGTGCATATCCCAGACGAAGTCAATTATGTCATAGGTAAATTAACTTGGACTTTTTCCAGAGGCATCAAGTGTGCATAGCTCGAACAATGTCGATTATGCCAGAGGTAAATTAACTTGGACTTTCCTGCTTTCTAGGATACAATTGTTTGAAACGTGGATGCCTCATTAAAAATCCTCTTAGAGGGAAAATAGTACAGCCTAATAATTTATTTCTGATACTTATTAAAAAGTCTATATAAAATTAAAACTCCATTACATTCCCACCCTGAAACATCTTTCTTTTCTTCCTTACTTTTAAGTTTCGAGCCCCACTATCCGTGCCTTCATTTCTTGTCACTGCTTGACTTTTCTGAAAACTACCCACCCTTTTTCCATTAGAATTATTCTGCCTAATATCTCTCTTTAAACTCGGGCGCTGGGCCCTAGTGTAATATCTCCCACCCTTTTTGTCTATTGGACTTCTAGTATCTCTTCTTTTAAGTTAACATCTACCAAGTTCACTTTTAGTTGTTCTTCTTTGACAGGACTTTGACTTGATCATTTCTTTTGATTCTTAAGTTATCATTGTAACATTTCCTGGATATCCCTTGGCCGCCCTTTATTACTCCTACTCATCTGTCTTCAAGGGGATACTTCAGCGTGAGATACAACATAGACAAGATTGCCTCTAAAGAATTGAATGATGGACTGCCAATAATAATGTTATAGGGAGACATAATGTTAACAATTAAATATCTTACCTTGATACTCCTCACATTATCCCAACTGCCAAAAGTTGTCATTATGGGCAGATACCTGAGCACCTAGACGTGTTCACCGGAGAAACCCACCAAGGTACCTTTAAATGACAATAACTTCAAGGTGTCTAAATTCATTCTTTTGAATGCATCCATGTATAAGACATCTGTTAAACTTATGGGGTCTATCAGGACTCGTCTTACGCTCGAATCCCGTATCTAAACCTTAATCACTATTGGATTATTATCATGCGTCAGCACCCCCTCCACAACTTTTTTGGAAAAACTGATTGCGGTCGAGCTTTCCTTTTCCTTCGATAGTGACCTTTGTTTGATGCTCATAACTGCATTTACATATATTCTTCTTACCAAAATGGTTTATCCACCTCCAACGAACCCCCATACAATGGTGTAAAGCGTATGACGAGCTACCCAGGTTTCACATACCTCTTCGACATTCCTCTATTTCTTTTGTGACAAATTTCCGCGTGATCTTATCAGGGGGCTTCTATTTCCTTACTATTATGTGTCTTTTACATATGATAATAACATACCTCTTTGAATCAAAATATCACTTTCCTTTTTTAGTTTGTGATATTTTTCATTATGATGTCTGTGAATTCTATGGTATGCACACCACACACTTTCATAATTTCCCATTATTATGTGTACCATTCTTTTTGGGTGTTTCGGTAGGGGAAATAGGTTGTAGTGACACACTTCCTTCAGGATATCTAACCAATGTGAGTTTAAAGGGGTATACTCTATTTTTATTTTAAATGGACGCTGGGAAGGCCTATGTGTTTTCCGATCCCTAGCTCTATTTCTGGGGTATTCCTTCTTCTGAATCGATCCTTCTTCTCCTATCAACGATTTTACCTTGGCCTCCTGGGGACATTTTTTCCATATTTCTTTCTTCTCCTTTGATGTAGCACTCGTCCCAGGTAATGACTTCATCCATGCTAGACGCCGACTTTTGCACAAAAGACTCATTAAACTGATCAACCCTAAGACTGTGTTGAAATGCTCCGACGAACATCTCTTGATTTGTATGGGATACCTTGATAGTTTCTTTGTTGAATGTTTATAAATACTCTCGTAGTGACTCCAAATATCCTTCGGTGTTGAATGTTTTTTTGTTGAATGTTTCTAAATACTCTTGTAGTTTCTTTGCTGAAAAATGTTGCATAATTTTTTTGGTTAAATCTTGGTAACTAATGATCAAAAATATTGGTAGACTCATATACTACCACAAAGAACCTTCTTTAAGATTCTCGACCATGAGTTTACATTTAAGGGAGTCAAAGGCCCCTAAAATTTCCATTTGATTATTGATTGCAATGATGCGCTCTTGCAGATTTGTCTTCCCATCGAAGGATGCTAATGTTGGTATCTCGAAGTTCTCTGGGAATTGATTGTCCTAGATAGCTTCCAATAGAGGATGGGCTTCCTGTAACAGCCCGGGCCCCTCGCAAGGCAATCCCAGCACTGCCACCTCACGATCTTCTCTACTCCCCTCACTAGTAGCTCAATTGGTAGTGGGAATGGATTGAGCATGTACTTGAACCCCAGGGTACAGGGGTCGATTCAAGCTAATTGGTAGTGGGAATGGAATGAACATGTACTTGAACCCCGGGGTACAAGGTTCGATTCCCACGGAAGGCAAAAACTCTACTAGTGAGGGGAGTAGAGAAGATCGTAAGGTGGCAGTGCCGGGATTGCCTTGCGAGGGGCCCGGACTGTTACACTTCCAGGGATTCCTCTTTCGTATCACCTTTTAGTTGGTTTTGAGTTTGTAGAACATGTACATTGTTTTGTAGGGTTTCGTTCTGCTGACGTAGGGCCTCTACCACCACCAATAACTAGGTTAGGTTTGGTGGTGGAGGTGGATTGCTTTGACTAGGAGATGACCCAAACATTATATCACTGAATTATCAAGGCCTCACAGTGGGCACCAAATTTTTTTGCTAAAACACTAAAAGGTTGGCTTATTCGCTATTTGTCCGAAGAGAGCCTTAGATGAATGATTTATGAGTATTTGTTTTGTGTATATTGCCCTCCCTATTCCTTCCATTCTCTCTCTAATTCATAGGTATCCATTTCCCACCATTTCTACTCTTCATATTCCTCATAAATATCCCCAAATAATGTCCATCGTCACTTGTAATTACAACATAGCGCTTATCTTTTCAATAATTGTAACTCTTCGGTCATAATGCATCACCCCATAACTGTTTATTACGACCCTTCACATGGCATCCTATCCTTGTCATCAGATCCAACTAATATGAATGAGATAGATCTCAGTTTATATGAAATTGGCTTCACCCTATTTATATGGACCCATAACCGAAATCTGACTCTTAGGTATGAATATGGTCTTCTCACTAAGTACTTTTTTCCTACTCGGTTGTTCTTCTTACTCTATCTTAGAGTCTTTCTAAGACATGTAACTGGTTTTCCCAAGCTTATACCTCGGCTAGTAAACAAAATTTTGGGCATCTACATGTATTATCATGATGGTTTTTGGGAACTTAAGTTCTTGAGTATTGCATGTGATATATTTAGACCATTTTGGTGAAGCTTTTTTCCATTATGTAACACAATTTCTTTTGAGGGATAATTATTTTCATTCCTTTTTTTGAGTCTTCTTCAGCTTGATAATTTCATTGTTCCCTTTGTATAATTCTCTTTATGTAATTATAAAGTTAGTGCCTTATGAACAATAAACCACATAGATGCATTAGTAAGTCTCAAAAGGATACTCCATCTTCTTAGATGGATTTTGTTTTCTTTTTTACTGGTTCTATTTTCACCAAATCAGACATTTTTAGTTGTGTTTCTATAGAGGTTGGCTTATCTTATGATTGGGGAATCAAGATTCCTTCTAAAGACAAACAGGTATGAGATAAGTATGGTGCATGAGTCATTCCTTTTTAGGAATGTGATTACTCAATAATATATTATTCTTCCACACACCAAACATCATAATCCTATTAAAAAAAATAGAATAGAATTTTTGGGGCATTACATCCTTCATATCGAAGTAGTCATCAGTGTTGTGGATATGACTTTTATGGAATAGGAAATACTTTGATATGTCTGCCAAGGATGTCTCTCTGATGGGATATGGAGGTCGAATTTTCACCTTTCGAAATTCAGTGTTCACACACTCCTAATAGATCCTCTCATGAGAGTGTCAGCGGGGTGTATCTATCATACTTCTCTTGCATGTTTCGTCATAATCATCCCGACATCGATGAGATTTTTTTCTCGATCGGCGGCCATAGTGAGACTCACTAGATGAGGGGTTATCGAAAAGTATTTTCAATTTTTCTTCTAAAAACATGAAATGTTTGGAACATTTCTTGAACATATTTGACTTTCCTCTTTCCCAACTTTTGATTCAAAGGATGGTTACTCCGAAGGTTGTTCTAAAAAATCCATCACTACAATAATTCTTAAGCCCAATCAACTTCAATCGAAACTTAAGTAAACCAATCAATATACAATTGTAAGCTTTCCTTCTTCCTTTGAACGATCCTTTTTATAGCAGCTTCGACCATTAGACATCGCTTTCGGGCTATAAATTGCACTGAAAACCTTTTATAAAATTCTTCCCCATAATCAATGCATCCATTAGGTGGGTCATTGAACCATAACCAAGTTGATTCGACCAATGTTAGTGGGAACAAATTGCACTTATAAACATCTCCACAACCAACGTCACTCAACTGGTTATCTACTAGTTTTAGATGTTCATTAGGATCTCACTTTATGTCATAATCGACAAGCTTGGACGACTTTTCGATAGACTTTGGGATATTTCTTCCCAAAATTTATACTGACAACTGGTACTTTGGATGCACCTTATCTGGGTGAATTTATATTTGAATCGGGGTTGGAGCATAACTTCCTCGATCTCCTATGGGACTCGGAGGGAGAGTCTGATTTTTTTTACTTCTGCACCGATCATTTCATCGGGAATCCTTATTTCCTTTTGTCCATATTGGTTACGAGATCACAACACGAGTCTTTCTTAAAACAACTTCTTGAATTGTATTCTCACGAGAGACAATGTTATGGAGTATTTCTTCAAGGAATCAAAGCCTTTTTCAATAAAATTTGAGTTGTATTGTCGAACAATGTTAAACACAATTAATGTTCAGTAACTCGTTGGCGCCTTGTACGCTGAGGTTTGCTTGCTGCGTGTGAAATCCATATTAGGTTTCAAGTTGCATAGTTGCAAGCGAAACATGAATCGACACTAGGTTGATCGAACTGACCTTGTCACTTGTGAAACTCGAATTTAAATTGGATGTGAAGAAACTAATAACTCTCTAAGATCTAGGGTGTTTTGTTGCAAAGGAATGGGCGATTGATTACTTGCTATAAAGGTAACAACAATGACTTTCCATGCAGTGGTGGATCTTGTAGTCTTGGATCCAACCATATATGTTGAAGATGAAATCGAATATCTAAAAGTCTTAAAGAAATGAAATTGAATTTGTGCTAAGCCGTATTGGAATACGATAAATCTTTGCATACAATTATGATTACTTTCTCCGATGATTGAAATAAGTTTTGAAGTGTGAAACTCATATAACGAACATGAAAATGTGGAAATCGTTGGAATCGAGAGTCAATTCCCATATATGGCGCCACTGTTACATCTTGAAACCAAAAATGAAAAGCTTGAACGAAGGTGATGATTGATCGCAACCTCCGATGTGGTGGAATGAAGGGTACTTACAATGTTAACACTCTAATGCTCAAGTCAGTATATAAAGAAGAAGAATGAAATGAAAATTATATTTGTTATTGCTCTATATATAAAGGGAAGAAATAACGAACCAACTATTTACTTGTTGTAGTTTGTGGATGATCGTAAGATATGCTTTACGATCACTTGGGATCATAAAAATGACTATCTTTAGTCATTAGGAAGATTAGTAATGGACCAGAACCTTTATTAGAATGTAGATCGAGACGCTATAGTATAATTAGTTAGTCCATGATTATTTTGGATGATCCATAACAAGATTTTTTTTCAATTTATTTTTATAAAATTTTCAAGATAATTAAATTTTGTTTATATATTTTATTTTAAAATATAATGTTCTGGACTGGCCTAGCAAGTGCCCTACGCCAAATCGAGGCCCAATCTAGTATTCGTCTGGGAATAAGTCCAATAAGAGACTAGCGAAGATATGACCGTTGTAAGATAGAGTCGTTGGCATATAGTCGTTGGGGATCTCCCCTCATGCGGATTAACACTTTTCACGCGGCTAACCGCCCTTCGGATTTACAGGAGACAGTTATGCTTAGTCAAAGACTACGTGCCCACAATCCACGGGCATGTGCCCTTATAAATACCCTCCACACTTGGAGGGCTAGGTATTCAATTCTAATCACCCAATTTCTTATGCTTAGTTTGTCTTACACTGAAACTTACTTAAGCATCGGAGTACCTTGCAGGTGCACCACCCCATCTCCTGCAAGCACCATTATAATCCCAGTTGAAGGTCATGAGGACCTGTTCGAATCATTTATGTACAGTGGCGCCGTATGTGGGAAACTAGCAGCTCCTCCATCTTTCGTGACCAAGATCCTCTTTTTTTCACCACGAGATCAAAGCTCATCTTCTTTTTGTCTTCATGGCTTCCCATGTCAACGAGATTGTGAAAGATCTTCCTACCATCGTCATCAGCGACGTAGATAATACAGGTAACCATGGGACTACCCAGCTCAATTCCAACCACTACGAAGGGCATCCTCCTTCCTCAACTTCAAACAATCTGAAACAACCATCCTTCATTCACGGGGACCTCATGTTTGAACCAACCCCCATCCCTTAGAACGCAGATGCTAGCACCCAGGCTCTCATCACCGCCCTTAATAAGGAAAACCTTGCTCTCTTCCAGTAGAGCGAATGCATACAAATGCTCGAGGGTAACCATCATTCCCCTTAACCATCCAGGAGATGTCGCCGCAGAGGTTCTCGCTCACCTTCATGTCACTCTCGTTCTCCTCCGCGAAATTGCAAAGGGAAAGATCCCAGACGCCTTTCTCCTCCAAGGGATCAGGATAGACCCGAAAGATCACATCCAGAAAGGACCAGAAAACATACTCGATCTCCTCCCCGAAGGACAAGATGCTCACCAGACGATCTGGATCAGAGCAAGAAATCTCGATACGATGAAGACTGTAATCCCCATCAACATAGCAGGAGTCCTCGTCGGAGCAGATCTATGTACCCTTTGTCCGGAAGCAGCGACGACGAGGATCATCGTGGGACGCTTAGTCACGAAATCATGGAGACCCGCATCCCACACGGTCTCGAGAAGCCTCATCCACTAGCCACCTACAACAGGAATACCGATCCCGACGATCACATCGAAAATCTCGAGGCAATGCTCCATTATCACAACATGGAGGGTGCAATCAATTGTAGATTTTTTCCTATCCCCTTACGAAAGGGCGCGATGTCGTGGTAAAAACACCTCCCCGCAAGGTCCATCACATTATGGAGAGTCTTGAAGAGCCAGTTCATCAGGCATCTCACCGCATCTAGATGTCATACAAAGTCCGAGGCCACCATCAAAGGGATCATACAGGGCAAAGAAGAACCTCTATGGGACTACATCGACAAATTCAACAAACAAGCCGTGGAAGTGCACACTATTGACCGCATGAAGTAGTATATCCTGGAGAAGGGCTTGCGTTCTAACAGCAAATTCCGAAGAGTTGTGTGTATCAAGCCTCCCTAGTCCCTCGCCAAGCTCCTCCATAAAGCTCAAGCATATATCCAGTATGAGGAAAAGGAGTCCGCTTACAAGACACATGATTCGAGGAATCAAGAAAATGTGAGATCTCATAAACAGAAAGACGAAAACGAGGTTCCTTGGCGTGAAAATGAAAGGACAATCATCCTCGCGAGAGCAGAGGGCCATAAAGTTGCTTCTTAGATACCCTCCTCACAGCTCCTCGCAAGAAAATTCTTAGTGAATGCATCAACACCGAATTCAAACAGGGGTGTGTTTGTTTCCCCAAACCAACTGCTTCCAAAGCCAATACCGGCAAAAGGAAATATTGTTGGTTCCACCGCAGTCACGGGAATTTCACTGAGTACTGCATCCATCTCAAGGACACGATTGAGATCCTCATCAAAGAGGGGAAACTCAAAAATTACGTCAAGGACGGAGCTCCTCGACAAGAAGATACAAAAAGAGTCGATGAAGTCTCCGAAGAATTCGCTCCCATGCAAGTCGCCCTGTCAGTCACCAGACCCGAGGATTTTTTCATTCCTCGGCACCTTAGAAGCATGGGATACTTCACATCACACAGCCCCTGGGAATGCTTCCCATCGGCCATGCTCATTTCGGGTGTAGGCTATAACGAGATGATTGTCAGGACTATTAGGAGAAACCTCGAGCATTTGGTCGACTCATCGCCAAATCAGCTCTCATCTATCGAGAAAATCAGGAGGAAACCCCAACCAATCACTTTCTACATAGAGGAACTCCTCGATGGTTCTCTGAACTCTCACATTCCTTTGCTGATCCGAGCCAAGATGGAAAAGATGGATGTACGCAGGATACTCATCGACCAGGAAAGCTCGGTCGATATCATGTACACCTCACTCTTTCGAGCATTGCATCTTGATCAAAGAAACCTGTCTCCGTATGTAGGTTTTGATCTTCAAGGATTCAACGGGGCCACCGCCAAAACCTAGGGTTACATCGAGCTAAACGTCATGTTCAGGGAAGGAGAAGCGTCCAAGACAATTAAGACGCATTTCCTGATGATCGACTATCCTTCACTTTACCAATGCATCCTGGGAGGCATACTTTAGTCAAGCTCATCGCTGTCCCATCAACGGTCCATCTCAAAATAAAGTATTACACAGAAAAGGGTCACGTAGCTACTCTCCACGGAGACATAGAGGCAACACGAAGATGCTTTGAAGCAACAACCAGAGGGCAGACCATGATAGAGACCGCACCAAAGAGCAACAAGCGTGCAAGAGACGAAGGTTCTCCAACTGAGGAAGTTCAACCCGAGAAAAAGCCAACCCCTCAGATTAATATAATCGATCTTGATTCTCGCATCCTGACAGAATTCGAGGACAATATCACAACAAACAAAGTAGTTGTTTTGCGTCCTTTTCCCGCAGGGGAGTTCTAAGTTGTGACCTTCGTGGACAACCCTGACAGAGGAGTTCGCATCGGCGCATGACTTCCCGACAAAGTCAAGGAGAAGTTGAAGTAATGCTTGCGCAATAACACAGACCTCTTCGCTTGGAGTGCCGCTGATATTACCGACATTTCACCTGAGATTGCATGCCACGATCTCACCATCAACCCATCAGCACGCGCAATTGTTCAACATAGGTGTAAGCAGTCCGAAGAAAAAACTTTAGCTGTTGAAAAATTAGTTAGTGACCTCCTAGAGGCCAAATTTGTAACTAAGGCCAAGTATACAACCTGGCTCTCTAACACTGTACTCATGAAAAAATCTAATGGTAAATGGCACCTCTATATTCACTACATTGATCTCAATCGGGCTTGCCCGAAAGACTCTTACCCTCTTCCAAACATAGACAAGTTGGTAGACAATTTTGCAGGTTTTAAATTGCTATCCTTCATGGATGCGTATTCTGGGTACAATCAAATACCCATGGCTGACAAAGATAAAAGGCACACCGTGTTCATGACCCTGACAAGAAATTATTACTACAACGTATTGCCCTTCGGATTAAAGAACGCAAGAGCCACATATCAACGCATGATGAACAAGGTCTTCCAATCACAGATTGGGGACATGCTAGAAGTTTACATGGACGACATGATTGTCAAGTCCATCCAAGAGTCTGATCACACTTCTCATCACTAGAATGTGTTCGACCAGGAAAGGAAGTTTAGAATGCGCTTTAACCCTGACAAGTGCACCTTTGGTGTAAGAGCGAGCAAGTTCCCCGTCTTCTATCTTACAGAAAGAGGAATCGAGGCTAACCCCGACAAGTGTCGTGCCTTCTCAGAATTTCCTACACCTGACTCAAAGAAGTCGATCAAATCCTTAAATGGTATACTCGCCTCCTTATCTTGCTTTGTGGAAAAATCCGCTCAACATGCCTCACCCTTCTTCAAGATACTTCGCAAGGAAGCAACGTTCGAATGGACAGAAGAATGCAAGTAGGCTTTGCGAAACCTCAAACGAGCACTATCGGAGCCCCTGGTTTAATCTAGAGCAACAACCGGGGATATCCTCTACCTATATCTATCTGTCAATATCGAAGCCATCAATGCAGCTCTCATAATAGAAGATCCAGACGGGCAAAAACCTGTGTATTTCACGGGTAAAGCCTTGAAAGGACCAGAACTTAGGTATCAACAAATTTAGAAAGTCACCATCGCGCTCATAAACGCTGTCAAGAGACTACGACATTATTTCTTAGCACCCATAGTGGTCGTACAAACTGACAAGCCCATCAAGCAACTGTTAACCCGACCAGATATACCCGGAACAATGCTAAGGTGGTCTCTAGAGTTGTCTAAATTTGACATACGTTACGAAATTATGAAAGCTCTAAAAGCTCAAGCCCTGGCCGACTTCGTCGCTGAGATGAACCCAACAATAGTCGCACCAGAAAGCGCCCACAAGTGGGTCATCTACGTCGATAGAATATCTAGTCCATCTGGAAGTGGAGCAGAGATAATCCTCGAGAATGAAAAAGGCCTCATGATCGAGGTATCTCTAGTCCTTTCTTTCCCGACATCTAACAACCAAGCTGAGTACGAAGCCTTCCTAGCAGGAATCCACCTAGCATAGGACATGGGTGCCCAAGAGATCAGGACCTACACTGACTCTCAGTTGGTCACAGGTCAAAGGGGAATACAAGGTGAAAAACAACCATTTGGTCAAATACCCGGAGCTGGTACAGCAAATGCTTGCACACTTCAAGTGTTGGGATATCCAGCACATCCCACGCGAGCGTAACTCACGAGCAGATGTCTTGTCGAAATTAGCACGTACGCGAAGGAAAGACGAAAACAAATCCGTTATCCAGGAAACACTTCCTCTCCCTAGCATTGAAAAGCCCTGCGATATCATCGACATAAATGTCATAGGTAACAATAGTTATTGGATGACTCTTGTATTCCACTACTTTACAACTGGAGAGCTACCCAAAGACAGGAAGGAATCTAGTGCCACCAAACTCCGTGCATCCTCCTATGTCCTTATGGATGGCAAGATGTACCGCCGAGGATTCACCATCTCGCCCCTAAAATGCGTCAGGTAGGAAAGCGTATCTGACGTCCTGCATGAAATACTCGAAGGGATAAACGCGCAGGTCCTTGGCCCGAAAGGCATTAAGAGCGGGATACTATTGGCCAACCATGCAAAACGATACCAGAGAGCATGTAAAGAAGTGCAAAAAGTGCTAGTGTCACAGGGATATGCACATCGCGCCCCCGACGCGCTCAAAACAATGTCATCACCGTGGCCGTTTGCGCATTGGGGCATGGACATCCTCGTACCCTTCACGATGGGTTCTTTCCAAAATAAATATTTGATCGTGGGCGTGGGCGTGGAATACTTTACCAAATGGATAGACGCCGAGGCCCTGGCCAAATTCACTGTGTTCAACATTTTGCGATTTTACAAGAGGAACATCCTGGCCAGATTTGGTGTACCCCAATCCCTTATCACTGACAACGATACCCAGTTCATGGACATGAATTTTCTAGACTTCTTCGCCAAGACAGACACCAAGCAACACTTTGCGTCCATCGAGCACCCCCAGACAAATGGGAAAACTGAAGATGCCAACAAAGTCATTTTACGGGGCCTAAGACGAAGACTTGGCAAGGCAAAGAAAAGGTGGGTCGAGGAACTCCACAACGTACTTTGGGCCTACCGTACCACTCCATATTTGACCACTGAGGAGACTCCATTCAGGATGACGTATGGGACAAATGCATTCATCCTCTTAGAGATCTGAGAACCTTATCAACTCACATAATCCCCTTTAGAGGAAGAACTCAATGACGAGGCATTAAGAGAGGAACTCTACTTGGTCGAGGAAATCCGTTCAGGGACAAATCTCCATGAAGAGTCCCTAAAACAAAAAAATTGCATTGCATTACGACAACCAGATCGTCAAACGAGAATTCTAAGTAGGCAGCATTGTCCTGCGCAGAAAGTAGAAATATTCGCATGAAGGCAAGCTCGCGGCCAACTGGGAAGGCACATATTGCGTTAAGTAAAAAATGGGCACAAGAGCATATTACCTCGAAGAATTAAATGGGGAACCATTTTCTCAACCATGGAACGCTGAAAAGCTTAAAAACTATTACAGCTAAGTCCAGCTATAGCGCAAAATAGCTGCCGGCTAATCAATCCCTCCAATGGGGGAATAGGTGCCCGACCACAGGGATGTATCATAGTATAAATACAACCCTCAATATAAACTTGCGCGATCAATTTCCTAATATTCGAGCAAACGAATCGCTCAATGGGGGCACCTCGAACGAGCTCTGATGTTGTAATACTAACGTGGCAGACCCCTAACTCGTGATGGGAAATGTCTAAGTCTTAGGTAATAAAGGACACAACTGCATCCTCGTTCCCCTCTAGAGAGAGAAAATCTCGCCCCTCGTCAAGTTCTATACATTGTCGAGTTCAACATTATCATGTCGAACATCCACCCAGTTATTTAACTTAAACTTATAAAAGCATATATATATATATATATATATATATATATATATATATATAATTTAAATAACAATGCAAAAACAAAGAAAAAAGGCAATAACATTATCAAAAATTCTGACCACAAGGCAGAACATTGTCATAATAAACATCAAAAAGGGGCTAAACCCCGTCCAAAAAAGTACAACAAGAAAAGGAGGCACGCAGGCCAAAAAGCTTCACTCATTATCAGGGGGATGACCAATTTTTTTTCCACGTGATGAAGAGGACTGGTACCTTCCACGACCAGCTCCACCTCAGGGTTTTGCACCTTAAGCTGCTCAACAACATAATAGAAGCCGAAAGAAGCCATCGCCAGGTTGTCCTAATCTAACATTCGGATTCGGGCGATCATTTCAACCCTGGTCGTCATAGCAACCTCTTCCTTTGTTACATCCACCCCTACGACCAATTTGCTCTCCGTTTCCACTGCCCGCTTCTTTAGGCGCTCATTGTCATCGATGAGGCCCTCCATCTTTTCTCTGATTTCTGTGACCTCCCTCATCAGCTCGAGCTTACTCTTGTAATTCCCCTTAGCCTGAAGCAAAACCTTCTCTAGCCTAGCATTGTTGAGCTCTACCTCGGCAACTCTGTCTTTAGCAGCTTGGAGGTCTTTGTGGAACACCAGGTCAACATCATTGAAAGCAAGGGCAGCCTTCAGAATCTGTATCATCCCTGCCGCGTCCTGACACAACTCAGTTCTCATGATTTTGTGGTAAGTGGAAAGAAGGGTCGTGATAAGTGCCAATTATAGTTGTTATATATTGTAGTTTTTGGCACTTTTCAAGGATTTATTTGGATCTCTAATGCTTTTTCCCTTTGTTTTCATCGAATATTCGTAGTTTAGTTTATGCATTTTAGAAGTAGCATTTATTTAACTTTTATTTTTATGATTTTAGATTGCACCTTTGGATTAAGAAAAGGATTACAGGGAGACTCACTTTTTGAAGTTTTTGAAGAAACTAAAGAATTCATGCTCGCTGAGCGAGCTCCCAACGACAGTCAGGAGGGTTTTTGCTCAGCGAAGCCTTAGCTCGCTGAGCGAGGAAAGGCGGCTTAACTATTTAATGATAGATTACTCAGCAAGCACTGTGAAACTCAACATCTATTTAAACATTTGTTACTCATTTTTTTGGGATGTAACTTGATATCTCAGACCTAAATAAACCATTTTTCATATTTTCTCCTTGTTTTTAAAGAATCGGCGCATCAATAGTCGGAAGATCGTCATTGATGTTCATTCTTCTTCATTTCTTTCTTTTAATGGAAGCTTCCATGGAAATGGGTAGCTAAACCCTTTATATGTCAAGGTTAGAAGGTAGATAGGTCTTTTCTTTGTATGTATAGACTTTGATCATTGTGTAAGAACTCTTGGTGATGAATATATGGTGAAAGCTTTGTGTTTATGAAATATATTTTGTGTTGCTTCATAATTGAGAAATGTGTTTAACATTTGACCTAGGTTTTCATCCACCAAAGAACATAAGGTAGAAATAGTTATGGGACTTGGTGTTCACTTTGTATTGAACTATAATGTTATCATTTTGATAGATTGAGTGAGAAATCATCAATGGATCAAAATGGTAAAACTCACATTATGTGTTAGAAATAAACATTTTGAGAGGATTTTGTGATTATGTTTATCATTCTAGAGAGTTTGTCACTTGATCAAAACTATATATTCAAATGGACCTATCAAACCCTAACTTTGGCATGTGTTTTTTATAATATTTTAACAATAAACACTTTTGACTTGTAGTTTTCATTTGAATGCAAAAGTTTAACTTTCCGTTACTTAAACCAAAAACCCCCTTTTGTTACTTCAAGTCTTGAACTAACACAACTCTAGAATGACTTTAATATCACAAAACAATCTTTGTGGATCGATAAAAACCCTTATTCTATTTGTACTCCAACAAATTGGCGTCGTTGTCGGGGATTGTTAATTGATATTATAAGCATTGCAAGAGTTGCTAAGTTTTAGACTTGTTTATTCTTTTTCTTGGATTTTTTTATTTGTTTGGTTAGTGTTTGCAGACTCTGTTTATGCGAGGCAAGCTTCCCGCGGACCAACTTCTTTTTTATCCTGAGATTGAAAGAACTGCTTGGAAGTTGAATTGAAAAACAAGACGGAGGAGGCAACTAGCTAGGGAAAGATACGAACAAGAACAAGGATTAACGTCTACGTCAACACCACCCACTCCACAGTTGGAAACAACCATGGCGGATCCACCTCCACCTCCACTCTCGACACCTTGTGTAAATATTCCTCGTAATACTGCTCAGTTTGCAAACATCGCTAATAATGGCCGGTAAGCTGAGATGAAGTACGACACTCTGAGTTTATTGTACGGAAGTCCTTTCACCAGAATGGACCATGAAGACCCATTTTCTTTTCTCACTAAGTTCTATGAGATAACATTGGCGGCCAGAGTTGATCAACATCAAGAGTTATCTTTGTTTAGAAGACTTTTTCCTCATGCCTTGCTCAGCAAAGTAATGGATTGGTATTTAGATCAAAGTCCCGCTGTAATGACATAATGGAATGTGTTAGAAGAGAAGTTCATTGAGCGATTCTTATCACACAACCGTTTTATGGAATCAAAGACCGCGATATCAGTATTCTCTCAAAAGATCATTTCCCAATATTGTTTTTTGGATGGGTATTCGGGGTACAACCAAATTGCGGTTGACCCGTCGGACCATGAGAAGACGGTGTTTACATGTCCTTTTGGAATTTTTGCGTAACGAAAAATTCCCATTGGGTTGTGCAATGCGCCGACAACTTTCCAACGATGTGTCCAATCTATCTTTTTCGATCTTATTGAAAAGACAATGGAAGTTTTCATGGATGATTTTTCGGTATTTGGAGCTTCATTTGATTTGTGTTTGAAGAACTTAGAAGCGGTGCTAGAGAGGTGTGTGAAAACCAATTTGGTCTTGAATTGGGAGAAATGTCATTTCATGGTAAAAGAAGGAATTGTACTTGGTCACAAGGTGTCTTCAAGAGGTCTTGAGGTGGACAAAGCAAAAGTGGAAGTTATTTCAAAGTTGCCTCCTCCAACCGACATCAAAGGAATCTGAAGCTTTTTAGGGCACACGGGTTTTTATCGGAGGTTTGTCAAAGATTTTACCAAAGTGGCGAGGCCACTTAGCAATTTGCTAAACAAAGATCATGTATTCCTCTTTGACGAATCTTGCCTTTAATCTTTCCAAACTCTTAAATAAAACCTTGTTACCGCTCCAATTATCATCGCATCAAACTGGAATTGTGATTTTGAACTAATGTGTGATGCGAGTGATTATGCCGTTGGAACGGTACTTGGTCAAAGAAAAGAAAAACTTTTTCATGCAATACACTATGCTAGCAAAGTGCTTAACGAAGCACAAGTGAATTATTCAATAACAGAAAAAGAATTGTATGCGCTTGAAAAGTTTCGTTCCTACTTGATCAGTTCAAAAGTTGTTGTTTACACCGACCATGTCGCGATAAAATATTTGCTCACCAAACCGGATTCTAAGCAATGATTTATCTCATGGATCCTTCTTCTTCAAGAATTTGATTTAGAAATTAAAGATAAGAAGGGATCGGAAAATTTGGTGGCGGATCATTTGTCGCGGTTGGTCAATGTAGACATCACCAAAAAAGGAAATTGAGATCCGAGAAGAATTTCCAGATGAAAAACTGTTTATGGTACAAGTTAGGCCTTGGTTTGCCGATTTTCTAATCATAAGGCAATGAGATGGATACCCGAAGACTTAACTTGGAACCAAAAATGTAAGTTCTTAGTGGATGCTCAATATTATATGTGGGATGAACCATATCTTTTCAAAATTTTTAGAGATAATTTGCTAAGAAGGTGTGTTACTAGTGATTAGGCTAATATCATCCTTTGGTATTCTCATAACTCTCCGTATGGAGGGAATTTTAACGGATCTATGACGGCCACAAAAATCGTTCAATCGGGATTTTATTGGCCTACTATTTTCAAGGATGCTAACCTCCATGCGAGGAGTTGTGACATTTGCCAAAGATCGGGTGGAATAAGCAAGCGGGATGAAATGCCCCTCCATAATATTCAAGAGGTTGAAGTCTTTGATTGTTGGGGAATTGATTACGTTGGCCCATTTCCACCATCTTTCACAAATGAGTACATTTTGGTTGTTGTGGATTATGTTTCTAAATGGGTGGAAGCTTTTGCTTCACCGAGGGCGGATGGCAAAATGGTGATTAAATTTCTCAAGAAAAACATTTTTGCCCGTTTTGGAACCCCTCGTGTGTTGATTAGTGATGGAGGGTCACACTTTTGTAATGCGCCGCTTGAAAGCATTTTAAAACATTATGGTGTGTCACACAAGGTTGCGACTCCCTACGATCCCCAATCAAATGGGCAATCCAAAGTGTCTAATAGGGAAGTGAAAAATATTTTGGAAAAAATTGTTTCGGGGTCTAGGAAGGATTGGTCTCAAAGGTTTGACGAAGCTTTATGGGCATATCGCACTGCATACAAAGCACCAATAGGCTTAACTCCATTTCAAATAATCTATGGCAAAACATGCCATTTACCGGTTGAAATGGAGCATAGGGCTTTATGGACTTTGAAGTTTTTAAATTTTGATCCAACCTTGGCCGGGACAAAAAGAAAAGTACAATTGAGTGAGCTGGAGGAAATAAGAGATGCCGCATATCATTCAAGTTGGTTGTACAAGGAAAAAGTAAAAAAAATACCATGACAAGAAAATAAGGCTCAAAGAGTTTGAAACGGGTCATCTTGTCTTGCTATTCAACTCCCGGTTAAAGCTTTTTCCGGGGAAGTTGAAAAGTAAGTGGTCCGGACCCTTCAGAGTAAAGGAAGTTAAGGAATTTGGAGCAGTGATGATATAAAACATGGAAAAGAAAGACAGTTGGACGGTTAACGGGCTACGTCTCAAAATCTACCTAGGAGGTAGCTTCGATCGGGAAAACGAATCATTTTCACTCGATGATCATTGATTATTGTGGACCGTCGAGCTTATCCGACGTTAAACAAGCGCTCGTTGGGAGGCACCTCAATTCTGCAAGTTTTATTGTTTTAAATGTTAAATATGTGTTGTAAGAGTGTTTTAGAGGCCAACCATAAAAAAAAATTTGTTGCTGGAAGTGATTTTGAAGTTTCCTGCACTCGTTGAGCGAGCTCTTTCTCGCTGAGCGGGCACTTCCAGGGTGATTCTCGTTAGCGAGCTTTGCGAAATTTTTAAAAAAAAATGTGTGGCTGAACTGGGCCCATCTAGCCAAACCCGACCCAATTCAGAGTTAGAAAGGGGGATAACATTAGGGTTGCCTCTTTTGGTATCATTTTTCAAAAAAAATTCAAAACCTTCAAGGCTTCCTTTTTGTTCTTCCTTCCTTCTTTCTCATTTCACCATTGAAGTTTCTTTTCTCCATTTTCGTAGCTTCATCCCCCTGTCATCAAGGTAAGTGCTTCTATTTTAATTTTGTTCCTTATTTTCGTAATGTTTTTCCATTTTAGATGTTCTTCTTGAAACAAAGCTTGCCCTAAGGTTATATCCTCTTCTCCAATCACCTTATGTTGTTCTTTATGGATAAATTAGTTTGCATGTGGTTTAGGGTAGAGGAATGGAGATTTAGGGCAAGATTTTGAGAAATATTTCAATTCAATTGTTAGTTAGGGTTTAATTAATGTTGTCAAGTTCTGTTGGTGGTGATTGTTGTGATTAGAATGTGAACCTTTTGTTTTGAAGATTTCCCCTAAGAAGGTGGGGAATTTTTCTGCAAATCGCAGAGCTCGCTGAGCGAGACCTAGAATTTGCAGAAAAATTTCCCTTTTCGAGAACTGATTTAAAAACTTATGGGGCAGTTTCTGACGATTTATCAGTAATTTTGAGAATTTTTGTTTTTATTTTTAATGACTAATTTAATCAGTTTGATTGTGTTTCGATTTTGTGTATTTTGTTCTTTTGTTTTCAGATGTCTCACCGTCCAAAGAGAGGTTGCACTGGAACTTCTTCTGCTAGGCAGTCTTCTGCACCCACTTTCGACCGAAATCGATTTCTGAATCCTGCTCACCATGAGCGTTATTTTCTTCTCATCACCGATCTCTTGATTTTATTTATGAGTTTATGCTTCAGCTGCAGCTGATGATTCGAGAGCCTCAGACGGGTCATTCCTTGAGATCCATGGATGCTTACATAGGCCACTCTTCCAGGCTTGGGGACATGCGATCTTCTTCAGGGGGTGCAGGTGCTGAGGATGTTGGTGCTGATGATGATGCTGGTTCTAGTTCTTCTGAGTGACCTCTGGACGGTTTGATTGTCTATATTTTGTCTTTAGGTTTTTAATATTTCTAGGATTTTGTTGTAGAGATTTTGGATTTTTACCATCCGGGCGGATGTGTTTTTCTATTTTGATTTTACCATCCGGGCGGATGTGTTTTGTTAATTTGGATTTGAATTTGGTTCCCATCCAGGCGGATGATGTGATTTTAACATTTTTATGATTCAGTTAACATCCGGGAAAATGCTTTTGTTTCTATTATTTTGTGGTACAATTTTTTTTTGTTCTTGAATTTAAGGTGATATTATTGAGGAAGCAAGTACTATTTTGTGATCAAAGCAAGTTGTGTTTCACCTTTCTTTGATGGTGATGATATAATTCCTTAAGTTTGCACGAAGAAGGTATTTTGTTCTTGCTTTATAGAAAATAACATGTACATGAACTATTTACTTTCCGCAAATTTCAAGCTTTATTCATTTTGCATAAGTGTTCTTATAAGAATCATTTAGGACAAACCACAAAGTGAGTGACCTCCATTGTTCACAAATAATAGTGTTTATGTAATTGTTGTAAACTCGTGTGATTCATGCTTGTATCTTATATTCTTTGGTCAATTTTGGAAACTTGGAAATGATCTAGGCATTGTTTGTTATTTGAGGAAAACCACCCATTTCTTTAGGCTTTAGTCACCTGGTGAGTATTGTGAGAATTTGCTAGCCGACATTGAGCCTTTACTCAATTAGAATGAATCATAAGCAAGAGTCGGTAAGAGTACCAAGTTACCATCCTTTGGTAATCCTTGTGGTGAAAATGAAAACAAAAATACATTATGATTCATTCCAGTTTGATTTATTTGTATACACTTTTCCCTTTAATTTTAAAATACCTTTTGAAGAACATAGTCATGAATTATGATTTGATGTAAAAGTTGGGGAGAGTTGGTTGTGTGAAAAAGAAGGGTTAGAATTGATGCCTCTTATATATATATATATATATATATATATATATATATATATATATATATATATATATATATATATATATATATATATATATATATATATATATATATATATATATATATATATATATATATATATATATATTTGAGAAAGGGGCACCTTATATATAAAATATAAAAGATGAAAAGTGTGGTAAGAAGGAGTTAAGGAAAATTGAGAAATTTATTGGTTGATGTTAATTTGGCATGTTCTTCATTTTTCAAAACTTTTGAAAACCATTTTGAATCATTGGCTATATATATATATATATATATATATATATATATATATATATATATATATATATATATATATATATATATATATATATATATATATATATATATATATATATATATATATATATATATCCTTTTCTTGGTAACCCTTGCCCCATTACAACATTGAAAAGTCCTTAAGATCTTCATTTTCTTGATTTTCCTTTTGAATTGGTTTGATACTTGCATGACTTGTTCCGGATGTTAACACAATTACACATGAGAGTGATTGGTCCCTTGTAGATATTAAGCTTGGCTTAACTAAGTTATTAGGTGATTCTTGTTTGAACATTTTATCGCTTATGTCGTTGCTTGTCATTTGTGTTTAGAAGTTAGTTCATGATCATGTTGTGGTTCTTCGCAAGGCCGGACATTACTTGTAAGCAAAAATATTTTGGTTTGAACCATCAATTTGAGAGTGTTATCTTTTTTCTGTTTTGTGTGTGTTTCTTTTTAAATTCACCTTTGTTTGACGACAAACAAAGAAGAAAGTTGGGGAGAGTTGATAAGTGCCAATTAGAGTTGTTATGTAGTGTAGTTTTTGGCACTTTTCAAGAATTTATTTGGATCTCTAATGCTTTTCCCTTTGTTTTCGTCGTATATTCGTAGTTTAGTTTATGCATTTTAGAAGTAGCATTTATTTAACTTTTGATTTTATGATTTTAGGTTGCACCTTTAGATTAAGGAAAGGATTACAGGGAGACTCACTTTGTGAAGTTTTTTAAGAAACTGAAGAATTCATGCTTGCTTCAAGCTCGCTGAGCGAGCTCCCAGCGAAAACTTCCAGAAGGGTTTTCACTCAGCGAGGCCTTAGGTCGCTGAGCGAGGAAAGGCGATTTAACTTTTTAATGATAGCTTGTTCAGCGAGCACTGCGAAACTCAGCATTTATTTAAACATTTTTACTCATTTTTTGGGGGATGTAACTTGATATCTCAGACCTAAATACACCATTTTTCATATTTTCTCCTTGTTTTCGAAGAATCGGCACATCAATAGTCGGGAGATCGTCATAAATGTTCATTCTTCTTCATTTCTTTCTTTTAATGGAAGCTTCCATGGAAATGGGTTGCTAAACCCTTTATATGTCAAGGTTAGAAGGTTGATAGGTCTTGTCTTTGTATGTATAGACTTTGATCATTGTGTAAGAACTCTTGGCGATGAATATATGGTGAAAGCTTTGTGTTTATGAAATATATTTTGTGTTGCTTCATGATTGAGAAATGTGTTCAACATTTGACCTAGGTTTTCATCCACCAAAGAACATAAGCTAGAAATAGTTATGGGACTTGGTGTTCACTTTGTATTGAACTATAATGTTATGATTTTAATAGATTGAGTGAGAAATCATCAATGGATCAAAATGTTAAAACTCACATTATGTGTTGTCGCTCCCGGGATTTTCATCCTAGTACAAACGCGAAAGTGGCGCAGAAAAGTTAGAGTCGCCAGCCAGACATTTTTATCCCGAAGGAATGGGAAAGGTAATGTTGCACAAACCTAAGGAAGAAGGAAAAGGACGAGGAATTGCGAACCAAAGATCTGGGTCCGGAAGTCGGTTACGAATTGAGAAGGTATTAGCACCCCAATCCGTCCGCCGTACCCGACGGGATCCACGCTTATAAGTCTGTTTTCATAGGGTGAGAAATAATATGCTGCTTGAATAAAAGAATGGCTATCTGGATTGGAATGGAAATGAGAAAAGAAATGGAATTGAAAAAATGGAAAGAAATTGGGAAAATGTAGGGAAAATAAAGATTGTGCTCGAATGGGCCCTACCCCACTGCCTACTTACCTCATCGGGATAAATGAGGATCAGAGACGCCGTAGTTCGTCTAACTAAGGCTGAAACTTGCTTGTGTTTTTTTTAGGATGGCGTTGCCATAGCTCTAGCTCAGGTGTTACCGACTCTGACTCGAGGGTGTTTACCATATCGCTGTTTGAACTGTCGAGACAAGTCATGTTCGTCCGCAAAGAGTATGAGATGAGAAGAGAAGACGTGACTTCTTGGTTTGTTGTCTTTTAGAAGAAGTGTTTTGAGATTGTGTTTATTGTATGTACAACACTAAAGACTATGACACAAGAGCAAATACTTTCCAAGATCGCCCCCAATGGAACGTTTGTAAAGCATCCTAGAAGAGTGAAGGAGACCTCCACTAATAATTTCCCGTATGGCTTAAGGCTCGTGGCGTATTGCACACATTTTCCTTTATTAAGTGTTTTTTTTTCTTTTAAGATGAGAACCGAGACTCAAGTTGTAAAAGGAAAACTCTAAGGGGAAACTAGACTTACCCTAAGTTAGTTGAGTTTAAGGATGACCTATGGTTAGTGAGTTTTGAAAGATTAAATCTAACTGAGAGATATTAAACTAGAAATGCAAGCATAAAAGGCAATAATGAACAATATGGTCCTCCTAAAGTCTTGATTTTGGTGTAACATACAAGACTTGATTTTGGTGTAATAGAATGGAGCGATGGTAATCGAGGAATCCTAAAGTCACATGAAACTTTATTTATTTATTTGAAAATTTACTCGACGTTGGATCGAGCATCTTATTTATTTTATGAGATTTTGGTTTTCTATCGATTCGTTTTATCTTTTCTATCCTAATTATAGAAACTATACAAGCATACAAGTATTACATCACAAAGTACACAAAATATAATCGAGGCATGACAAAACATAGTCCAAGTCCATAAGCAAGTCCTCAAAAAAATACCTTGCACAAAAAGAAAATAGTTAGTAAGTGAAATGAGCATGAATATGCATAATATGATGGAAATGAATTAAAATGCCAAAAATATCAAAAGTCAAAGAAAAATGCGAAATTAATTCCCTAGGGTCTTAAACCTGATTATACTATTGTGTTAAAAAATCTCCTAAAAATTCAAAGTCTAACTATGTCAAATGGTCCTTTAAATCTATCTAAGATTCAATCCTAAATTTATATAAATCACACTACTAAAACAGTAGATAAAATGCCCTAAAATATATACCAAAAATATTCTAGGTACTTTAATTTGTCCTCTAATCATAGCAAAAAGAATGGGCCAAAAATGTTATAGGAAGTGGCAGAAATAAAATATACAAATTTATGTGTTCATGAAGGATTCAATCTAAAATCAATTAAAATGAAAAATCGAAATTAAATTGGAAAATGCAAAACTTCAGAAAGTAAAAATTGGGAAAATTTCTAAATTGAATTAGTATCCTAATATAATTTTTGGGGAATTTTATTATTCATTTTAATATTTTTTATGAATTAATTTGAACAAGGTATTAAACAGAAATAATAATAAAAGAGATAGAAGAGGGGGGTGGAGATAGAAATGTTTTTTAGTTTAAAAGGGAAATGGGCCTGCTTTGAGGGGTGCTAATAGCGAAGTGCACTAGGCCCAATTCGTGCCAAGCCTGGGTGACCATACTATGGGTCAACAGTCAACTTTTCGACTTCACTGGGGGCCTTTGGATGGATAACACAATTTCTGATGATCACATGGATGACTAATATGCTAGGGTACATGGTTACTATGGTGGGGAAGCGCATGTGGAATGAAAAAGCCGGTGGTCCTACCGGACGGTGACAAGTGTCACCGCCGGATTGGACCATCCGCCAAGAATCTTATCAGAAAAGATTAGGGAGATGGAGTGATTAAGAGATTTTAATGACTCTTTCCAACTTTTAAACGGTCCATTAAATGATTTTAATGAGTCTCTTAATTTCCCCATTAAAAAAAACATACAATAATTAAAATAAAAACAAGACACTCAGATCTTCCTTCATCTCTCACACGCGTTCCCCCTTCTTCTCCCCAACCAAATCTTCTTCAAACTAAAACCCAAGTTTCTCAACTCCGCCGCCACCGCGACAACCTCCTCCGACAACCTCCATAAAAATAAAACTAAATCTACACTAATCTTCCTCCTTGTTAAGACCTCGAGAAGAACAATCTCAAATGATCATCCTCAGAACGGGATCGACCACCCGTAAGCCAAAATCGTACACCAAAGGAATACGCCACAACAATCGCAACAATGGATCTCAACGTGTACCTGTGAATCGAAGAAGGGATAAAAGAATAGAGGCCACGATTTTTTGTTCAATCTTCTTCCTTCTCCGTCGCAACTCGGCCTCGGTTTACCTCCAATCACTGATTGAAGTCGTCGATTGCAACAACCAGGGAGTGTTTCACGCGTTCGAAAAATCGAATGGAGCTTTCGCCCAGGTACGATCTTTTCCATTTCCGCTCATTGATTATGATGCCGTCGTACGATTTAGTGTTGATTTCTTGTCTTTGACTGATTTTGCAGGTTTTGGTTGCAGAAGGGATGTCTCGTGAGGATGGTGATGAAGAGGCCAAGAAAGGCGTGGATGAAGGCTTCGGTGGTGATTGACGAATATGGAGGATTTTCGGTGATGAATGAGGCGAAGTTCAGGTATGCGTTCCAGCTTCACTTCTGCTTCCCTTTCTTTGAATTTTTTCTGCAACTTTTACTCTGAAATTGATGTGAGTTCATGACATGTTCTTGACTTACTGCAGCGTGATGAGGATGGACTCATTTTTGTTTGGCGAACCTCGATTGCGGGAGTGTGATGGACGATGCGGGAATGGTGAAAACCGGTTTTGCTTTTATGAAGCTGAAGGTAGACGACGACGATGATGAGGATGAAGGAGGTTGTCCATGGTACGTTGCTTTCTCGCTGCAATTTTGATTCGTCTTATTTCGCTCGCCGATTTTCTTTTTGGTTGATGGCTTGCTTGATTGTTGCAGGCTGTTGATGCAGATTAATGGAGGCTTCCGTTGAAGGGTTCTTGGGAATGCTTGAAGGTATTTGAGGGATGTCGAAGTTGATGAAGGATGGTGGAGTCGAGCTGGTGTAATCTTGTATTCACTTTTGGATTTCAAGAATAACTTGCTAAAGATTTTTTTTCAGGTGAGTTTTCCGACGGTTGATTCGTTTCCGTTTCTTATTGCGTCTCAGGCATAACCTCTAGTGTTGATTCTGAGTGCTTGCAATCTTTTGCAGATTGAAACAAAGCATCGAAGGTGAGTGTTTAAGGTTTGTTGCAGAAGTGTTGATGATGGTGCTTGAAGCGGTGATTGCAGCGGTAAGAAGGTTGTTGGACTGTATGAAGATTGGTGATGGTGAGGTGTTCTTGATACTCTTCTGCTTCTTTTCGAAACTTTCAAATCTTTCTTCTTTGCTGCAACTCTGGGCTTATTTAGTTGAATGTATTGCAGGTTTAAGAATTGATGAAGATGATTGAAGTTGTAGATGTATGGTCGAAGATTGAACTTGAGAAGGTGGAAGACACTGAAGGCTGATGGAGATGGATTGAAGAAGTTGAAGATGAGGATGGTGGTGAAGTTTGAAGATTGATGACACAGAGAGTGATGATTCCGAATTTATGAGTGATGAAGATTGTTATTGATGGAGCTGAGAGAGATTGTGAGAGATTTTTAATATATGGAGCTGAGAGATTGATGATGCTCAGAAGAAGAAGTTTCAGCCTTTTTTATAGAGTTTTTTTTATTCTGTAACTGATTGTAACTGATTTTTTTGGAGTTTGTTAGGACTATAACAAGTTTTCTCAACTGATTTTTTATATGTCATTTTTTCTGATATATCAGTATATATCTTTTTTTAAATTTCTTTATTACATGATTTCTAGACATATAATGGAAGATAGGGAATCCCAAAAATGGGTCAAAAGAGATTGACACAAACCATCTCATAATGCAGGACTCACAATGGGGTTGAATAGGTTAAGTTTTAGAAGCTTGAATAGGTTAAGTTTTGGAAGCTTGATGACATTGATCTTTTTTTTGAAAAAAAAAATGTTTATTGCTCTTTTTTAGAATACGAATAAAACAGATTGCAAATCAATGAACAAAAAATGGGTATTACGAAAGAGACAATGAAAAATGATTTAATGTAGATCTAAAATGGGTAAACAAAAAATGGGTATGGTTTGGGAGGAAATGGTCTTAGAAGAATTTGTTTGGACGATAAAAGTGGAACCCCCCAAAAAAAGGGTTTGGTTTGTATAATGGGGTTTTCTTTAAAATTGGTATGAAGGAAGAAAAAAAGATTACGAATAATTTATGGGTTTAAAAAATATAATTAGACAAATGGAATTAATTTGGACTAGAAAAAGATGGTGAGCATAAAAATCGGATTTGGATTTAATATACTCAAAACAAAAATGTTCTAATGGATCCGTTCCTTGAACTCCATATGACCAATCTTAACATGTGCAACCCATACTCAACTTGCATCCTCTACGAATCCCAAACCTTAGTCAACGAAATCGATTAACTCATGCATGCCAAACCACAATCCATCTTGAGACATATAGTGACGATGATTAAGTAACTTGAGTTGTTGAAGAACCAAAATCCTAGCCCGAAAACTATCTCAGCACTGGATGCTTTGGAAGGGAATAAAACTTGACATTTTGATAAGAAAATACTTATGATGTTGATTGTTCAACCTTGGCTTCAATTACTGAGCGTAACACGCCAGATATATCACCTCTGAACAAGAAAATCCACGTCACCAGAGAATGCTCGATTACATGCCTTAGGCGCTCAATGAAATGCACAAGTATGAATGATACGACCTAATGAGAAATGCATATGAAAGTGAAGCGTGAGCCAGTTGAAGTTAATAAATAAGATGGCAAATTTTGGGGTGTTACAGCTGCCCCTATTCAATCACTGTAGACTTGAATGGATGATAGCAGTTGCTTTCAGACGTTTGAAGTATGCAGGGATTGAATACTAGAAACAACCAAAAAATTTGCACTCTGTGACGGAAGAACAGAGAAATAAACTCAACCGAACGAACTCTGCTTGGATATAATTATGATGTGAAGAATAGTAAACGGGGGATGCCTTTTGGGTGATGTCAGACGGCTACTGACTTGCCACGCTGCGGGTGGACCTTGATAGGCTGCAACAATGCCTTAGTGGTGTATTATTGGATGGAGTTAGACGAATAACGACTTGCCATGTTATGGGTGGACTTTCACCATCTTGCGATAGAATTTTAAGATACTTTGCCACCCTGAGGATGGACTTTTGCCAATCTACGGTTGGACTTCACGATACGATCTGCCACGCTGCGGGTGGACTTTCGACAATTTGCCACACTGCGGGTGGACTATGGAAACTTGCCACTCTGCGGGTGGACTTCTGCTCACTGCGGGAGACTTTTGCCGCACTACGGGGGACTTCTGCTCACTACGGGAGACTTCAATTTTTTGCCACACTACGGGGGCTGCTGCTTAGTACGGGAGACTTCTGCTCACTACGGGAGACTTTTGCTCACTACGGGAGACTTCTGCTCACTACAGGAGACTTCGATTTCTTGCCACACTACGGGGGCTGCTGCTCGCTACGGGAGGGCTGCTGCTCGCTACGGGAGACTTTGAGAATTCGCCACCCGGAGGATGGACTTTGGCCAGTCTACGGCTGGACTTTAAGAATTTGCCACCCAGAGGATGGACTTTGGCCAATCTGCGGTTGGACTTTGAATGAACTGCCACGCTGCGGGTGGACTTGGGATAAGTTGCCACGCTGCGGGTGGACTTTGGAAATTTTCCACCTAGAGGATGGACTTTTGTCAATCTGCGGTTGGACTTCACGGTACTTTGCCACACTACGGGTGGACTTTGGGGGTTTGCCACACTGCGGATGGACTTCAGATAAGTTGCCACGTTGTAGGTGGACTTTAGAAATTTTCCACCCAGAGGATGGACTTTTGCCAATCTGCGGTTGGACATTCGCTCACTGTGGGAGACCTTGGATATTTGCCACACTGCGGGTGGACTTCGGATAAGTTGCCACGCTGCGGGTGGACTTTGGAAATTTGTCACACTGCGGGTGGAATTTTGCTCGCTGTGGAAGACTTTTGAAACTTGCCACACAAAGATGGACTTTGGCCAGTCTGTGGCTGGACTTTTGCTCACTGTGGGAGACTTTTGCCCGCTGTGGGGGACTTTTGCTCGTTGTGGGAGACTTTTGAAACTTGCCACCCGAAGATGGACTTTGGCCAGTCTGTGGCTGGACTTTTGCTCACTATGGGAGAATTTTGCCCACTGTGGGGGACTTTTGCTCGCTGTGGGAGACTTTTGCCCACTGTGGGGGACTTTTTCCCACTGTGGGGGACTTTTGCCCACTGTGGGGGACTTTTGAAACTTGCCACCCGAAGATGGACTTTGGCCAGTCTGTGGCTGGGCTTTGCATATGTTGAATTGCACGGCGTGTTGCCCCATGACACTGGGGATGTTATGTCTTGAGTATTGTTAATGAACTGGTGCGAATGTAAAGGAATTCCTGACACGGAAGTAATAAGTCTCTGCTAACTCTGTGGGGAAACACAATGATCGCGGATTCGACCTCAAGAAGCCCTGTGGGGATAACATCTCTGTTGGAGAAGAGCGTGAACAATTCATCTGTCCCGAATTATCACCTTTACCAAAAATAAATTGGACTTTAGACTTGAGAACCGTGCCAGGGGATACTTTGACTATTGGGGATTACCCACTCTTATGGATCTGCTGGGGAGAAGAATGATTTATCTGAAATCTGCTAGGGGAATATGAGTTGTCTTAGATCTGTTGAGGAACCGAGATCAAGGGAACCATCTGGAAAAAAAAACTTGTTGACCTTACTGGGGATAGATTCCATTTGTCTGTTGGGGATAACCAAAACCGAGACATGTCCTGCTGATGAGGAAAGATTTCAAGTTGTCCCGTGTTGGGGATTAGTTGCTTCTGTATGGACTTTACCTCAAGAGGATTTTACAAAAGACTTGGTGTCTTTAAACTCTTAGGTATCGTAACGACTGCATGAATTAGCGTAACAACCTTGCTAGGGAGGTAACCAATGCCAATGCAAATGAGTTTGGAGTTGTCAGAAATGCTGAACGAGATAGTTGGCTTGAGAAGTGACCACGGTATTCTAAACTCCGGGTAAATGCTTTTGATCGTCTGTCTTCGGGAAAGAATGAACTCTCGTACTATTGGGGTGGCCTGCCCTAGTACGGGTACTTGAATAGTTTTGCACTTGACTGACTAATCTTTGCTCTTGGAGAGATTTGAATCTCGGGGTGATTGCCCCAGTTTGACTGAAATTTGAAGTTATAGCTCGATGTAACTGCCCCGGATCGGCTAGCTCTTACCATGACTAGTTGAGAAAGTCCTTACTCAATGGAGCTTTTCTCGGAAAAGTGTACCTTGACGTGACAATCTTTCAGAAGTTTTAAACTTCTCAACTTGGCAAGCTTAAGCTTCTGGATTGAATTTCCGCATGTGAACCATTTATGATGCCAAACAAATGTATGCAAGCAAAAAAATATTTATTCTTAGAATGAAAATTCTAATGCAACACACATGTAAATCTCGAAGTCTTGAAAAGGGGTCGTAAACCTTCGTGAGCGAATCACTGGTTAAGATACGACATTATTTTGAATGAAAGTATGTACATGCAATACCGACAAGGATCTTTTAGCACAACTCATAGGAGTCAGGAACGCTATCTCGTAGTAGTATGTTCTCAAATTAACCCTGTTTCAGTTAGGACTTTAGAGGGTTGTATCGTGGCCTGGTTCACGGTTACAAAAACAAAGGATATAGGCTCGAAGTTTATTTGTGCCCACCCACTCTTCGTGATGTTCTCCATTCCTATGTTCAGCTAGTTTTCACAAGCATTCACCTTTCATAAGGGTTTCATGTTGATTGAGGAACCATTGTTGCTATCAGTTCAAGCACCAATCAGGTTATTGTTGAGAGTCAGTCACTCCTCTATCTTTAGTATCTGTGCCACACGACTTTGTTCTCATTTGAGGATCTTTCTTGTGTTATCCTTTCCGTCTTTCGCTTTTGCGTTATTTTGCTTATCCCTAACTTTTTCCTGGACTGATTCTTGTGAATCCTTGACTGTGAAGTCCAGCGGGATGCCCTAACTTTTGCCTAAGTCGCTTGTTTTCAATTTTCGACTTAGCGGTCCTTTTCTTTTCTTTTTCTTTTTGCATTTTGAACAAGTCATGTGACACTATTTGCCTTGATTGTTTTTGCGAGAGTTGTGACTGCCTCATTCTTTGGTCGACGAAGGATAACCATTGTGGTTTTCAATCTTTGGACCTTTTGACTTGGATAACCATTGTGGCTTTGGGTCTTTGGACCTCTTGATTAGCATAGTAGGATATAATGGATCCTCAAATACACTTCTTTATGAAAGCCCGAATTCTTGGTCCGACTAGCTGACATCTACCCTGCCCCTGGGTTACATGTGAGGGTTTTTTCATTTGAAAAGAAACTCCTACTTCAAGGCTCAAAGGGGTTAGCGAGGGTCTATCTTCCTTATATCTCCAGTGTTTAGGGATTTGAAACAACGCATGTACATCGTCAACAGGGCCTTTACTCGATAGCACACAATTAGAGATTTTGCGTTTTTGTTTCGTCATTCTCCTTCATAGAATTTAAGCACGACAATTGGTATTGCGATGTACACATGCAAAATTATAAGTGAATGCGAATGAATTACTTCAAGAAAAACATGTGAGTTTTATTATTGCTAACATTCAAAAGCAAACAAATTTCATACATGTAGACAAATGTTTAGCATATAAAAGGAACTACAAATGGAAATGCAGTAAAGAAACTGAATATTGCCATAGTTGAGGAGGCTTGGCTCCGTCTGAACCTGTCAGTCTTGGACACTTTCGGTGATCAATAGCTCTTTCACGGACTTGTAATCTTCAATTTGCAGTTGTATACCTAACCACGACAATCATACCTCTTCTTCACGAGACGTCTGAAGGAAAAAGTGAAGTTGGGGAGTAAAGTTGCCCCATAAGGTTGCTCGGAAAGACCTGACAATCTTCTGCCTACGTATCTCCGCTGACTGATGACCAATGAAGAATCAGAGCGACGTAGTTGCCCACAATAGGGATGAAAATGAACAATGAAGAAAGGCAAACACATAAATGCCATCACTGAGAGTATTTGAATATTGTTGGCTTTATTTGCTTCACGAATACCCTGGTGTCCTGGGTGATTAACTTGAAGACTTTAACTTAACATGGACCATCTGGTAGAACAACCGTGACACTGGTTCCGTCGTGATTAGGCATCGGATTCTGGAGTACCTTTGGATGAGGAGAAAAATTGATTGTCTTGGACTCAATTAGGTCTTGTACCTTGTTCTGAAAAGCCTAACATTTCTCAATACTGTGCCCTTGGGCACCTGAATGGAATTCGCACCTGGAGTTTGGATCAAAATTTGGTGGTAGATTATCAGTAGAAGGAGCTCTCATGGTACGGAGCTCAACCAAGTTCAACTTCAGCAGCTCTGGAAGCAATACAGCATAAGGACACGAGATATGATTAAGTTTGCGGTTCTTCGCTCTTGTTCTTTCCTGAAATGGTCTCAGTGCCTATTATTGCTGACCCTGAGATTGTGATCGAACATTTCGTTGTTGACAATGCGTTGGACGCCTGACATGTCCCTGTACTCGTTTACTCATACTCGGTCGAGGAGTGAATGAAGGTTGTTGATGTAGCCCCTTTGAAGACTTGGCCTGAGTAATGATTCTGGACGAAGGAAAATTGACCACCCCTTTTGTATTCCTACATGCTTTATCTTGCGACACTTCCGGCCCGGTCAGTCCAAAAGTGATTACGCCTTCGTCAATTAAGTCTTGCACTTGATGTTTAAACGCCTTGCAGTCATTAACCTCATGTCCGGGAGCTCCCGAATGAAAAACACAGTAGGCATATGGATTCCAACTTTGGTGAAGTTTACCTGAAGGAGGAGTTAGCTCGTGACACTCAATCAACCCTTTTTTGAGCAGTTGTGGGCATAATTCAGCATAAGACACGGGTATCGAATCAATAACCCTTTCTTGAAACTGTTGATGACGGGTTGCTAGTGTTGCACCCCAAAATTTGCCCTCCACAAGACAATGCATTGTGTCTCAAGAGGTTCACAAGGTTCACAATGTTCATAAGACATCTCATGAGGTTCACAAGGTTCACAAGGTTCACAATTAGTCAGAAAGTTTGACAATTCCCTCAGACAATGCATCCTCCTAAGCAATGCATCTTAAACTAGGGTTTTGACTTTCATCAGGCTAAATGGACTTCCAAGACTTCAAGTGAGCTTCATAGCATCCTATATATGTTCAAGAATCCCCATGTCAAGTTTCAAGACTTTCCCAAAAGATTTGCTCAGTCAGATGATCAGATAGGTTAAAATCAGTCAAAGCAGTTAAAAAGTCAAACTGAGGTCAATTGTGGTCAAACCAAAGTCAAACTTCATGATTTTTTGCCAACATTAAGTATATGAAGTAAAATTCATCATTTGATCAAGAGTTGATCATGATTCATCAAGGAGATTTCAGATCATCAAGAATCAGGAGTTTCTAAATTAGGGTTTTCACAGGAAAAGTCAACTGAACTTTGACCAGCCATAACTTTCACATGCTTCATCAAAAAATTTCCATCCAAAGCTCATTTTGAAGGAAATTTAATTCTCTACAATTTTGTGTCTCACAAGCCAAGCCCAAAAATGCTTCATTTGGAAGGTATGAGCTAAGACATTATAGGTCCTTTTGAAAGTCAACAACTTCAAAAGAGCATAACTTGAGAATGGTAAAGGATATGGACATGAGACCAAATAGGTTGGTTAGAGGACTCTTTAAGCTTTCCAAAATGTCCAAGAACACATTCATAGCATTAAAATTGAAGGATTTGTTCCCTTGCAAAGTTGGGAAATTTTTGAGAGGTTTATGAAGCAAATGGGGTCTTAAAACCATAATTCACCAAATGGGCTTGCTTTGTTATGACCCAAACACTTCCATGACATCATGCACGAAATAAAATTTATTTATTCATAATTTTATTCATTTTATTTTATTTTTTATGATTTTTTATGTTATAAAAACATTTTAAATTAAAATAAAATATAAAATGATGGATATTTGATTTGATTTGGTTTTTAGAAAGTCTTAAAACATATTTAGACTTGATTGATACAAAAATAATGAAGATCATACCAATATGGCAATGCTAGATCAAGGAAAATCAAATTTTGAGATCACATCTTTTTCAATCTCTCAAAGATCAAAAGTCCACAAATTTGTTAAGGTTTTTGACCTAAATTCATTCACTCATATATATACAACATGATGCCAAGCCCTATACACGAATTCACAGCCTCCAACACCATATTCAAACTTCACCAAATTGTTCAAAAACTCCAATTCGGATTTCAAGTTAGAGAAGATTTCAAAGCAATTTAAAGGTGGCAATGTGTTCTATGATGTTTATTGAACATATTTGGATCATAAACAACACCTAAAACACCTCCATATGCACAAACCGAATCCAACTTTTCATATTTCTTGATTTTTTTTCGTTCATGATCATTTACATGTTATTAATGGATTTTGTTTAGTGATTTGTGTTCAATGAAGGTTTGTGATGAATTCTGGGCAGATTAATTGAAGAAAACGTGGCTGAATCGAGTGATGTCATTTTAGGGTTCTTGACCTTCAAGTTAGGGTTTTGGGATTAAACGAATATAAACAAATTCTAAAACCATAGATCAATCGTAAATAACCTCTGGATTATGTTGGTGTGTTTAATTTAACAAAATTTTACATGAATGATGATGTTTGAATTTCGTAGGATTATCTGCCATTTAAAATTCGCAGGAAAATTCTTAGGAATTTTCGCAGGTAAATGCGCAGAGCCAGAGGTTGAAGATGAAGTCTTGGCGCGCAGAAGGAATTCAAATATGGAGCATAATATTTTATTATTTGGTTCTTATATTATTTCACAAATGAGCGTGTAGCTCAGATGGTTTTGGTGCGTGTATATGATAATGAAGGGCCTGGGTTCGAAACCGGCCAAGGTAATTTTTTTTGCTTGGATTTATTTTGTTTTGCAGGTTGTTTACAAAAGGATTACCACCTGGATTACTATCACCAACGCACGCGCAGCCTGGTGGATGGCTTGCTGGTCCAAGGGTGGTGAAGCCTAGGGCGTGGGTTCAATCCCTGCCCCAGGTAAGTTTTTTATTCTATTTGTTTTATTATTCTATTTTGTTAATTTATTTTCTAAATAATTCTAAATTACATGTTTTATAATCAAAATATATTTAAGCAATTATATGTAAATATATGTATAACCTCATATTATTTTTCTAAAAAAATTCTAATTTATTTTCTAAAAATTTTTAATCCTAGTTTCTTTTATTTAAATTAAAATATGTATATGTTATATATTTATTCTTTAAATATTCAAAATTAATAATGTGAATTAAATTATAAACCCTAGTTTATTTTCTAAAAAAAATTCTAACCCTAATTTCTAAAAACCCTAAATTTTTTAAAACCCTAATTTATTACTTTAATTATTTTGTTTAAATATTAAACTTAATAATTTTTTCTAATGTATATAATTAACTAATTAATCATACTTTATTTTGTAAATAAATTAGTATATGGTTTATTATTTTTATTTAAAAAAAAATCTTAAAAAAATGTTTATTTAATGTTAAAATATTTTGTATATATTTTTGTGCTAACCTCCTTTCTCTTATAATTATTTTTTTATATTTATTTATATGCTTATTATTTAAATCGTTTCTATTATTATGTAACTGTAAAAGCCGTGTAATAATCGTAGGTTTTATTTTTGTTTTATTGCTTGTAAATATTTATATTGCCTTGGTTAGTAATTATAGGGAGTGATAACCTATTTGCTTTTAAATTAATTTAGATCACTAATTATAAGATAAATATTTGAATTTATACACGCACACACGTAAGTCGATCTTTGATCGCCATCTCACGTCTTAAGGTTATCCCTCATGTTGCCTAAACCAAAAGGTCAAGTAAGGTGTCTAAAAGCAAGGTCCCTTCTCCTAAAATATCATCTAGTCCCTTTACGATTATAAGATCAAGTCCCTCCGATATTGCCTTCGTAAATGATCTTGTCCCTTTCGAATAAAAGATGATAAGTCCCTTCGTATTGCTAAGACACCTTACAGTTGCCTAAACACGGATGACCCTTCATATGTCCCTTACAACATCCAAGGTAATGACTACCTATTCCTTAATAATAGGGATAGTCTTACCATTGAAAGAACATTTAAGAACAGAAAAGATTCAATTTAGGGTAAGTTCCTCTTAAGTACTTGCTCACTTTACATCAAATTACTTCATTACATTTCACATTTTCAAACAATTTTCAAAACAAAGTCTTTATATATATCCATACAAGGATCATTATAAAGTACTTAAGAAAATTTTTAATCACACACTACACTTCTCAAAACAGTTTAAAGTGAGCTAAGTAACTAAGAGCCCATGGATAACCATGGATGTAAAGGGTGCTAACACCTTCCCTTTACATAACCTACCCCCCGAACTCAAAAATCTTTTAAGGTCTTTCCTGTTCTTTTATGCCCTTTCCTTTGGATAAAATAAAAGTCGGTGGCGACTCTTGCTATCCACAACATAACTAAAGTCAGTTCTCCCACCGTGTTACAGCTAGCAATGGAGGAGCTATAGACGAAACCGGTTGAAGTATTTCTCCTGGAAACCAAGGCGTAGCAGCTGAGGAGGATCCCTGATAAGGAAAGAAAGTGCTCACTTCTTTGGTGACGATTGTTGTAAGATCATTTAGTTCACATGTGGAGTTGGTTCCTATCTGATGCTCTTCCTGACTACCAAGTGGCGATTGCTGGTGAAGAGATTCAAACTGTAGAGGAAATCCACCTAAAGAACCCTGATTTAGTGAACATCCCAAAGAGATGGGAGAAACATGACCTTCTGTTTGAAAAGCAGACACACAACTATTTTCCTTTTTCGACATAGCATTCATGATTCCTGTAAGTAGCTTTATTTGAGTCTTTGTAACACGGTGGGAGAACTGACTTTAGTTAAATGTTGCGGATAGCAAGAGTCGCCACCGACTTTTATTTTATCCAAAGGAAAGGCATAAAAGAACAGGAAAGACCTTTAAAAGATTTTTGAGGGTTCGGGGGGTAGGTTATGTAAAGGGAAGGTGTTAACACCCTTTACATCCATGGTTATCCATGGGCTCTTAGTTACTTAGCTCACTTTAAAATGTTTTTGAGAAGTGTAGTGTGTGATTAGAAATTTTCTTAAGTACTTTATAATGATCCATGTACGGATATATATAAAGCCTTTGTTTTGAAAATTGTTTGAAAATGTGAAGTGTTTTTGAAATATTTTGAAAAGTGAGCAAGTACATAAGAGGAACCTACCCTAAGTTAAATCTTTTCTGCTCTTAAATATCCTTTAAATGGTAAGACTATCCCTATTATTAAGGAATAGGTAGTCATTACCTTGGATTTATGAGGGACAAATGAAGGGACAACTGTGATTAGGCAACTGTAAGGTGTATTTAGCGATTCGAAGAGACTTATCATCTTTATTCGAAAGGGACAAGATCATTTACAAAGGCAACCATGAAGGGACTTGATCTTTTAATCTTTTAAGGGACTAGATGATATAAATGAGTGAAGGAACTTTGCTTTATACACCTTACTTGACCTTTTTCTTTAGGCAACATGAGAGGTATCCTTAAGAACGTGAGATGGCGATCCAAGATCGACTTACATGTGTGCGTGTACAAATTCAAGTATTTATCTTACAAATTAGTGATCTAAATTTAATTTTTAAATACAAACATGTTTACACTCCCTATTTTACTAACCATGGCAATTCAAAATAAATAATGAGAATAATTCTACCACTATTACATAATTGGCACAATTACATTATAAGAATAATAAAAATAATTTAAACAAATAAATAAATAAGTTAGTAATAATAAACAAAATAAATATAAGAAAAAGAAGTTAGTATAATCATATAATAATAAACTAAAAATTTAAATTTTAGATAAATAATTATTTTTTAGAATTTTTAAGAAAAAAGAAATAAATAATAATAGTTATATACTAAATAATATGATTAATAATTCTAATAATTTAATTTTATATACATATTATAATTAAATAGGCATAAGAAATAAAAAATTATAAAATAAAATTAGGGTTTTTAATTGTTTAGAAAAATAAATTAGGGTTTATAAAAAAAATTAGGTTTTATGTATATAAAAATATTAGGGTTAATTATTTAATCTAAAACTAATTAAATTATTTATCTAAAAACTACATACAATAATAATATAAACAAATTATAAATAAATATTTTTTAAATTTACAAAATAAATTAAGATTTATGATATAATTAGGGTTTATAAAGAAAATTAGGTTTTACATATAAAAATATTAGGGTTTATAAATTAAATTAAGTTTTACATACAAAAGTATTAAATATTCAATATTAATTCAATTATAAAAATAAGTTATATATAATAATAATATATACATACTAATAAATTATAAAATAAAATATCAATGTAAAATATATATATCATTTATTTTATGAAAAAATAATATTATCCTATTATTATTAACAATTAATTAAAATTTAAAGAATAAGAGAAGAAAAAGAAAATAGAAAGAAAATTACTAGGTTAAAAAAAATGGGGAGACCTGGATTTGAACCCAGGACCTCCCATGTACCTGAATGAAGAGCTGCCACTGGGCTGCGCACGCAGCTGGTGATAGCTAACCATCACAATTGATTATATGTGAAAACCTGCAAAATAGAATAATGTGGTAAAAAGAATGCTGGGACCAAGGATCGAACCATGTCCCTCAAGGCCTTCCATGTGCGCGTGTTACCACTAGGCCAAGCAGCGTCTCTTGAAATATATATGATTGCATAATATAATAAAACAAGTTAAAATTCAAAAACCAAATTTGCGCGCCATGGATCATCTTCAACCTTGGGATTTCGCAGGTTTTCCTACGAAAATTCCTGTGTGTCTTGCTGCGGATTTTCTTGCGTTTTCAACCTGCGATTTTCAAATACCACATAATTAGTACAATCAAGTCAAATTAAAAACACCATTGGACTCCTTGTGACCTGTACACTTCAATTATGTCATCAAAAATCATTTATATTATGTGAATCGAAGAACCCTAATTTGAAGCTAGAAACCCTAAGTATGGTGTTTTACGTTTTCGGCCATGAAACTTCAATCTAAACATCCAGAATCCATCTATGAGTCCTCACAAACAACAAAACAGAGTCAAAATTCATTATAATCGCATGAATAATCAGAATCGAAAAATTAAAACTCAAGCCAAAACAAGATTCAGTTTATGCATTTTATGATGCTATGGATGAAAGTGATGATGGGGATACGATCAGAGAACCTTCAGGAAGGTATTGCAGTACTTCAAAGTTCTTAAAACTACCTGCAAGTGTAAAACCGAATTTGGTTTTTTTGTGAAAAATTTGAAGTTTGGAAGTGTTCTTAGAGGCAGCCAATTCGTGTCCTTTAGGTTGTGATCAGTTCCTCTATATGTAGTGAATCAAATTAGGTTAAAAAGTGTTAAGATTCTTTGGACTTTTTGGATGTTTGAATATTGAAAAAGATATGTCATGAAATTTGATTTTTATTTGATCTAACATTGCTATTTTGGGACAATTCTCATAAATTGTGTATCAATCTGATCCAAATATCATTTATAACATTCTAGAAGCAAAATCCTTTTCCAAAAATATGATTTTATATTTTATTTCAATTTAAATTGTATTTTAATGAATAAAATTCAAATAAATATGAAATAAAAAATAAAAAATAAGAAAATAGGTGGGTTGGGTCGTGCTTGGTTTTTTTATAAAGATGGGATGGCAATTTGGTGGGCTCATTTAGCAAAAATTTGATTTAAGGCCTTATTTGCTTCATAAACTTCCCAAAAATTTCCCAACTTTGCAAGGGCACAAATCCTTCAATTTTAATGCTATTAGGTTTTTCTTGGACATTTTGGAAAGATTAAAGAGTCCTCTAACCAACCTATTTGGTCTCATGTCCATATCCTTTACCATTCTCAAGTTATGCTCTTTTGAAGTTGTTGACTTTCAAAAGGACCTATAATGTCTTAGCTCATACCTTCCAAATGAAGCATTTTTGGGCTTGGCTTGTGAGACACAAAGTTGTAAAGAATTCAATTTCCTTCAAAATGATATTTGGATGGAAAATTTTTGATGAAGCATGTGAAAGTTATGGCTGGTCAAAGTTCAGTTGACTTTTCCTGTGAAAACCCTAATTTAGAAACTCCTGATTCTTGATGATCTGAAATCTCCTTGATGAATCATGATCAACCTTTGATCAAATGATGAATTTTACTTCATATACTTAATGTTGGCAAAAAAATATGAAGTTTGACTTTGGTTTGACCACAGTTGACCTCAGTTTGACTTTTTAACTGCTTCGACTGATTTTAACCTATCTGATCATCTGACTGAGCAAACCTTTGGGAAAAGTTTTGAAACTTGTCATGGGGATTCTTGAACACATATAAGGTGTCATGAAGCTCATTTGAAGCCTTGGAATTCCATTTAGCCTGATGAAAGTCAAAACCCTAGTTTAAGATGCATTGCTTAAGAGGATGCATTGTCTGAGGGAATTGTCAAACTTTCTGACTAATTGTGAACCTTGTGAACCTCATGAGATGTCTTGTGAACCTTGTGAGCCTCTTAGTACACAAAGTCTTGTCTTGTGAGGGAAAATTTTGGGGTGCAACAGTCTTCATCAAGTTGAATTCTTCTCTCAACAATTTCTGATCCTGGGACAACGCTCGAATGTCCACTAAAATATGCCCCAGCTGGGCCTTCATCTCAGTCACCTCCGCTCGGAGTTGTTCCATGTCTAAACCTTGACAATCGTGATTCAAATTTACCATTCTGGAGAGAAACCAAGTCAGGATAAGAAGTTGTCCCTGAATACCTGTTAAAAATGCAAGGATGTATGCAAATGCCATGTTCAGTTATTTCCAAGGAAACTATCTATTTTGATCCAAGTTTTGATGCAGAAAAATCCGACGATTTAATTCAGATATGCGATCCTTGGAAGTAACTGAACATGTATGCTAAAATGCCATGATGTCATGTATGCAACTGGCATGTGATCAGCGGTCCGATGCTGGGGTGGATTAGATAACCAAGTGTTGGTGAAGATCATGATATCTGTATCTCTGTGCAGAAATTCCATAATTCTCAACCAAGTATCATATAGGACCGGGTCATAACACGGAGTAATACTGGCAAAAACGGGTATGTTGGAAGCTTAAGGTTCCTGCAAACTTATAAACCCCTCCTAATCTCACGGGTATGCTACTACGAATCAACATCACAGACTCTCAAAGCCGAATAGCCATGATACGTTCACCATTTCCGAAAAATGGCTCATGACCAAATCAAGGAATCGGTTTGGCATTATGTACTACGCAGGGAGGCCTCGGCTGAATTCCGGAAAAACAAGCATCCCTCATAAGTTCCCGGCTTCAAGCACTGAAGTCGAGAAACAATAGTACATTCATCCCGAAGGGTACAATACTACTGTCATACGACCAGTTGCTTTAACGGAGTTCCTATGAGAGAACAAGGTCATCTTATGTGATTTCCTAGTGGGTCCTCGGGTGAGAATGGGTTTGCCACGAAACGTGGTCTGCCATTGTCACCACTGGAGAGGGTTGTTTCCACTAAGGTCCTCGATGATCGGTTCCCAGTGTTAGCAGCTCAGGTGGGAACATTCTATGGTCTGCCTAGGTAGTATAGAACATATCCCAAGAGAGCCTGATCTGGGTGTGGGACTCGTGAAAACTACACGTGCTCAAAACCATGCAAGCCACACGACTGCCCACTCTAAATCCTATGTGTATACTCAAGCCGGGTATTTGGCTTATCTCACAATAATCCCATCCCGCCAAGGAAAACCAGAACAGCCAGTACAGTATATGCCAGTATATGCGACAGTAAAGTAAAGTGCGGAAAGCTGTAAATAAAGTCGTAAAGAGAAGCGATAAACTGTAAATAAAACAGTAAATCTAAACGAAAGCACAACAGCGAATGAATAAACACCCAACGAAAATAGAAACAGACAAGCGCTAGGATTGACTCTCAAAGGGGAAATCAAAATTTCTAAAAGTCCCCAGCAGAGTCGCCAGCTGGCGCTCCCGGGATTTTCATCCTAGTACAAACGCGAAAGTGGCGCGGAAAAGTTAGAGTCGCCAGCCAGACATTTTTATCCCGAAGGAATAGGAAAGGTAATGTTTCACAAACCTAAGGAAGAAGGAAAAGGACGAGGCATTGCGAACCAAAGATCTGGGTCCGGAAGTCGGTTACGAATTGAGAAGGTATTAACACCCCAATCCGTCCAACGTACCCGACGGGATCCACGCTTATAAGTCTGTTTTCAAAGGGTGAGAAATAATATGCTGCTTGAATAAAAGAATGGCTATCTGGATTGGAATGGAAATGAGAAAAGAAATGGAATTGAAAAATGGAAAGAAAGGGGAAAATGTAGGGAAAATAAAGATTGTGCTCGAATGGGCCCTACCCCACTGCCTACGTACCTCATCGGGATAAATGAGGATCAGAGACACCGTAGTTCGTCTAACTAAGGCTGAAACTTGCTTGTGTTTTTTTTAGGATGACGTTGTCATAGCTCTAGCTCAGGTGTTACCGGCTCTGACTCGAGGGTGTTTACCGTATCGCTGTTTGAACTGTCGAGACAAGTCATGTTCGTCCGCAAACAGTATGAGATGAGAAGAGAAGACATGACTTCTTGGTTTGTTGTCTTTTAGAAGAAGTGTTTTGAGATTGTGTTTATTGTATGTACAACACTAAAGACTATGACACAGGAGCGAATACTTTCCAAGATCGCCCCCAATGGAACGTTTGTAAAGCATCCTAGAAGAGTGAAGGAGACCTCCACTAATCATTTCCCGTATGGCTTAAGGCTCGTGGCGTATTGCACACATTTTCCTTTATAAAGTGTTTTTTTTTTCTTTTAAGATGAGAAGCGAGACTCAAGTTGTAAAAGGAAAACTCTAAGGGGAAACTAGACTTACCCTAAGTTAGTTGAGTTTAAGGATGACCTATGGTTAGTGAGTTTTGAAAGATTAAATCTAACTGAGAGATATTAAACTAGAAATGCAAGCATAAAAGGCAATAATGAACAATATGGTCCTCCTAAGTCATGGTGGGTAAAAACGTGTATGAAACGTAAATGGGATGAAACAATGGATCGGGTGGGTCGATTGTGTGGTGTTGAGACGCACGACTTATGGTGTGCAACATACAAGGCTTTCTTTTGGTGTAATGGAATGGAGCAATGGTAATCGAGGAATCCTAAAGTCACATGCAACTTTATTTATTTATTTGAAAATTTACTCGACGTTGAATCGAGCATCTTATTTATTTTATGAGATTTTGGTTTTCTATCGATTCGTTTTATCTTTTCTATCCTAATTATAGAAACTATACAAGCATACAAGTATTACATCACAAAGTACACAAAATATAATCGAGGCATGACAAAACATAGTCCAATTCCATAAGCAAATCCTCGAAAAAATACCTTGCACAAAAAGAAAATAGTTAGTAAGTGAAATGAGCATGAATATGCATAATATGATGGAAATGAATTAAAATGCCAAGAATATCAAAAGTCATGGAAAAAATGCGAAATTAATTCCCTAGGGTCTTAAACCTGATTATACTATTGTGTTAAAAAATCTCCTAAAAATTCAAAGTCTAACTATGTCAAATGGTCCTTTAAATCTATCTAAGATTCAATCCTAAATTTATACAAATCACACTACCAAAACAGTAGATAAAATACCCTAAAACATATACCAAAAATATTCTAGGTACTTGAATTTGTCCTCTAATCATAGCAAAAAGAATGGGCCAAAAATGTTATAGGAAGTGGCAGAAATAAAATGTACAAATTTATGTGTTCATGAAGGATTCAATCTAAAATCAATTAAAATGAAAAATCGAAATTAAATTGGAAAATGCAAAAATTCAGAAAGTAAAAATTAGGAAAAGTTCTAAATTGAATTAATATCCTAATATAATGTTTGGGGAATTTTATTATTCATTTTAATATTTTTTATGAATTAATTTGAACAAGGTATTAAACAGAAATAATAATAAAAGAGATAGAAGAGGTGGTGGAGATAGAAATGTTTTTTAGTTTAAAAGGGAAATGGGCCTGCTTTGAGGGGTGCTGATAGCGAGATGCACTAGGCCCAATTCGTTCCAAGCCTGGGTGACCATACTATGGGTCAACAGTCAACTTTTCGACTTCACTGGGGCCCTTGGATGGATAACACAATTTCTGATGATCACATGGATGACTAATATGCTAGGGTACATGGTTACTATGGTGGGGAAGCGCATGTGGAATGAAAAAGTTGGTGGTCCTACCGGACGGTGACAAGTGTCACCGCCGGATTGGAACATCCGCCAAGAATCTTATCGCAAAAGATTAGGGAGATGGAGAGTGATTAAGAGATTTTAATGACTTTTTCCAACTTTTAAACGGTCCATTAAATGATTTTAATGAGTCTCTTAATTTCCCCATTAAAAAAACATAAAATAATTAAAATAAAAACAAGACACTCAGATCTTCCTTCATCTCTCACACGTGTTCCCCCTTCTTCTCCCCAACCAAATCTTCTTCAAACTAAAACCCTAGTTTCTCAACTCCGCCGCCACCGCGACATCCTCCTCTGACAACCTCCATAAAAATAAAACTAAATCTACACTAATTTTCCTCCTTGTTAAGACCTCGAGAAGAACAATCTCAAACAATCATCCTCAGAACGGGATCGACCACCCGTAAGCCAAAATCGTACACCAAAGGAATACGCCACAACAATCGCAACAATGGATCTCAACGCGTACCTGTGAATCGAAGAAAGGATAAAAGAGTAGAGGCCACGATTTGTTGTTCAATCTTCTTCCTTCTCCGTCGCGACTTGGCCTCGGTTTACCTCCAATCACTGATTGAAGTCGTCGATTGCAACAACCAGGGAGCGTTTCACACGTTCGAAAAATCGAATGGAGCTTTCGCCCAGGTACGATCTTTTCCGTTTCCGCTCGTTGATTATGATGTCGTCGTACGATTTAGTGTTTATTTCTTGTCTTTGACTGATTTTGCAGGTTTTGGTTGCAGAAGGGATGTCTCGTGAGGATGGTGATGAAGAGGCCAAGAAAGGCGTGGATGAAGGCTTCGGTGGTGATTGACGAATATGGAGGATTTTCGGTGATGAATGAGGCGGAGTTCAGGTATGCGTTCCAGCTTCACTTTTGCTTCCCTTTCTTTGAATTCTTTCTGCAACTTTTACTCTGAAATTGATGTGAGTTCATGACATGTGCTTGACTTACTGCAGCGTAATAAGGATGGACTCATTGTTGTTTGGCGAACCTCGATTGCGGGAGCATGATGGACGATGGGGGAATGGTGAAGACCGGTTTTGCTTTTATGAAGCTGAAGGTGGATGACGACGATGATGAGGACGAAGGAGGTTGTCCATGTACGTTGCTTTCTCGCTGCAATTTGATTCGTCTTATTTCGCTCGTCGATTTTCTTTTTGGTTGATGGCTTGCTTGATTGTTGCAGGCTGTTGATGCAGATTAATGGAGGCTTCCGTTGAAGGGTTCTTGGGAATGCTTGAAGGTATTTGAGGGATGTCGAAGTTGATGAAGGATGGTGGAGTCGAGCTGGTGTAATCTTGTATTCACTTTTGGATTTCAAGAATAACTTGCTGAAGATTTTTTTCAGGTGAGTTTTCCGACGGTTGATTCGTTTCCGTTTCTTATTGCGTCTCAGGCATAACCTCTAGTGTTGATTTTGAGTACTTGCAATCTTTTGCAGATTGAAACAAAGCATCGAAGGTGAGTGTTTGAGGTTTGTTGCAGAAGTGTTGATGATGGTGCTTGAAGCGGTGATTGCAGCGGTAAGAAGGTTGTTGGACTGTATGAAGATTGGTGATGGTGAGGTGTTCTTGATACTCTTCTGCTTCTTTTCGAAACTTTCGAATCTTTCTTCTTTGCTGAAACTCTGAGCTTATTTAGTTGAATGTATTGCAGGTTTAAGAATTGATGAAGATGATTGAAGTTGTGGATGTATGGTCGAAGATTGAACTTGAGAAGGTGAAAGACACTGAAGGCTGATGGAGATGGATTGAAGAAGCTGAAGATAAGGATGGTGGTGAAGTTTGAAGATTGATGACACAAAGAGTGATGATTCCGAATTTATGAGTGATGAAGATTGTTATTGATGGAGCTGAGAGAGATTGTGAGAGATTTTTAATATATGGAGCTGAGAGATTGATGATGCCCAGAAGAAGAAGTTTCAGCCTTTGTTATAGAGTTTTTTTATTCTGTAACTGATTGTAACTGATTTTTTTGGAGTTTGTTAGGACTATAACAAGTTTTCTCAACTGATTTTTTATATGTCATTTTTTTCTGATATATCAGTATATATCTTTTTTTTAATTTCTTTATTACATGATTTCTATACATATAATGGAAGATAGGGAATCCCAAAAATGGGTCAAAAGAGATTGACACAAACCATCTCATAATGCAGGACTCACAATGGGGTTGAATAGGTTAAGTTTTAGAAGCTTGAATAGGTTAAGTTTTGGAAGCTTGACGGAATGCTCGATTCCATGCCTTAGGCGCTCAATGAAATGCATGATTATGAATGATACAAACTAATGAGAAATGCATATGAAAGTGAAGCGTGAGCCAGTTGAAGTTAATAAATAAGAGGGCAAATTTTTGGATGTTACATGTGTTAGAAATAAACATTTTGAGAGGATATTGTGATTATGTTTATCATTCTAGAGAGTTTGTCACTTGATCAAAACTATATGTGCAAATGGACCTATCAAACCCTAACTTTGGCATGTGTTTTTTTATAATCTTTTAACAACAAACACTTTTGACTTGTAGTTTTCATTTGAATGTAAAAGTTTAACTTTCCGTTACTTAAACTAAAAACCCCTTTTGTTACTTCGAGTCTTGAACTAGCACAACTCTAGAACGGCTTTGATATCACAAAACAATCTATGTGGATCGATAAAAACCCTTATTCTATTTGTACTCCAATAGGCCGCCAGCATCTAGATTAGGGACCCAGACAAATGACCCTTCAACAAATAATGACCTCTAGGTCGCGCACTAGGATATAACAAACGTCCCTGAAGGCGACACATTTGTTTTTGAAGGAAAATGTGGATCCTCAACCCTAGGCCTCTTTCCTAGTGGAGAACCACCCAGCGGAGTGCTCCCCGGAGTAGAGCTGCCAGTCACCACAAACCCTTCAAGGGTAGCCCGATCCTTAACATTTTCAACCCTGCTCTTAGGGACCTTCTTGAGGTTACCCTTATTTGTCTTCACCAGACGATCATGCATCTCGGCCATTTGAGCTGCAAAAACAAAGAAAGAAGTCAATTACCGAACAAGTCCTCGGATAAAAAACTGAAAAAGCTAAAAATCCACCTAAGAGTCACATCGTCGCTTCCTCGTTTGGGCAGCTGAGCAACAACTTCACATTTATTAACCTGGCCTGAGTGGTCGGTGTTCTATCAGGCCTAAGGAGTGTATTCCCGTCGGAATCTACAAGTTCTGAAGTGCGGAAGCTAGCAACGAAGTTAAACAACAAGTTATACGCCATTGTGTCATCAGCGCCAAGATCCTTGAGTTTAGTAATGTAATGTTCGCTGGGATGGCGAAAATGAACATCCACCCATTCCAACGGGAAATGGGCCACCAGCCTTTCCTTGTCATCGACAACCTCCATATCATATAATGAATCCTTGGTCGCTTGCGAGCTTGGCTGAATGATGTAGAAACAGTATTTGAAATCACGAACAGAATCCAGATAGGCTTTAAAAAGTCTGCTCGTTTGTTTTAACGACACCCAGTTGTGTTGACCATCCTGGGATTTCTTCTGAAGATAGAAGATCCTGAAGAACAAGTTAACAGTCGCTCCTACCTCCAGGTAACAACGCACCAGCTCGAAGGCCCTTATGAACGCCAGGGAATTTTGGTGCAACTGGGAAGGCACAAGTTCGAGATTGGTGAAAACCGCTTCCTGGAAGTCCGTGAAGGGCAAGCGGTACCCAACCTCACGAAACGCAAACTCGTACATCGAAAAGTGAAGGGTAGGAAAGCGCGAGCAAATCCTCTAATTGGGCTTCAGAGTTAATGCCCACTAGTTTAAAGGTCCCCCTTTCTTCCTCTTCTCAATTTTTCCCCACGCATCAGAGACATTTACAGCGAACTGAGACAGTCTCTCGAGCGGCTTGTCCATAATCCATAATCGGTCAGCAGCGGGGACTTCTGCGACCTCTGCAACATCTCCCGAAGAGTTATCCTCAACTCCATGTACGATTTTCTGACTCCTTTCACGTGAAAAGCAGAGGAAACATAGTGAATTCGAAGATCTCAAATCCATCATTCCACCACAAATCAAGTGAAAGGGCTTCGATAAGGACCGGGGTCGTGCCCCAGGTCAACCCCTTAACCAAGGAAAGCACTATGAGGACAAGTTGATATATTGAACTCAGCCTCGCTACTTTCAAACTAGAGTCACCGGGGATAAGCCCCTACACTAACCACCGGGTTAAACTACCCATTGCTCGGTCAACTAACACTAAGTTATCCTAACTAGAATCTAACATGGATCTAACATTAATCTATTTATATCCTGAAGCTAACCCTAGTTCTTCATGAGATTCATACGCATTTGATGAACATTCATCAAAATTTCCATAAATTCATAGGAATCCCCAGAAATGTTGAAGATCTTATGAACTTCATGAGGAATTGATGAATGTTCATCATTCAAAACTGCAGAAAAGAAGGGAGATGATGAAGATTACCTTGATCCATGGCAGAATTCTGGGAATTTAACGGTGGCGACGATGAATGTCCGACGAGAGGTTACAGAGAAAAAGTTTTACGGCAAGAGGAAGAGTTCGTGCGAAATGAAGAAATGAAATCCTTCTCCCCCTTTTAATAACGCCTTAAGCTCGCGTGTGGAATCACAAAAGCCAAGTAATTATTACCTAGGGCTAGCCCCCAGGTGTCATAAATGAATTACGACGCCTTTCAACAGTGTCACTAAAGCTGTAAACGTTTTATCTTCTCAAAAAAGAATCTTTTTCCAATGTCTGTATGTCTCCCACCTACGAACAGTTGACCGACATAGTAACCAAAGTCAAAAGAAACATGTGCTCGTAACATTTACGGGAAAGCTACATCAACTAGGATCCTCGACACCTTAAGTCACTCTCCTCGCTTGAGCACAACTACTTGGGGGCTCTTATTCTGGACTGGCCTAGCATGTGCCCTACGCCAAATTGATGCTCAATCCATTATTCCTCTGGGCATAAGCCCAATAAGAGACCAACGAAGATATGACGATTGTAAGATAAAATTGTTGGTATATAGTCGTTGGGGATCTCCCTCACGTGCTTTAACACCTTTCACGCGGCCAACTGCCCTTCGAATTTACAGGAGACAATTATGCTCACTCAAAAGCTACGCGTCCACAATCCACGGGCATGTGCCCTTATAAATACCCTCCACCCTTGGAGGGCCAAGTATTCAATTTCAATCACCCAATTTCTTACGCTTAGTTCGTCTTACACTGAAACTTACTTGAGCGTCGGAGTACCTTGCAAGTACATCACCCCTTCTCCTACCAGCATCATCGCAATCTCAGTTGAAGACCACGAGGACCTGTCCGGATCATTTATGTACATATAATAATAATAATAATAATAATAATAATAATAATAATAATAATAAAAATAATAATAATAATAATTATTATTATTATTATTATTATTATTATTATTATTATTATTATTATTATTATTATTATTATTATTATTATTATTATTATTATTATTATTATTATTATTCAGTATGATAGATTTATTAAATAGTTTTTTTGTCTCATGACCTAATTATTTTAACTAAATAAATTTATAAAATTATTTAAGCTTTTTCTCTATTGATACTTTAATTTCTTTCTCAAAACGTGCATGTAACAACAACAGCTTCATAAAACATAAGTAAAATACTAAATTGTAAAATTTAGCATACAATCGATTATTCTAATTCTTTGTGAAAGTATGTAAAACTGAAAAATATTCAACTATAACACCCATAATGTTGTACACATTAACTTAGGATTGAATTCACATGCACATGGCAATGCAACTATATATGTAGCCAGAGTCTAGAACAGTAGTTAAAATAATAGTAAACAATATTATACAAATCAGATTTATTTTTTAAAAAATTAAATCTTGCAGTTTTGTCTGAATTTAATATTTTGAACAGAACGGTTCTACTGAACTTATCATGTGAAAGAATTGATTTGTGTTTTTTCTCTCTTCTTTTCGTAGTAATAAAATACTACTAATATACTTAAAAAATATATAATATTAATATCATATCAAACTTGTAAAAATCAATGATAAGAAAATTGGAAGAGATATGAAATGCACATCGAGAAGGAATCTAATGATTTGAAAAACAAACTTTTATTTTCAAAATCATTTGACTGGTCAAAATTAAACTTTGCAATCACATGCTTCTAACTAACATTATCATTGGTAAACAAAATTAGTGTAAATAGTACATTTGTGTTCACCAAATTTTTTTGCTTAGTTGGGGACATTTATAGGATATTAATATGAGTCAACGTGAAAATGCAATCAAGTGTGAAAATGTTTTATAGAGCAGTTGTAATATTTTGAGGTGCCCAAAAATACAGTTGATTTATTAAAAAAGTACAGTCAAAGAAAAACATGATGTGCAATCAAAGTAGTTTAGTCAAAAGATGACGTGGATGGTCAAAATCATGTCATGTGGTTACTGTGGTTGATGTAAATCCCTATTTAGTTGTTTGAAAAGAAAAAGTAATTTGATCTGAAATATTTGAAATTTTGAATACAAGTTATATTGTGTTTTATGTATACAATTGAATGTTAGCTGTTTGAAAAGAGATATAACCTTGAAAAATTCAACTATATCTTGGGTATGATGTTAGTTGTTTTTTCATGTGTATGAATCTAAGTAGTCTACCAACTATATAATTGATGTTAGGATTATACTGCATAAATTGTAACCAATTTTAACATTAGTGAGATATCCGTGTGTTTGGACAGATCCACAGTGTTACGTGCATTTGTTTTAAAATTATTATAAAATAAAAATGCGAAAATTTTGAAACAATATAATGATAGATAAATATCTATTATTTAATATTTGGATAAGTAATAAATTTGATCTCGTTTATAATAATATTATTTTTATATATATAAAAATATTATAATCAATAATGTATATTTGTCCCGTATAGAAATATAAATTTTGTTCCCGTGTATAAAATAAATAAATTTGTTCCCGTATATAAAAAAAAAAAAAATTGTCCCATATAGAAATATTATAATCAATAATTTATAAATATATTTGAATCAATAATAAAATTGTTTCCTTGTATACAAAAATTTGAATCAAAATATTATTTTTGATTTGATAATATTTATAAAAATATTTTAATAAATAGTAAAGTTGTTTTCGTTTATAACAATAATATTTGATCTCCTATATAAAAATATTGTAATCAACAATGTCTTTTTTCCTGTATATAAATATTAATTTTGTTTTGACACTGTTTATAAAAATATTTGAATCTAAAATAAAAAAAAAAAATTCATATCTAACATTAGGTAAATAACAATTTATAAATATATTTGAATCAAAAATAAAGTTGTTATCGTATCTAAAAGTATCTAAACACCGTAAAAGTTGATATTTATATTGGAACAAAAAAAAATTTATAATATATAATAAATTGTATGATTTGTATTTTTATTGTTTTAAAGCTGCAACATTGTAAAATTAATTTGATTTAAAATTGAAACATAAAAAATAATGAATAATATATAAAGCAATTCAATAGTGATGGTCAAGTTTAACATTCAATTTTGTATCGGTTGTAATATAAGATGGATAATTGGAAATCGGGAACATGAAATAAAGTCATTAGGGGCCTAATATTGGTTTACATAAGATGTGGTAATGTTTGTAATAGGAAAACATGCATAGAACAGAGTAAAAAAGCTACATAAGAGAAAACAAAAATGGTAAGTTGAAAGTTGCTATATCCGGCATTGGAGAATGTTCTTTTCCCAGAAATCATTACCAGGTGAAGTCTCAATGGAATATTCTACGTGAATCGTTGTGTTAGCTATGTGTGTTGCATGTGCGTTGTATGATATCATTGTATTGAACTGTGGCGTTGTTTACATAAACCCAATATAAGTGTTGATGTTGTTACATGCAATGGGGTTGTGGTTACAAATACTTAGCTCAGAAGGACATTGAATCAACAACTACCACAAAGCCAAACGAAAAAAGTGGACTATCAAATGTTAGTGCCATTGCAGAAGGAGATGCACGCCAAACCCGGGTGAAGTCGCCAAAAAGAAAGAGAAACTATGAGTCGGAAGTGTTGCACATATCAGTTTCCCCGGACGATAGCAGGTTTGTTTTGTTTATTATATGTCTAACTCAAACATGTAAGTCTTATTATAACTTCGTCGGACGATAGCAGGTGCTTCACAGATTTGGTGGATTTGTGAAGTGTTTGATAAGGTTAAGTAAGTCTTTGTGTTTAAATGATTCCCTGCTTACTGTTGACTGAAGATTTCGACTGGGTCAAGAAAATATGTTTCGAAGAAAATTCATGAAAAGGCCAAACGAGAGCATTTCGACTCAGCCAGAGGAAAGGTAAACACAACAATGGGTCGACTGGCAAGCGAAGAAGTCCAGGAAGAAGTCAAAGCACTTCGACGCATTCCAAAGAAATCACTAGGTCGAAGACCTCTCGACGAGGCCAATCAAAAGTTTGTGAAGAAAACTACTCTAGTGAGTGGGACAAAGTAGTGGGCAGTTACCAAGAGAGTGGGGTGACAGGTGTCAAAACCAGATTTGTTGGAGAGTGTCTGACAGTTTATTTTGTATGTCTATATAAGTAGATTTCAGTTTCATTATTCAGGGTCTCATTTCTTTACATTGTAAAAGGGACACACTCAAAGTATCGAGCGTCAAAGAAACGAGTTAACCCCCTACGCAAAATGTAAGATATCGTCCAAATACTTATGTTTTTAAGTTATTTTAATTCCAAGTCAATTTAAATACTTGTGTTTGCCTTTATCTTATTTTACCCGGCTTTTGGCTTTTTCTCTTTTACCTTTTCATTCAAGCATTCCGCGAGTGTCTGATAAAACACAAAAACACCAAAAATATACAAGAACATCCCTTACCATTCTTACATTACAAGAGTTTGCAATATAACTAATCAGACAAATCAAGTCTTGGAACTCGTTTGGTCGGTCTCACGGGTAAACCTCTAGCAGAGGAGGCCAGCTGATTGTTCGCGCGAAATCCGCGTGAGAACAAATTGGCGCACCCGGTGGGACCCATTGGTTTAGTTATATGCACTTGCACAGTGGCAGAATGGTAACATTGTGAAGGCAAACTTCTCAATGGTTTTGATGAAGACATCATTATTTATTTAAGATGTTATGCATATTCAAAAAGGAAATGGATCAAAGACATTGAAGAAACAACAAGATTTCATATTATTTCAAGTCTTGAAGATTTCTCAAAGGTTGATCAAAGAAATTGGCTTTCACCATTTAATAATATAGATACAAGTGTTCAAACATAATACAACATTGCATACTTCATCCATGATCATAGCATATTAAATTTTAAATATTTTTCAAAGTGTGATTAATGCAAATCGATTTGTATAAGGGTGCAATCGATTTTCATATGTTAAAATGCTGAGTTTTCACAAAATTACACTATGAAAATCGATTTGTATATTTATGCAATCGATTGCATGTTGTAGGATTTTCAAAAATGTGTACGTTAGGTCATGTGCAATCGATTTGCACATAGGTGCAATCGATTTGCACCTGGACAGAATTGAAAAATCACTAGTTTTCATAGCACCTCTTCATGAATCTTGTGTCTAATGAATCATGATATCCTTTAGTGAATCATACCCTTTTGTAGATGCATCTAGGAATTATATAAACATCATTTTTTCAGAATTTCATTTTACCTCCTTGCAAATAATTTTCATTAAATCATTACATCTCAAAACTTTATTTTTCATTAAGTGTTCATAAACTTTCAAAAAGAGTGAAACTTCTTGCATCAAACTTTCATATATTCATCATATAAGTTTCATTCATCCTTGAACACTTGATTTTACAATATTTTAGTGATTGTCACAAAAGGAGAATATCAATCTTTAGATTGATAAAGGTTCATAAATATCATCTTATACTCTTATACAAAAAATCAGAATTATTATTCCTTGTTGTCCAAGATTGTTGGAAACAAGAGAGTAGAAAGGAAAGCATTATTTTTTTGTTCTGCTTGGGTGGTTATTCCTTGTTATCCGGATTGTGGATACAAGAGGTCCATTGTAAGATTTGCTCTCAATAGGACTTTAAATTTGTAAAATCTAAGAGGTTGTTCTTGGTGGGTTGTTGTTAGAAGATTGTAGGATAAGTCTTGGGATTATTAGGATTGTACAAATATCTAACAATAGTGAAATATCTTACATGTGGTAAGGGGACTGGAGTACTCTTGGATTATTAGAGGAACCAGTATAACTCTCTTGTGTTATTTATTTTTCGCACTTTACTGTTTTTCAACACTTAGTATCTTTAAGGAAAGTAAAATAAAAAATTGGTGATAAATCGAGAAAAATCTTAAAGGACTGATTCACCCCCCCCCCCTCCCCCCCCCCCACCCCCCCCCCCCCCCCCCCCCCCCCCCCCCGCAATCCCAATTTTCAAAGATGGTGGTAGTAGCAAGAAGCCCCCTCTATTCTCTGGAGAGTATTTTTATTTTTGAAAAATCTGAATGAAGGCACACTTAGAAGCACAAGGAGATGGTATATGGGAAGTTGTTGAAAATGGTTTGCATACTCCTATCAGTGTACTCGATGGTGTTAGTACTTCTAAGGGAGAAAAAAACTCATATGATGAAGATGACAAGAAAATAATTCTAAATAAAAAAAACCTATCAATATTCTTCAAACTGCATTAAGTATGGACAAGTTCTTCCGAATTTCTCAATGTAAATCGGAAAAGCAAATATGGAATACTTTGGTGGAGACTCATGAAGGAACCACTAAAGTAAAAATATTAAGATTGAATACATTGAGCCAAGAATACAATATGTTCAGAATGCAGCCCCGGGAATCAATACATGCTCTACAAAAGAGATTTGTTCACTTAACCAATCACCTGATCGCTCTTGGTAAGACTTTTACTATCGATGAATTAAATCTTAAAGTGCTTAGATCTTTAAACAAGGAATGACAACCAAAGGTGACAACAATTTCAGAAAATAAGAGTCTTTCTACAATGACATTCGCTTCCTTCTTCGGAAAACTTCAAGAGCATGAATTAGAACTTGAAATATTGGAGAAGCATGAAATTCAAGTAAATGATTAAAAAGATGTACCATTAAAGACAAGAGTAAAAATTTATGATAGCAATCAAGAGGACGAATTCGATAGTGATGAAGATGATGAACTTATCAAGAAATTTGAAAATTATCTAAGAAAAGAAAGGAAAAAAGGAAATCATTAAAGAAGAAGCACCAACAATATATATATATATATATATATATATATATATATATATATATATATATATATATATATATATATATATATATATATATATATATATATATATATATATATATATATATATATGATTTCATGTTTATATTTAATGTTTTCTTATAATCACATCATATCATATTAGAGTTCTTAGATTGATACAAATTTCGTAAATACGTTTTAGGTTTTGTTAGATTGAGACTCTATAAATTTCTTACTTTTGATTAATTTTGAAAACTTAAAGTCGGATTTCTCACTTAATTGAAAAGACTTGTATTATACATCTTGAGTAAATTGATTATTTAGTCAATCGAGACATTGATTGATTTGGTATTCTTCATGTATCGTATATTTAATGTTTTTGATTAAGTTTTCACTTCACTGTGTCCAAAAAGCATATACATTTTGTACGTAAAATTTTTGTTATGCAAAATAATTTTTAAACTCTAATTTTCTAAAGTAAGTTTTTAAATTGGTCTATTTTTAGGGAAGATCTATTGAACCCCCCTTCTAAGCCATTTGAATCCATATTCTCCTCCGACATGAAATTTAAAATCCTTTTATAACATCTTCGACGGTCAATGGTGATATGATCACTTCGCACTTACAATAAATGAAATCCCCTCGAAAATAGTTTGAAAGACACTCGAGTACTCTAAGGAAGGAGAAATTAAACATCACTATTGACCAGCATAGGGAGGCATGTCAACCATTCCCAACATCAAGTTACATATTATAAAATAAACATTTAATGAGCTTGTTCCTAAGAGCGTAGACGTGCCCTCGAAGATCTCCACTTCCCCATATTTATGGTTATGCAAAGACATATGTCACAAACCCCCATTCTGAAAATAAGAGACAAATAACTGAGGAGAAATTGGTTTAGGCCACCCTGTAGACAAGGATTTTCGAAGCCATGAAAATGAAGATTAAAATGATAAAATTCGACTAAGAAAGGAATTTCGACAAAACCGGACAGAGAGATTGTTTTTCGACAATTTCGACAAGGCTAGATGAAGGTAGTGTTTCAACACTTTCGACCAAGTCAATTGGAGAATGTCCTTTGACTTTTTCGACATAGTCAGATGGCAAGGGTTATTTTCGACGAGTTCGACAACTTTGAAGGGATGCGTCGTTTCGACTCAAAGAAGAGATTCAAAATTTAAAGATTAAGACGTTTGGCAGAAGGACGTGTGGAAGCGTTTTGTAGAAAGAAGGCATGCCGAAGGCCAAGTGTCGTAGTTGTAGGATTTGTCCGCTAGGGGCAGTTATTTAGTTTGTGTATAAATAGGAAAATTCTTGTCAGAATTGTGGTTGTAAAAATATTGTACAAATTCTTGTAATATACTTTAAGTAACCGTGTGAGAGAAAAGAGTTTGATTTCTGGAAAAATGTACGTGTGAACACCAGTTTTTATATTTTTCAAGTTTAATGAAAGTTCAATTTCATTTATATTTCTTCATTCTGTAATTTTATAACATTTAGAAGTCTTTTACTTTTTTCCAGTCAATTTACTTCATACATCCCAGAATTTTATTTCTTTTACGTTTTCGTCAATCACATTTTACTTTTTCTTTTAAACATACAAACATATACAAAATCCTATAAAAAGATTGAAATCATAAGATTGTTAAGATCACTATATTGTCGACCAAAACTCGCACCTATGTCCTAGGACTTGTATGGTCAGTCCTGCAAGTAAATTAATTTAAACGTAAATTATAAACCAGCGATTGTTCGTAAAATTCGACAGCAAACAAATTGGCACGCCTAGTGGGACATTGGTGCGAAATTAAAAAATATCATAATCATTCTGAATAAAAAAGGTTATACTTCATTGTATGATTCTAAGAAGCGGTAAATTAGTCGTAACTGACGTAGAAAGACCTAAGAGAACAAGAGTGAGAAGAAAGGCGAATCTGCCAAATACTCAAAACGAAAACACTACGATGTTTAACCATACCCCTTCGAAGGGAGGAAACACGGGGTCAATCTCTGTATCAGAGGCCATACCTTCGTCATCAGGGTCAACACCAGCATTTGTAGTATCCCAAAATGCGCCCAGTTTCTCCATTATGGGTCACCAAATGCCCATATGGGAACCTCCTAATATAGGGAGTGTCCATAGGCCTTTTGCGACGAATTTTACAATGCCTCCATATGGTAGAGAACAACCTTATGGAATGCCAACTACAACAATGACAATTTTGCAAAACGCATCCTCACTATATTCTGATTCCTTGGAAAATAAGTCTTCACCATTACAAGGATCAGGATCTGGGGGAAACTTAGGCAGATTGAATCAGCCCCCACCAGGATTCCAAACTTATATGCCATCAATCACAAATAATTATGCGCAGATAATTAGACAACAAATGGACGAAAGAAATCATGACATGGTCCAAATGTTGACACAATAGATGGGAACAATGTTCAATCCCTTAATACAGAACACCACCCAGAAAAACCAGTTACTGGCACAACAAATGATACGCATTGTTGATTTCTTTGGTGTTCCTCAGACTTGACAACCAGAACAAATAGTTCAAAATCCAAGATTAGGTGTCGAAGAAGAACCCACAATAAATCAAAGACCTGTAGACATTCCCCAGGAAAACCTTAGAAATCAAGAGGAAGTAGTCGAACAACCTCGCATAGAAATTCTTGTTTAACAAGAGCCTATGAGGATATTAGTCTAGAGGGGTCAAGATTCTGATAATATAGTGCAGCAGATGCGTTATAATAATTTGCTTGTCGAAAATAACTTAGCAGCCATGGTCGAAAGGATAATGACGCAAAATGGAGTAAATGTAGGATTACAAAGGCCTAGTTACGTTTCTCCATTATCAGAATATATTTTGCAACAGGAATTGCCCCCAAGGTGGGAAGTCCCCAAATTTACCAAATTCTCTGGAGACACTAGTAAATCTACCATAGAACATGTTGCTCGCTACCTGATCGAAGCGGGAGAAATAACCCACAATGAAAATTTGAGAATAAAATATTTTCCAAGCTCTCTGACGAAAAATGAGTTTACTTGGTTTACATCCTTGCCTGCAAGTTCAATATATACATGGACCCAATTAGAAAGATTGTTCCATGAACAGTTTTATGTGGGACAAACCAAAATAAGTTTGAAGGAGTTAGCTAGTGTGAAGAGGAAGTTCTTTGAACCAATAGATGATTACTTGAATAGGTTTAGATTACTAAAAGCAAGATGTTTCACCCAGGTGCCTGAACATGAGCTAGTCAAAATGGTTGCAGGAGGGCTAGATTATTCTATAAGGAAGAAATTAGACACCCAATATTTAAGAGATATGGCTCAGTTAGCAGATAGGGTGAGACAAGTCGAAAAACTAAAAGCTGAAAAATTCAGGGCAAGTAAGAATTAGAAAGAGAGAGTATCTTATGTGGGAATATGCCAGGATGATGAAAATGACATAGACGAACTAGTTAGTCTCGACGAACAGGAAATTGACCTAGCAGAATTGAAACAAGGTCCACCATATTCCTGTAAAGTTTTAGTTCCATCGAATGGGAAAAATCCAATCGAATCTGAAATGAATGACAAAATGCCTAAGAGAACTTATACATTCGATGTAACCAAATGTGACGAAATCTTTGATAAATTAGTCGAATATGGTCAGATGATAGTACCACCAGGCACTAAAGTGCCTCCTATAGAACAGGGGAGAAAGATAGGTTATCTTAAGTACCATGGCTTTCTGGGTCATAAAACATCTCAATGTTTCCTTTTCAGAGATCTCGTACAGAATGCTATCCGTGACGGAAGGCTGAAATTCGGTGACAAGCAGAAGCAACAAATGATAATTAATTCGAACCCCATGCAGAACGTCGAAGCTCACTATGTTGAACCAACTATCATCAACATGGTGGAGGTCGAAGAGGGTTATGAGGATTGTTTCGAGATGGTAGAAGCCACTGAGGGTTTCGACACCAACATCAACATGGTGGAAATTGCTAATAATCTTACAGACCATGACAAAGTCACTGAATGGCAAAGAGTTGAACACCTTGTGAAGGGAGATGCAACTGGCTGCGCCAACAAGGAGGCTACTAAAGGCCTAGATGACACAAAGAATGCTGAATTTGTTAAGGATGCAGCCGAAACCAAAGATGGCGAAATCACTGATGATTCCATCTCAAAGGATATGGAGGCTGCTGAAGGACAATAACTCAAGCAAGGTTGAAGTCACTGAAGGTTACAACAAAGTGAACAACATCAAGATTATTGAGGATTTCGTTGAAACAAAGGTGAAGGCTATTAAGGGCCTCAATGTAACAAAGAATCAAGTAGTTGTTGATGTTTTGATCAACACTGACAGGGAGGCCATTGAAGGTTTCAGTGTCGAAAAGAAGATCACTGAAGACCTCATTGTCAACATTGAGACTAGTAAAAATGCTAACGAAATAAGGATGGCTGAAGTTTCTGAGAAGCCAGCCAAGTATAAAATCTTGCGCAGAATGATGGAGGATCCCAGAGGAAAGTCACTCGAAGGTTGCTACCAAGACGTCTGTGGAAATCTATCCCCAGATGGAAAAGGTGATTCAACAAGAGAGATAGGCAAGACTGAGCAAGCACACATCGAAAAGATGAACAAACTGAACATTGGTGGTGGAAAGGAAGCTGGTATTAACATGGTAGAAACATCATACAAAAGTCAAGCACAGACCACTGAAGAGTGTCGTCAAAAGCAATACCAAAGACTGGCATATCCAAAAGAGGACGAAAGTTTAATAGAGTTCATCCAAAAATGCCAAAGAAAGAAGGCTAAAGTAATGTTGTGCCCACGTTGCAGCGCTATCTTCGACAGAAAGGCATCCAACAACCTGGAGGTGATAGAGAAGTCCAACAGGAAAGGGAATTAGGGGGCAATCCCACCTGCCAAAGTAGAGAGGGATGATCCAAGAAGAAGTGAACACCACCAAAAAAGGATGAAAGGAAGAAATTATAGTTCATTCAAGCCAACAAACAAAGTAAGTGACGATAGATGGGCACAACCCATCAGGGACGAAAGGACTTGGGAAGCTTTGACGTGCAAAGAGGCCCTTCAGTGGCGGAAGGAAGCGAAGTCGAAAGATGCAAACCAAGATCCTACCCTTTATAAAACTACAAGGGTAAAAATCTCATGACGAAGTCCCAATGAAGAAGATTCCAGAGGAAGAAGAAAGCAGAGAAGGAGGCCGCAGAAAGAAATATTGTCGAAACGAATACCATCAAGAAAAACGAACATGCAGCCAGAAGCAACATGCAAGGGGTAGACAGAAAGGAATCTTCCCAGATCGACAATATGAGAGACGGGGTCGAACAAATAAAAGCCAAAGGAAAAGCTCAAGAGGATGAGGAAATGACTGATGATTTCCAATCCGACTCAGAGGCATCTTTCGACGTTGTCTGCAACGTAGTCTCAGTATTACCCATAGATTACGATAGAGTGATGGAAGTCAAAGATAAGGATGAAAGTATGGAGGAGGAACAAATGGCACATATACCTGTTTGCTACTATGTGATGAATAATGGCTGCATAGAAAAGCAAAATGCGTTTTTTGATAGGCCAGACAAATCAATGAAAGGCCATTTAAAGCCTTTATTCATAAAAGGAAAAGTGGAGAATGTTGGAACAAACAAGATACTGGTGGATGGGGGAGCAGTAGTGAACCTGATGCCCCATTTAATGTTAAAGAAATTTGGCAAGGATGATTGTGACGCCAAACCTCATAACATGGTGCTGTCAAATTATGAAGGGAAAATTGGAACCACAATGGGTGTAATCCAGGTAGATTTAACTGTCGGAACAATAAAAAGACCGACAATGTTCATGGTGATTGCCTCAAAAGCAAACTATAATTTTCTTCTTGGGAGAGAATGAATACATGGTATTGGGGTTGTACCCTGATATGCACCAGCGAATAGCTATCTGGTGCACAGATGGTATAGTCGAAAACATAGAAGCATACTAGAGTTACTTCATATCTGAAGTAAACCATGTGGATCGTTTGAGTTTCGACAAGAATCTGGCTCACATATCCCTATGTAGTCAGCAGATTTCGACCTCAAAGCCACTGATAACGCTTACTGCTCAATGTATCTTCACCCAACCTATGGTTTTCAGTGGGACAAATAAGTGGTCGACGAATCAAATTATATTTGGGGAACTGCCCATATAGAACCAACTGGGTGGGGAAGTGAATTCGATGACAATGACTGAAGCATCGGCGCTCGAAAGAATCACGGCTTACATAGCCGAAAATAAACTAAAAGCGACATTAGAAGCCGAAGTAAAATTTATGGTTGTCAAAGCCAACCAAAAAGACTCAAACAATCAAAGTTCTCAGAAAAACGTTGAAGAAAATGGTGAAAACAGTCATATGGGAGAATGGCAACATCAAAAGCTTGACGCCATTTATGAAGACGAACCTTTAGGGTTCAAAAAGGATCTAATGTCGACCAACATGAAGATGGTAGCACAAGATCCATTAGAAGAAATATATCTAGGAATGGGGGCAGCAAAAACGCCAACTTACATAAGTACCAAGATGGACCCACAGTTTAAAGTCGAAATAGTCCAATTGCTACATGAGTACAAGGATTATTTTTCATGGGACTATGACAAAATGCCTGGTTTAGACAGGAGCTTGGTCGATTTGAAGCTTCCAATATTGGAAGGGAAAAAACCAGTGAAACAGCTGCCAAGGCGCTTCGCACCAGAAATTCTGTCGAAGATAAAAGAGGAGGTTGAAAGACTTCTGAAATGCAAATTCATTCGCACATCCAGGTACGTTGATTGGATTACAAACATAGTTCCTGTAATTAAGAAAAATGGCAATTTAAGGGTATGTATTGATTTTCGAGATTTAAACTCAGCTACCCCAAAAGATGAATACCTTATGTCGGTAGCAGAAATGCTTATAGATTCGGCAGCAGTCCATGAGTACCTAAGCATGTTAGACAGATACTCTGGTTATAATCAAATTTTTATTGCCGAAGAAGATGTTCCTAAGACAACATTTTGTTGTCCAGGGGAAATTGGAATTTATGAATGGGTAGTGATGCCCTTTGGTCTTAAAAATGCTGGAGCAACTTATCAACGTGCTATGAATTCAATTTTCCATGATTTTATTGAAACTTTCATGCAGATTTACATTGATGATATTGTGATTAAGTCTGTTTCAGGAAAGAGTCATATAGACCATCTTCGACAGTCTTTTGAAAGGATGAGGAAGTTTGGTTTAAAAATGAACCCCCTAAAGTGTGCTTTTGGCGTGCAGGCGGGTGATTTCTTAGGCTTTGTGGTCCACAAGAAGGGGATCAAAATAAATGAAAACAAAGCCAAGGCCATAATGGAGGCGAAAGCGCCATCAACGAAGAAGGGATTGCAGTCCCTGTTAGGGAAAATCAACTTCCTTAGGAGATTTATCTCCAACCTTAGTGGAAAAACACAGGCCTTCTCACCTCTACTTCGACTGAAGAAGGAAGACTTTGCATGGGGGCAAGAATAATAGGTCGCGTTCGACAAAATCAAGGAATACCTGTCCAGTCCTTCTATTTTGATGTCTCTGTGTCGAAGGAAAAACATGAGGTTGTATATTTCGGCGTCAGATAAAACACTAGGAAGCATGCTATGTCAAGAAGATGAGAATGGCGTCGAAAGGGTCATTTACTACCTCAGTAGAGTTTTGAACAATGTCGAAACTAGATATAGTGTTATAGAAAAATTGTGTTTATGTGTATATTTTTCTTGTATGAAGTTAAAGCACTATATCAAACCTGTTGATGTATATATTTCTTCCCATTTCGACGTAATAAAATATATGTTGTCTAAGTCTATTTTGCATAGTAGAATTGGGAAGTGGGCCTTGGCATTAACTGAATATTCCCTGAAATACTTGCCTTTAAAGGTTGTAAAGGGACAAGTGGTTGCTGATTTCATAGCAGACCACTCGATAGATGAAAATGGAGTGGAATATGTTGAATTAGAATCATGGAAGCTATATTTTGACGGTTTTAGTCATAAGAATAGAACAGGTGTTGGAATATTGATAATTTCTCCTAACAAAATTCAAGTACAGAGTAGAAGGGCTATGTTCTAATAACGAAGCAGAATATGAAGCTTTGATTGTTGGACTTGAAATCTTGTTGGAATTGGGGGCAACAAGAGTCGAAATCATGTGTGACTCTGAATTGGTAGTAAAATAATTAAACAAAGAGTACAAATGTGTCAAAGAGAATTTGATCATGTACTTCGTAATAGCCAATAGACTCCTTAAAAGGTTCGACAACATGGCCATCAAGCATGTACCCAGGTTGGAGAACCAAGAAGCAAACGACCTTGCTCAAATTTCATCTGGGTATAAGGTGTCGAAAGAGAATTTAGAAAAGGCTATTGAAGTCAGAGGAAGGGTCATATCCACCAAATTGTCTCCATCAGATTTGGAAACAATAAAGTTAAGATATAGTGACGAAGAAAATTTTGAAATTTTCAATGTAGATGATTCAAGAATCGAAGATTGGAGAAAACTCATCAAGGATTATCTACAAGACCCAAATATGAAGGTCAAAAGAAAAGTTAAGTACAGAGCTTTGAGTTATGTACTTTTTGGAATTGAATTTTTCAAAAAGACTTTAGAGGGAGTTTTGTTGAAATGCTTGGGCAAAGAAGAAGCTTACATAGCTTTGTCGAATGTACATAGTGGGGCTTGTGGTGCACATCAAGCAGGCCACAAAATGACGTGGTTACTATTCCGACAAGGAATGTATTGTCCAACAATGTTGAAAGACTGTGTCGACTTTGCCAAGGGATGTCAAGAATGCCAATTGCATGCAGGCATACCACACGTACCTGCAAATGAGTTGCATTCGATTGTGAAGCCTTGGCCATTCAGAGGTTGGGCTTTAGACCTAATTGGCGAAATTCGACCAGCTTCTTCAAAAGGGCAGAAGTATATCCTAGTTGGAATCGATTATTTTACCAAGTGGATCGAAGTCATACCATTAGTAAGTGTGGATCAAGAAGCAATGATCGAATTTATTCAAAAGTATTTAATTTATAGATTCGGAATTCCAGAAACAATAACTACAAATCAAGGATTTGCATTCACTGGAAAAAAATATGCAATTATTTGCAAAAGAAGTAGGATTTAAAATCCTTACTTCGACACCTTACTATGTTTAGGAAAATGGTCAAGTTGAAGCAGCTAATAAATTTGTGATTAATTTGATTAAAAAGCACGTGGGCAAGAAACCCAGAAATTGGCATAAAACTTTGGATCAAGCTTTATGGGCTTGTCGAACATCTCCTAAAGAAGCTACAAACTCTGCCCCATTTAGATTAACTTATGGTCATGATGCAGTTCTACCAGTCGAAATTTATTTACAATCGATTCGAATTTAGAGGCATCATGAAATCCCATCAAACGTATTTGGAATATGATGATGGATGAATTAGTTGATTTAGACGAAGAGAGGTTGTGTGCACTGGATTTGGTGAAGAGGAAAAAGCAAAGAGTCGAAAAGTTTTATAACAAGAAAGTAAAACGCAAAACTCTTTTAGTTGGTGACTTGGTGTGGAAGGTGATCCTCCCTATGGATCGAAAAGATAATTAATGGGAAAATGGTCTCCTAAGTGGGAGGGACCTTTCCAAGTTTTGAAAAAAATTTCGAATGGTGCATTTGAAATTGAATAATTAGGAAAGGATGTGAGAATCCTAAAGATAAATGGAAAGTATTTGAAAAAGTACAAACCAACATTGCAAGAAGTCAAAATAAGCGCATAATAACTTCACATAATATAAAATAATGGTGTTTCTTCGCCAAGAAAATTGGCATTAATGTCATTACAAAAGAAAATTATCATAAAGTTGCTAAGAGATAAATAAAGCAAAAACCACTCCTATTACAATTGAATATTGCCAGAAGATTTCTTCAACTCATCAAACTTCTTCTTCTGAATTTGGAGTCAACGATCACAGAAGATCTTGTTGGTCGAAAGGGTTTCAATTTCTTGGGTAAGTAGTTGAGCCTTTTCAGCATGATGAACCCCCACCTTTAGCTCTTCGTCAATCTCCTTCTGATTGGGCTTCTGAAGAGTTTCTTTGAGTTTCTTATCCTAGGAGATTTTCTTTTGAAGTTTAGCTATCTCCTTCTCCCATTTCTGAATGTTGTTGTCACATTCGAAAATTTCTTTAGCATAAGCCTTAGAAACCTGCTGCAACTTTGTGATTTTGTTGGTTGAAGCAGTTGCAGCATCCCATTCAGCAAGTTGGGTTTCAGATTTTTTGGAGATTTGTTAGACAGAGTCCTTGAGACGATTCAGGTCAGCACTCACCATGTCGATCAGAGTAGTCAGGTCCATTACAAAGTTGATCACTTCAGCATGATACTCCAAGACGTTGACTTGTTTTAGGATCTTCTTCAAGTCGAAGCAAGCAGTCTAATTTTCATTTAAAACCTTGAACAAGTCCACATCAAGAATTTTCGTCTTGATCTCAGCCATGGTAGTTTCAAGAGAATGCACACTAGAAGTGGCTCCTGAAGTAGTCAAAGTACTTTGAGAGGAGTCTCTGAAGTTGAAACGGGAACTAAGTACAACTCTGAGATACTCCAAGGGCTTTTGCACTTTAGGATTTTCAATCTCTTCACGAGAAAGGTTTGTCGAACCAATTGATCCTCCTTTGTGTGAGTCACGATTTGGTTGACTTGGTTGCCCTTGGTGTGAGCCAACATTTTTGTCCTTTGACTTGTCATCACCACCACCAGTTACTCCTTTTTTGACATTATCATCTTCAACCTCGGCGTCAGCTTTCAGGTCTTCACTCTGCTGGTGAGCATATACTTTTGGAGGAGGAGAAGGAGAGTGGTCGTCAGAATATTGAGGAGAATCAGGCGATGGTGGTTCTTCCGCCTCTGGTCCCTTTGTCATATTTCGAGGAGAAAAGGGTGGTGGGCTAGTAGTTTGATGAATTGGAGCATCTTGTTCTGTTTTCTTCTTTTCAGGAGTGTCGTCGAGATTGGTCTGCGAATAGCCCAAAATTAAGAAAGAAAAATACAATAAGAAGATAAAGGTTAACAATCGAAACAAGAAATTACATGAGGAATCTTAGTGTGAAAAATGGAGTTCCCACTCTCTGTGTCCTTTATTTGCACATTCGCAACTGGACTTGGTGGAGGAGTTTCTTTCTCTACTTTGGCTTTAGATTTTTGAGCAGGAACTTTTGTAGGTTTCTTCTTTTATGGGGGCTGGCTTGGTTCTGGTGATTCATCACCAGATTCTTCGATAGAAATCTTTTCTTCTGGTTGTTTTCTTTTGGGCGTAGGTGGCAGTTTTCGACTTACCTGGATGTGGAAGTAAAGATAATTCAGTTTTAAAAGTGAAAAATAGGTTGATCAAAGAGAAGAGGATTGTACCTTTGTCAAATTCTTCTTGGTGGTGACTGGTGGATCTTCTTCCATCATATCAGCAGTGCTTTTGACAGCAGCTTTCTTAGGTTGGACTTTGTTGGCTAAGAAAACAAAATAGAATCAGAAATAAATACAAAAAGAGACAAGATTAGAATATTGAAATAAAGAAAATGTTTTCGTTAAAACACCTTCAAGAATGGGAGATTCCACGTGAACGTGTTCTATTCCAATATGAATGTGTCCTTTGTAATTATCCTAAGTGAACTTAGTCGGAACCACCCGCGCATCAGGTTTTTTCGATTGTTGTCGAAGGATTTTCAAAGAGTCCGCACAAAAGAACCAATCTGGAAATGGAGGGTTCAACACCATGCCAAAGTCAGCAGAAGGAAGAGGGGGAAACCTTGGTGGATAAAGATTAAAAGCCAGTTCACATCGTTGTTCTGGTCGAACATACGAAGGAAATTTTAACTTATCCAATCTTTCCGTCAACTTATGTTTTAAAGTCACTACTGTTTCGCATATGGTTCGACTAAGTTCCTCCGGCCTATAGATGGTTTCAAAATATTTTTGAAATTTTTGTATTTCTTTAATATGATGTTCTTTACATTTTCTCATCTGATCCTGCACAATAGTAAATGCATTTGTCAGGTGAGTTGTGAATGTTTTTACATCATAGAATTTGGTGCAGTAGTATTCCCTCCACCAAACATCAAATTCATGGGTACAAAGAAAAGAAGGTCGAAAAACCACTTGGCAGATATCAAGAGAATCATTAAAACATTTCTTCGCCAATTGGAGGCTTTGTTCTTCAGAATGGTAGGAGTTGTAGAAGAAGATGAAGCCTTTCTTTGGAAAGATGGATTTTGGTTTCAGTTGGACCAATCCAAATTGTCTAGCAACTAAGTTGGGTTGATAAACGATTAGGAAAATTTTGGTCTTTGTCACATTGTGGTGAGAGGGAAAGAGCCTAGGGACCAGGAATGATTCCCAAATGTCGATAAATTTACTTTCCTCTTTCTCCATCTCAAAAGGAGGTTGTATGGTAAACCATTCAGGACCAAGTGCTCTGTTGGCGAAAGGTGCCATGGAAGGAGTAAAGTTATACCTCTTAGTGAACATCATGACGTAACTTGTGAAAGCCTATCGAAGACTGAATCCTTCATCAGATGGCGTCAGTTGTGCTAGCATGGGCCATTCGACAGTCCTATTTTTTACTTCTTCTTTATCCACCACATTCTTGACAGGAATAGAGGTCTCAAAAGTGGCATTATGCCACAATAGTAATAGCCAAAGGGGTCCAAATATGCTAAGTTTCCCTTTGTCGGTGGTAGTTTTCAGAAAGTCTACACTTTCGCTCAAAGACTCATATAGGTTTTCCAAGATCATCTCGCCCAGGCATAACCTGATTCCATCTTCGAGTTGATTAGCTATGGTGACGAATTTTTTCGCCACTTGTAGAGAGCGGGAGCAAAATACATACTTCGACAGCCACAGAGTTAAGAAGGCTATGTGATCTTCTTTAGATACAGTATCAGTCGTCTTATCATGGTAGTGGTTGATGAAGACAGAATAAGAGGCTTTGCTGGTATCGAAACCAATGGAGTCATAGTTTTGAACAGTAGGGTCGAAATTCCAACCCAGGGGACTAAGTCCACAGATGGCTGCTATGTCAAAAAGAGTTGGTGTGACCATTCCACAAGGGAGGTGGAAATTGTTATAAGTACTATCCCAGAAAAGGAGGGAATATAAAATCATGTTGGGGCAGTAGCTGGGTCCTATTTTCGACATCTGGATTAAGTTGAAGATCCCTATCTCTTTCCAAAAGAGTGTCATGACTTTTTCAATCTTTGCTAACCAAGCAAGATAGTCAGAGGGATCTTTCACCATGGGACTGGTTCTAAAGATCCTAACATTGTTTAGGTGGAGCAAATTCAAACCTTCATCAGTGGTTGAATTTGAACCTTCGGTTGGTTCTTTAGTTTGCTTGGGTTTAACCCAAGCTCCTATGGGTTTTAGGAGTTGATACGAGGGGAAGTATTATCTTAACCTATCTGGGTTAGTGTCTGGGTTTGGGAGAGGTCCAGAATGACAACCACCAGAAACCAGTATAGGAATTAATACCTGAGATTTGTAAATGCTAGCCTTTTCTTTTTCATTGGGAGGCTCTGGGATGTATTGTTGATTTCCAACAATGTTAGGTCCATTCAGCCTGTGTGCGTATGGGAGTGAAGTAGAGCTCTTGGTCTTTTTGCTGCTGGAAGATTTGATGGAGACCATTTTTGTCTTGAAAGAAGTTTTATTTGCAGTTAGAAAATGTATTTTTTTTCTTGAAGAAGAGGAAGATGGCGTAAAAAGTTTGAAGGAAGAAATGGGTTGGTATTTATAGGCCAAAAAAAATTGAAACGATTAAGTTCAGTTTGAATCGTGGGCCACGTGGCAAATAATTTTGTGAAGAAAGTGGGGTTGATGGCAGTTGGAAAGTCTATGATTTTCTAGCTTTTAGGGAAATGATGGAGTAGTGTCAGAAACGTGGGTTGAGTTGACATTTCTGAGAAAAATATGATGATGAAGATTTCTAGGGATTTGGGGTATCTAGTCTTGGAAATGATGAAAATGATAAAGGTGATATGGCATCGAAATAATTCTCGACAGCAAATGACTTTTTCTCCAAAGTAGTCGAAAAAACCATTGTTGGGGGGCAATTTGTAGACAACGATTTTCGACGGCATGAAAATGAAGATCAAAATGATATAATTCGACTAAGAAAGGAATTTCGACAAAACCGGACAGAGAGATTGTTTTTCGACAATTTCGACAAGGTTAGATGAAGGTAGTGTTTCGACACTTTCGACCAAGTCAATTGGAGAATGTCCTTTGATTTTTTCGACATAGTAAGATGGCAAGGGTTGTTTTTGACGAGTTCGACAACTTTGAAGGGATGTGTCGTTTCGACGCAAAGAAGAGATTCAAATTTTAAAGATTAAGACGTTTGGCATAAGGACGCGTGGAAGCGTTTGGTCGAAAGAAGGCATGCCGAAGGCCAAGTGTCGTAGTTGTAGGATTTTTCTGTTAGGGGAAGTTATTTAGTTTGTGTATAAATAGGACAATTCTTGTCAGAATTGTGGGTGTGAAAATATTGTACAAATTCCTGTAATATACTCAAAGTAACCGTGTGAGAGAAAAGAGTTTGATTTCTAGAAAAATGTACGTGTGAACACCAGTTTTTATATTTGTCAAGTTTAATGAAAGTTCAAGTTCATTTATATTTCTGCATTCTGCAAGTTTATTACATTTAGAAGTCTTTTACTTTTTTCCAGTCAATTTACTTCATACATCCCAGAATTTTATTTCTTTTACATTTTCGTCAAACACATTTTACTTTTTATTTTAAACATACAAACATATACAAAACCCTATAAAAGATTGAAATAATGAGATTGTTAAGATCACTATATTGTCGACCAAAATTCGCACCTATATCCTAGGACTTGTATGGTTGGTCCTGCAAGTAAACTAATTTAAACGTAAATTAGAAACCAGCGATTGTTCGTAAAATTCGACAGCGAACACACCCATATGGCTAAAAATATGGAAGCCCAATAACAACACAAAGCAATGTTCAGCAAAGAGCATGTTGACCTCTTTTCCCCCTTCGAATAGACAATATCCCTTGTAAGTGTTATCCCAACCATTCAAATTAACCCAACGGTTGACCGCATAGTGATCCTCATCACACGCTTTCAGTTGCTAATTGACTCTCATATTTAAAGAAGATAACATGCTTTTCCCAGGTATTCAAACTATTTATCACTCATACTTTGCTTCTCACTCTCTTACTGACTTGATTATTTGAGTACTAACCTTACTTATTAGCTCCTCTCCAATACATCAGAAGTAACGAACCATCACAAAAGGCAACAAACTCATCATCTTCGATTAAATCTAGTCATAGAGTAAAACTTTATCTATATGGTTAAAGCACATAAAAATAAACCCAAAAGTGTAGAAATTTCTAGCAAGAAAAACGATTAGGTGTCTCTGAATTTTTTTGTCCCTCTTTGTGTGGTTAACCTCTGAATGAACTAATAATGATTCCCCAAATATCATGTATATTTCTTAAAAAAATAGTTGTGCATAATGTCTTGCTACATGATCCTCCTTGTTAGATTACAATCCTCTAATTTCTCAGGCGAAGTCGCAACTGACGAAGGTTTCAAGGACCGTTAAAATACATATATCACAATTGAGTATACTCTATGTCTAGCAATATAAACAACCTCTCAATAGTATTAAATATAAAAGTGAAAGTCTAAGTAAATATATCAAAAATAAATAATTAGTAATAAATGAAGTGGTAACTGGAATCATCATGTAGTACACACGAGACTTTCTTTTCTCCATCCATCGTTCAATTAATGAGAAGATACACAAAGTTTATAAATAGCCAAACACTTCAGAATTGAGTTAGGCCAATGCCAAAAGAAGAAAAATAATAAGATCAAGTAGAACTTATTAAGCATGTTATCACGTTTTTAATGTCTTTCACGTGCTTGATTTATTTCCTAATATGAAACATAATCACATTATATTGAATTAGTTTCTAAAGTTAAAGATTGTGATGTTTCCACAAGCTACAAAGTTTATTAAATAAGGTTGTCTCAAAATGCAAAAATTGTCAACATTTAACATGTTGCATGATAGAAAACGTGGAAAGTGGAAAGATAATAGACATGAATAATATAAAGATTTAGAAATATTACTAGAATGCTTAAAACGTACTGCAGGTGGAGGTTTAGGTCATTAAATTTCCCAAACAGACCAAAAGTTAGATGCGGATTAATTCAATTTTATTTTAATATATGAAGATCTAATATATGATCTTTATCAACTAATTAATTTTTATTTTAATATTATATATAAATAATGTAATATTATGGATAAATATTGTATCGTAAGAAAATTATTTTATTAATATTATGTGTAAATGATGTAATGAATTTTATTAAAAAAAATAATTTATCTTACTCCTCGGTTTGTGGATAAGTCGAAAGGTATAAGGCGTTGTTTTTGAAAATTGTTAGAAATAATTCATATTCAGAAGCATTTTGTGTTAATCAGAAGTAGAAGTTCTGATGAGGTTGCGAGAAGTTCTGATGTGGTTGTGTCCAGAAGTATGTCTTCTGGAGTTCTAGTTTGTTTTATTATCTTATTTATTAGTCATTAAGTTTGTTATAGGGTATTTTAGTATTTTGTGTGTTTTTGTAACCCTAGTTTTAGCCTATAAATAGACTAGGGATGTCACTCAATTATTGTAACTTATTCCTTGTAGCCGCCATTCTCTTTTAATAGAATATTCTCTTTTATCATTCACCTTGTGCACCAACAAAAATAATAAAAATGCAGATGTTAGGGTTTGAACACATGATCATATAACTTTACCCCTCAATCTTTAATTAACCGAGGTGTTAAGTGACATCTTTTCATGTCACCCTTCGTTACGTCGCCCTAGTGGCTGAGGTTACATCTCTCTCGTGTGCGACGGTATAAGCGTTATTTGTAGTAGTGTTGAATCATAGAGTAGTGGTAATCGTGTAAATAGTTAGGAGGCCTAAAAATTCTAGTAGATTTTCTAGTAAGATGGGAGGTGGGTTGTGAATGTGAGGAGAAGTTGTGGAAGCGTTGTTGTATATAGTTGAAGGAATATGAGGAGGATTGGTAGTGTGGGAAATAATTCTTTTTTCTAGGTAATCTATGGATAGGTCAGTGGTCAGTAGAATATAGGTTTAATAGGAGTGTTGTCCTTGGGTATAATGGTAGAATATAGGTAGAGTGTTCAAAGATTTTGGGGTCCCTAGAAAAAATTGTGAGAGTATTTGGTGTTTTAATGATGTCAAAATTAGGATGTTTCAAGAAGGCATATTGGATCACAAGATACTGGTATGACAAAACATCAAAGAAGTGGATTTCTGTTGATTTGAAATGAATGTGTCGACTCATTATCTTGAACAGGTCGACTCATTCAGTTAAGAAAATTTAAGTCGACTTATTTGATGATTTAGATCGACTCAAATGAAGGCAACAAACCCTTGTAACCCACGGGTCCCAACAGGCTGACTGGAGGCATTATTTAGGTCGACTCAAAGCTTTCAATAGGTTGACGCAAATGATTCTTCAGGTCGACGCATTCCTGTAGTGAGACTTCAATCACATAACTTCCTCTCTCTCACTTAATTTTTAGTATTTCCATTATTTGTGCCTACAAGTATAAATAGCTACATATATTATTTGGTCAACCAACAAGAAAAGTGAAAGATATACACAAGTTCTCTTTTCATCTTCTCCTTCTCTAGCATTCATCAATAATTACACACAATAATTTTTGTTAATCAAAGTGCAAGATTTCAAGGTGATAACGTTCAAACAGTGGAATTGCGATTTCAGTTTGGGTTGAGAGATTTATGGGTTTTTCTTGAATAAACCTTGAGAGTTTGTCCTCCAAGATCATTGTGATTTGGGGGGTTTTACATACATCATTCATTCGTAGATTCAACTAAGTGAAGAGGTTTGAAGATCAAGGTGATTGTTCAACCATATCACGGTAACTGGAGGATTGTGAAGAACGGTGTAGGTTCACAAGTATCGGATCAAAGCGATCATGATCGAAGTTTGGAGAATCGTGAATTCTTGCAAGAAGGGAGCAATTAATCGGAGGCTTGTTCGACGCGCGTGAAAAACTTGATTCAACTAGAATCAAGGGGCAAAGAGAAACATAGCTACAACTACAATTAGGATTGGTTTGTCGTTTGTATTTTCTCTTTGCATAAACATTGCAATTTTAATAAAAGGTCCCAATTCGATTTTTGAATTGGGGGCAGAGGACCAGAGGTACCCTTAACGAGGACGGTAGGGAAACTACCTAAACAAGTTCTTGTGTCCTTCGCATTTTTCATTCGGTAAATTTTTTGTACAAGTTGAAATAATTGAGTTTTGAAAATTCTGATTTGCATAGTTTAGTGCACATCAAGTGTTTGTGAAATTGTTGCTATCATAATTACATAGCAACCTTAGAGAAAATTTTGCACTAGACTATTTGGCAAAACACACTAAGTGTGGTGTGCACACCAAGTGCTCGATAAAATTCAAAAAACATTATTTCTTGTTTGTTGTGCATATTTCTTCTCTCTATACATTGTTGGAAGTAGTTTAATCAATTGCTTCAAATTTAAGTGATTAATTTTCTTGATATTGATTAGTTAATTCATCTTCATTATCCCATTTGGTTTGATAATGCATACCTGATCACCGGTGACTTAAAATAATTTAGACGTGATACCGCAAAATATGTTTTAATTAATTTTTTAAAAGTAAAATATTTTTAAAAGGGATTTATTCAACCCCCTTCTATATCTGCACTATCGTCTAACAAGTGGTATCACAAGCACCGACTGGTTCATATAGTGCTTCACATATAACTTCTTAGAATATGGATAACGATCCAACGGGGGCGTATAATAGAGCGCCCGTTTTCACTGGAGAAAACTATATTCACTAGAAGGATTGTATACGTATTCATATCAACTATGTTGATAAAAAGATATGAAAGATTATTCAGGACGGTCCTATACAAATAACTATGACCGACGTGAATAATGTTGAAGTACCTAAACCCGAAGCACAATGGGATGAAAAAGATGCAAAGAACTATAGTTATGATTGGAAGGCAAGAAATATGATCATTTCCTCTTTGGCAGTTGATGAATATTTTAGAGTCTCACATCATACCACATCTAAAGCTATGTGGGAAGTGTTACAGATTGCCCATGAGGGAACTGATGACGTGAAACTAGCTAGAATCAATACATTGCAACAAGATTTTGATCACTTTCACATGAACCAATGGGAAACCATTGGTGATTTGGGAAAGAGATTTTCTCATTTACTAAATCACTTAAATACTCTTGATAAACCCACTCCCAATGATGTAGCTACTAACAAAATTCTAAGATTTCTTACTAGAGAATGGTTACCAAAAGTCACGGCAATCAAGGAAGCCAATGATGTAAGAACCTTGGATTTGACCAAGTTAATAGGCAAGCTACAAGAACATAAGCAAGAGCTATTGAATCTAAACGAGCATGAAGAAAGTGAAAAGAAATAAAAGAATAAGAAATCCAAAGACAACGAGAAGAAGAAGAAGTCTATCGCATTGAAGGCTTCTACTTCCAAATCATCCACCAACAATGAGTGTGAGAGTGAGTCTAATGACGAAGATGATGAATCAAATGAGGATATGGGGTTGTTTGTAAGAAGATACAATAGGTACCTTAGAAAGAATGAAATTTCTCATTCGGATAAACGTCTCGTCAATTATAGAAGGAAATCAAATCCCTCCAAGCAAGATCAAAGCAAGAGTACTAAGTCAAAAGTGTCATGCTACAATTACGGAAAACCTGGTTATTATAAACTGGAATGTCCTATGTTAAAGAAAGATAAAGGTAAGGATAAATATCAAAAGAAGGGTAACAAGGCAAGGAGAGTTTATATCGCATGGGAAAGTGATAGTGAAATCTCAAGCAACGACAACTCAAGTGATGAAGAAGAGAAAGTGAACCTTTGTCTTATGGCTCATAAAAGGGCAAAAAGCAAGTAAGTTATGCCAAGTATGATAACTTTGAAAAATTGTCTTATTCCGATTTACTTAGTACTTTTAGAGTTCTCCACCATGAAGCTATAAAAGCTTTTAAACGCTTAGCCTCCAATAAGCATATTTTTACACATTTGGAGAAAAAGGTTTCCGACTCTCAAAAAGAGTTGGAAGCTCTTAAGTGATCCATGGTGGAGCCAATTAAGAAATACAAGCAAGGATGGTTTAATTTCCATGGTTGTGAAACTTGTTGTATTTGGCAAAAAGAGGTCAAAACTCTTCAAACCAAACTAGACAAAGTATCACAACCAAAGATGACATATAAAAAATACACTTATGTGATGAATGATCAAACTAGCAAATGGGACACTAAACCAACTTTAACTTGTCTCTATTGTTGCAAGAGGGGACATATTATTGCCAAATGCCGATTTAGGAGATTCTAAGTTCCTAAAGGCATTTTCCAATGGTTGCCCAAATGCAACCAAAGTTTCACTCACACACAAAGACCAAATGAAAATTGGGTACCTCTCTCTCTTGTTTAAATTTGTAGGTGGAGTGTCTTGAGGTTGCAGAGAAAAGATGGTTTCTCGATAGTGGTTGCTCAAGACATATGACGGGTGACATTTCCTTATTCTATGACTTTATGGCTAAGAAGAAGGGATTTGTTACTTATGGTGATAATAACAAGGGTGCAATACTCGGAAAAGGTAGTGTAGATAATCTCTCTTCTACAACTATCCCCAATGTCCTTTTAGTTTAAGGCCTTAAGCACAATCCTATTAGCATTAGTCAATTATGTGACAAGAGATATAAAGTCTTCTTTTTAAAATAAGGTTGCATAATTGAACATGATGGTAAAAAGAATGATGTTTTTAAGGGCTTGAGGGTTAATAATGTATACATGCTTGATTTGAATGATGTGTCTGTTAATGATTCTAAGTGTCTAGTCTCCAAGAGTGATGACTCTTAGCTTTGGCATAGACGATTAGCGCATATTAACTTTGACTTTCTAAACAAGATCGTTTCAAAAGATTTAGTAGTTGGTATACCTAAAATAAAATTTACTAAAGACCACATTTGTGATGCATGCCAAATGGGAAAGAAAATAAAGCTCTCTTTTAAATCCAAAAACATTGTTTCAACGACTAGACCTCTTGAACTTCTTCATATGGATTTATTCGGTCCATCTAAAATTAAAGGTCTATGAGGAAACTATTATGGTTTTGTTATTGTAGATGACTACTCAAGTTTTTGTTGGACCATTTGTTTAGCAAGTAAAAGTGACACCTTCTCGGCATTTGAAACATTTGCCAAGTTCTCTCAAAATAAACTGAACACTAGCATTGTTACAATTTGAAGTGACCGTGAAGGTGAATTTGAAAATCATCTTTTTGAAGCATTTTGTGAGAAACATAGAATTGAACATAATTTTTCCACTCCTAGAACTCCGTAACAAAATGGTTTTGTGGAGCATAAAAACCGTGTTCTAGAGGAGTTAGGAAGAACTATGATCAATGAACGTTGTCTTCATAAATAGTTTTAGGATGACGCCATAAGTACGGCGTGCTATATGTTGAATAGGGTGATTATTTGTCCTATTCTCAATAAAATGCCCTATGAACTCTTAAAAGGTAGGAAGCCAAATGTATATCATCTTCATGTTTTTGGTTGTAAATGTTATGTGTTAAATAGTGGTAAAGAAAACCTTGGCAAATTTGACTCAAAAGCATATGAAGGTATCTTCCTCGAATACTTTAATTCAAGTAAAGTTTATAGAGTATACAACAAGAGATTACTTATCGTTGAAGAATTTGTGCATGTTTCCTTTGATGAATCTTATCCAAAAGTTTTCGGAAAAGGTAGTTGTGTTATTGGTACAGGTGTTTCTTCTGAGGACATTCTTAAAGATCAAGAAGCTTCATGTGTTGAACCCATTCCGTACATTCTTAAAGATCAAGAAGCTTCATGTGTTGAACCCATTCCGGATATATTGCACTTCAAAAATTTATAATTAATTGTTCGATTATACAAGAATTCAAAACGAATTAAAACAAGAATCACCAGATAAATCTATCGGTGACAACCCTTTAGACTTTTCTGCATTCGACTACTTTTCAATGTCGTTAAATTTTCGGAATTCCTGCATTCTTTCCATAAATTGATCCGGCCACATCTCCGCATTTGTGGTTGAATGATTCATCCATTCTGGTGATGTAGGTGGTATTGGGCCTCCCGGTTTCTAGTACATTTGAACAAAATGATTTGATTTAAAAAGCCATCATATGCATTTGATGCACTCATTTGTATTTTTGGGTGGTGCGATTGTGAGTGGAAAAAAAACGTTTTCGAAAATCCATAGCGTGTCAAGTCAATGCATACCCTATCATATGTGCATGCAATTAGATGACTCATTTCAGGGAAGGCCATCCATTTCGACATTGGTGCCGGTTCGCTCAAGCAAGGAATGAGAGATTCATAGACCGTATCGAATTTTTCTTTCTTTTCGTACAACTGTGTGTATGATTCTTTATTCATCTTAAACTCTTGGATAAGTTGATGACGTACAAGCGCATGGCTATCCTCTCCTTTACCGAGGAATGCCAAAACGGCTCGATGGCCACAATTACAATCCCCCTCAACATTGACGATATAGTCTATGTATTTGTGCATAAAAATCGTCATCTCGTCGATGAATAGAATTTTTGGTGGAATCGGTGTCGGAGGCGGTTTGCTTATGCTCGCTCCTTTCATGACACTTCTTTGATAATTTGGAGTCGGTGAGTCAGGATAAAATTTGCCTGCATGCTCACAATATGAGGGAGACCAGGTAGTTGAGTTGTCATCTGGTGTAGGCTTCACTTTCTTTGGAGCAGCTTTTGTCTTTATAGGTTGAGAAGATGACTTCATGTTGGTTGTCTCCGAAAAGGAAATATTCCTCAATTGTTTTTTGATGTGGAGTTTCATGTTGTCATCGACCTTTGAAAATATTTCTTGTATCGTTTCCCATTTGGTCAAAATGGAGATATTTTATTTGCCTCCTTCCATGCCACCATCATCATCAAACGTTAGTCTTTTCCAATGAGGGCAAACTTCATCAATCATTATTGGCTCACCTAATTTCATCTTTTTTGCAATAAAACAGGCACATGGGAGACCATATGTTTTCACAATAGTACAACCACATTTTGCACCATCTGAGCCTACATCTTCAGCTCATTTGGCCTCGTGAAAGATGTAGTTCAACCCGGCCCGAGAAATGTTGCCTACCAACTGAGAATAAAGCACGTTGTCTTTAAACTGATACTTCAATATTGTAATGCTCCGACCAAAAGTTGTTTGTATTTCATTATATTGATTGTTAATCATGAGATTCACTAAGTCCTAATCTCGACATAAATCTCCATTGCTAGTGCCCAATCAATTTTTCAATGTTGCATGTGTCAACTCAACTCTATTGGTGGTTGTGTTTCCAAGGGGTCGGACATTGTCGGTCCATGCACAAACAATCTTTTCTTTCACTTGATCAAGAATTATGCTTTCAACGTATTTCAACAAAGTCAGATACTTCTCACACACCTTCCAGAAATTAATGACAGAATCTGCATATAAATATTTTGTGGAAGAATTTATAATACGGTTCCAAGCATCCATTATCTTTTCAACAATCACACTAAACTTCGCCAATTTTCCGTCTTCGGATGCCACTTGTTTCGTCCCTACCGCGAGTTTAACCTTACTTCTCACATTCTTTGTTATGTGATATCTACAAAGAAATGCATAAGAAAAACGGAATACATTTTCTACGACATTCATCAAGGCGGTATCACGGTCCGTAACAATAGCCTTCGACAACTCAACTTGATCTTTCAAAAGCGACTGACACGCCTCTAAAGCCCAAGTAAAGTTATCCTTTTTTCGCACTCCAAAAAAGGAAAAACCAACGAAATATGTCTTCTCGGTGGAGGTTACACCAACCATCTCAAATAAATGAAGCCTATACTTATTAGTCTAGTATATAGAATCAAGAATGAGCACCGTCAAAAAAATATTGAACAACTTTATCGATTTCAGATGTGTCCAAAAAATGTCTCTAACCGTAACTCCGTCGGCACAAGTTCGGTACCGGGACACATAATTGTTATCATCCAGTAATTTCAACAGTTATTACATCTCTGATCTATTTTCCCTAATATTCATGTTATTATGGTACCAGATGTTATAAACTTTCTTAATATTTGAAAATTTTAGGATACCGAATGTCTTCTCTTCCGGTTTGAGCCGACATACACTAGGATGACCTTGTAACTTTGAGCACAATTCATGGTTATGAAAACCACAAATAACACTAAATTTTCACTTCTTACTAGCCAACATGTAACCACGAATTTTAAAAGGACACTCACATTTTCTATTACCCGTGTCGTCTCTTTTAAACTTCCATAGTGGAACTTGATATATCCCGCTTCTTTCGCACAACATAGTTACAAAAGTATTTTTTCTTTCTGAACCATTATATGATCTTCCAATAACCACACCAAAACCAATTGTATTTGTTGTCCTACGAATCCATGTGATCATGTTATCACGATCATCAAACTCTTACTTGTGATTAAAGTTACCGCTGACATCTACCATCTTCACGACAACCCTTGTACATTCGGAATAACATTGTTTGTAAAAACTAACTCTTTTGAGATGTTATCGGGGTGCACCATATCTATTTGTAAAGAATAAGAAAAATTAACAAAAATTACTAAACTGCTGCAGAAAAATAAAACAGAGGTAACAAACATTGTTCCGTAGATGTACATTCGGAAGAATCATAAAAAAATATTTACAAAAGTTTGATGATTAATGTGAGCAAAGTAGTGGACAAAGTTGAATCTTTATCTGAGGATTCAGTCTTCTCTTACTCCCTATGATTTGTTGCACCAAAAAATTGAAGTTTTAGAGTGAAAAGTGGTATTGATGATAGTTTTTAGATTGGTGAAGGTGAGTGTGGAAGAAGAAAAGACATCAATGGGGGAGTGATCATGCAGGTTTAAAATATAGCATAACCTTCCGAATATGTAACTACAGAATAATCGGGCACTAAGAAATTCTGGAGAAGTATATACAAAAATTTCACTGAATTGAATATTTTTTAAGTTTTTTCCAGCATTATACTTCCCTATATCCATCTTCAGAAACAACCAAAATTTGGAAAAAAAAAAATTATTCATCCGGATATATATCTCCGAAAATAGGGGACATATAAAGAAATTCGTAAGGTGACTAAGAGGATATGGGGTGGATTAAAAATTGCCTTATTAGAATGCTTAAAACGTAAAGGTGTAGGCTGAGTCCTTAAATAGCCCAAATAAACAAAAGGATAGATGAGAATAATAGAATAATAAACTTCATTAAACTCTAACTAACGTATGACTAATTCCATTATTCACTACCAGAATAATTAAATATATTAAAGAAAATAAAAGGTCAGTTAAATGCAAATTCTTATAATACATATAATTATAGTTTGATAAAAACCTTAAAATCACTTTACCTAATTCTTTACAATTTTTTCATTTAGAAGAAGCAATTGTTTGAACTCACGAATCTAAAACAATGAGTCGTTCATCATCTATTTGTTGGACAATTAATAAATAACTTTATCAATACTCTATAGACTTTGAACTTTCCATGACCAATCATTTTTAATTAATATAATATTATTCTTTTTTATCATATCATTTAATTAATATTATTTTGTAAATCAACAATTTTTTAAGAAAAAATATTTTCTTGTAAAATAACAAGACACAAGCAGAAAACTTTTTTTTTTCTTCCATTTATACAATTTTCTTAATGAACTGATCTATTTACTTATTTTGGAATAGATTGAATGATAAATTTGACTCAATAGTACATATCCAACAAGAGAAATTTTCTTAATCTGTAAGAAAAATTTCCAATTATACATTTCCAACAAGAGAAAAGAAAAGCAATCACATTGTGTCTATTACAGAATATAACCAATTGGCCCTTCCTGGTCCTACACATTTTGTATCCTTTGCTCTGAGCCAAGACATGATCAACAACAAAATAATAGGGAAGAGAAAAGGGATAGAGAGTAAAAAAGGTGCAACAAAAATTTCAAGTAACCTCCAACAGTCCTCACCATAATGCTCAATGTGAAATATCTAACAGCAAGAAACTCATTCCAAGTAGTATCAAAATATCCTTCATGATATGAAGTAAATGGGCAACACTTAGTTCTTTTTGGTAACCCCGAGCCTCAGACGGAAATCTTCTTCCATAAGAGGAAGGCCGTCTCGCAACTTGACCTTTGGTTCCCATCCAAGCAATTCCTTTGCTTTTGTTATGTCTGGTTTTCTTTGCCGAGGATCGTCTGGAGTGTTCTCCACCATCTTTATCTCCACAGCTGGATTAATAAGCTGCAAAACCATGTACACCATTAACTAACTTCAATATTTTCGCTAAAATCTCCATACTCAATTTGTAATTGTGCAGAGACACCAAGTATGAATCAGTAACATCTCACTTATTCACTTTTAAGGAGTGAAATTTAAGCCATTTGGCAATTAGACCAAAAAAAGAGGTGTGACATCCCGAAAAGAAATAAAATGGTTCGTAACTGACCTCCTTCACATTCTCGGCAAGCTCAGTCATAGTAAATTCACCTGAAAGAATAATGTACAATCAATTCAAATTAAAACAACAGAAGAATCAGTGCACAGCGTACATCGGCATTATTACTGGTTTTGGAATGTAACCTGGGTTTCCAATGTTGATTGGACCGGTGTTTTCTCCTTCCATGAGACGAATAAGGCCATCAACCTAATAGATATCAAACATATAATAATCACAGATTAGTACTGATATGAAAATCAAGAAAACAAGACACGGGGTGTAACAGTTCATATATACCATGTCAGAGACATAGCAGAAACTGCGAGTTTGTGTTCCTGGAAGTTGGACAGTTAGGGGTTCGCCGCTGCAACACACAAGATTACATGAGAAGCAACAGTTAAGAATTCAGTTTCAAAATGGTGCAAAAAGAAATTGTGACTAGTATGCGAAATCTAGATATTGAAACAACATCATTTAAGAACTTACCGAATTGCTTGAGCAATAAAGTTGCTGACGACACGTCCATCGTCGATATTCATGCGTGGACCATATGTGTTGAAGATTCTGGCAATGCGAATTTCTGTGAAAATATGGAAATATTTGGTTAACAGAAGATGAAAAAATGAATTGTGATTATGGGTTACTTGTTTGGTGAAGAAAAATGACATTACCTATTCCATGCTGCCTGTGATAATCAAACATCAAAGTTTCTGCCACACGCTTGCCCTCATCATAGCAACTCCGAACTCCTGTTATGAAAAATTCTTCATATTACACGAAATCCTCAAGGAAATCCTCAAGGCCGTAGGTATCAGCGTGAAAAGAAATGACATATTAAAAAATGAAGGTTCATTGCTACAGTTTCGAAATATCTGGATTCCGTGGGCCTTATCAAAACATAATTCATCGAGAACACATATTCAAATGTTCAGCTTTGTATGTAGTTGAAAAAACGGTTTGTTCATTAAAAAAAAATTGAAAATGACATACTGCTTTGAAGTATAAAAATTAAATGATAATGTAAATCCATTTAATCAGTTAATAGAAAAAAAACCGTCAAATTAGATTATCCAGTTTGGCATGCCATTGAAAATAAGTATGTACCAATAGGATTGACATTTCCCCAATAGCTTTCTGGCTGTGGATGCACTAGAGGGTCTCCATATACTTCTGAAGTAGATGTAAGCAAAATCCTGAGAAAATTACAATTTCGTAAAATCAACTGACACTATAAGTTTGATTAACAACAAAAGATTAAAAAAAAGAACAGAAAAAAACTTCCTAACCTTGCTCCAACTCGCTTTGCAAGGCCAAGCATGTTCAGTGTTCCAATTACATTTGTCTTTATTGTCTGTAAAGTTTTTCCTTTAAATGTTAGATAATTTTAAAGTTCACTATATCGATAATCTGAATTACTTGACATGATAATGATAATGATAATGATGAAATACGTACATATATTTAAGGAGGGAGACAAAGAAGGGGTTTTGAAAATGTAGTAGGAAGCAAGCAATAGGCCTTTTAGATATTTCACATGATCATGTAAACAGACTACAATAACCCTACCTTTACAGGATTGTATTTGTAGAAAATTGGAGAAGCGGGGCATGCAAGATGGTAGATCCGATCAACCTCAACCAACAGTTGTTCTGTCACGTCTACTCAGGAAAAAAAAAAAAATGAAATGAATGGATCTGTTGCAGGCTCCATAGTTTTTATGAGCACTAAAAAGCTAAACTAAACATTCCAAATACAATATAATGTACAGCCATAGGACACAAATCTTAACGTCAATTTCAATTTTCATCTTATATACAATATAGTCAGGCTAAAGAGGATTGTGATAGAAAAAAGATGAAATGATACCATGACGAATTAGCTCAAATCTAGGATGATCAATCCATTTTTTAAGGTTGTCTTTAGATCCAGTGAAGAAGTTATCAGCTACAATTACCTGAGCAGAAAAACAGTGTCAATGATGTACAAAAACATTGTCACACTAGTAAACTGTAATACTATAGATACTGTAAGAAAAAAGCCGCGCAAACCTCGTTTTTTTCATTTTCCATCAATTTGTCAACTAAGTGAGAACCAATAAAACCAGCTCCTCCAGTGACCAAAATTCTCATATTGGACTGGTAAGAATGACATAAAAAAAGCCACCATTAAGAATCCATGAATAAAAAAGAACTAATATAATGAATCATCATGGCCACAACATTAGTCTGGCAATCACAAACTTCTCAATTTGTGAGATAATACGATGTTATCGGGCAATGATTACATACCAATAGACTCGTAAAAAAAAACTATAGATTCGTTCTTAAAAGAAAAATAGAAATCTCACAAGTCACAAGCGCAAATCAGTAAACTTCTAATGATCAATTTAAGCTTTACATTTCAGAATCAAATTCAACATTATCAGATCAGTGCCAAAATAAAACAATGCACAAATCAACAACAGTAAAATAACATGAATTTGCATAAAATAATTCACCTGAAAGAATTTGGAAAAACGCAGCGGAGACGGCTGGGGAGGTTGCTTTGTAGTCAATTGATGATCTCCATTAGAAGAGTTTGTCGCCATTGTCAAAACCTCTGAAATTCAACACCTGAACAAATGTACAAAAATAATCAAATTTCACAATTCACATACACTAACTAGTTAGTCAGCAAAATGTCATAAAAAAAACCACACACCTTCAAATCTAATCAATACAGAACAAAACCTGAAAATGGAACCTACCAAAGACCAATCCCAAACCCTTAATCCCAATTATGATTATGATCACTGATCAGAGAATCATTATATATAGAAAAAAACGAAACTTTTCCTACCAAACACTAATTAATTTGATAGAAAACGTAAATTGGTTAACCCTTCAAACACACGGAAAGTGAAATTGAGCAACATCATGATGTGTCCGAAAATGAAATCATAACAAACATTTAAAAAAAGAAAGAATGCACCAAACATTAAAAAGGAAAAAATAAAAAATGAAGCTTGAATCAAAGATTGATTATTACCTATAGTGTAAGGGTTTAGCGAAAAGGGAAATTTAGGGTGAAGATTTTTCTAGATCTGATCTGAGAAGTGGTTACAATATGAATGAAGAAATGCAAAAATGGAAAGATTGTTTTGTATTTGAGTTTGGGTATTGAATGTGGTGTCGTGTCTTCGTGTCCCTCACTTCAACAAGTGTTCAAAAATAGTCACAGAGAGTCACTTTTATTTTTTTATTTCTATTCAAATTTTATCTTTATTTGGATTTTTTATTGGAAAATGGGTATAGTTTGATTAAAAAATTATTATTTTAGTTGGCCTTTGAGTTTGGTTAAAATTACATGCTTTTTAGATTATGTGGTAATTTCACTTAAATTTGTGTATGTGAGAGTATATGCGGATCTGAAACTTTTGATCTTATATCTAAGGTTGAAGTTAAGATTTAAACTATTTGACTACTTCGGTCAGAAGGTCAGATATTAAGATTATAAAAATAATAATAATTTGATTGATTCGAGTGAAACCGCGTTAAAATGTTAGAGCATAGGTTATGTGTATGTGTATATACTTGAATGAATTGTTTTCCTTGAGATTTTCACTAAATTTTGCCTGATAAAGTTCATATTTCTTAAAAGCTTGTTACTATTTTTATATTTATATTTTGATTGTACATTACAATTATACTGAAGGGAAAGTTTTTGTTCGGGAAAAAGATATAAAGGATATGTTGAAGACCTATTTCTACTATTTATTTAATCAAGGATATGATAATTTACCAAACTCTAGCAAACTCAACATTAGAGAAGGGGATCAAAACTATAATTACTAAAAAAATATGTTAATGAAGCATTGAAAATGATGAATAAGAATAAGGTGGTTGGCCCATACAACATACTTATTGAAATGCGGAAAATTCTTGGACAAAAAGGTATTGAATGACTCACCAAACTCTTTAATAAAATTATGAAGTCGAAGGAAATGTCGGATGAATGGAGAAAAAACATTATAGTTCATATATATAAGAACCATTGGGATATATAAAATTGTGCAAATTATAGAAGGGTTAAACTTATGAGTCATACCATGAAGTTATGGGTAAGAATTATTAGACGAAGACTAAGAAAAAAGACTCAAGTCATAAAGAATCAATGTGGCTTCATGCATGAAAAGTCAACCATGGAAGAGATCTATCTACTACAAAGTGTGATAGAGCAATATCAGATGGACCAACAAGACTTGCACTTAACTTTAATTTACTGAAGGCGTATGATAGAATGTCTAGAGAGATTTTATTGAAATCATTAGCAAAGAAAAGATTTAGGATTACAAATATTTGAGTTATCAAAGATATGTATGAAGGGGCATTGACTAATGTGTAGACACGGTTGAAGAGACAGGCAATTTCCCCATTACAATAGGTTTGCATCAAGGTTCAACCCTGAGATCCTACCTTATTAGCTTAATTTTGGATGTACTCACGGAACAAATCCAAGAGTTAGGAACAAGATACATGTTTTATATATATTTGATATATTCCAACATGGAGAGTCGGGAAGGATTTAAGTGAAAGGTTGGAGACTTAGAGACAAGTTTTAGAAACACGTGGTTTTCGTCTAATCATAAGTAAGATGGAGTATATGGAATGTAAGTTCAATAAAAGAAGAAGTGTTTCTAACCTATATGTGAAATTTAGAGACCATGTCATTCAACAAGTCACACGGTTTAAATATCTTAGATCTATAATGCAAAATGGTGGGAAAATAGAAGGGGATCCAAACTATCAAATTCAAGATGAATGGAAAATTTTATCGAATTGTGGTAAGACTTGCGATGTTGTATGAGAGAAAATGTTGGGCGATTAAGAATCAACATGAGAATAAAGTGTAGGGAAGATGAGTATGTTGTGTTGAATGTATGGCAAGACTAGACATGATGCGATTATAAATGATGATGATATAAAGAGTGTTGGTGTAACACTTATAGTAGAGAAGATGATGGAAAGTAAACTTATATGATTTGGGCATGTAGAGATAAGACATGTAATGTTAAGAAGAGTATATCACATCTAGAGAAGTGAAATAACTATAAAAATAGGAATACCTAAAAAGACTATAAGAAAAATTATAAAGAAAGATCTCTATATTAAATATTTGGATATAAACATGATCCTGGATATAACATTATGATGATAGTTGATACAGGTAGTCGAACTCACTTAGTGGGATAATACTTGGTTATTTTTATTGTTGTATAATGTTATTGGAGAGAATCCAAACTTGAACAATTATTGAAATTATAGATCTTTTAGTTTTGGTGTTTTTATCAATTTGCATGTATGTGTTATGGATTATTCGTCTATTTATAATTTGTTTGTTATTCAATTGTTCATGTGTTTGTAATTCATTCTCATTTGAATTGTATCATGTTTGCTTCGTCTATTTAGCCTTGTACCCAAAGTCCCTTCATTATTAAATAAATTAGAATGTTGTTTGGTGATACCGTGTGATCTTTTTTAGCCTAGAAAGTTTATTTTTTCGTTTCATCAGGTGTTTCTTGAATCACAAGTTACAACACTTAAATCAACGAGTTAAATTTTTTATTTGAATTATGTACATTGTATGAATTGAATCATGAAAGTTATGAAAAATGGATTTTTTTTCATTGTGTCATTTGATTTGATTCATAAGACGAACTTGAATCGAATCATAGCTATCCATGAAAGCTAGAATTAGGTTTTTTCCAATTTGATTCGAAACATTAATTTCAATTAACTCAAATCACAACACAATATGACTTGAAACATGGTTTGCACTTGACCTGAATCATATCTTCAAAATTTCTAATTTCCACCTTATATTTAAATAGTTGTTTCTTTGATCCAAAAACAAGGTTGTTGAGCCATTCATTATAAAAAAATTTCATTATGAAAGCTTAGATGAAACCTTTAGATAAAATTGTCAATTTGTCTTTTCTTCTCTAGTGTGTCTATTCCTAACACCTTTGTACCTTTCTCTTGTTTGAAGAATAACTTTTTGAGTATTATTCCAAGTCAGTTGCATCTCTTTTTTGTTACACCTTGAGTGTGTAATTTTTAGTGTTGAGAAAAATCGAAGAAAGTGAGTTGATCAATCTTGTAATGATTCATCTTTAATTAAGCTCATGATAACCATCAAGATTTAAGACCCATTTTATCCAAAAACTTGTGAGAATCTTTGTGTGTGTTCTTAATTCATCAACATCTAATTCCTTGTTAATATCTTGGGAATTGATGTGTGTGTATGTGTGTATGTGTGAACGTGCGTGTGGGAGAGATTCTCTTGGTATTTTTCATCATTTTCAACCTTAGTCCTTATCCATTGTCGTGGACCTTAATCTATAAAGATTGAGTGTTTGAGAGAGACCAGTGGTACATTGGGGTATCTAATGTTTTTATGTGAAGTTTGTTATTCGTAACAGGTGCAGAGATCGTTTCTTGAATATGGTTTAGACTTTATGTTATCCATCAAGATAAGAGTTTTACTATACTCCATTAAAGACTTTGATGAGGTCAAGTACAAATTGTTCGTAAGACAAAGTTGGTAGTTGTCCAACTTTAGTGAAGTTATATAAAGATTGTTCATAGACAAAGTTAGGAATTGTCCAATTGAACGTTTAGCTAATGAAAATCACTCAGACAAGAAATTGGTGGGATCAAGATGAATTTCCACATACGAATACTTGGAGAAAGTTATTATAGATAACAAGGTTGTTAGATCAAGATCATTGAGGATCTTGTGTTTGTTAGCAATGTGAGTATCTGCATCAACATAGAAAATTATGTGTGATATTTTGTTGTAATCAAAATGCTTATATCAAACTTATCAAATAGTGGAAGATCGTGATTTTTTTTCAATGGTTTTTAACACCGTTAAAGAGTCGAGTAGGCAAAGAGAGGATGAACTTCTAAACATTATATATCTCTGTATACCATTCTTTCTTTTCTTATCTCCATTTAATTTTGTATGTTCATTACTATTGCATTATTTCATTTTTTTGTATGTCATATAGGTTAGATCCTACTTATAGAGATTTAATGTTGTTGGAACAAGATTGTTCATACGCCTTGGGTTTTGATGATAACAAAGTATTTAAAGAACAAATGGATATACTAACATATGCTCAAGTGTGAAGGATCATAAAATAAAAATTCATTATGAATTAATCATGTTGAAAGCATAAGTGATGAAATAATGTTACTCAGATTCTAGATGATTTGAATTTGAATGTATTCATCATAATCTGAAGGTTCAGACTCGGGTATGTTGTTTCAGCCTCTGGTGACATCTTATACTCTAAATACGTGACGTGTTTTTAATTCGTATTATGCACCAAAGTTGACCAGTATTGTCTAAACGAAAAATTTCTAGACAGAGTCAACCAAAGTTAACTAGTTTTGTCAAAATGACATCTTATACTCTAACTGGTGATGTATCCTTTTTAGTCAGTTCTATCTTTTGGTAGATTCCTAGTACTTCAAAAGGTGATGTGGACTATGTCTTTATCCAGTAGAAAATTCTTCTAAGAAAAAGTTAGTTTACAATGTCTCTCTTGGCATACTTCTTCATTAAGTTTGTTGAGGTTCAAACCTCCAACGACTTTTTCTCCACCTCTATAAAAGGAAGCTGAAAACTTAAAGGAAGGTTACAACATCACAACACATTATAAGATCTTTGGCATAACTTTGAGTTGTTATTTTTGTAACTACTATTGCATAAGATCTTAAGATTTTGTATCTTAGATTATCTTAGAAAGGCTGAGAAACTTTGTGATTGTTGCACAACTGCTATACTTCTAAACTTTTTTTTTAAAGTAGAGGAAGTCTCTTGCAAGCGTGTTTGAGCATTGAAGTCTCTTGTTTGTGTTCTTAAGTAATTAAAGTCTCTTATTTTTGTACTTGAGAAATTTAAGTCTCTTTCTAGGTTGCTTGAGCAGAAGTCTCTTGCAAGGTTGCTTGAGCAGAAGTCTCTTTCTAGGTTGATTGAGCATTGAAGTCTCTTGCAATTGTGCTTGAGCAATTCTAATATGTTTGGTTATAGTGAAAAACTCTTGTTAAGGCAAGGGGACTGGACTACTCTCATTTGAGGAGAGGAACCAGGATAATTTGTGTGTGTTTCTTGCATTTACTTCTGAACACTTTATTTCTATTGTTGTTAATTGATTTGATATCAGGCCCTGAGCGTAGTTCAGATTTTGAAGTTCTAAAATCAGAAGTGAAACGAGTTTTTAGAATACACAATTCAACCCCCCTTCTTGTGTATTTTTCTCACTTTCAGTTGGCATTAGAGCACGGGTTGTGCTAAACATTTAACTGTGGTACAGTGAAACAATCATGAGAAAAATACTTGCTCTAACATGGCAGGAGTTGCTACTTCTAATGACTACAGTGCTAGAGAGAAAAGTTATTATTTTGCTAAACCAACCTCATTCAGTGGTGATTTCACTCTGTTTGAGTGGTGGAAGAGCAAAATGTATACTTAGATCATTAGCCTTGATGATGAGTTATGGGGCATACTTAAGGACGACATTTACATGGTTGTAATGTTGTTAGGATGGTGAAAGACATAAAAACTCTTACACCATCCCAAAATAAAGTTTACAGAAAACATCACAGAGTAAGGGGAATTCTGATTGAGGCTCTACCTCGGTTTGAATATATAAAAATCATTGATAAGTCTACAACTAAGACTATCTTTGAATCATTGACTTCCACTTATGAAGGGAATCAACAAGTGAAAGAAGCTAAGGCAAACCTTCTTGTTCAACACTATGAGTTGTTGAAGATGAAGGATGATGAAGAAATTGAAACCATGTTTTCTAGGTTTCAAACTCTTGTATCAGGCCTTTATATACTGAGAAAAAGTTACACTATGATTGACCATATAAAGAAGATCTTGAGGAGTCTTCCTAGTAAATATAGACCAAAGGTCGCAACTATTTAGGAGGCTAAAGACCTGAATACTATGAGTCTTGAAAGTCTAATTAGAAACCTCCAGAGCCATGAAATAGAACTGAATGGGGATGAGCCAGTGATAAAATACAAAACACTAGCTTTAAAATTTGTGGCTGGAAGATCTGGTGGTAAAGCAATCAAATCCTCCAAAGCCTGGAAATTAGAATAAGCTTCTGATGAAGAAGTTTCTGATGGTGATTCGGATGATGAGATGGCATTTTATCATCATAAGGTTTCAGCAAGTGGAGAGAATGAACAAAAAATTCTCTAGTAAAAGCAATAGCTTTAGAGGGTCTAATTCCAAGGATAATGCAGATGATCAGAAGACTTACTTCAACTATTAGAAGCCTGATCATTTCAGGGTTGAGTGTCCCGAGCTCCAAAAAGAAAGACCAAAGAAATGAAGCTTTCAAAAGGAAAGTTTCATAAACAAGTTCAAGAATAGTCTCATGGCAACATGGGATGAACTTGATAATGAAGGAATTTTAGACAAAGACGGGGGAGGGGAAAATCTTGCTCTAATGGCTCTCACACCCCCAGATAAAGAATATGAATCAACCTTTGATTCAGAATCTGATGGAGAATACAAGGTATTTTCTAACCTATCTCATGATGACTTAATTTCTTTTATTCAAGAACTCATGTGTCATTGTCAAGATAAAGCAAGACATATGAAAACCTTGAAAAAGGAATGTGATCTTCCAAAGGAAGAACTTAAAATTTCCCAAAACAAAGTTGAATCCTTAGAGAAATATCACATTACTCAAGTTAATAAAAAGTCTGATAAAACCTTTAGTAAGCAGGAAGTTGCACTTCAAGATTATGTTATGACATGTCTTGAGAGAACTAAGCTTGCCTCCATGATATATGGGGTAAGAAAAAGCAAATAAAAAGGTATGAGCAACAATGAGAAACATTGTGTCCTCCAGACTTAGTTGTTGTTTGCACCGAACTAAATTACCAATCTCTTATGTTTGTATTGTTTTCCTTATTGTGTTTTGTATTACTATTACTCTAGTTTAACTTTGTTCCAACATTGTGTCTAACATTTGTCCCTTAAGAAACAAAATTTCAGTAGTCTTTTGTTATAAATTATGTGTTATTCGTGCTTTATTTATCATGCATTATATTGCTATAAATTTGATTCATTGGTTGATTAACATAGGAAAAGATGCAAACTTGTTATTGTGAGGAATCCAACAACAAATGGAACTCATGATAAATATGATTGAAAATAGTAGGATAAGAGTATTCACTAGATTAGCCACTTTAGACATAAAGAACTAAAGTTAAATATGAGGTTTAGTAATTTTTCCTCTTGGTTTATTGTATATGTTTATGAATCGAAGGAATAACCCTATAGATATGATTCTGACCTCATATGCCATTAAATAACACATCATGTACACACAGTAGACAAGTTGTATAAATGGATTTTGTTCAACACATTCTCGATCAATGATTTCACTTATTTAAACCAACGTTGTTTCAATCGTTGTTTACTTTAAAATTGAACCTGTGACAATCATCAATTATTGTTTTTATTTTTATTTTGCTCATGCTCATTTATAAAAGATAATTTTATAAACCAAACAAAGTTTTTTCCACTCTATATTAAATGTGAGTTCGACTTCCTTACCAATATATCACTTGTTACTTTAAGAATATGTACACTTGTATGTGACACCGTATTTTTTCAAACAACTATCAATTATACACATTTTTATTTGTTAATCGATTTATGATTCATAATTTAAAATGGAAGTGAATTATGAGAATGTTTAAAGTAGAGAAGTCATTCGTTGATTTTAATTTATCTTTAAAAATAGGTTTTGTAATTAAGGAATTAAGGTTTGAACATTGAAGAAAACTTGTTAACAAATTAATGAATGAATTTTTTAAAAAACATTAAATTAAAAATGTAAGATTTGAATAAAGTGAAACTCGTTGTTAACTCAATTAATCATATTAAATACTAAACAAATATCTTAGTTTGACTTTCAAAATTTGCAAACAATTAAAAAACCGAACCTTTTGTTCAATCAAATTAAAAATTATATAATTATATATTATTTACATTCACATACTTCTTTTTTAGGGATGATAAAAAATTCGTATAGGTTGATATCAGCGGATAAATTTATCACGAATATAGGGCGAGTATTTTAATGCACGGAAAAAATAAATTAATATTTAAATAATTTTTTGTTATAATAGATATGAATATATATTTAATGATATTCGTACCCTTAAATATTAACTGTTAATAAATTATGAAAATAATTTAATTTTCATTATTTTATTCTACACTATCTTTTCATCTTCTTAAACAAAATTAGTTTAATACTTTTTTTTTTTAATTTTTTTTTAATTTTTTTTTACATTTTATTCAAATTCTATTAATCATTTCATATTTAAAGTCTTCAATAATTTATATCTCGCTTCAACAATTTTACAATTCAATCAATTAGTGTCATCATTCTTCTGTCGAAAAAGTCTTTCCCTTCCTATTTATAAAACGTTTACAATCTTTTACAGAAAAAGTTTTTCCCTTCCTACTCTTCACAACAATCCAAACAATCTATCACAAGTCACAACAATACTTGTTCAAATTACTTTTTTGAGTCATAAAAATCTTTCACATTCATTCATCAATCGAGAAAGTTAGAAATGATATAATTAAATTTAATATTTTTATCTTAACCAAAAAAAGAAAAATTTAATATTTTTGTCATCTTATTGATCATCGTTGTCTTGACACATTCTAAACCTTTATTCATGTGTAGAAAGAGTTTTTAAGCACATCAAAGCATTTTTTTTTCTCCAAACATTTATCTTCATAGTCAAACATCAATAAATTTTGGATACAATGATATCTCAAATTTAAAAAATACACAACTTAATAAATATATTTTTTTAATTATAATATTTTATATACTATGTAAACTTTTCCAATTACATTTTTTTGTTTGATTTCAATACAAGGTTAATATCATTTGTTGATAGCAAGTAGCTTATCTCACACAAACTAAACATTGCTAGATGAATTTTCCCATTGAACAAGTTCCCTCATTGCCTCTTCAATCTCAATTGTCCCTTGCATCCACACACTCAAGCAAAATCCAACAACACTCAAGCTCAAAACAACTTCACTTTTCACCTCATTCTCACCTTCATCACTATACAAATTATCAACAACATCTCTTGACTTTTGAAGAAAAGACTCAACAATTTCTCTTATCCCATCTTCTCCTAAACTTGAAAGCCAAGCATTATCCACTTTTGACTTTCCCATTTCAACATCCCAAGACATGTTCTTTTCTTTCTCAACAAACTTGAATGACTTCATTTTGGAAATTTCTTCAAGACCTTTGATGGAACAACACATAACTTCCTTAACATGTACAAGTTTACTTTGTAACATGTTCACTTCCTCTTCCTCATTCACAAAATTATTATCACTTGTTTGAAACTCTTGTTGAACTGATTTTAATGCAAGTGCTCCAAAATGCAAAACATCCACTAACTTTGACAATGAGCCCAAAAGCCTATTATAGCAAACACTATGAAATGGTAAAAACCAAAAATTGGGCTCAGCTTCAGCTTCTAGCACAAATTTCTTAAGCTCATTGACTTGCATTTTTAATTTTCTTTGGTTTTCTTTTAACTGTAAATCGGTTTTGTCAACTAGGCTCAATGTCTCAATTGAATCAATGAGAATGGTCAAACATTTAGATAGTTCAAATTTGGCACATGTTGAAGCCCTTTTGGGCCAAAATAGAAGATCCACAAAAATAGAACAAGAAAGCCCAATAAAAGTTTCAATGATTCTCTCTATTGCGAATTCACTTGGCGGGCCAATGTTTTTTCGGCCCAAGATTAAAACGGCCCCAATTATCGCCGAAATACCACCAGCCGGCCCATACATTCGACTTCGTTGAAGGAAACTCGTGAAAATAAACCATGGAAGTAATGACAAGAATCTAACTGACAATAATCGATTAAACACGAAACATCCCAACACACCGTACACGGTACCAATCACTGTTCCTTGGGCTTTAACATTTGCAGCCCGAAAAGTAGCTTCTCTACCCGAAACGTAACTTACGGCCACCGGAAGCCCAGACCAGAACCCGCTTTCTTTGCTATACAATAAGCCCATGTAAACGGATAGGCCCAATGAGAAAGAGTACTTAATCGCAAGGAGAAGATTTGTGTTTTTTAATGTTGTGGCCCAATAGGCCCATTTATCCTTACCTTCATATTGATTTTCTTTTTCCTTAATGGGCTGGGCTTGAGAATTAGTCGGGCCTTCGCCTTCAGTTGATGGTTTCATGTGAAGGAGTTTGGCACAAAATAGGAAGAAAAAGATTGGTAATTCTTGTTGAGTTGTTGGAATGGTATAAAGGGATTGGAGAAAATGTGTAATGTTTTTTGAATTGGTTTCTGGGACAGTAAGTGAACCACCACCTAGGAAGGTGTGTTTAGCATTTTTGATGGTTAGGTTAACATGTTCCTCAAGTGTGTTTAGACCAAGTGCTAGGTCTTGGTTAAGAATGTTTATTGGAAATGATTTGGTGCAAGTTAAAGCTAATTCCATACCTATAAGACTTGTATCTACCTCTTGAAGTTTCTCTCCCAAGTTATTGTAATGTGGTTTGAAAAAATTAATCGGAAGTCTCTCCCACTTCATGCCATCCTATTCAAAACGAAAAGAAATTAATATACAAATCACATAAAAATACTTATCTGCATGCATTCACGTAATCAATACATTAAAAATGATTGAATTTAGATCACTCTATTTCAAATTCAATATCTTTTGATTATGAAATTGAATTAATTGCTTTCAGAAAAGAAATTTGTTGGACTTACTAGGTAGCGTATGATGGTTGAAAAGATCTTGATTCGTTTGATCGTCAAAATTTTAACACGAGAGATTAATCCAAATACAGAAGTATTTTCCTCTTCGTTAATTACCTTTACAAGAAGCTTCAATCTCTTTGAAATATTATTTGTTAATAGTTTGTAGTTTTTGTTCACCTGCATCAAACACTTACATTTAGTCCTACTAAAAGCAACATCAATATTTCAAAATTAAAGACACAATTAGAAAAAGTTTAGCAAGTCATTTTAAATTTTTATTAGTTACAGTATTATATCATATAAACTAAAATATCGAAAATAATCCCAACATTTGGTAGTTTAATTTTCAATAGATGTGTTGGATATCAACGTGGGACAAGAATGTAGATCAAAAATCCAATAATAAAAACTAACACTTCTATGAAATTAGTTAAGAAATGTCGAGGCACTTGTTGACAAGATATAGAATTAAGTGAGGGGACCACTAGACTCTAGGTTGGAGAACATGTCACTATTTAAAATCCATTAAAAAAATGGGGTGAAATAATTAAGTATAGAAGAAAATATATAAAACCTTAAATCAATTTATTAAGTAAACATCTGACGGATCTAAACTGTTCTAACACCTTTATAATATATTGTGAATTTTAAGAATATATCTGATTATATTCAAGTTTGTAAGAAATAAGACGAGAATGTTTGAAATTTTAATTCTCCCTACAAAAATTAATAGATTAAAAGGATCCACCATTTGTAAAGAAAATTAATTGGATTGTTTGGTCCCTCATTTTCAAATCAAAATCAGATGATGGACTTGGTGTGAGGTATTGTGAATTGATTAACATCTCCTTATCGGTTAAATAAATATAGAGAATTTTTTCAAACTCTGGTTCAGTTTGGACATTTTTGTTAGATTTCAGATATGGAGACACGAAATCTCGTCTGTTCGATCTTTCTTCGCTCGTCATCAACAAGAAATCTTCCATTTGGTGAAGGGATCTTAGGCTTGCAATAGGTGTGTGAGGATCTAAGCCTAACTCATTGGTCGATAGCATAAAATTCAAATTAGGTGATGGTTCTTCCATCGATTATTTGAGGTATAGGTGGGTAGGTTCATCACTGTTCTACTTGTTAATTTCAACAATGTTTGAACTCTTTCTAGATTCAAAGATCATAGTGGCGGATACAGGTCACTGGGTAAATGGAGAGTGGTCTTGAAATTTAGATTTATTTTCAGAACCAACATTATACAACTTCATCATGTTTGAGTGGATAGATCTAAGCCTCACTCCAAGTTAGATTTTCAAAACGTACACTCCTGATTATTTGTGCGGGGCAATTTTGATTTTTCGATAATATTTGCTTACATTATGTTGTCTTTTGATTTTGGTCCAGATTATTTGTGCGACATAGACAAACTACAAGCTTTCAAACTAATTTGGGCACAAAATGTGTCATCAAATATTCAAGTGTTAGTGTGGAGATTAATTTGGAACAGTTTACAAACCAAATATGAATTAGTCAAGCGTGGTGTTTTGTCTGACCCGCATAATCTCATGTGCCCCTTATGCCTTTGGGCGTAATGAAAGTCATTTGTATCTCTTCTTAACATGTTCGATGACTTCTTATGTTTGTCATCATATTCTTGTCTAGATTTAGTTTGTGTAGGTTACCTCATTGTGAGTCTGTTTTGGATTATATTCTGACCTTTAAATCTAGTCTGGTTGGTATTGTTAAAAAGAAATGGCAGATTCTATTTTAGTTGACGACTGTTGGTCTATGTGATTAGCTAGAAATGAAATCCTTTTCAAGGGCGGACATAAAACGGTCGTAGAAATATCCTATTTAGTCCGGACTTTATCTTGAAATTGGTTTGAAATTAGATTTATAGGTGCGAAAAATTCGATTATTAACAATTTTAATGTTTGATTGTTGTCTTTTATCACGTGTGTTATGTGAATCCTTATTGTATTTTGGTTAAATATCTCTAGTACTTATATCTAATAAACTATCCGCTTATAAAAAAAATTAGATTAAAGGGATGGAGCAAATTGTTTTGTAATCCTTAATTTTATTTTTTTAATATTTAATTTATTATTATTTTTCGGTTTAAATAGTGTTTTCATTCCTGTAATTTAACGAGTTTTTTGTTTTCGTCTCTGTAATTTATTTATTTTTGTTTTCATCCTTATATTTTATATCCGCGTTCATTTTAGTCTTTAAAACCAAAATCTACAGAAAATTTCGTAGGAAAATCTATTTCCTGCGAATTTTGACTTTAAGGACTAAAACGCAAGAAAAAAATAAGATATAACGACGAAATAAAATAAAAACTTAAAAAAACACTATTTAAGACTTATTTTTCTAAAGTGGTTTGGACCTAATGATTTCCGTTTCATGTTCCATTTCATTGAACTAATTGTTAGTACTAACAACCCAATTTATCTACCTACCTATATCCTATTATATTTGAGATCCATACTCCACAGGCTAATCCTATTTATAAAACTTTTTAAGAATTGATAGGGAAAAGAGGAAACACAATTTATGGATGACGTGAAGATCCATTTAAATGGTAAATGTTGGGTAGAAAGAATTTTAGAAAATGTAGTTTATATTCAATTAATAGTATTTCAGTACGAATTTTTAGTGCTCATTTGATGGACAACTATTTCATTGGTGCAACTTTTGAGCAACCCTCATGACTCATATTTGTCCAATATGTAATTGATTAAAAATTTCACAATCTATGTATTTTGTTTGTCACCATTGCACTCAAAAGTCTATTGTATTAGTACGATGTTTATAATAACAAACCAACTATATATTTATAAATATATAATAGATATATCGATTTTGAAGATCATATAAAGACAAAACATGATATCATGCACTCAAAGGAAGTAAAAAACAACAAAAAAGCTTGTCTGATTTTTTATTGCCACTCATAACATAACAGTCAAAATCACATAAATGACATTAATTAACAAAAGTTATATATATAATAATAATGTTTTGAACATAGCATGAAGAAAAATGATGAAAAAATTTACCTGGTAGCAAGCAAAACGAGGAAAAGGAAGAAGCAATGCAACCACACAAGCAATAACACCCAAAAAAGAACTAGCAGCCAAATGAAGAGGATGCATAAAAGCATCAACATGAACACCATTAGAATAAGCCAAAACATAGACCAACACAATTTGTCCCAATGAAATTCTCTTTGCTATCAAATGTGTCGATTTATCCGAAGGCAAAACCACAACAAATGCAGCGAATGCCACAGCAACAGAAGCTGTTCCTTTAGAGAATCTATTTGGGCCCATAGCCCAAAGGATCAACATAGCCGGGCCTAAGCTTTGAAGCGTGGCGTAAAGGCCGAGCCAACAACCGCGTAGCGCGTCTCCTAACGTGGCGTCGTTAATGATAATGAGAATAACGACGACGTAAGAAAACGCGGGGAATGTTATGAATTTTGTGATTGAAATTGGGCCGTAAAGTGTTACTGTTGCAACTATGGTGCAAGCTAAGGCTGTTCTGAAGGCTGAAGAGAGACACTCTTTCCATAATAATGGAATGTTGAAGAGAGTCATTATTTGGTTAATTAGTTGCAATCTCTCCATTTGGTGTTTTGTGTGTGTTAGTGAGTGTTGCATGGTGTTTGGTTTTATAATGAGATGTATATAAGAGGAAAAAAGGAATGTGATAAGTTGATAAGTGGTGATTAATTAGTTGTTTAGGTGATAATGGATGTGATGTGATGTATTAATTAGGTTTGAGAATTTCATGTGGTAGTAGTAGTACTCTAATATGAATAATATCTTATTATTTTCTGTTAATGTTTATATATGCTGCCACTATAAATGTTTGGTGTCAAACTATTCCTAATGTTTGGTATCAAAATTTAAATTCAAATTGTATCTAATAATTTGCCTATAATATATTATTAAAATATTAAAGTCTATCTTTAGATCACAACTATATTATACTCTCTTTGAAACTTCATCCAATTTTTTATTTTTTTTCAAACTAGAACCGCCTAGAATTAAATCAAAGAAAACTAGTGAAGAAGAAAAAACCAGAAGTTATACAGAAGAACCGTCACAAGAAGGCACTAGAGAAATGCTCTGTTTTTCGAAATACTCACTTGCTTTGACGCCGCCGAATTGATGGAACGTTGAAAATGATAACAACTTATGACTCCATTCTCCAAGTCATTTATTTTCTTTATTATATTTCATACCTTCCAATTATAAGTTATCGATAGGAGGTATATGTTGATCATGTTTTCAAGCTTAAGAAAAGGTTATATAAACTAGCTAAAACAGCTTTCTAGAACTTAGTATAGTATAATTAGTGTTTTAAAAACCGGATCGAATCGGCACCGATCGAACCGGGAACCGACCAGGTAACCGGTCTGATTCAAATGTTGGATCGGTTATGTCATTGAACCGGTATGAATCGATAAAAATCGGTGTAAATCGGGAAACAAAAAAAAACGGCGGTTCAATTGCATTTTTTTTATTTTAAATTAAAAAATAAAAATAAAAAATGAAATAAAAAATAAAAAATAAATTAAATTAAATTATAAAATAAAATAAAATTAAAAATAAAATAAAAAATAAAAAATTAAACAAAATAATGATATCATTGACGAAGAAATCGTTGCGGATGCGGTTGATTTCATTACATATTATTTTAATATTAAAAAAGGAGATCTCAACATTGAAATAATTTTTCCTCCTTTGATACATTGGATTTATTTTGTTATAAATTATTTTATTAAATTATGTTGCAATTAGACTTTGTTTGCAATTATACTTTGTAATTTCACTATTTTGTTATGTGAGATATATTTGTTTAAAATTTGAATTTAGATTATGAAGATGTGAATTTATGATATGCTATTTTAAAAAAATTTAAGTGTTAGTTATATTTTGTAGAGACCGAATCTTCTGGTTCGATTATATATATATATATATATATATATATATATATATATATATATAGTTTTGTTATAACGACCGATCTATTCAACCGAGTAATCCGGTTTGGTCATGCGGTTCGACTAGTGACTCAGTGGTTCGACCAATAAACCAGTGAACCAGTACCCTCACTGGTTTGATGACCGGTCCGATTTTTAAAACACTGCGTATAATTGTCTAAGAAAATTATTGCTTGAAAATATGTTCTAAAGAAAACAAGTTGATAAAACTCCCTTCATTAAGAAAATTGTTCTAGACTGGACCTGAGGTTGGCCCATCGTCGGGTACAACCCAATCCAACGCTACTTCGAGGAAGGCCCAACGAAATGACCCGATCCATTATAGTCGTTGGGGAGCATTTCCTTCATGTGCTCATCCGAGTACACGTGGTCAACTGACCATGTATCCCACAAAGTTGTTTTGCCCTCCGTGAAGAGCTACTCTTCCACATCCGAAGATCACGAGGCAGTTGACCTAGGATGAAAATCATGTGCTGGTATTCTCAACTTTCACGTAGGATCCTGACAGTCATCCATTGTGGGCCTGAGAATCCAGTCCACAATGGAGATATTGGCTCAGCCTTGGGGCCATTCTATAAATACCCCTCCACATGAGGGTCAAGTATTCTGAATTATTCATTTTAACTTTTCTATACTTGCCCTTCTTCACTCTGAAACTCACTTTAGCATCGGAGTGCATTGCAGGTACACTTCTCTCTTCTTCATCCACCACAGAAGCTCACGTGTTGCAGGCCACTGACGATTATTTTGATTCCAGTAAGATCAAAAACCAAATATGACACCTTATTAGTTTAAATTTACGTCAAAGATATCGCATTCAGTGCTACTAATGAATCCTTATGCAAGGAATTTTCTGAAATTATGTAGAATGAGTTAAAAATGTCAATGGTGAGAGAGCTTAAAAAATTTCTTGGGCTTCAAATACATCAGACTAGAGAAGAAAATTTCATAAAATTTAGCAAAATACTATAAAGAGTTGCAAAAAAGGTTTGATATGGAGAAGTCCAAAGTAATATCAACCCTAGTTGCAAGAACCTTGATTCAATTCTGATTTTGCAAGCAATTTAAGGTAAGGGGTTATTCCAAATATGGTGTTGAATGCATGATTGGGTAGAGGGAAGGCATTAATCTCGTTAGCTTTTCCCTAATTTTTCCTTTTAGATGAATGATTGATGAACATGAGTTGAATTATGTGATAACATGAATTATATGATGTATTATGAAATTCGTGTACTGTTTTACCATGAATATTTTGTGTTCTTGTTAATGATGCTGGTATGAATTGGCGTTTATATGTTAGCGGTAATTTTGATGAATAAAGTATGTTAAATTCATTATTAATCCAATAAAATGCATGTTAATTGATAGATGGATGATGTATTAATGTTAGATATTTTTTCCTTGATGTTGTTGTTTGATTTTAGGGCTGGAAAAGGAAATCTGGAGTTCTGAATTGAACTCAATGGCCAAAACGCATAATCTTTTTTCTGCTTTAGGGTGACGAGCATCACCCTCATGATCATCAGGTTATCATATCATTTGAGACGTTGACGGGTGTCAGTTGCCCGACGGGTAGACCGTCGTGGTCCTCATGCATAATTATGTGGGACGGTCATCATAAGAATGGCGTATGAGGTGATATGGGCAGTGACGGGCGTCGTCCTGGTGACGAGTAACTTGTCATGCTTCCAGAATGAGCGATGTTGGTTCAGTTGTGTGGAATTGATTTGTCGGTGCTGATTTTTGATGATGTGTTGTGATTAGGCTCTTTTTTGTCTACTATTTTGAGGTATTTTGGTGTTGTTTGTTATTGATTATTGAATTAATCAATTGTTGTGATGTTGTGCATAATTATGGTGATGATATATGGTGTTAATTTTGTGATAATACATGTTATTGAGAATCATGCATCATGGTGTATGAACTTCAGTCCAGTTTTGGTGTGCTCTGGTCTGATGGTGTGGATTCAAGAGTATGTAGCTAGTTACATATGGGAATCAGTGAAGTGTTACTAATGGTGATAATAGAGAATTGGTGTACTTTGGTTCTAAGGTGGGAATTCAGGAGCAAAGTAGACTTGTGTTGTCCATAATGGTACCACATGCATGTAAAGTCGTAGTGTTAAGTATATTGCATTAATTGTTGCATATGTAATTGCTTGATTATGTTAATAGTGGTGGCCGAGAATACTTGTGTAGTTGAGGTGAATGAGTCGTGTTAAAATGATATGAATGAGAAGTGTGATTGTTGATGTTTTCTTAGGCTACCCTTGTATACTTTTGCACCATTATATATTTTGAGTGTATTTTCACCCATGTGTTATTTGTGTGATTTTGTTCTCCTTCTTGGGATACATACGAGCAAGTAACCGAGTATCCTCTTAGAAGCGGAAGGACGACGTTGAGTTTGTTCTTCTTTTCCCATTTTATGTGAATTTAAATCTCATTGCTATGATTTGTAACACTGGATGGATGAACACTATATTTTTCTATTTTTTATTATGTTATGCATTGTTGATGTTGAAGGAATTTTTCTATAACCAAGTCTCATGTTTAAAAGAAATTCTTACGAGACTTAATCATTTGTTGAGTTGCTCTATTTGATTTTTTTTCCATTGTGATGAGCCTACTTAAAGGTAAGGATGTAATGACAGATGTTGAATTATTACATGTTTTATCTAACCTGTGTTATAGAGCAGGTTTATGTTGTGTTTTTGTGACATCCTATTTGCATAGTTGTTTAAATTCATATTATTTTGTTGGTTGTTAGGGTGTTACACTTTCTGTCGTTTTGATTATTTCAAGAGCGAGAAGCTTACTCTAAGAGAGAGTAGAGTATATTCTCTATTTAATTGAGGGGGAGTCTAACCACTCCATTTATATATCTATCTATTTCTATTTTAACACCTCTTTGAGAAATGAGTTTTTAGTATAAAAAAGGGGGATAATATGGATCTATGTGCTTACATGTATAAAATTGATAAGCCTGCTAAAGATCCTTTTTGAATTTTTTATGACGACAACAATAACTGTTGAAATTGATCAATTAAAATTGATCATCCAATCGATTAGGCAAAGGTAATCGGTTAAAATTGATCATTCAATCGATTGGGAGAATGAGCCAATCGATCGGGACTTTAATTTAGCCCATGAATATTTTACTTGTTCGGGTTTTCCTTCTCCAAAATAAAGGATGACTTCCTTTTCTTCATTACATACCATTTTTCGAAGCTTTACGTTTTCTTTGACTTTTATCTCTCTTTCGCTCTCTAGCAATAATTTTCTTTTCACTAAAGATGTCATGGTGCTTTTGAGTGAAACATTATTTATGAGGAAAATATTTTCTTGGTCGTATTGTTATTTTAATTCTCAAGAGTGTGATACTCTTGGGAAATTGAGTTTGGTTTGTGAGCTAAATCAGTCATAAATCTTTGTTTTGGTTTCTGGAACTTTGCTAGAAAAAGATATGTTTGGTTATTCATATAAGCCCAGAAAATGTCTAAAAGGTTTGTTTGCTTAGCCTGGATAACATCTTTCTTTTGTTGTGGATAAGCCTGTAAAAATCTAAATATCATATTGTATTAAGGTTCGTGGATATAAGCTATAAGAGCTCAAAGCTTATATTCAAATCTCAAGAAGATCTCTTGGGGACAAGATTCGGCTAACGTTCGGCCAAACCTGGATAATTTGTTGGTGCAATCTCTCTAACCCTTATCCTCTTTAAATTCTGATATTTATTTTTACTATTTTTATTTCAACTGCTATTTACTTTATTCTTAAGAAATTACTAACACGATTTCAAGTGTAATTGTGAAAACCATAAAGCAATCGCGAATGTTAAATACCACAATTCACCACATGTGCTTAAACTTACTTGTCCAACAAAACGCATCATGATATATCTCATTAACACAAAAAAATGGTTTTATGGTACCCTAAGGGATAGGATTCATAGTTGGGTACATCGATTCTGATTTTGATGGGTACATATTTGATAGGAAAACTAATTGGGAATTGTCTTGTTTCCTAGAATATCAAGAAACGAGCAAGTTTAGCATTATCCATAACTAATGAAGGATAATTTGTTGTGAGTAGTTGTTGCTCTCATATTATCTAGATGAAATAAAAACTTGTTGATTAAGGTGTTAATCTTAGAGTTGCCCCAATAAGATGCGACAATGCTGACGCCACTAACCTCCCTAGAAACATGGTACTTCACTCTCTGACTAAAAATAGAGGTTAGGTACCACTATATTAGAAATCATGTTGACAAAGAGACATGTACTCGAGTTTATGACCTCATCTAAACTACTCACATGCATTTTTACAAAAATACTTCCTAAAGAAAGCTTCTTGTTCATAAGAACTGAACTAGGAATCTTAAATCAATCATGTATTGACTAATATGTGTATCCACCTCTTCTCCTTCTTTCTTTTCCCTTTCTCTAATTGATGACTTGCAATCTATGTGTTATATTTGTTTTTTGCCTTTTTTTTCTCAAAGGGGAAATTTTGAAAACTCCACAAATTTACCCATCTATTTCTCTTTTATCACATCCCCTGAGAGATGCATTGTCATCATCCAAAAAGGGAGAATATAGATCTATGTGCTTGCAGATATGAAGCTATTGATCTTGCTAAAAATTTCTCTAATGCTTTGATGATTACAACATTGTATTGAATTTATGTTGATAATTTTCCATGAAATATAATATTCAAGTCTTCAGTAGTATGCTTATGAAATTGGCAAATCTGGAAAAGGAGGGACATGAAATCTTTAGAGTTGTGAAAGCTCGCATGGTCGTGTCTGTCTTAGTGACCATAGTATTGTGAAAGTAGGAGAGTTACTCATAAGATACTAAGGAGACTCACACACATAATTAAATATTTTTGAAGCCTTTTTTTACCTGAAAAAACAACTAAAAATGTTTTTAAGATCTGGCCAGTTAATTAGGGGACTGTCAACTCGATTGGGGGAAATTATTGAAGTGCCTAATATATTCGATTTATAGCCTAATCAATTAAATTAAGCCTAATTGATTATATAATTGATTTTGAAAATCTCTTAATGATTGGTAACGACCTTCTATCTAAATCTTCCATGTTGGACATAAATAATTAATTATTGTAAGTACCTAATCGACTAGCAAATCAATTAGATTATTTAAAAGGCCTATGAATTGTTTCCATTTGAGCCAATTTTTTTCCTATATAAATGAGGTTTTTCCTCACTTCATTACACACCATAATTTGGGATACTCCTAATTCCTTACAATTTATTTCTCTTCTTTATCTCTTTGTGTATTTTTTTCATCAAAGTTCCTTTAGTGCTTGTGAGTGAAAATTGTTTGTGGGGAAAGATTTGTACTCGTGTCATGTCACTTTTTTTTTTATTTTCAAGAGTGTGATACTCTTGAAGAAACTAGTTTATTTTTTAAAACAACCATTTTAAAAATCTTTGTTTAGTTATAGAACTCAGTCTAGAATTTTTTTTCCTAGTTATTGAAATCGGCCTATAAAATCCCTAACTGGTTTGTGAGCTCAGCCTGTGAAAAAGCTCTCTTTTGATTAGGGGGAGTCAATGTAAGATCTCTTGATTTACTTGTATCAAGGGTTTGTAGTTATAAACTATAAAAGATCAATATTATAGTGAATTGCAAGAAGATCTCTTGGGGACAAAACTAGGTTAATGTTTGGTCGAACCTGGATAACTATATGGTGTTATCTCTCTATCTCTATCTCTTTTATATGATTTACTGATTTAGTTATTTTCCATTGCGTTTTCTCTCTGAATTTTTAAATATTAACACAATTTACCTCTCAATTAATTAAACTTTAAAATTAATCATGAATTTTGAATACCAGAATTCACCCTCTCTTGTGTTTGGATTCACTTGCTCAACAAAAGTAGGAAAGTAACTCTTAAGATGCTAAGGCAAATGAAACATACATATAAAATATTTTTAAAACATCTCTTTACTTTATAAAATCACCGAAAATGTTTTAAAGGTCTAGCCAGTTGATTAGGGGATTGCTAGCTTAATTAGGAAAAATATTTTAATTGTTTAATTGATTAGAGGTTATATACCTAAGTGATTAGATAATGCCTAATCAAGTCTATAGTATATTATGAAAGTATCATAATTATTGGTAAGAACTCTATATCAAAACCTTTCTTTTTGGGCCATAACTTATAATCGATTATTGGATGCACCTAATCGATTGGACTAGTCAATTATATCATTAATTTGGCCCATGGAGTGTTTCCATTTTGAGCCAAATTATTTCCTATGTAAAAGAGGTTTCTCCTAAATTCCTTTTAGACTAGATTTTTGTATTTTTCTAATTATTTACAATTTATATCTCTCTTCTCTCTCTTTAAATATTTTCTTTCACCAAAGTTTTCTTAGTGTCGTGTGAGTGAAAACCACTTCTGAGAAAAGAGCTAGATTAGTGACGTGCCACTATTGTTATTTTCAAGAGTGTGATAATCTTGAAGAAATGATTTTGGTTCTTGTGATCAACCATTTAAAATATTTGTTTGGTTATAGAATTTAGCATGTAAAATATATGTTTGAATATTGAGTTCAACCATTGGAATTTCTACTCGGTTCGTGAGTGGGGGGATAAGCCAATGTAAAATCTCTTGATTTTATTGTATCAAGGTTTTGTGTGTATAACATATAAAATCTAAATATTATAGTGAAATCTCAAGAAGATCTCTTAGGGACATGACTGGGGGCCAACATTCTTCCGAACATGGATAATTCTCTAGTGTCATTTCTCTAACTCTATCTTTTTTATTTATGTTATTTACTTCATTATTTATTTTCTTTCCACCACTTTTCTCTTAGAATTGTTGAATATTAACACAATTTTCTTATTAAGTAATAAAACCTTAAATTTAATCAATGAATTTGAATACCCTAATCCCCCCATGTGTTTGGAGTCATTTGTCTAACACTTTGCAGACACAGATCACTAGACCCAGACACGATGAGTTCTCACACTTCCTCCCAATCACAAATATAAATATTAATGATCCCTTACAAGATTCAATAATGATTTAGCACTTCGTCTAAGCTTTGACTTCTTCACTTCTATTTGATAATGTTTGAGATAAAACTTTAGGATGAACATCATCGTCAAACAAAATACTTGATTTAAGATCTTCACTGACTCCACCAAACTTCGCTTGACATTACGTGGTGTCTTCCAAATATATGATTTGATATCTTAATCTCCAAGAACCACAAATTGATCACCACATCAGATGAAGACTTCGGCTGATAGTGTTGTCATCGTCAAAACACAAAGACTTGATTTCTCTGGGAGGTTGTCTCACACCCAGTGTTTTCTTCAGATTTACATGATGTAGGCTTTCTTAAAACCTAAATATCCTTTATTAAAAGAAAATATAAATTCTATTATTGCACCAGATTGTACACACTACACAGCAGACCAGTAACTTCTTGTACCCCGAGGTTAACCTGTAAAATTTGAATGTCGGGGAGTGTTTCTTGTTTGGGTATCACATGTAGTTGTGGAGGTCGATGTGATGGATTACATATATCAGTAACTTCTTACACCCCGAGGTTAGCCTATAACAGTTGAATGTCGGGAGCATTTCTTGTTCGGGTATCACATGTAGTTGTGGAGGTCAATGTGATGGTTTTCCTTGATAAAATTGTTGCATAAATCCAAAGAATGGAAGAGTTTGGAATATTTCCTGATCGATTCTCAATGGAACATGAGTTTCTTGCGGATAATCAGATAGAGATGCTACCAAGACTTGATCGTATTCTGTTTGAGAATGAGGAAGCAGGTCTATATCAGTTTTGGCAGCGACGATATCAACTTACCATTGAATGGAGGATTGAGTGGCTTTGGATGTCATCATAGTTGATGAATATGGATAAGGGGTCTCTTAGAGTGGAAGTTGGTGTTATATGAAGAAGGTCAAGAAACTGAGATATGAACTTCTAAGAGAGGATATTCGGATCTTTAGATCGGAGGATATATGAATGTGGAAATGTGCGGGAATCAAATTTTATTTCCCACAAATGACACTAGTGTTCTATGGTGGAACCAAAATTGAACGATGGCATAGTACTTGTTATGGTGGACTTGAGGTTCTGATACAATGGAGAGGAAGTTGCTTGCAAGGTTAGCACTCCAACGTTCAAGTCTGTAAGAGAATGAAAAAGATGTGAGAGTGAGAATGAATTAAAATACTTGAGAAATTGTGCGTCTTTCCTCTTAATAGTGAGAATGGATTTGAGTACTTGAAAAACAGAGCGTCTTTCCTCTTAAATCTCAATAGAAAGTGTGAAATGAGGCGTGGGTCATGGTGACCGTTAGATTGATATGAACGGTCAACAGAGCTTCAGAAGGTAGTATTACCTACTTTAGGGAAAATAAAGATCTACTTGTTTACTCTTGTTACTACTTTATCTTTGTCATTGAGTCTTGTGGTCGACCCAAAATATTTTCTAACGTGGAAGATCAAAGTTGCAACCACATAACATATTAAAATAAAATTTCTTATAAATACAACACCTTAGTATCTCAGGTCTCCAATAGATTTGATTTCGTTGCTTAGAAATATCTAAATAATTCTTGTTTGGGTTAAATATGTTTTTCAACCCTGTAAATATATCAAACTTCGCTTTTAGTCCTCCTAAAATTTTCGTTCAATGTTTGATCCCCTAAATGTTTTTTGTCCCCAAAATTAGTCATTGCCGTCTATTTTAGTTAACAGACGCTGACTTGGAAAGTGAATTGGCAATTCTTTAATATTTTGTTAAACCTTGATGTTGATTTGTAATCCACATTTGATTTTAGTCCTCATAAAAGTTTGCCCTAATTTCATTTCAATTTCTCACACTGACTTTCCTTTCCAAGCCTTTTAAACTCTTGGTCTCCATCGTTCTTCTCTATCGCTCTCATAGGTACGGAATGTCATCTCTTTCACGCACGTTTTGTTACTATTTATGAATTGATTATGTATTTAATGGTATTCCTTTTTCAAGTTGCAGTTCGTGGAAGCTTGTGGTCCCAAACATCCTTTTTGGAAGTTTCTGAAAATGACTGGTCCCTCGACAAGGAAAAACAAGGTAGGTCCACTTTCTCTCACTTAGAATCTGATTAATCATATAAATTTGTGGTAGATATAGTAATTTAATATAGGTTGTTGAATGTTTTGAATTGTTTTAGGGTTTCTTTGTGGGTCCAATATTGACTTTAAAATATGTTTGTAAATGTAGGGATGGGGTTCTTTAAAGTAATATTTTTCAGTAAGGGTTGTTTTGTAAAATACAATAGGATAAAGTATGTTAGTGGGGATGTGTATGATTTTAAAGGACATGATGGGAAATGTTGGGTTTTTTTCGATGCATGTGATTTAGTCAAGAGTATGGATCCTGGCTTTAAGTATACTAGGGTTAAAATGTGGTGGAAACATGCTGAAGGAACCATAGAAAAAGATCTAAAAACTTTTAGGGATGATAGTGATGCTTTTGAAATGGGGGCCTATATGAATGATTCCAAGGATGATGTTGAAATCTACATTGAAGACAAACCAAATGAGGATGCTGAAACATTTATGGAGACTGCTAGAAGGAGGGAAAAATCTCAAATACTTGAACCTGAGTTTAATTCTTGTAATGAAGATGATTGTTCTAGTGATGAGTCATTGGAAGATATTAAGTTTGAAGATAGTAAAGAGGAAAGGATGAATCATATTGATGATGGGTTTGATGATGTTATTAATGAGCAATATGATACTCACCCATCAGTGGTGAATGTTAATCATGCAGGGGCCGATTCTACTCCTAATGTTACAGAAGGACTGATTACTCCAGAGATGGGTAAAAAATATATTATTGAAGATGATTATTTAACAAATGAGCTAGATAGTGGAGTTGAAGATGGTAGTGATGATGATAGACCAAGAGCTATGACGTTTAATGCTGCAGATGGATTATCTAAAGAGTATAAGTTCAGGTTGGGCATGGAATTCTCATCACTAAAACAGTTCAAAGAAGCTATATTGGAGCATAATGTTTTGAATGGGAGGGATGTTAGGTTTGTGAAGAATGATGTTGTAAGATGTAGGTTTGTTTGCAAAGATAAAACTCAATGTGATTTTACTGTCCTTTGTAGCAAAATGCTTTCATCTATTACTTTCAGAATTAAGACATTATATGATAAGCATAAATGTGGTAGATAGTTTTTTAACAAGAGTACAAAGGCATATTGGGTTGCAAAGGTGATTGTAGATAGGATGAAGAACAACAACAAAATGAAGTTGAATGATGTGATTGTTGATGTTAGGGTAAGGTACTCTACTAAAATTCCAGGATGTAGGGCTTTTAAGGCAAGGCAAATAGCTAAGAGGATTGTGGAGGGAGATTCTAGCAAACAATACAGTTTGTTATGGTCATATGGGGCTGAATTGAGGAGAGCTTCCAATGGGAATACTTTTAAGATGAACATACAAACACCTTGTCCAGGTTTACAACCAAGATTTGAAATATGTTATTTGTGCTTTGATGGAACAAAACAAGCTTTGAAGAAAGCTTGTAGGCCTTTCATTGGACTTGATGGTTGTCATCTAAAGCACAAGTATGGTGGAATATTATTGATAGCAGTGGGAAGAGATCCCAGTGACTAATACATGCCTCTTGCATTTGGAATTGTTGAAACCGAGTCAAGGGATACATGGAGTTGGTTTATGCAACTACTCGTTGAAGATATTGGTGACCATGGGATGTGTTTCATATCTGACCAACAGAAGGTATTGTCCAACTTTGTGTATATTAGTTACATGTTAGTGAATTTATGTTTATAGTGTTTTTTTTCCAGGGGTTGGTACAAGTATTTGAGGAGGAATATCCAGCATTTTAACACAGATTCTGTTTGAGGCATCTTTATGCTAACTTTAAGAAAATGTTTGGTGGTGGTACCCTATTTAGGGACCTAATGATGGCTGTAGCAAAGGTTACCTATAAGGAAGCTCATGAACAATTCATGCAAAAGATCATAGAAGTCAGCATTGATGCATTTGATTGGTTGGAGGCCATCCCAAAACCAAAATGGTGTAAGCATGCTTTTCCTTTGTTTTCCAAGTGTGATGTGCTCATGAATAATCTTAGTGAGTCATTTAATGCCACAATTATTCTTCAAAGAGACAAACTTGTAATTACAATGTTTGAAGGGATTAGCTCATATCTAATGGGTAGATTTGCAACATTAAGGGAAAAGGTTAGTGGCTACAAAGGTAGAATTATGTCTAAACCACTTAGGAGGTTAGATAGAGAAATAGAAAATAATGCTAGCTGGACAACAACTTATGTTGGACAACTAACATTCCAGGTCACTCATGTTATGTTCACTGATAGTTTTGTAGTGGATTTGATTAAGTGGACATGTTCATGTAATTTTTGGGACCTCATAGGAATTCCATGTAGGCATGAAATTTCTACTATACATAGGAAATGTGATGATCCCATAAATTATGTACATAAATGTTACCACAAGGAAACATATGCTAAATGTTATTCAGAATGTATTACTCCTTTGAATGGCCAGAATAAGTGGCCTAAAACAGATGACCCAGTGATATATCCCCCAATGTTCAAGAGAGGCCCTGGTAGGCCAAAAAAACTTAGGAGGAGAGAACCTGATGAGGGGAGCCAAGCAAAATGGAGAAGGACTAACACAAACCATAGGTGTAAAATGTGTTTTGGACTTGGTCATAACAAAAGAACATGCAAGAAAAACAACCAGTTTGTGCATGTTCCAACAATAAGTCAAGGAAATCCTACTCAATCAAATGAAGTTATTCCTACTCAAGCTAGTCAAACAACTGATGTCAATTTGACACCTAAAAAAGGGTAAGGCCTAACTGTTGTTTATATTGTGTTTGTTTATATTGTGACTAAATTGTAAATGTTAATTTTTTTTATTCTGACAGGGAAGGCCCAAAGGACCAAGGGAGGCAAAGGCACAAAAGGCACCAAAGGCTCCAAAGTCACCAAAGGCACCAAAGGCTCTAAAGGCTCCAAAGGCACTAAAGGCTATGAAGAATGTTGTGCCTGAACCTGTGACTGAGGCAACTAACCATGTTGAGAAGGAGCCTGCACCTATGACTGAGAATGTGACTGAGCCTGTACATGTGACTAAGCCTGCACCTATGATTGAGCATGCATCTAATAATGAGCCTGCACCTTTGAATGAACCTGAACCTAAGAATGCAATGTCTGAACCTGAGCATGAACCTGATACTGTGAAGAATCCAATGAATGAACTAGAGCCAAATCCTGAACCTGAACCTGAAGTTGTACCTAATCCTACTAACTTGGATGATACTATGGCAGCTTTGTTGTGGCCTGATGATGTACTGAACATTCAACCTCTGAGGGTTGACGAATCACTCATTAAGGCAACTAAACCTAAGCCTAGCCCTTCAGGTCCCAAAGTTTTCTATGGTAAAGTTCCCAAGTCTAAGAAAATGCCACCATTCAAGCCACCAGGTATACGAAATATCCTCTCAAAACCATCCAGCAGTGAGCCTCTGAAGTTTAAAACCCAGAGCAGGTATAAGACTGCATCATAGGGTTCAGTTGAGAAAAGGCAGTCAGACAGACTTAGGAGTTTGAAGACCAAGAATATTACTGGCCCTGGAAAGAAGGTTAATGATCCAGTTATCATTCAAGAAGAACTTTGAAGACCATGATTGTTGTTTTTATTTCTGTAATGTTGTTTGTAATGACTTTTTTAATGTTGTAATGTTGTTTCAAACTGGTTATTTTGTTATGTCTTATGTTTTGGTATGTACTACATTTTGGTGTGTTATTTGCAGCTAATGACTAATGTCAGATTATGTTCTATGTGGCATACTTGATTTTATTATCAGAATATTTTGTTATGTTCTACTATGACTGCAATCCATTTCAATGAAATCTATTTTGGTTCATTAATATTTTGTTATGTTCTACTATGAATGAAATCCATTTCAATTTGGCTCTTAAACAAAAATTTGGTTCATCATTAACAATATAAACAATTTGGTTCTAAATCAATCATTGCATTATACTTCTTATTAGTTCTATAACAATCAATATATCAACAAATACAATTTGGTACAATCTCATTTCATTAAAATTCACTAAATTGAGTGCATTACACATTAAACACATTAGGTACATTAAACTAAAACAACATGAGTACATTCAGCATGCACATTTCATTAACAGGAATACATTAATCATCAATGACACAACAAGAAATATGAGCTTTAATTTTCCAGCCCAAACCTCTGCTCTCAACTTACTTTGAAGCTTCACATTCTTCTTCGTGTCGTCATACAACTCCCTAAGCAACTCAATTGTCTATGATTCTTTCAACCTATTCTTCTCATGCCCTTCAACAACATCAACATCTGGCTCGACAAGATCGTCATCTCAAACAAAAAGATTGCAAGTTTCTTCAAGCTACCAATAGTGGCATCTCCAGAAAAGCCTACCTTTGTTGCGCTCATTTTTACAGACATAAGACACCATTCGAGCATCACAAGCAAAATTCCTTCCCCGTCGGGTTCACACGGAGTAGCTTGACATGTTATTTTGTTTTGAATCACTTGTCCCTGAACAAGTCATGGACGAATTAGAACCAGAATGAGAAAAGGAGATGAAACACGAGCAGACCACAGATTGAACAAAATGAAGAGAAGAAGAATGAGAGGCATATAAATTAGGTTAAAATGAAAGAGGGAAAATGCATAAATGGTTAAGGATGACCATCAGTGTCTCATATTCTACGTGTGTATTACAATAAGATGCCTAAAATATTAAAGAATTGTCAATTCATTTGCCAAGTCAGCGTCTGTTAACTAAAATAGACGGCAAGAATTAATTTTGGGGACGAAAAACATTAGAGGGATCAAACATTGAACGAAAATATTAGGAAGACCAAAAACGAAGTTTGATATATTTACATAAATGAAAAACATATTTAACCATTTTTTTTTAAAGATAAAATTAACAATAAAAAAAAGGCAAAAACAAAGAGAAATAGTAGTAAAAAAGTTGTTTTTTTTAAATTACCCGAAAAACTCTCAAAAATTTTAAGAGATTCAATAATCAATATTTAAATTTAAATTTACAAGACTCTTCTGAATCTCATTTTGACTTTTTTTATAAAAAAAATTATACGTGTAATTTCAAAGCTAAAAAAAAATTCAAAACCCTTAAAATGTCCATCTTTCTTTTTCATGTAAAGACATATATAATTGACTTCAATCATCCAACTTCAACCTATGTAAAGACAATATACTTTTTTTCTCACAAATGAAGACAATCTTTTAAATCTCTTTTTTCTATAAATAACTCTTAGATCATTAAAAGTTCCTCATACTCTTACCTAACTAAGTCGTATTCACAAAACTATTAAAAAAATTCACTAGTCTTAATTGGTGTTTGCTTGTGCTGGTTGTTAGTGGCATTGATTTCAACGTGAAACTCAGACCCAGACATTGAAATAAAATAATTCTGCCATACACCATTAGATTAAAATGGAATCTACCTAGATTTCCACTTAACTTTATTTACATTCCAAACGTTGTTTCCCTTGAGAGCTTGGAAAGGTCAAGTGGGGAACAATAGTGCACTTATCATGCTGATCAGTCTTAAAAGTTTGTAATTAGTATAACTAGTTTGTTAAAGCTCAGCAAGAAATTAATATATATTTATTGGAATACTATAAACTTCGAAAAGATTCAAATACTTTTTTCTAGCTTGCTCCACTTTTGAAATAAAATTCGCAATTTACCACATTTTGAAAATAAAATTCAAGATTTATCTTATTTGATAAAGGACTCAGGCCATTGAATGGCCAAGAACAAATTGAGTTTTTTTAAATGTGGAAATTCGATCGATAAATAAAAGAAGTCATTAATAATTTAAATTAAACTAATAAAAAACACCTTCGATCCTCGGCCATTGAAATGCTAAACTATCTCTTCATATTTTTTTATCAATGAATGACCGAACTTATTTAGAAAAGAGAATAATTAAGTAAAAAAGTTAAGAATATTTTGGGATTTGAGTTTCATAAAAGAAATATTGAGATAAAATAAAAAATCATACATGTCTACAAGTCTTAAACCTCAAAAAGAACCGAGTGAAATACTTATAAATTAAAAATCAACGAGATTATATTCTAAAACAACCATAAATTCAAGTTAAATATTAAGAATTAAAGTTTGAACAAACCAATTTTTACCTAAAATAAAAAATGTCATTATATATAAAGTCGTCGTTGTATTTCTTATTAATGTAGGGTTAGAAATTTTCCCGATACACTCCCCTACATTCGATACTATTGAATATGATACATAAATCAGTTTTATTAATAAAGTAGTATCATATATAAATGCACAAACAAGAATAAAGTAGTAGTATTTTATATATATATATATATATATATATATATATATATATATATATATATATATATATATATATATATATAGCACATAAATGTCATCATCTAAAATAAATACATGTCTGTCATAAAAAAAATACATATAAATACTATGTGTGCGGGAGTACATCCCTTCCACCCTTTCCTCTGCCTGCCCCCTATACACGCTCTCCTCTGCCTCTGCGTCCTCCTCAGTTGCCTATCTCATCAGTCTTGGCGCGATGTTTGCGGTACTGTGTACCACTCAATGCCACCTAAATCATCTCCTCCATAGTACGCATGACATCAGACTCCTCAAGCAAGAAACCGGCCTCAATGCCTTCCCACCCAATCTAACTACCTGTAGACATATAGGCACCAGATCCTGAGTGTGGTCCATCTGATACTGCTCATCCTCTAATATCTCCTAATGTGCTGGTCTGGGAGGATCACCATCTGCAGTGGGAAAAATCAAGGAATGTGGGGCGGTATAGAACCACTTGATGTAGCCATCAATGTAGCTCCAGTCGTACTCAGCTTTAATCACACGAGACTCGTTTGGTACCGGATGGTGCTGAAACTCAGCAAAGATCTCATCTATCTGGCGGCGGGTAATGGGCAGAGGAGTGGACACAGAAGGGTGTCTGGGAATGGTTTGGGCATAGCCGAGCTGCCGCGGGACGCACTCAGGCAGATATCACTCAGTGATGGTCGAGTTGCATGCCAACCATCCATTGTAAAGTGAAACCTCATCGAACGGATGCATTGCACAGTGATCTCTATAGCAGTCGTATTTGGAATCCTCAACAACCATGCGGTCCAGATACACCATGTAAGGCTCTACTGACTTGTTCCCTCTCAGTGGGCGGAAGGCACGTGCCCGAGGCCACTCCTCAGTGTACTCTTGCACATACTCTCAATCATGTATCTGCGGAAAGTGTTGGATGATCCAGGAATGAAATAAAAAAATTGGTATCAAGCAAATATCACAATAATATAAGAGGAAAAAAAGTATAAGGGTTTAGGAATGGTACCATATACAGTGAACAACTGTTTGCAATAGTCCGAGTAGCCCAAAGGCATCTAGTGGAGAGTCTGGAGTAAGTTTGTGCCAACGTCGTTGTACCCTAGTTGTACTCATGGATCATCGTCGGATCCAATAGGTACCTTAGCCAAACCACATCTGTATATGAGGAGGTTGTGTCCATAAACAATTCTGTTCCCACCAAGTATAGTAGATAACATCGCAACACCCATTGTCTGTGTACCTCTACATCTACTGCATCACCAGCTACCGGTACTATAGCTTCCTGGGCCCGTGCATAATAAATCTCCAAGGTGGAATACCTCACATGAGCTCCAAGGGTCGTATCAGTCTCCGTCAGCGAATCCTCTGAAGTCACCCGAGCTCCTGAATAAGCATATCACGCGCCTCCTCCTTCGACAACATCATGTGACGGGGGAGGATACCCCTGATCAGTAGATGTAGGAGACATGAAACATCATCAAGGGTGATAGTAATCACCTTGTGTAGTAGATGGAAAGATGTGGTCTCTGGATGCCACCTCTCCATAAAAATCCATGAGCATACTGGCATGTATCACCGAATACCTAATCTCAACAAGGTCTTTTAGACTATACGTAGTGATGGCTGCCAGGAGCCACTCGTCCTATGGTGGAGTCACTATCTTGCGTCCATGGTTATAAAACCTCTGAGCATGACGTGCCTGAAAATTATCAAAGAAACAAATTTTAATAAAAAAAATGGTACACATAATATTTTCCTAATGAAAACAAAAATTGAGTTATGTTACCTCTCCACGCCAGACATGTGGGACATCATGCTCTGCGTAACCCAACAGCAAAGACATGTCAGATGGACCCCCCGAATAAATCTCAGGAGGAGCAGCAACATCCACCTGTGTCTCCTGAACTCCCTCCTGGATCTGCTCAGGATCCTCAACATCAGGTCCTGGTAGTGGAACTGGACTCTCCTGACGTCTCCTCTGGGAGGGTGAAGACTGGGAAGTACCCTCAGAAACATCTTTTGACCTCTGGGATGAAGAGGTGCCTATAGCTCCAAATGTAGACGGTACGTCTGACTGGACATGTGCCTTCTCCTTTCGGACGGAGGCATGTTGGGCAACTCGTCCTTGTATCCGTCTCTCGGAAGGGATCTGGTAGTCTGAGTCCGAAGAAGACATAATGCCTGCTAACCAATAAGTTAAATTAAGATACAACGAAAATAAAATAAAGAAAATATAAAAATAACATTCAATTGTTCCGCAGGTGTATTTACGGAAGCACTCAAGATATAGAAAGTCTGGGTTGTTCCGTAAGTGCATCTTCGAAACATGTTAACGTTCAATTGTTCTGTTGATGCACTTGAGGAAGTTCCTGAAACTTAAGAAAACAGTGACGAACTTCATTAACAACCCAGTGGAAGAAAAATTTAAAAACAACCCCCTGATCGTCTGTTTAAACCCCAAATAAGTACCTACATTGTCTTTAAACTATGTTTCTAAACATATCTAGTGATTTCTACACCTAAATAGCTGGTCTAAATTGATTACGGAGAATATTTGAAAATAACTCGAAAACTCAAAAACTCGAAAAAAAATACCGATTAAAAGGAGTTACGGATGATTAGGAGTTTGTTGATTGTTGTAGTTGACGCTTAGTTTTGAACTCTTGCGGAAAAAATCGACTTTTGTGAAAATGATTTTTTAGAGAGTTGAGAGAGATTTTAAGAGTTTGAAGAATATGATAAGTGAAGAATTAGGGAGGAGAAGGGTCTGCGTGCAAAGTATATCAAAATATGTTCTGTAACTACATTTGAGGAAAAGTTCATCTGGTATATCCACGGAACAAATCAACGTTTAAATCAAAAAGGATGCGTCCGGAGATACATCAGCGGAAGCAGTGAAGGCAAAAATGGAAATGCACATGGTGCATAAGAGACTCATGGGGTGGGATAAGAAATTCTCAAATATTAATGGTGGACGGTTCATGTTCGATCGATAAAAAAATTATTCTCTGGTTCTTAGGAAAAAAAGATCTTAGTAATCCAAAGTTCGATCTGAGAGGTTATAAGTCTGACTAAGCATTGTTTCCATTAGTAATTAGGAACCCAATATTCTTCGAATCTTCATTTCTTAATAGAGACTTGTTTACCGCTCGAGACTAAATACTTGATTAATGTTAATATCTTATTAGAACTAAAGTTTAACCTAATTCAACTTTAGAAAACCAAGTAAAGAATGTGACTCTATATATGATGAATCCTAGAATTTGAGGTTTTTCCTTTTTTTGATATCAACTTAATCAATATTTATAAGCATGTATAGAAGTCACCTTACAATCTAAATTTAAGATTCTTGAACAATTTAAGTAATTTGGCAGTGCTAAAAGTAATAATGTGTGGATGATTTGGTTTCCGTATTTTATATTGGACCAAAACATAAATAAAAGGAAAGATTAGTTCCACTAAATCTTTCTTAGGATGATATGCTTACGACTTATATTTATAAAAAGATCTTATTCCAAACTAAACTAGGAAGCAGCCTACGAGATATACGGCATAGACATAGTGGGATCTTAGGCAAGAAAAGAAACTAGTGCATCTTCCTCTATATATAAGATTATATCTTAGATATTATCCCCACCAATTTCTATATTTAATAAAATATTATATTTGAATTACATTTATTTAAGAATAATAAATGATTAATTAATAAAGTAAATATTAAAGTTATAATTTAATAAAATAAGTATTTTATATAATATAATTATGTCAAGTAATTTATGGAATAATAATTACCAATCCCTTTCACGATGTTAATTTTTCTTATAAATTAATAATGGAGTAAATTAATAAGAAAAAGACAAAATTTATTGGCATAAACCTAATCTTAAAAAAAATTTGAAAAGTAAAATAAGTATTTCAACATATCTCAAAAATAATAGCTTGCTTTTTCATGCTATTTTCTTTAAATGATATTTCTTCTTGCTATGGATGGAAATAGATTAGGCTAGACTAAGCTTTATAAAACCTGAGTCTGACATACGATAAACTTAAAAGGCTCAGGTCTGACTTATACTTATTATAGACTTCATTTTTTGGCATGATCTAACCTTTTTAAAAACTCTAACCTGGTCCAAAAACCTATATACAAGTCTTTTTCTAATTAAGGTTCTCAATTATTTCATATTATTTAAGAAAATTTATAGGCTGATCTATATATCCATATATATGATGACCTATTTAGCTTTTGTTCTAATATATATGCATATATAGGACAACTTATTTAGTATATTTTTAATATATATGAAATATAGTCTAACCTATAAGACTTTATAAGCTTTTTTAATAGTCTAAATCTGACTAATTTAATTAAATAGACTTTTATAAAAACCTAAGTCTGACATTTTTATTAAAATAATATAATCTGATCTGATCTTAAGTAGGTTAGGCTATAGATCTCTGTTGGTCAGTCTGGCCTATTAACACCCTTACTTCTTGCTTTTACTTTATCTTTCTTGTGTGGTGACTTTCTAGAAGGGATTACAAGTGTGTTAAATAAAAATATATTAATTAAATAAAACGTTATTTAGATAATTTTATTTAATTAAAAATATGTTAATTAAATATTAAACAAAATTAATAATTAAATAATATTTTATTTAATTAATATATTTTTATTTAAAAAAATCATAATATAAAATTATTTATTAAGTTATTATATTCAATTTTATTTAATATTTTTTTAATCAATATATCAATATAAATAGTAAATAATTAACATATTTGAAACAGAATAGTTAAAAAAATTCTTCAGATAGTGATTATATATCATGTTTAGTGATTGAAAGAACTATAAAGAAAAAATAGAGTTATTTAGATAATGTAAGCTCACAATAAATTAAAATTGGTATAACTATTATTTCATATAGGGTGATGTAGGTGCAGGCATGGTAAAAAGTTAATATTATTGTTTTCGAAAATATATTTTTGGATATTTTTTTGAATATATATTTTCAGAATAAATTTATTCATAAAATTTGGTTTGACTTATAAGTAAATTAAATGTGTATATTAGTGTGTGTTCGTAGATGTATTTCTGGAAATTTGGAATATTTTTTGAATTTCATGTGGTGTCTAAGAGACATATAAGGTGTTTTAAGAAATTCTCTTGCCTTTTTACATGTATGGAAAAAAACATTTGCCTAATTTATTGAAGAAAGGTTAGGCCTCCTTGATAGTCTAATATCTACAAATCATTAGGGATTCGTGTGAAATTGACTTAAATCACTTTTCTTGTTCTCTTTGTTGATTTTAATCTGAAGGGTATCAGCCCAAACAAGGTAATCGTGGAAGGGGGTTGTGTAGATCTTCATGATAAATGATGTTTTCTTTCTTTTTTGCTATTTGTGTGACCATGTACTTTTTGGTGCTGGACTTTTACTATAATTTAATACAAATATCATGGGTTGTCCCTAATTTTGTTTGAATGTTTAGTATTATTACGTTTGTTTGTTTCGTTTTTGGTATATGCTTGTGAAGGAGTTCTCAGTCAAAGGTATCTTTGCTTTATCCCTTTGTAGTTAAAACTCTTGAAAGTATAAATTGATTTTGAAAGATGTCTTCTTCCCAGTGGTGGCTAACTTGTCAGGTGGAGTTCTTTTGTTGTCGCCGCATTGGTTTTGACCTTCCTCTTTGTCCCTTTGGGAAACAATTTTGGCATTTCTTCTACAGTATGAATTATATATGAAATGAAAGAGTATTGATTGGTGAACTTTGTATATTCAATCAAAATCTGATGACCATCTAACTAGAAATAGTTTAACTTTTGTTGCATTCTATGTTTGGGGTAGCGAGCTCCCATAATGAGTTTCAAAAGTGTAGACTCATTTACCGTGCTAGAAGTAACTTGATATGTTTTTTCCCAATTTGGCACCAGTTTTCCCTTTGATGTGTCTCTAAGACCCACATATGCACTTCTTAGTACGTGATCTCTAAGATTGAAGTCCCTTGTCACAACCTTCTTATTATACTTGGAGTCCATATTCTATTTTATCAAGGCCTAGGTTTGGACAACCTAATCTCTTCTTTCTTCTAAGAGATCTAATTCTTCTCGACAACCTTCTTTGTTAGCTCTTCAAGGGACTCAATGAGAGGTTCTTCAGTTGAGCTCGTCCATTTCATCTGAGATGATTGCTTATGAACCATAGGCAAATCAGAATGTGTTTCCTTTGTGGAAGAGTGAGGGGTTGTTCCATAGACCCATAAAACGTGTTAGAGTACCCCATCCTACTTTCCTTTGGAATTGTCTAGTCTTGTTTTCAAACCTCACAGTAGAAATGTGTTTGCTGATTATGATGCATGACGACTAGTTTGTGGTTGTTCTACTGAAGTGAATTGATGAGTTATTTGTAGTTCCTTCATTAACCCTCTGATCTCTGATATGTGAGTTGTGTCAAATTAACAGCCAATATCACACAAGGGATCCTAAACCGAGTGTGTATATTCATTTTGAAGAAGTGTAAAATGTTATGTTCACTGATCCTTCCCAAAAACACTACTTCAATCTACTTTCTGAAATAATCAACAGTTACAATTAAAAACATGAGTTGCACATATGATAAGAGTAAGGGCCCTAAAATGTTCATTCCCCACCATGTCAAACGCCATGGGGAAGACAAGTTAATCAACTTTTTTGAGGTGCGAGTTAAACATCATTGTGATTTTAGCACTTGGGGAACTTCTGGACGTGTATCTTAGTGTTATCCCTTATGTTCGGTCAAAAATAGTTGACCCTAAGTGTCTTTTTGGATAGCATGTAAATGTTGACTTGTGGGTCATTCATGGATCTCTCCCTTTTTATAGTGAGGGATTTCAACTAAGGAATAGATAACCCTCTCTTGTAGAGTTATCCTTCAACTAATGAGTATGAGTGTGATTTTCTTTTAACTTTTGTCGCTTCCTTTTGGTCCTTTGGAAGTTTCTCATTGGTTGTGTATTCTATTATTGGTGTCATCTAGCTTGGAGTTGAATGTTCTTCTTCTACCGCATTCACCTCCTTACTTACACTAGGACTAGTCAAGGTCTCGTGTATGACGGTGTTGTTATGGATCCTTGTCTTAGAACTGTCCAACTTTGATAGTAAATCAGATTGATTGTTTTCCTCCCAAGGTATATAGTGTACTTCCACTTTTTTTAAATGTTCCATAACTAATTTTACCCTTGTTAGATACTTATTTATTCTGCAATCTTTGGCTTGGTATTCACCTCGTACCAGCGAAATGATGAGTTGTGAATCTGACATTATTATAACAATTTCCACTCCCATTTCAGATTTTAATGAGTTTATCCATATCTTGATATTCTTAGACGAGTTTCATATCATATAAATCGTCTCGAAATCGCCATTGGGCTCGAGCCTCCCCACTTTTTCTGGGTCTAAGATGGTGTAACTTCATTCTCTTCCTCTGGGAGTGTTTCCTCTAGATGGCAATCTAACTCTAGTGCTTTTTCATACTCCTCAAATGTCTCATCAACATTTATCTGTTTTATCTTAAAAGTTAAGAAGCATTCCTAAGTAAAGGGTAATATGGCCTCCCATGTTGTAATTTTGTCTTGTAAAATATGGAATTTAATCTTTAAATGCAAGGTTGATGAAATTATTCTTAAGCTAGCAAGAGAATGTCGTAATAGGATAATGTTGTATACATAATCAAAATTAATAATCAAAATTTTTATCTTGATTATTCTAATTTCTTACCCGATCCCAAAGGCTACTAGGAGTTCTATAGATCCCATGGGTCTTACGATCATTACATCGAAACCCAATAGGTTTGAGATAGGGTTTGTAGACCTAAACATTATGCCAATTCATAGTTTTTCCATATGAGATGGTTTCAAATGAGTTATGCTTTCTTTATTTTCAATCCCCTTTTAGGAAGAGTTTTTACGTGAACAAGCTTTTGAGCCAAAATTATAGTCATGTGATTAAGTTCATAGTAAATGTGGCTGAGTTATAGTTAAGATCATTGTAAAGATTATAACCATGTGGCCAAATTGATAGTAATTTTTTCGAGTTGTCATCAAAATTATATCCATGCGGCCATGTTGTGGACGAGATCCTTTTCGAGATTATATTCATGTGGTCGAGTCCATAGTAAGCTCAACTAATTTATAACTAAGTTTATAATAGTTTGATGAGCATGAAGAATACGAGCCATATTAGATATATTTATTATACTTCAGTAATTATCGAGTTTATTAAAAGTTTCTAGTAATTAATTGTACATGATTTTGGCCTATGCATGATACATGTATATAAAATAGTCTCACATCGACTAGAGAATGTAAGTAATCGTAATTTGTCTATATATAATATAATCTCTGTAGTTTCTTTTAAACACATAGTTTATTAAAATGTATGTAACTCTCTTATACTTCAATATGATATCTAGAGCTTGTTGAGATTCAATTGTTCTTCGTAATTCATTGTGCTGACCCATTGTCTTCCGCTGAGTAATTTTTTTAGTGATTCATTCAGGTTACCACCAAAACCGTCGTTGGCACCACCACCACCGCCACTAATTTCGAAAACTTGCCAGCATACCACCCTTGCATACAGAAGTGTCTGCTTTGATCCATCATGCCCCCAAAAAATCATTGTCACACGTGTTCACACGCACCGACAATGTCCTTGTGTGTCGGCCTCACGCGCCAATGTCCTTTGTGCGTGTCATAGCACATCGGACCACCGTCTTTGCCATTCTTTTCACCATTTAGCTCTATTTTATGTCTTGATTCTAGATCTACTCTCAGTTTTTATTTTCGATCGACGAAAATATTTTTATTATTCAAAATATTCCCTATTTCGTTGTTCATCACGATCGTCATTATTCTCCCCAACACTGAGCAATCTTGTCTGCACACTTTTTAGCCACCAACTCTCATGGAAAATCATGACTCTACCAATTTTGTCACAGTTAACAAAGTTCTGCTCATCTTGTGTGAGAAACTAACTAGGATAGTTAAATATCCCACAAAGGTAAGACAACAACAACAAAAGACTATAGTTGTTGATGCTACTCAAGTAACTCTCACCAAAGAAGTTACTATTTCGATCGATGATTATAATGAGTTCCTTCAGTTCAAAGCAACTCATCAACCAACATCTTCTGCCACTGTTGCTCAAATTGGTAATCCTATAGTTTTTGCCTCTACATCTGCCTCCCTTGGTCCTTAGGTCATTGACTCTGGTGCCTCTCATCATATGAATGGTAATAAATTTCTTTTATCTAACTTGTCTTATTTTGATTCTTTGCCTTTGGTCACTATGGCAGATGGCTCTAAAATCAAAGTTCAAGGCCTTGTTCTGGCACACCCTATTCTAAACTTGTCTTTAGATTTTGTATTATATATTTCTGATTTTCCTTTTCATCTAATATCTATTAAAAACCTCACGCATACTCTTGATTCTTCAGTTTTGTTTATTGATAATTTTGTTTATGTCCAGGATCGACGTACAAGACGGATGATTGAAACATGAAATGATTCTGGAGGATTATATCATCTATCACCACTGATGGCATGTGCTTCTATTGCTTCTCAAAGTCTTTCACATCAACGTTTGGGTCACCCTAGCCTTAATAAACGCGTCTTTTAGTTGCAAGAGCTTTCGTCATTTGAGTGTTAGTCGTGTCAATTAGACAAACATACTCGTCACACCTATTATCAACAAATAAATAAAAGTGTTGTGTCCCCTTTTACTTTAGTTCATTATGATATTTGGGGTCTTAGTCGTGTCAAGTCAACATTAGTACATTTTTACTTCGTAACCTTCATTGATGATTTTCCATGATATACTTGGGTAATTTTTTATCAAAAACTATTCAAATGTCTTCCATATATTCCAAGAATTTTATGTCGAAATTAAAAATCATTTTAACAATTCCAATAAAATTTTACGCACTAATAATGCTCGTGAATATATGGCATCCCGGTTTCAATCTTTTTTAACATCACATAGGATTATTCACTAATCATCATGTGCTTATACACCACAATAAATCGGTGTCGCTGAAAGGAATAATAGTTATTTAGTTGATATTGCACAAACTTTTTTACTTCACCATAATGTACCTTCTCATTTTTGGGTGATGTTCTCCTCACAACCTGTTACCTTATCAACATAATGCCTTCATTGGTCCTTTAAGATCATATTACATACTCTATCTTGAATCTGTAATATGATCTCTACCTCATTCCTCTTCACAAATTTGATTGCACATACTTTGTTCATGACCTCGGTCCAGGAAAAGACAAACTTTTTGCCAAATCTCTCAAATCTATTTTTCTAGGCTACTCACGTATACAAAAAGGATATCGTTGTTTTTGTCTCCAACTTCAATGATACATTATTTCCTCCAATGTTACATTCTTTGAAAGTTTCTCTTTCTTCTATGCCTCTGTGTCACTCGATGAGAATTGTACTTCATATGTACGAGATATCCCTTCCATCATTCTTACACCCATTACACCTCCATTGCAGATCTACCAGTGATGGACACCCCGTCCATCGGAGATTAGATATGATATTGATCCATCAACACCATATATTGCTTCAACTGATCCTCCAGTTACGTCACTTGAACTTGACATTCCAATAGCATTACAAAATGGTATTTAATCTCATCATCCTAATCCTAAATATGTTTTTGTTTTAAATTATGACTGCCTTTCTACTTTTTATGTCTATTTTATGTTTGCTTTGGATGTTATGTTTATTCCTAAGTCTACTAGTGAAGTTATGACTGGTCTCAATTGGTGTCAGACGATGGTGGAAGAAATGGATGCATTACATTCAAATAACAATTGGGACATTGTTACCTTACCTCCAGACAAAACCATAGTGGAATATCGATAGTTTTATACAGTGAAGGTTTGACATATCGATCGTTTTAAAGCCCGTTTGGTAGCCAAAGGATATACACAACTATTTGGTCTTGAGTATGGTGATACTTTTTCTCTGATGGCCAAGATTTGTTCAGTTTGTCTCTTTCTTACAATGGATGATATTCATCATTGACCGCTACAACAGTTGGACATTTAAAATGCTTTTTTTACACGAAGAATTAGAAGAGAAAGTTTATATGGACCAACCTCTAGGTTTTATTGTTCCTGGAAATTCTAAACTTGTTTATCGACTTCATCATTCTCTTTATGGGCTGAAACAGTCCCCACATGCTTGGTTCGCTAGCTTTAGCTCTACCTTGATACACTTCAAAGTATGACTAGATGTGAAGCAGATCACTCTATTTTCTTTCTTTATTCTTCCACCGGTCAATGCATCTTTCTTGTGGTCTATGTTGATGACATTGTTATCACTAGAGACGATACTATGGGTATCCAACGACTAAAAATTCATATTTTCAAAAACTTTTAGACAAAAGATTTGAGTCCACTCAGATACTTATTAGGTATTGAAGTTGCCTAGTCCTCATCCGACATTGCAATCAACCAGCGCAAGTATACCATAGACATTCTCGGTGAAATTAGTATGTTTGATTGTCCTCTTGTTGATACTCGTATGGGTCCCAACGTCAAGCTTCTTTCGGGACAGGGGGAACCATTGAAAAAACCCAGGAAAATATCGACGACTTGTGGGAAGATTCAACTATCTTACAGTCATCAGACCAGATATTGCATTTGCGGTGAACATTGTGAGTCAATTTTTGAGCACTTTATGTGATAGTCATTGGGATGCAATCATTCAAATTTTCTCTCTCTCTCTCTCTCTCTCTATATATATATATATATATATATATATATATATATATATATATATATATATATATATTGTACCAGAAAGAGGACTATTATATGAAGATAAGGGTGATGCTAAAATCATGTTATTCAGATGCAGGATGGGTCGGATCACTGTTGGATAGTAGATCCACATTCAAATATTGTGTTTTGATTGGAGATGATATGATCTCATGGAGAAGAAAGAAACAAAATACAGTTGCAGTATTTAATGTTGAAACTGAATATTGTGCTATGAAAGCAGTCTCAAAGGAATTTGCATGGATGAAAATCATACTCTCAGAACTTATGATAGGAGATCTTCAGAACACAAAACTCATATGCGATAATCAAGCAGCACTCCACATTGCATTTAATCTGATTTTCCATGAACGTACCAAACACATAGAAATATATTGTCATTATATAATACAGTGTACTATCAGGAGAAATCACCACAAATTTCGTAAAATCCAAAGACCAACTAGCTGATATGTTTACAAAGTCTCTTAGGGGTTCTCGAGTGAATTACATTTGTAACAAGCCCGACTCATATGACATATATGATCCATCTTGAGGGAAAGTGTTAATAATAATTGTATATAAGTAGTCTTACATCGACTATAATATGTAATTAGTTATAATCTCTCTTTATATATAATACAGTCTCCGTAGTGCTTTTTAAACACGGTTTATTCGAATGTCTCTCACTCTTATACTTCAATAATTTTAAATATGAATGCTCAGCTCCTCACTAAAATAACTTGGAGACCTTGACAATTTTCTAGTAATTGAGGTATATCATTTCTTGTATGAAAGCTTACTCCATTCTCAAACAAAGTACATTAGAGATCTTCTAGCTAAGACAAACATGAGTAATGTTAAATGCTTACCCACCTCTGTAGTTGTTAATCTCAAACTCTCCAAAGTGAGACTTAATTACCTTGGTCACCCAACCTACCATAGGTTTGTGGTTGGTGTCTTAAAATATGTCATCATAACAAGACCAGAAACCAGTTTCTATGTAAACAATACATATCGGTTTTTCTCCCAACCTCTTGAAATCCATCAGACTACATTCAAAAGAATTTTGATTTACTGTAAATAAAACATGTCAATTTTTCTCTGAACATTTTGAAATCCATTGGAATACATTCAAAAGAATTCTGAGATACCTTAGAGGTACTTTTTATCATGGATTGTTGCTTAATCCAGCTCCACCCTCAAAACCGCTATTCATTACTGCATACTTTGATGTTGATTGAGGAGCTAATCTAGATGATAGGAAGGCCAAATCAGTGTTTTTTATCTATCTGAGAAACAAATCTAGTGGCTAGGTCTAGCACTAAGAAGTTTGGCCAACATAACAATAGAGGTTCTTTGGTCGCAATCTCTTCTACTAAAATTCAGAGTTCTTCTTACTACGCATCCTATTTTGTGGCAATTTAGGTTCTTTGGTCGCAATCTCTGCAACTAAAATTCAGAGCTCCACTTACTATTTTGTGACAATTTTAACATGATGGATTTGTCCCATAATCCATTTTTATTTGCCAAAACAAAATATATGGAACTTATATCTTTTTTTTAGAGAGAATGATTGATAAGACCCTGATAGTTCAACACATATCAGCTATAAATCAATATTCCCTTTGTAATAATTTATAAGCAATTTTGACTTCTTAGATACATTTGAAAATTAATGTATCTAGTCTACATATGGATTGAATACATTAATTGTCAAATGTATAAAACAAAAGGTCAAGTTTGCTTATAAATCATTACAGAGGAAGTATGTAGATATGGTATCGAAACCTCTTTCTTCTTTGAGATTCCTAACTATTCTCATATTCCTAACTCTAGGGGACAAACTCAGAGGTGCTGGCAAGAGTACTCTCTCATATAGACATTCTCCTAAGATTTGAATGGAAGATATTAGAGAGAGTATATACACATAGTGTATTAGCAATGCATGTAATTGGTTTGTTTGAGTTTAACAAAATAGGTTAGAATGCAATTATAACAAACTCTATAATGAGTCAACACAAGCTGTACATAATCATTACATATAGCAGTGTGTTATTTCCTGTAATCATATAATCATTTTCTATCAGTTCTCGCTTCTAGATTGTTCTAGATGAAGAACACTCCACTATCTCTATGTTTCTAATACTTTAAATCATCTAACTATGAGAAAACCTAAATACACTTTGGAGACAATTTAAAATAGATTATAGACTACATTACCTTCGAATTCCTTCAAAGAGATGAGGGAAACTTAGCCCCTAGACTTCATCTGTAGGAAGGAAGGATGTACTTGGTTTTTTTTTTTTTTTTTCACAAGTAAACTCACAAGGGATATCCTTGTATACAATCTAACTTTTTAAACTAGATCAATCTCATTTAATGCATTTTATTACTATTTACACAAAATTTACAACACTAATAGATTCGATAAAGATGCGAACAACAAGTGGAGTCTCTTCAATAAAGACCAACTTGTTTGAGATACCTGCTACAAACTGCATGATTAAATGCAAATAATATGCTACCGAAAATGGCAATAATACATGTAAAGAAGGCAAAACGGTAAAATCTGAATGCAACATCCATATCACAATATTATATAAGCGAAAGGCAAAACTTGGCGCCTAATATCAAATTTTAGCAAAGGTTATGCAAATGAACAAACTAAATTTCCAATGAACTACTAGTCCCCAAGACACTAGCCAAAAACACATAGAATACAGTTTGTTTTTCAAAGTTGTTTCAATTGACCATGTAGATAAGAAAACAATGACACGCTACTGAAGAAAGTAGCATGCTGTCAACTTCCAGAAGCAAGTCTACACAGATCAACTGTAACAGGCGAACCAATTCTTACATAAAGTTGTATGTTCTTCACTTCACAAAAGCAAGAAATGAGAAGCAGATATGAATCACAACATTTCCTGTGACTTCCGCACACATCGGCTAACCTTTTTCTTGAAATCGTCCCTCCTGTCTCTCCACTCCTTCTGCAAATATGAACATATGAGTCTAAGAAAAACTTCAAAACAATACTCCAAACTGTCAAGATTGAAGCAATTTAAAAGACGCATCAATCAAGATATTAGTAACAGCAATGTGTATTTCTCTAGGAGTGTTTTCCAGAATAAAAAAATTACAGGATAATATGTTAAATCCTTCGATACTCAAACAAATGACAGTGTAGAATATGTTCAATCCTTGACAGCAGTGTTGTCAAATTTCCGCCTTGGAGTTATAGCCTGGCAGACTTTGTGCCACCCTCCATAGGCCGCAGCCCCTATTATATCACACAATGTTTCTGCCATAGGCTGCAGCACCGTGTTATATTGCAGATATTTGGCTGGCCGGCATAATCAGCCATTCCTCATTGATATTCCTAGGTAGTAGGACAAATCATATTTTTATTTTGGATCAAATGGGGTATCAAAAAAGTCATCTGGCCAGGTTGAGGTCGAACAGAAACAGTGCGCAGTGAAGACTGACATCCTAAAACTAATTTTTATCATGTCAGATAAAGCCAACATGCAGGCATGGCTTTACACATTAGTATTCAGCATGCTGCAACTCGCTCGTGAAGATTTAAAGCTGCCCTTACAGTTAGACAGTGTAGTGCTGCAAGTCGGAGTGCATTCACCGGTCTCGCTGCTACAAAAGTAATTCTATAATTAAGACCTCTATAGCACCAACACCTATGAATAAAGAAGTGTATGGTGTCCAACACCGACATGACACTGACACATGCGATTGCACTCCATTTATTCATTTTTCAAATTATTATTGGTGTTGATGTGTCAGTGTCCGTGTCCGTGTCGTACCTATACTTCATAGATTGAGACTGAATTTTTTTAATCTTTATTTCCTTTCAAATGCTATAATTGAGGCTGAGCTTTTCTGATTGTTTATTTCCTTCAAAATGCACACCATATATAGCGACAGTTGGACTTCTAATATAAGGCTAAAAATCCCAAGCCAAATGTAGTAAGGGATCCCAGTAGACGTGCCTGGCCGGAAGGAATCTTAAAACAGAAAGAAAAATCTCCCAGCAGAAATTGAATTTTAAGGAAACTAAAAAAAAAATAGGCAAAGGAAGTGTGCTTTTATTCGGTCAACTAGTAGTGACCCTTGTAGCCAAGCCACTGGGATGCTAAGAGAAAACATTCTCATATTTTTCTTCTGTGCTTCATAACTCCAATTACACAAATTGTGTTTCATTTAAACCTAATGTATCATGTGTAGTAGTGCCTAAACTACGATATCATTTAACCCTCATAAAATTCATCTCTTCTAAAGATAGAATTTATCTCACTTTGTTATCTACTCAATTATCAGAGAAGTATCATACTATATATGCTTGTATAATATGCAATTCCACATTTCACTCTTTACATGCCATAGCTATTATCAATGTACACCAGAACTTAACTCTATTAAATACTCAATCTTAAGAAACTATCTACAAAAATATTTGGAGAATATGGAGCAAGAAACCAATCTAAGGACAAAAGTTTATTTTACTAGTATATATAACATAACAAAGTTGGTAAAACTACAAACTCGCACGATTGTCAAGATAAATATCAGTTTGTCATTTCTTCTCATACATATATATAAGTATATACAGAAATAAGTGTGGTGGAGATTGCAAGAAAAAATCATGTAAATAAGAAAAATTGTCAAACTTACCGCAGCTTCAACATTTGCAGGAGATTCATCATTGGGACCAGAAAGCATCGATATGATACTCAACACTATACTCTCTACCTGCAAGACATCACACAAAATATTTATTCATAAGAAAGTAAGCAGGTTCGAAAAGAGTTACAAGTAGCAAGCAAGTCAAATCACTCATGATTGACATCAAGTGCCATACCATTTCCAAAGGACATTCAACAAGATATCATTAATGCTTTACCAACATTGAAATTACTAATGTTTAAATTAGCTTTATGACATTAAATATTATTTGTTCTCTTTCAAGCAAATACCAGTGTCGGCTCTCCTTGAACTTATATCAAATCTAGGTTATACTAGACTCAATTTGCTAAATAACCCAAGTCATGGCTTTTTATAGTATTCAGCTAAAAAAATCAGACAGAAACCATTCAAATAGTCTTTAAGGCCTAACAAATCAGTTAATTTAAAATGTTAAGCATGTTAGCTTACCTATAAAGTTGAGCCTATAAGTTTATTTAATGATAACTTTATGACTTATTTAAAGGACATAATACAGAATAAGTTTTCTCAAAGAGGCTTTCAAGTCGGTCGGGCTTTTACAAAGGCAAGCCAGTAGCCAGGTCTGAAACAACGGGTTTATAGAAGGTAGCCATATCAGGCCCAAGCATTAGAAAAACTGACCCAAGTGTTGTAAATTCCAAATCGCAAACAAAAATAGTGGTTTGTTCAAATTATGGTACACAACGCAACAGTACTATAGTGCCGCTAATTCATAATGTTTTATACTAAATAGCATATCACAGTTTTGTACGAATTCCTCTTTAAAATAGTATTATAGGGCGCTGGTATAGCCACTATTTCACAATACAAACTATTAAACAAAAGCATGCTGAAGGAATTACTAGACACCACTAATCTGTATTTCTATTATCAAGTTGATTTAGTCAGCAAAATTAATGCAGAATTACCAATCGAATAATGAAAAGCAGAATTCTCATTATTGAAATAAATGAAATGAATATATGATTTTATGTTTTCACATACAGTATGAACAGGTGTCCAGCGCTCACTTGCAAGCTCATAACCATTTGGGTCCTCACCGGGAGGATGAAGAATAGATATGCAAACCCGCCCATCAGGATATACTGCAAATAGAAACAACATCATTCAACTTCATGTTTTAACCAAAGCAACATAAAAAATGAGAAGAACATATGATGCACGGACACAGCAATACACTGTTCCTTGAAAAATATAGGATGTTAATGCAGTTTCAGTACTGTCGATGGTGGATGGCAGTCCATGGCGGAGAGCCAAAATCCCGCTTTGCGGCGCCGTTATAGCTTACTATGACGGAAGCAGAAAACCTGCAATCTTGGCTGATATTTACCATTGCGGCGAGCCCAAAAACTGCCATGTATATCCGCCATAGCAGCCATGGTGCCGCTATTTGATAACACTGTGTGGTATGAGTATTGGATACGAGATGTTTATAGTCCGATACACACAAGACTTTCACATATTTGTGCATCAGAGAGAAAAACTAACCATTAGGATGCCATATCTCTGAGGTGAACTTCACAGATGGTGGACTGTTAGGGTAGTTCTGCGGAAAGCTCATAATGGCATTGAAAAATCCTCCCTCACTACAACGAATTTAAAGAATTGACAAACAAATAAGCTGAGTGATCACAGAAAGTGAACAAAATTAAAACTATTAAAACACTAAACTCTAAAAGAAATCTAATAAGAAGAAGCAAATCAAAGATCACAGCATTTACTTCAATACAAGAACAAAAAGCAAAGGCTACAGCTAACCAAAAACCCTAGCATAATCAGAATAATCAATTAACCAGTACAGTATAATGATTTGCAGCTGAGAAGCCAAGCCACATTGAAAATAAATATAATCTGTATTATTTTTTACATCATCGTCAATTATTTTTACATGCTAATTGCTATTCAGTTCAATCCTCAAGAAACTAATATCATCAACACAAAAAACAAAAACCTAGCAATTCAAGCAAACTTTCAAAAACCTTACAAGATCTTAAAAGCGAAAACCAAAACCCTAACACAGAGAATCAAACAAATCAAAACGAAAAACCTAAGCAACAATTGAAAATCATATAATGAATCAATTGATATAAAAGAGCTTACTAAAGAGTATCAGGCGGTCCAATTATGGTTACACTCCATTCAAAAATGTTGGTTTCGTCGACCAAACCAGCGGAAAAGCCATCGACGGGGTGTTTGCAAAGATCTGCAACAAAAGTAAGGTTAATCAGAAAACAGCGGAAAATTGACGCAAAAGAAACGGTGAAAAGAACGGAAAACTGATTACCTTTGAGCTGTTTCTGAAGGAGAAGGCTTGCTTGGGACGCCATGGAAGCGAAAGAGAGTTTTGAGAGTTGGAGGAGGGTTTGGTTGCTTCTGAGATTGTGAACAAACAAACCAGAAAGAAAGAGAACTTCTAAAGCCCACACTTTGATTCTTTCTATTGTATCATTCAATTATTATTATTATAAAAGAGTTTTATTATAGGATTTAACTCAATATTTTCTTATGCTATTTTTAGAAAATATTTTTCTTACCCTATAAGATGTTTTTTTTTAATGTTTTTTAAAATTTTAATATACATGAATGAATGTTTTTATTTACGAATTATTCTATTAAATTTGTTAGTAGAATATATAATTTTTTTTTCTTATCTATTATATTATCAAATGTAGGGGTAATTATGTAAAACTAATCATATTCTTAACAAATTTTTCGCCACAGTAAAAATTTAATATGCTTATAATTTTGAGATTCTTATAATAAGTGATAGAGGTAGTATATTTTCTAAAATTCTTGATTACAATTGTCAATTTATGTTAAAATGTGATTTTAATCAATCATGAATTTAGTGTTATATGTATAATTAATTGTGGCTTAGTGATGATATAAAATTAATTACTGTTATTATAAAAAAATATTAGTGAATATGTACATATGATATAAAATTGTTTTATACATATATTTAATTAAATTGTTATAAAAAAATTATTTATGAAAAAAATTATGAACTAACTAATAAAATTGGCCTGAATTGATTTGATTTTATTGATAGGTATAAAAGAAATTATATTATTGGTGTATATATACTAAATATAAATAAATAACTTTTTATATATTCAATGTATCAAAAAAATAATATTTGACCATAGAAAATTTTATTGTTAGTGTATATATATTAAAAAGAAATTAAAATTTTTTTACATATTCAATGTATAAAAAAATAATCTAAAATTGATTTTTTTTAGTCTAATTATTTGTTAAAATTTATTGTTTAAAAATGAACAAATGACATATATTAGATTTAGACTCTCTCATTGACAATACACATTCTCATTCGACAATACACATTTTTGAACATATAGTTTAACTTATAATTTAGATCTGTTTGGTAGCGTGTTTGGTAACTGTTTTTTCGTAAAAAATTTATTGTTTATTTTATTAATTTATAACTTATTTTTTATACTAGTTTATAATTTATCATTTTTCTTCCATTTTTATTTTTATTATTTTAATAAAAATTTATTTTCATCATTTATAATTTATTTTAATTTAAAATAAAATAATTATATATTAAATATATTTTATGTCATTTTATATTTATAATTTAATTTTAAACACTTCAATTAATTTATCAGCTATTAGTCATCAACCATTAGATATAAATTATCAGTCATCAATCATCAGTCATCAATCATAAATTATAAATTATCAGTTAACTTATCATTCAACTGTTATTTTTACCAAACAGAGTTTAAAACTCGTATCATTATATATGATATCCTTATAGAGCTACATTTGAATTATTTATATAAAACTTAATAACAAAATGATATTTTAAACTATAAATATTTTGTTTTTAAAAAATATATACATTTTTTAAAATATTTGTAATTTAGTATGATATTATCTACCTCTAAATAAAATTTTACCTCTTAAAATATCTATTTTCTCTTTAATAAAATTATTTTAATTTTTTAACCGCATTAACTTTTTAATGACATGTTTTTTAACCAACAACAAATAGAAATATTAGCTAGATTTATTCCTTCAAGAGCAAATTTATCAAAATAATCTCTATCTATTATTAATAAATTTAACATATTTCCAAAATCTTAACTCCCATCGTCAATTAAATTTTATATTTAGATACAACAAAAATAATATTCCAGTAAATACCATTGAATAATTGCATAAGAACTTTATTTCATCTTGATACATTAAACTCCAAAATTTGCTTCATATTGATGGTGATTTAAGATAAGGAATTAATTTGTCCATAAATTTTATTTCAACACGCAGAAACCTCTCATATTGTTAGATCAGAAATTATCATCCGAATTTGAACTCTAACACTCACAATTATTATTATTATTATTGTATAAACTTTTAATAATTATTATTAATTCATCTTCAAAACATAAAAATATTAAGAATTAATTTATTTAAATACAAAGTTTATATAGCCAGTGAAAGAGACATAAAGTACTCATGTACTGTGCTTGTGTTTGAGTTGTGTTATCAGTTGTGTTGTGGCTTTATGTATCCGTATCCGGTGGATACGTATGGGAGGTTTGATTCTCTGTGACACTGCTTCTGTTTCTGATGCTCCTCTGTCCAACAAAATCATGCCACGTAAGAAGTCTTTGTGCTTTTCTTGTCATCTGTGGGACCATCTTTGTTTTGCTTTGCTTAGATACACGCACATAATAATAACCCACTTTAGTTTTCTTTGACTATATTATTATATAAAATATTTTGTTTTTTGGTGAGGAAAACATGAACCACTGAACCTAAATAAGGATGGTATATTATATATGGACAAATTTATTAAGTTATATCTTTTGAGGGGTATATTAATTAATAAAATACAAAATATTAACAAACTTCTGACATTAAAATATAAAATATAATAATCAATTTTATTTGTTATATTTTATATATTTTATAATTTATTAAAATTTGGTTAATATAAAGACTGGTTATTATATTTTATTTTCTTATGTTAAAATTTGATTAAATATTATATATTTTATTGGTTAATAAATTATAAATAAAATATGTGGTTAATATTATATATTTATATGATAAATGCAAAGCTAAAGTTGGTTAATGACACAACTTTATAATTATGTTACAATATAAATTTTAAATGATATTTTTTTTATAAAGAATATTTTTATTTTTTAAAATTTTTATTTTATTTTAAAAAAACAATGTTCATCGTATAAATCATGTGAATAATGGTGTCGTCTACCGTGAGAAACTTACGTAAACGATTGCAATTTTCATATTTTTCTTTTCTGTTTCAAATATTTATTGGCGGTTTTAAACTGCCACAAAATGATAGTTTATTTTCCTGTTTTTTTTTTTTTTTTGCTTCACCCTTTTAGTGATGGTTTTATACTGTCACAAAATAATCACTAAAAATTAGTGGTGGTTTAATATCGCCGCTAAATAGTAAATATTGGAGGGAAAAAAGACGGAAATTGCAATCGCTTACGTGAGAGACCTATAAAGGTCTCTGACAGTAGACAAGGTCGTGAATAATGTTGTTGTAAGTATTTGGTGTACAAACTAGTGTCAAAATAGCAATCTTGTATTTTTAATCATGTTCTTACCCGAACAAGTTCTACTAGACAGTCTAATGAAAATGATTTTGATTGATAATCTCATGAAATAAGATAATCCACGAAGTCACAAGGGCCCGAGAGAAAAATATTCGCGTCAAAAACTGACGCCAAAAGATAAATATTTGTTTTCAAATTGAACATTTTAGGACCCGGGCATAATCGGGTCTGCCCTAGAGAAAACTCAATCCGAACAAAAGGGGGAGAAAAGAAGGATTGTTAGATAACATAACAAATGTATTTGGCCACCCCACAATATGAACGGTCCAAATGAAGACCAAATGGCTAGAAACCCTATATGAACTCTTATAAAGGGGAGGGGGCTATGAACATCAAACACAAAAAATTTCTTTACAATTTTATATCTCTTACCTCTAATGATCGGTGATTTAGGCGTTGAAGGAGTGAAAAGTACACAAGAAGGGGGACTTGATGTAATATCCATATATAAAAGACATACATCAAAGCATATTTTTCATATATAAATTCAAGTTTGGTACTGAAATACAACAAGTTCTTAGTAACACGTTGCATAAATATAGCCACTACAACATAAGATATTAATACAAAAAGGCTATAAATAATACAAGATGTTCATAAAATAAAAAGTCTAAGAACTAGATCTGAAGATCTCAAATGTCCACAGCGGAAGAAAGTCATCAAACAAGCAAAGATAATCAAGTTGCCTTATCTTTACCCTTTGCAGGACCTGAAGTACTAGAAATAACAACATCAACATGGGGTGAGATAAAACATCTCAGTGAGTTATCTATCTTAGAGTTATCTCGGCTCTAAAAGGTTCGAATCTAGAAACTACTTAAGTCGGCGGAAAACCTAGACTTCGAGTTCACATAACAAACTAGAGACATCAAGGTAAAATAAAACGGAGCACAAAAGGTGCTTTAAGGCATATTTCTCTGCCCAACCATCTATTATGGCAAGCAAGTACGGGTCACTCGATCCTTAACGTGTAGATAACTTTTCCCACCCAGTCACACTAGTGTCAAGCAAGCACATGTCACTAATTATCTACCAAAGGTACTTTCCCCACCCAACCATCTCTTATGGAAAGCAAGCACGGGTCACGACACCTTACCATAAAGTAATTTTCCCCGCCCAGACATCTCTTATGGCAAGCAAGCACGGGTCACTTGTTACTTATCCTAATGGATAACTTTCCCCGCCCAACCATCTCTTATGGCAAGCAAGCACGGGTCACGGTCATCCATTAAGGGATTCGAATCCACAGATTAATTATGTCTCCCCGACCGTCTGCCACATGGGACCCCGACACGAGCTAAACATAATTAAATTAGGATTATAACGCAATGAGAACACAACCTTCATCCACTCACAACTACTTAATACGGGGATACTAATTCGGGTATCGGTGTCTAAGCATTTTCATGTCTCTAAAGCGGTTCCGTATCAACCTAGGGTAAACCTAGCTACCTCACAAGTTATACCTTTTATTTCTTTTAGTTCACAAATTTCCTAACTTAACATAATTTTGGTTTATTTGAAAAGTCGGGTAAAAATAATATTTTTTGGCATCATGTGATAATACATATTTTTAGCTTCAAATTGGTATAAAGAACACTTAAATCGGATAACCGAGGAAAAAGTTATGAATTTTCAAAGTTTGGAACAAAATAATTTTTCCCCATACCTACAGCGTTAACCGGTTAACCAAACCAGAAATAGAAACACAGTAGGGCACAAACAGTTCCTTTAACCAGTTAACACCCTAGGTTAACCAGTTAACCAAAAACCAGAAGCTGAAAAACACGTTTTTGACATATCAGAATTCCTCAAACTCAATTTAAGATATCACCAAACATCAAAGAAAAACACAACAATGTTCATACACCTAATGTCAGCATGTTCAAGCATTTTTATCGATTTCTAACCGTTTATAATACCGAATCTAAGATTTTTCCATCAAAACCCTTAAAACTCTAAAAGTCAACTAAAATCTGAAACAAAAGTTCTAACTATCAATCCACCTCTAGCTAGAATGATGGAGAAGATTGAGTGATGAATGGATGATGGAAGCTACAAGGATCAAGAGTTCTCTTCTTCTTCTTCTTCTTCTTCAAGACATCCTCTTCTTCTTTCTCTTCCTTTTCTTATTTCCCTTTCTATGTTTCTATTTTTAGAAAACATAAAGAAAAAGAAAACTTAGGTCTTAAAGGGAAAACATATTTTCCTACCAACGGGTCCAAATAAAGAGTATCCAAAAATATCTCTTAATCCACAATTTTATAAAATCTCTGAGTCAGCTAATATTAGTTAATATAAATAAGTCCCGCTGACTGCTCTAATTATTTTTGTTAAAATCTTTTAGAGCATCTCGGAACATTATTGATATCAAATAATATTATTCAGAGCAATAAATAAATTACGGGGTATTATACTTGAATTATGTTTTCCATTTTCTTAATTTACTTTCGATCAGAGTTCAGAACCTGAACTGGTGTTCATATTTTGTTTATCTATTAGTAAAGGAATGTTAACATAAGTAAATAAATAATATATGAAGACACAAAGATTTATATTGGTTCCTCCCCTAATTAAGAGTACTTCAGTACCCTTGTTTCACAAGAGATTTTCACTATAACCAAATCATAATTACAATCGCTTATGCATTATGAATAAGACTTTTACAATTGCTCAGACTCACTATCAAATACTTCCAGATTAAGCCTACAACTCAATGTGTGACATGGCATGAATTTTAATGTGTCAAAAACTTGGCATGTTTGAAAGCTTAAGTGGTTCTCTAAGAAAAAACAAGAATTGGTATTTTTGGAAAAATGAACTGAATGAGCCGACTCAAATTCCAAAATGAGCCGACTCATTCAGTGTGATTTGGTGCCAAACGCACGGGTCCCAACAGGCTGTCTGAAGCATCAATTTTGGTCGAATCATGGGTATGGATGAGCCGACTCAAAATCCTTCATGAGTCGACTCATCAAGAAGTCTTTTCTTCTCATTTTCTGCGGGTCTCAACAGGCTGTCTCTCTGTTCATTTTTGTCGGTTCACCTGTCAATTTGAGCCGACTCATTTAATGATTTGAGTCAGCTCATTATTGTGTTGACTCAATTTTTTCATTTAATTTTTCCCTCTCTTATGTTACTATCACTAACCAATATAAATAGCATATTTATTTTCATTTGAGAGTTTAACAAGGAAAGTAAAAGATATACACACAGCTCTCTTTATCTTCGTCATTCTCGCATCAATCAACAATCACACACAACAATCTTTGTTTGATTACGGTGCTTGTTTCGAAGATAACGTTCAATCGTGAATTAAAGTTTCAGATTGGGTCTAGAGTGTGTGGGTTTTCCTTGGAAAAATCTGAAGGGTTTTCTCTTCCAAGATCATCGAAGATTTGGGGGTTTTGCACACATCGATCGTTCGTAGATTCAACCGAGTGAGGTAGATTGAAGATCAAGTGGATCGTTCTTTCATATCACGGTAGACAGAGGATTGTGAAGGTCTTTGTGGGTTCACAAGTGTTGGAGAAACTCAACCGTGCTCAAAGTTTAGAGAATCGTGAATTCTTGCAAGAAGGGAGCAATTAATCGGAGGCTTTCTCGACACGCGTGGAAGACTTGATTCTACTTTGGATCAAGGGACAAGAAGAAGATTTGACAGCATATTTAACGCGGTTTGGTTTGTTGGTTCATTTATCTATCTTCTTGTAAAACAATTGCGATTTAATAAAATTGCCCAATTCGATTTTGAATTGGGAGCAGAGTACTTTGAGCGAGGACGACGAAGGAACTGCCTCAACAAATTCCTTGTGTTCTTTATGTTTCTCGCATTTTACTTTTGTTCATATTGATCTTGTGTGCTTTAAAATTCTGGTGTATCAAATTAGTGCACTCAAATTGTTTGATAAATAGTTACACTCAAAAGTGATAACTAGAGTGGGTAAAATTCTGCACTATTTGATACAACAAAATTATCCTTGGTGTGTGCACTCCAAGTGTTTGGTAAAAAGCCTAACCATACAAATTCAATTTGATTGTGCTTAATTTCTTTTCTATATCATTGTTAAGAATAGTTTTATCAAGTGTTGAATTATCAAGTGAATCATTTGTGAAATATTAATTCTTCTAGCAATCATTTCATTCCAATTGGGTTTTACGCATATCCGATCTCCGGTGACTTCTAATTTGAACTAGACGATTTTCCGGGAAACTTCCGCAATACTTTTTCAACTTAATTTTGAAAAGTAAATTTTAAAAAGGGATCTATTCAACCCCCCTTCTAGATCCGCACTATCGTCTAACAAGTGGTATCAAGAGCACCGGTTCATCTAGTGCTTCACATGCAACTTATTGGAAAATGGACAACGATCCAACGACGGCGTACAATAGAGGTCCAGTTTTTACCGGAGAAAACTATAGTCACTGGAAAGATTGTATGCGCATCCATATCAACTATGTTGATAGAAAAATTTGGAAAGTTATTCAAGAAGGCCCTTTTCAAATAACCATGGCTGGACCGGATAATGTCCAAATTGAAAAACCGGAAGCACAATGGGATGATAATGATGAAAAGAAATATAGCTACGATTAGAAAGCTCAAAACATACTCATAGCTTCTTTGGGAGAGGATGAATATTTTCGTGTTTCTCATCACACATCGGCTAAAGCTATGTGGGAAGCCTTACAAGTTGCCCATGAAGGAACCGATGATGTTAAGCTTGCTCGAATTAATACTCTACAACAAGAGTTCGATCGATTTCACATGAGCCAAGGGGAAACCCTTGGTGAAATGGGAAAAAGATTTTCTCACTTGACAAATCGATTAAATGCTCTTGGTAAAATTACTCCTAATGATGTAGCAACTAACAAGATTTTGAGATGTCTTACTAGGGAATGGTTGCCAAAAGTTACGGTAATCAAAGAAGCCAATGATGTAAGAACTTTGGATCTAAATACACTCATTGGAAAACTATAAGAGCATGAACAAGAGCTCTTAAACTTAAATGAGCATGAAGACAAAGAAAAGAAAGAAAAGATCGAGAAAAATAAAGATCATGAGAAGAAGAAGAATTCTATTGCATTAAAAGCTTCTTCCTCAAAATCCTCCGCCAATAAAGATAGTGGGAGTGATTCTAGTGATGATAAAGACGAATCAAACGAAGATATGGGTTTGTTTGTAAGAAGATACAATCGGTATCTCAAAAATAATGAGATTTCCAATTCGGATAAGCGTCTCATCAACTATCAAAGAAAATCTAATCCTTCCAAGCAATAGTTTGTTAAAAGTATTAAAGGCAAGGGATCTTGTTACAACTGTGGAAAACCAGGACATTACAAATCGGATTTCCCTATGTTAAAGAAAGACAAGGCAAAAGACAAATATCAAAGAAAAGGTAACAAGGCTAGAAGAGCATATATTGCTTGGGAAAGCGATAGTGATTCGTCTAGCAAAGATACCTCAAGCGATGAGGAAGAGAAAGTAAATCTTTGCCTCATGGCTCATAAGAAAGGCAAGAAAGAGGTAAGACATGCTAAATATGATTATGCTGAAAAATTGTCTTATAATGATTTGCTTAGTACTTTTAATATTCTCCATCAAGAAGCTAAAAAAGCTTTCAAGCGCATTGCATCCGACAATAGAATTTTTGCACATTTAGAGAAAAAGGTTTCGGATAATGAAAATGCTATGAAAGCTCTTAAGGCATCGATGGTAAAATCTATAGTAGACGACAAGCGAGAATGGCACAACTTTAATAGTTGTGAAACATGTTGGATTTGGCAAAAAGAGGTTAAAACTCTTCAAGTCAAACTAGACAAGTTGTCACAACCAAAAATGACATTCACTATTGATCGTTCAAACTTTAGAGAATCAATGAACAACCCATATCAAAAATATACCTATGTTGTGAAGGATCAAAATAGTCAATACAAGTTTAAACCATTCTTGAAATGTCACTATTGTTGCAAGGAAGGTCATACAATTGCCAAATTTCGTTTGAGGAGATACTTGGTCCCTAAAGGCATTTGTCAATGGTTGCCCAAAAGCAACAAACTTTTCACTCGCACTCTAGGACCCAATGAAAATTGGGTACCTTTCTCTCTTGTCTAATAATTTATGTGGAGTGTATTAAGACTATGGAGAAACAATGGTTTCTTGATAGTGGATGCTCAAGACATATGACAGGTGATATTGTCGCTCCCGGGATTTTCATCCTAGTACAAACGCGAAAGTGGCGCGGAAAAGGTAGAGTCGCCAGCCATTTATTTTTATCCCGAATGAATGGGAAATGTAATGCTGCATAAACCTGAGGAAGAAGGAAAGGACGAGGCCTTGCGAACCAAAGATCTGGGTTCGGGAGTCGGTTACGACCTAGGAAGGTATTAGCACGCCCAGATCGTTTTTTATGAAAAACAAGACAGATTTGGCTCATTTTTATGCACAATATGGATAACAACTAATGAAAATACTCCACATATCATGATTAACAAACATAAAGATGCATGATTGGATGAACATAATATTTCTATGGATGCTCATGAACAAAAGGTATACAAAACAATGAACACAATTATACACTTTCAAGTATTTGATCACATAATCATATGAACATGGAATATGTGCATGTGTCAACAAGAATCATTAATTAAAACATGTTAATTGGCACAAAAAATAGCATTAAGATCACATGGAAATGCAATCAACAATGCAATCAAGAATGCAAGAAAGTGCACATTTATGTTCATACATCATGTAATGCAATCATGAATCATGCCAATGTTTATGGATCATGGAGATGAAGTCAAAACAGAATGTTAAACACATGTAAGCATGCTAAATGAAAGGCTTGAACATGGCAACAATGATTTACAAGTCAATTAGGCACAATTAACAAGTAGAATGCAAGAATATGCAAAGGAGACGGAAGCATGTCGAAACGACTCGAAATGGAGGAATGAGATGTCGAAACTACTCTTGAAAATTCCCTAAAATTAGGACATATCAATCTATGGTGGTAAAAGGGGATGTAATGCCCAAGAAAATGAAGGAAAAACACTTCTTGCAATCGACTTATTTCCTAAAGCTCCCAATGTAACTATTATCTAGTGAGCACAAATTTTTACACCTAAAAGCCATAATCTAAACCTTAATGGCACCTAGAATAAGCTATAATTCTAACTACAAACAAACAAAGTGATCAAATCGTAATCAAGACGAAATTAAACGGTCAAATGCATACACAACGATAAACACACGAAGAATACCGTCATGGCAAGATGAAGAGAATAAGTTAAATCAAGAAGCGGATTTAGATCACCAACCTACAAAGCGGAGGATTGTTTCAGTGAGTGTTGCGATGTAGATCGGAACGCAAATGGAGAAGAAAATCGGAGAGTCGAAGCTTCGATCTGTGAACGCGCAAAATAAATATGGTTGATGGTGCTTCTTGATGAACACTTGATCAATAACCTCCAATAAGCTCAAAACTCTTCCAAAATCAGAATTGATTCTTCAAATAAGCTTCACAATGAGATGATTAATGAAGGTTTTAGCTTCAAGTTCTTCAAATTCCAATGAACAATTTGAAGAACTTCTTATGAAGAAGCTTTGGTGAAAGGTTGAAAATGATGGAAAAGTTTGGGAGAAGAATGAAAGAGATGAAGTGAAAATGAAGAAGAATAGTGAAAAAATGGGAGAGAGCTTTGCTTTAGGATGTTTTAGGTTTATATAATGTGTAGGTTTGGCATGAGGTTTGGGTTTGGAGGTTGCTTGGGAGTTAGGTTAGGTTTGGAGTTAGTTAGGATTCTAGAGAATTCTAGAGTATTATTTGGAATATTCCTTGGAAGGTTGTAGAAGACTCTAGAATATGGTAGAGTGATCCAAAAGAAGAGTGTGGAACAAAATGTGAAGGAAAGGAAAGGAAAAAACAGAAGAAAAAAAACAGCTAATGTATCGATACGAAACTGCATGCATCGATACATGTCAGTTTTATAACTGATATGTATCAATACGAAAATGTATGCGTCGATACATAGTGAAGCTTTGGCAAATTAATTGAATCATGTATCGATACGAAACTTGTATGTATCGATACTTACAGGATTATGTATCGATACGAAATGAGCAAAAAAAATTTTAAATGTTTTTTTAGTTTCTCCATCATTTCTTAACCAAAATGAGAGGGCAAATTTTGGGGTGTTACAGCTGCCCCTATTCAATCACTGTAGACTTGAATGGATGATAACAGTTGCTTTCAGACGTTTGAAGTATACAGGGATTGAATACTAAAAATAACCGGAAAATTTGCACTTGATGGAAGAAGAAAAGGGAAATAAACCCAACCATCTGAACTGTGCAAGGGGAGACCTCTGATGTGAAGAATAGTGAACCAGTGAATATTTTGGAATAACGCTGGGAGATTGTCGATTTTCCACGCTACGGGTGGAATTTTGTTGGGCTATTAATGACGTGCCACACAACGGGTGGTCTTCTGAATGCTTTGCAACACTACGGGGACTTCAATACCTTTCCACTCCACAGGGGCCACTGCTCTCTACGGGAGACTTTTGATATCTTACCACCCTAAGGATGGACTTCTGCTCACTCTGCGGGGATACTCTGCCCGCTACGGGGGACTTCTGCTCGCCACGGGAGACTTTCAGAAATTTTGCCACTACGGGGGCACATTGCTCATCTACGGGAGACTTTCAAAAAATTTGCCACACTACGGGGGCATATTACTCAGCTACAGGAGACTTCAGCTCACTACGGGAGACTTCAATATTTTTCCACACTACGGGGGTTGTTGCTCACTACGGGAGACTTTTGCTCACTACATGATAATTCAATTTCTTGCCACACTACGGGGGCTGTTGCTCGCTACGGGAGACTTTTGCTCACTACAGGAGACTTCAATTTCTTGCCACACTACGAGGGTTGTTGCTCGCTACGGGAGACTTTTGCTCACTACAGGAGACTTTGGCCCACTACGGGGGACTTTAGAAATTCTCCACACTACGGGGGCAGATTGCTCACGACGGGAGACTTTGGCCCACTACGGGAGACTTTGGCTCACTATGGGGGACTTTTGCTCATTAAGGGAGACTTTGGCCCACTACGGGGGACTTTGGCCCACTATGGGGGACTTTAATATTTTGCCACACTACGGGAGCTGTTGCTCGCTACTGGAGACTTTGGCTCACTACAGGAGACTTCTGCTCACTACGGGAGACTTTAGAAATTTGTCACCCAAATGATGGACTTTGGCCACTCTACGGTTGGACTTTAAGAATTTTCCACCCAGAGGATGGACTTTGGCCAATCTACGGTTGGACTTTGGATAAGTTGCTACGTTGTGGGTGGACTTTGGATATCAACCTTGGATCGATCACGCATATGTTGAACTGTATGACATGATGCCCCGTGACACTAGGAGATAGGTACAAAGGGAATTCCTGACGCGAAAATAACAAACCATTGCTGACTCTGTGGGGAATACAGATGATTGCTGATATTTCTGTTGGAGAAGAATGTGACTAGTCTGTCTCGACTTATCACCTTGCCAAAAATAAATTGGACTTTAGATTTGAAGGCCCTGCTAGGGGATGCCTCAACTGCTGGGGATTGAATCTCACCCCTAGGATTTCGCTGGTGATCTGCAACTTTTCGACTTAGCTGGGGAAAGACATGTCAAGGCTCTACTGAGGAGAACTTTCTTGTCTACCTGAATTTTCCAAACCTCTGTGGGGAAGGAAACCGTTCAGCTGACTGTCGGGAATACTTGAATTCTTGTAAGAAGTGCTTCACTATGGGAAGACGACTCTTGTTAGGGATAATCCTTATTGCTCTGTTGGGGAAGAGAAGGATTTGGTTTGAGATCTGCTGGGAAATAAGATCAAGGAAACCTGCTGAAGAAAAGTTTGGCGACTTTATTGGGGATAACTCCCATGCGCCCGTTGAGGATAACGAAGCTGAACCGCGTCCTGCTTGAGGAGGAAAGACTTCTCGTCGTTTCGTGTTATGGGTCACTTGCTTTGATTTGGGCTTTACCTTAAGAGGATTTTACAAAAGACTTGGTGTCTTTAAACTCTTCAGGAGTATAATTGCCCCGGTATTCCGAACTTCTGATTATCTGTCTTTGGGAAAGAATGAATCCTCATGCGATTGGGGTGGCTTTCCCCAGTATGACTCTTTGACTAATTCCTCTAAGAGAGATCTGAATCTCGAGTGATTGCCCAAATTTGGCTGAATTTTGAAGAGATTGCTCGATGTAATTGCCCCAGATTGGATGAATTTTGAAGAGATTGCTCGATGTAATTGCCCCGGATTGGATGGCCTTTACCATGACTGGTTGGGAAAATCCTTACTCAATGGAGCTTTCTCGGAAAAGTGCACCTCGACGTGACTATCTTTCAGAAGTTTTAGACTTCTCAACTTGGCAAGCTTAAGCTTCTGGACTGAATTTCCACATGTGAGCTTTTTATGATGCCAAACAAATGTATGCAAGCAGAAAATGTTTTATTTTGAGAATGGAAATTCTAATGCAACACACATGTTAATCTTGAAGTTTTGAAAAGGTGTCGCAAACCTTTGTGAGCGAATCACTGGTTGAGATACGACATTATTTTTGAATGAAAGTATGTACATGCAATACCAACAAGTATCTTTTTGCACAACTCATAGGAGTCAGGAACACAATCTTGTGGTAGAACGCTCTCAAAATAACCCTGTTTCAGTTAGGAATTTTGAGGGTTATATCGTGGCCTGGTTCACAGTTATAGAAACAAAGGATATAGGCTCGAAGTTTATTTGTGCCCACCCCTCTTCATGATGTCCTCCATTCCTATGTTCAGCTAATTTTCACAAGCGCTCACCTTTCATAAGGGTTTCGTGTCGGTTGAGGAAACATTGCTGCTATCAGTTCAAGAACTAATCAGGTTATTGTTTGGAGTCAGTCACCCCTTGGTCTTTCGTGTCTGTGCCACACGACTTTGTTCTTGCTCGAGGATTTTTCTTGTGTAATCCTTTCTGTCTTTCGCTTTTGCGTTATTTTGCTTATCCCTAACTTTTCCTAGATTGATTCTTGTGAATCTTTGATTGTGGAGTCCAGCGGGATGCCCTAATTTTTGCCTAAGTCACTTGTTTTCAAGTTTCGATTTAGCGGGCTTTTTCATTTCTCTCTTTTTTTGAACAAATCGTGTGACACTGCTTGTCTTGATTGCTTTGCAAGGGTCGTGACTGCATCATTCTTTGGTCGATGAAGGATAGCCATTGTGGCTTCCAGTCTTTGGACCTCTTGATTTGGATAAGCATTGCGGTTTCGGGTCTTTGGACCTCTTGATTAGCATAGTAGAATGTAATGGGTCCTAAAATACACTCCTTTATGAAAGCCTGAACGCTTGGTCTGACTAGTTGACATCTACCCTGCCCCTGGGTTAATCATAAGGGTTTTTTCATGCGGAAAAAAACTCATACTTCAAGGATCAAAGGGGTTAGCGAGGGTTTATCTCCCTTATATCTCCGGTGTTTAGGGATTTGAAACAAAGCATATACATCGTCAACAGAGTCTTATTCGAGAGCACACAATTAGAGATTCTTGCGTTTTTGTTTCGTCATTCTCCCTCATAAAGTTTAAGCATGACAATTGGTGTTGCAATGTAAGCATGCAAAATTAAATTGACAAATGAATTACTTCAAGAAAAACATGTGAGTTTTATTATTGATAACATTCAAAAGCAAACAAATTTGTACATGTAGACAAATGTTTAGCAAATAAAAGAAACTACAAATGGAAATGTAGTAAAGAAGCTGAATATTGTCGTTGTTGAGGAAGTTTGACTCCGTCTGGACCTGTCAGTCTTGAATACTTTCAGTGATCGATAGCTCTTTCACAAACTTGTAATCTTCAAGTTGCAGTCGTATACCCAACCATGGAAATCAAACCTCTGACTCTGGCATGAGACGTCTGAAGGAAAGAGTAAATTTGGGGAGTAAAGTTTCCCCATAAGGTTGCTTGGAAAGACCTGACGATCTTCTGCCTATGTATCTCCATTGACCAATGACCAATGAAGAATCAGAGCGACGTAGTTCCCCTCAATAGGTATGAAAAAGAACTATGAAGAAAGGCAAACACACAAATGCCATCACTGAGAGTATTAGAATACTTCTGGATTTATTTGCTTCATGAATACCCTGACGTCTTGGGTGATTAACTCGAAGACTTCAACTTAACGTGGACCGTCTGGTAAAACAACCGTGACACCGATTCCGCCGTGATTAGGCATTGGATTTTGGAGTACATTTGGGTGAGGAGAAAAATTGATCGCCTTGGAGTCAATTAGGTCTTGTACCTTGTTCTGAAAAGCCCAACATTTCTCAATATTGTGCCCCTGGGCACCCGAATGAAACTCACATCTGGCATTTGCATCAAAATTCATAGGTGGATTGTCAGGAGAAGAAGCTCTCATGGTACGAAGCTCGACCATGTTCAACTTCAACAACTCTGGAAGCAATACCGCATATGGACATGGGATATGATCGAGTCTGCAGTTTCTCGCTCTTGCTCTTTCCTGAAATGGTCTATGTGCCTGTTGTTGCTGACCTTGAGGATATTGTTGAACCTGTGGCGTAATAGTCACTACAGCTTCTTGGTAGTAACCTTGAGAATGACCTCTATCCCGACCTCTATACACAACATTTGTCTCACCTTCTCTTCGTCTTTGACCATAGCTAAAAGGCTTTTTCACACCAGAAGAACTAGCACTGCTTGCATCCTGAATCTTTCCTAATTTCAAGAAGTTTTCTATCCTTTCTCCGGCGATGATGATATCAGCAAAACCGATGGACGAGCAAGCGGCCAGATGATCCAAGTAAACACCTTGCAAGGTGCCCATAAGCATGTCGGCCATTTCCCGATCCAGCAATGGGGTTTGAACCTGTGCAGCCAGCTCACGCCACCTCTGGGCATTCTACTTAAAACTTTCCTTAGGTCCTTGAGACAAGTTCTGCAACTGAGTGTGGTTCGGAGCCATATCAATATTATATTGATACTGCTTGAGAAAAGCTTCGGCTAAATCTTTCCAGCTTCGAATAGAGACCCGACTTAGCTTCATGTACCAGCTCAATGAAGATCCAGATAAGTTATCTTGGAAGAAATGCATCCAAAGCTTCTCGTCATCAGTGTGAGCCAAAATTCTTCCAAAGTATGTGTGAATGTGAGTTCTAGGGCACGTGCTACCGTTGTACTTGTCGAATGATGGCGCCTTGAACTTATGAGGGATTATGACTCCTGGAACTAACCCAAGACTGGTTACATCGATGCCCAGGGAATTCTGACATTCCATGGCCTTGATCTTCTTTGCCAGCTCTTCATACCTGCGGTCATTGATCTCATTCATATTGCCCATATCAGCATCCAGTAGAGTGAACTGGTCCTCTTGAGTGTCTTCTAAACCCGCATTACGTGTTGCAGTCCTATTTAGATTTGGCCCTCCATTACGCGCAGCGTTAGGATCCACATTCTCAATCGGTGTTCCAGTATTAGCATTCACATGGGGTTGCTCAACCATCAACCTGAGACGCTCCTGGTTCTAGGCCATGCCAGTCATTATTTCCATGAACTGATCCATCCTCTGTCGGAGCTCATTGAGATCAGTCTGCATTCGTTCAGCCATTCTTACTCAGTTTCTTTTTGTTGGATACAGATGAACATGTTGACCAGCTGTATTGCCTAAAGTTGAATAAGTTAGGAAGTCCGAATAACCTGTAAAAATGCGAAATATGCAAATCATGCAGTAAATGTGTATGATATGTTCGTGAGGATGCGACATGCGAACCTGCAAATGAGTAAGCATGTGTTAGTAATGCAAGCATGCATAGGATGTTATGCAATGCACTGGCATGTGATCAAAGGTTTGGCGATCACTAGTCTAATGTTGGTGTTGAGAAGACATTCATGTGCTTCTGAAGAATCATAATAACAGTACCACCGAAATCCCGGATTTCAAAACCAAAAGACCATGTAGAACCTGATCATAATACTGAACAATGTTGGCAAAACAGGTATGTTGGAAGTTTCAGGGTTCCTGCAAATCTGTAAACCCCTCCCATCTCACGGGTATGCTACTCCGAGTCAAAATCACGGACTCTCAAAGCCGGATAGCAATAATACGTTCACCATTTCCGAGAAATGGCTCATGACCAAATCAGGGAATCAGTTTGGCATTATATACTACACAGGGAGGTCTCAGCTGAGTACAGATAAAACAAGCATCCCTCATAAGTGCTCAACTTCAAGCACTGAATCGAGAAACAATAGTACATTCATCCCGAAGGGTACAATACTATCGTCATACAAACAGTTTGCCTTGACTGGGTTCCTATTAGAGAACCAGACCATCCTATACAAGTTCCCTGTGGGCCCTCGGATGCGAGTGGGTTTGCCAACAAATGTGGTCTGCCACTGTCATCACTGGAGAGGGATGTTTCCACAAAGTTTCTCAATGATCGGTCCATTGACTGCACATAACTATCAAGGTAGTGTATTTCCCCAGAAAGATTCTGGCGTCAATACATTTCCGAGAAGGTCGCAAGTCAAGGCGTGGAACTCACTAATACCAACATAGGAAAATGCCATGAAGCCAAAGTGGAACCACTCTAAGTCCTAGGGTGCACTCGAGCTCCGCTTACGAGTTCATCTCATAGTAACCCCATCCCACAGAAAAAATGAAACCAGCACAACCAGACAGTGATAATGATGCATGATAAATACTGAAATCAGTAAATAAAGCTGTAAAGTAAACTGTAAACGAAAATAGTAAATAAACACAATAGCACACATATAAACACCCAAAGAAAACAAAAACAAACAGGCGCTAGGACTGACTCTACGAGGGAAACCAGAGATTCTGGGTTCGATCCCCAGCAGAGTCGCCAACTGTCGCTCCCGGGATTTTCATCCTAGTACAAACGCGAAAGTGGCGCGGAAAAGGTAGAGTCGTCAGCCATGCATTTTTATCCCGAAGGAATTGAGAAGGTAATTCTGCACAAACCTGAGGAAGAAGGAAAGGACGAGGCCTTGCGAACCAAAGATCTGGGTTCGGAAGTCGGTTACGACCTGGGAAGCTATTAGCACCCCAGATCGTCTGTCGTACCCGACGGGATCCACGCTTGTTTGTTTGTTTCAAAGGGTGAGAAATAACTGCTGATGAATAAAACTACTGCTGGAACTGGAATGGAATGAGAAAGGGAACTGAGAAAGGAACTGGAGAATGGAAAGAAAATGGGAAAATGTAGGGAAAATAAAGAATGTGCTCGAATGGTCCATACCCCACTGCCTACGTACCTCATTGGGAAAATGAGGATCAGAGTCGACGTAGTTCGCCTAACTAAGGCAAAAACTTGTTTGTGTTTTTTAGGATGACGTTGCCATAGCTCTAGCTCAGGTGTTACCGGCTCTGACTCAAGGGTGTTTACCGTATCATTGTTTGAACTATCGAGGCAAGTCGCATTCATCCGCATAGATTAGGAGATGAGAAGAGAAGACACGATGTCTTTGTTGATTGTCTTTTATGAGAAGTGTTTTTTGAGTTTATTGTTTGTGAAAGTAGCCTCATGATTAGACTTGTGCGTCATGCTAGACAAGCTCATACTATTTCAAGATGGAATGAATATGAGTGCCCCATGGAATAAGGCTATACACAAAAGGCTACTTCGATCCTTTATTACATGTCTTTTGAATTTTCTGTTTGGAGAAGAGAGAAGAAGACTCAAGTCGGAAAAGGACAAAAACTAAGGGGGACTAAGACACAACCCTAAGTCATTTATTCAATGCAAATAGAGGTCCTAATGGTTAATGAGGTTTCTAATCCTAATTAACAAAAGTAAAAGAAAAAGGAATAGAATGTAACTTACTTCCTAAGGAAATTAAGTTGATTCTAAATAACAAATGGGAAATCCTACCAAACACAAACATGAAAGGTAAAGGAAATAAATGCACAAGGAAATGCATAAAAGAATTAAAAGGATAAGGTGTAAGGAAACATACCTCAACCTCCCTACAAGACAAGGATTAGTGGTGTACGTTTAATAAAAAAGGAATGAGGTAAACACATACCAAATAATTCCTAAGGCAACTTGGACCTAAACTAGACTCAATCTTAAGTTTAATGAACCTAAAGGCAATGCAATGCAAAATTCAGCAGCCTATAACAACTACCAAATGCAAAAACAGCAACGAAATGTCATGTAACACACAATCATCTTTTTATAGCACACAATACAAACAACATACTAAAACTATCAAACATCATGAAAGTAGATGTAAAAAGTCACAAACAGCATGAACTACACAACAAGCAGCATACATTTTACAACTCCTGCTTCTAAAAACAACTATGAAAAACAAGACAGATTTGGCTCATTTTTATGCACAAGATGGATAAAAAATAATGCAAATACTCCACATATCATGATTAACAAACATAAACATGCATGATTGGATGAACATAATATTTCTATGGATGCTCATGAACAAAAGGTATACAAAACAATGAACACAATTATACACTTTCAAGTATTTGATCACATAATCATATGGACATGGAATATGTGCATGTGTCAACAAGAATCATTAATTAAAACATGTTAATTGGCACAAAAAACAACATTAAGATCATATGGAAATGCAATCGACAATGCAATCAAGAATGCAAGAAAGTGCACATGTATGTTCATACATCATGTAATGCAATCACGAATCATGCCAATGTTTATGGATCATGGAGATGAAGTCAAAACAGAATGTTAAACACATGTAAGCATGCTAAATGAAAGGATTGAACATGGAAACAATGATTTACAAGTCAATTAGGCACAATTAACAAGTAGAATGCCAGAATATGCAAAGGAGACGGAAGTATGTCGAAACGACTCGAAATGGAGGAATGAGATGTCGAAAGTACTCTTGAAAATTCCCTAAAATTAGGACATATCAATCTATGGTGGTAAAAGGGGAAATAATGCCCACGAAAATGAAGGAAAAGCACTTCTTGCAATCGACTTATTTCCTAAAGCTCCCAATGCAACTATTATCTAGTGAGCACAAATTTTTACACCTAAAAGCCATAATCTAAACCTTAATGGCACCTAGAATAAGCTATAATTCTAACTACAAACAAACAAAGTGATCAAATCATAATCAAGATGAAATTAAACGGTCAAGCGCATACACAACGATAAACACACGAAGAATGTCGTCATGACGGGATGAAGAGAATAAGTTAAATCAAGAAGCAGATTTAGATCACCAACCTACGAAGCGAAGGATTGCTTCAGTGAGTGTTGTGATGTAGATCGGAACGCAAATGGAGAAGAAAATCCGAGAGTCGAAGCTTCGATTCGCGAACGCGCAAAATAAATGCGGTCGATGGTGCTTCTTGATGAACACTTGATCAATAACCTCCAATAAGCTCAAAACTCTTCCAAAATAAAAATTGATTCTTCAAATAAGCTTCACAATGAGATGATTAATGGAGGTTTTAGCTTCAAGTTCTTCAAATTCCAATGAAGAATTTGAAGAACTTCTTATGAAGAAGCTTTGATGAAAGGTTGAAAATGGTGGAAATGTTTGGGAGAAGAATGAAAGAGATGAAGTGAAAATTAAGAAGAATAGTGAAAAAATGGGAGAGAGCTTTGCTTTAGGATGATTTAGGTTTATATAATATGTAGGCTTGGCATGAGGTTTGGGTTTGGAGGTTTCTTGGGAGTTAGGTTAGGTTTGGAGTTAGTTAGGATTCTAGAGAGTTCTAGAGTATTCTTTGGAATATTCCTTAGAATATTCCTTGGAATATTCCTTGGAAGGTTGTAGAAGACTCTAGAATATCGTAGAGTAATCCAAAAGAAGAGTGTGGAACAAATGTGAAGAGTGTGGAACAAAATGTGAAGGAAACGAAAGGAAAAAACAGAAAAAAAAACAACAAAAAACAACAAAAAAAATAGTTAATGTATCGATACGAAACTGCATGCATCGATGCATGTCAGTTTTATAACTGATATGTATCGATACGAAAATGTATGCATTGATACATACTGAAGCTTTGGCAAATTAATTGAATCATGTATCGATACGAAACTTGTATGTATCGATACATACAGGGTTATGTATCGATACGAAATTCGTATGCGTCCATACGAAATGACCAATTTTTTTTTTAATTTTATTTTCTCCATCATTTCTTGACCAAAATGATAGGGCAAATTTTGGGGTGTTACAGATATTTCCCTATTCTATGACTTTGTGGCTAAGAAGAAGGGCTTTGTTACCTATGGTGATAACAACAAGGGAGCTATACTCGGCAAAGGTAGTGTAGGTAATCCCTCTTCTACATCTATCTCTAATGTCCTTTTAGTTGAGGGTCTTAAACATAACCTTGTTAGCATTAGGCAATTATGTGATAAGGGATATAATGTCTCATTCTCTAAAGAAGGTTGCGTAATTGAACATAATGAAAACAAAGAGGATGTGTTTAAAGGCTTGAGGGTTAACAATGTTTATATGCTTGATTTGAATTCGATGACCTTGAGTGATCCTAAATGTCTTATTTCCAAAGATGAAGAGTCTTGGCTTTGGCATAGACGTTTAGCTCATATCAACTTTGCTTGCTAAATAAGGTTGTGTCCAAAAACTTAGTAGTCGGTTTGCCTAACATAAAGTTCACTAGAGATCATCTTTGTGATGCTTGCCAAATGGGAAAGCAAACCAAGATATCTTTTAAATCAAAAAATTTAGTCTCCACTTCTAGACCTCTTGAACTTCTACAAATGGATCTTTTTGGTCCTTCTAGAATCAAAAGTATAGGAGGGAACTATTATGGTTTTGTTATCGTTGACGACTACTCTCAATTTTGTTGGACAATTTTCTTAGCTAGTAAAAGTGATACCTTTTCGGCTTTTGAAACTTTTTCCAAATTATCTCAAAATAAACTTGGCACAAACATTATAACTATTAGAAGTGACCATGGAGGTGAGTTCGAAAATCATCTCTTTGAAATTTTTTGTGAAAACCATGGCATTGATCATAACTTCTCCGCTCCTAGAACTCCATAACAAAATGGTGTTGTGGAACGTAAAAATCGTGTGTTGGAGGAATTGGGAAGAACTATGATTAATGATAGCGGTCTTCCTAAATATTTTTAGGCCGATGTTATTAGCACCACTTGCTATGTTTTGAATAGGATCACTATTCGACCTATTATAAACAAAACGACCAATGAACTTTTAAAAGGAAGAAAGCCTAATGTGTCACATCTTCATGTTTTTGGTTGCAAATGTTTTGAGCTAAATAATGGAAAAGAAAATCTTGGTAAATTTGATTCAAAGGTGGATGAGGGCGTCTTCCTTGGATACTCTAATTCAAGAAAAGCATATAGAATATACAATAAAAGGTTGCTTATAGTTGAAGAATCTGTACATGTATCTTTTGATGAATCTTATCTGAATGTTGTCTGAAAAGGTAGTGTTGTTATTGGTGTAGGTGCCTCCTCTAGTGAGATTGTTAAAGACATTGATATTTCTCGTGTGGAACCCTTTCCGGATTTTGTTAATAAGGAGCCGGTTGATGTGTCTAGTCTCAAAGATAAAGGTCAAGCATCCTTTCAAAATGATCTACCATTGGAATGGAAGACATCAAAAAATCATCTTATCGATAACATCATTGGAGATATCTCAAAGGGTATCATTACTAGATCAAGACTAAGTAACTTTTGTTTTTATCATTCCTTCATATCTCAAATTGAGCCTAAAATTCCAAAGAAGCCTTACTTGATGAAAATTGGTTCCTAGCCATGCAAGAGGAACTAAATCAATTTAAAAGAAATGAGGTTTGGGACCTTGTTCCACCTCCGCGAGATCATCGAGTAATTGGCACCAAATGGGTTTTTAGGAACAAATTGGATGAAAACATCACTATTATTCGCAACAAGGCTCGTCTTGTTGCTCAAGGATATAACCAAGAGGAAGACATAGACTATGAGGAAACTTATGCTCCTGTTGCCCGCCTTGAGGCTATACGCCTTTTAATTGCATTTGCTTGTTCACAAAACTTCAAATGATATCAAATGGATGTTAAGAGTGCCTTCCTTAACAGATATATAAATGAAGAGGTTTATGTGTGTCAACCTCCTGGATTTGAAAATTTTGAAAAGCCAAATCATGTTTACAAACTAAAACGTGCTTTATATGGTCTCAAACAAGCTCCTAGAGCTTGGTATGAGCGTCTAAGCAAATTTTTAATCAATCAAGGTTTTTCAAGAGGAAAGATTGACACTATTCTCTTTATTAAACATGAAAGAAAACATTCTATATTAGTTCAAGTATATGTAGATGATATTATTTCTGGATCTACTAACATGAAGTTGGTCAAAGAATTTTCAAGTTCTATGCAAGGTGAATTTGAGATGAGTATGATGGGGGAGCTAAATTTCTTCCTCGGACTTCAAATTAGACAACTTGAAGATGGAACCTTCATAAGTCAGTCTAAATATTTCAATGAGTTGCTCAAAAGGTTTGATATGACAAACTCCAAGTCTATTGATACACCAATGCTTACTGCGGAAAGTCTTGATCGTGATGAAAAGGGTAAGGATGTAGATATAAAAAGGTATCGAGGTATGATCGAATCTCTTCTTTATCTTACCGCATCGCGTCCAGATATTATGTTTAGTGTATGTATGTGTGTTAGGTTTCAATCTTGCCCTAAGGAATCACATTTAAAATCAGTTAAACGCATACTTAGGTATCTTTGTGGTACGTCTAAGTTTGGTTTATGGTATCCTAAGGGTAGTGATTGCACTTTGGTAGGTTTTTCCGACTCCGACTTTGTCGGTTGCAAAGTGGATAGGAAAAGCACAAGTGGAACTAGTAATTTCTTTTCAAACTCTCGTGTTAGTTGCCATAGCAAAAAACAAGTTTTTTTTGCTTTATCAACTGCAGAGGCGGAGTATATTGCAGCCGGAAATTGTTGTACCCAAATCTTATGGCTAAAACAACAATTGATCGACTTCAATATCTCTCTCAAACAAATTCCAATTTTGTGTGACAACACTAATGCAATTAATCTTACCAAAAATCCTATTCTTCATTCACGCACTAAGCATATTGAAATAAGACATTATTTCCTTAGGGATCATATAGAGAAAGGTGATGTGGTGTTTGAGCACGTTGATAGTTCAAATCAACTAGCCGATATTTTTACAAAACCACTTGCTACCGATCCTTTCTTCTTTATCCGTAGGGAACTTGGTGTTCTTGACATCTCGGATAGATCTTAATAATCATTGCTTTGTTTGTATATTTTTTTTTGGTTCAACTTCTCTTGTCTCTAACTTCTTGTTATATAGAGTTATCGTACATCTATTTCTCATATACTCGAGGTAATATCCTTCTATACTTTGTTATCATTATTCATTCATGATATATATATAGTAAAATTGTGTTGCATTGCTTATGTTTGTATTTTTATCTATTTCTTCTATTCTCTTGAATTATGATTGATTGTCTGTTAAATAATTAGCATAAATGATGATATTTTCATGATTTGAGGTGGTTTAAGTGGCTTTTGGTGAAATTTTTGTGAATTTGTTTTTCAAAACTGTCGGGTCCCAACAGGCCGACTCATGAGTTGGCTCATGGAATCTTATGAGTCGACCTCTCTGCTTCGTTGAGCCGACTCATTTCAAATTCAAATTGAGTCGACTCATTTTACAATTTGAGCCGACTCATTGTCGCATCAACTGACATTTGGCAGTCTTGAAAAGACGCGCCGCCTGCTTTTCCTTCTCCCTAGGTCGACATATCAATGCCTTCCATCCACTTTTAACTTTCAATTTATGGTTTTTATGGATTTCTACAATAAAACTCATTAACATTTAATTTTATTATCATCATTATCTCATATTTTCATATTCTCTCAAGTTTATCTCTTCAACCTCAAACCCTAAAACCCTCTCTCAAAGTTTCAAATTTCTCAACAATGGCTTCAAGGCCTACAGGTAAAAGGTCACGTGGTTCTACTTCACAATCATCACTCTCTGTTAATGCTTTGTCTCTTCTTCCATCTGACTTGGTTGAGGATTATAACAAGAGATTCAAGAACAGGAAGGTTGTTCCTCAATATGTGTACTCAAGAACAACATTAAAACAAATGCATATTCCTCACATTATTGAACCGATGGATTTTCAAGGTATTAATCCCTTTCTCTCCTGTCATGTCAATTATAATGAGGATTTGGTCAAAATGTTCTATGCTGGTCTGGTTGGTACTTTTAAAGATTTCGAATTCAACTTTCGTATGGGCTATAGAATGTTCGCTGTTAATGCTCAAGTGTGGAAAGATTTATTTCGAATTGATCCCGAGGAAGCTAGTATCTTGATGACTGATACATCTCAATTGGAGAATTACTCATTTCGTTCTGAACTAAACGATATGCTTAAAGAACCTTTTGTTGAATTCATTGCTAATTCTGAATTGTTTCTGAATACAACTACTACTGGAAAAGTTAAGTTATTGGATCGTATCCTTCATTGGATCGTTGCCCACAATTTACGTCCAAAGAAAGGGGGCTTCTCTCGTATTGATATGAGTGAAGTTCATTTGATATAAGATCAAAGTCATCTGGCCCCATTATTTTGTGAGTCGTATTTTTACCTTAAAGGAAAAGAAAGGAGTTGCTCTTGCATATCCTTCCATCATTCAGAAGATCATCGACAAAGCGGAAATTGTTGGTTTTGACTTACCTATGGTCTCGGTGCCTGACTCGAATTGGTTTCAACAAAAGACCTTAATTATAATGGGTCACATGTGGGATTCCCAAGAAATACGTTATCGTTTTTTGTCAAGAGGTGACTTTAATCAAGAGGCGGAAGAAAATTCTGAAGGGGATGATCTTGAGGATCAAAATGCACCAAATGCGGTTCCAAATGAAGAATTGTCTCCTGACAACGCAGAATGGAATGGTAATCCATCTTATGATTCCTATGCCAATCAAGGATGGGGTGAATGGCAACATATCGGTTGGCAAACACCGCAGCTCGCTTTACTCCTCCATCTCCTCCTCCGCCTCAACCGCATCAAGCTGATTCGTCAAGCATTATGGCTATGCTTCAGAATATGCAACTTCAACAACAAGCTTTCTACACCACCCATACTGAAAGATACTCAAAGTTAGAACGACGTTTAAATGAGCAAGACACCACTTTTGCAGATTATGTGTTTGTTCAAGACACTCGGTATACAACACCGTAGGATCATTTGGTTGCTTAGGACACTGCCTTCAACTCTCTCAACATCAGTTTTCTTCAGTTTACCGAAACCGACATGGATGACTCACAACCCATCACTTATCGTCACCGTTCCTATCCACTCGGGATCGTAATCCCCAAGATTTAGAGAATTATTGCATAATATGTGTTTGTGATGTTTATGAATGTTGTTTATGGTTTTTTTTGTATGAACTCATATTTCCTTTGATTAAATTTGTTCTGTTTATTGTCATTTTCTTTACTCGCTTTTCCAAATTGTGTGTTTATGAATGCGTGTTCCTATTGCAATTGGTTTCTCATTTGAAATTAGGTTTCACATACTATTTCCATTGGTGGATTAACTAATATGTTTCATCTTCTTTTTGATGTTGTCAAAGGGGGAGATGATATTTATATTGATAGCATATAAGATCGGGTCATATAGTCAGGGGGAGCTTAACAACAACATATGGTGATTGATTCATCAAGTTTTTGCCGTCATCAAAGAGGGGGAGTTTGTGTGACATGGCATGAATTTTAAGGAGTAAAAAACTTGGCATGTTTGAAAGCTTAAGTGGTTCTCTAAGAAAAATCAAGAATTGACATTTTTGAAAAAATGAACTGAATGAGCCGACTCAAATTCCAAAATGAGTCGACTCATACAGTGTGATTTAGTGTCAAACACACGGGTCCCAACAGGCTGCCGGAAGCATCAATTTTGGTCGACTCATGGGTATGGATGAGCCGACTCAAAATCCTTCATGAGTCGACTCATCAAGAAGTCTTTTCTTCTCATTTTCTGCGGGTCTCAACAGGTTGCCTCTCTGTTCATTTTGGCCGGCTCACCTGGAAATTTGAGCAGGCTTATTTAATGATTTGAGTCGGCTCATTACTGTGCTGACTCAATTTTTTCATTTAATTTTTCCCTCTCTTATGATACTATCACTAACTAATATAAATAGCATATTTATTTTCATTTGAGAGTTTAACAAGGAAAGTGAAAGATATACACACAACTCTCTTCATCTTCTTCATTCTTGCATCAATCAACAATCACACACAACAATCTTTGTTTGATTACGGTGCTTGTTTCGAAGATAACATTCAATTGTGAATTAGAGTTTCAGATTGGGTCTAGAGTGTGTGGGTTTTCCTTGGAAAAATCTGAAGGGTTTTCTCCTCCAAGATCATTGAAGATTTGGGGGGTTTTGCACACATCGATCGTTCGTAGATTCAGCCAAGTGAGGTAGATTGAAGATCAAGAGGATCGTTCTTTTATATCATGGTAGACGGAGGATTGCGAAGGTCTTTGTTGGTTCACAAGTGTTGGAGAAACTTAGCCGTGCTCAAAGTTTGGAGAATCGTGAATTCTTGCAAGAAGGGAGCAATTAATCGGAGGCTTTCTCGACACGCGTAGAAGACTTGATTCTACTTTGGATCAAGGGACAAGAAGAAGATTTGAAGCATATTCAATGCGGTTTGGTTTGTTGGTTCATTTATCTCTCTTCTTGTAAAACAATTACGATTTAATAATATTGCCCAATTCGATTTTGAATTGGGGGCAAAGTACTTCGAGCAAGGACGACGAAGGAACTGCCTCAACAAATTCCTTGTGTTCTTTACGTTTCTCGCATTTTGCTTTTGTTCATATTGATCTTGTGTGCTTGAAAATTCTGGTGTATCAAATTAGTGCACTCAAAGTGTTTGATAAATAGTTACACTCAAAAGTGATAACTAGAGTGGGTAAAATTCTGCACTATTTGATACAACAAAATTATCTTTGGTGTGTGCACTCCAAGTGTTTGGTAAAAAGCCTAACCACACAAATTCAATTTGATTGTGCTTTATTTCTTTTCCATATCATTGTTAAGAATAGTTTTATCAAGTGCTGAATTATCAAGTGAATCATTTGTGAAATATTAATTCTTCTAGCCATCATTTCATTCCAATTGGGTTTTACGCATATCCGATCTCCGGTGACTTCTAATTTGAACTAGACGATTTTCCGGGAAACTTCCGCAATAATTTTTCAACTTAATTTTGAAAAGTAATTTTTAAAAAGGGATCTATTCAACCCCCCTTCTAGATCTGCGCTATCGTCTAACACTCAAGACTTTTTCTCAATCATCCTCATTGATTATAACTTTCACAACTTAGACACTTAAGCAAAAGACTTGTGTGGCTCAGGCATTTTGGCTCGAGACTTCCCTACTTAGGCTTTCAGACCAATACTTCTGCTCCAAGCCCCATTGGCTGAGACTTTCCTGCTTGAATCTCCCAGGTCTAAGACTCTTGCTCACGCCTCCCATATTGAGACTTTCCCGCTCAAGCTAAACTTGATACTTCCTGCTCACGCCACACTGGTTGAGACTTCCCTTGCTCAATCAATCCAGTTGAATAAGACTTTCACAGCTCAAGTAGCTAAGACTGAGACTTATGTGGCTAAAGCATTTTAGCTTGAGGCTTTCCTTGTTTAATCAATCTACTTGACTAAGACTTTTATTACTCAAGCACATATCAAGAGACTTATGTAGCTCAAGCATTTTGGCTCGAGTCTTGTTGCTTGAATCCCAATGAGACAAGACTTATGCCCAAGCACATAAAAAGATGCTTTAATATAAAATGCTAAACTGGCTCAGCTGAATAGAGAACAAGTTGTACATGATACAAGTATCAGAGGTACGGGAAATCACCATAACAAAGACCTAAAACACTTAAGATATCTAAGATATTCAATGGTAGAGTTGATAATTGTTGATCTTTCTACTCCTTCTTTTGGATAATCATTGTTAAAGATTCAATTTGAACCTTCATCCATATATATATCCTTTGTAGAAAACTAGTCGTTAAAGAGGTAACATGATCAGAGTATTTGCTTTTACTCCATAGTATAAGAGACGTTGAAGATAGATACACCAGAAGATCTTGATCCAATGTGTAATATGTTTAACCTTTGAGTCTTCAAGATATTATGTAATAATTAATTCATTGAGAGTAGATATCCATAAAGCATTCCAACCTTTCTTAAGCATAGAAATATGTAGACTCTAACTGACAGACTGATTAGACAATACAACTTGCTTTCTGCAGTACAGACAACCTCAACTTTATCACCAACTCTGAATGATACCAAAAGCCAATATAAATTCACTAAATTTAGTGACTCGTCTAATGTTGAGACTTTCAGCATCATAGTCTATGCCAATCAACAATAGCAAGTGTTTGATGCGTGTTTTTCGCAAGTGTACGAATGCGTCAGAGTAATATAAAAGATTGTCGAATCCACATAGACCAAATGTCAATCTATCGTTATCTATTGTTATGGTGTGTATCTAAGGCAATTGAAAATAGTAGTTTTAAGGAGTGCACAATGATAAATAAAATAATAAATTTAAGTTAATTGATAAAGACAGGTTCGAATGTAATTCACATTAATCAATTTATAATCAGGTACTTGCTAATAGAACTACTTATGGGCAATGTTTTCTACTTTGAGAAGAACCAATTTAATGGGAACTGTCGCTTTCGCGTAATCAGAACCGAGTTGTACTCCCTAATCAAACCCTCTTATTGCCACGGATAAAAAGGCGCGCATTGAGTTAGAGTAGTAAACCTATTTTTAAGAAAAATAGTATCTTAACTAAGGTGAAAAGTATTTTGACCTGGATTTTCTAACAAAAAGAGGTCCTCACGAACTAGACTCTAAACTTCTTAACGCGTCCGAAAATGGTTTTAAAATCACTTTTCTTTTTTAATTAAGAACTCCTAATGAACTAAACAAAGAGCTTTCGCTGTTTTTGAAATAGTTAAAAACATTTAAGTTTAAATAGACGTCGGACGACTTTCGATCTTACCCGACAGAACTTTAAAAACATGATAACTTATATTGAAAGTCAAAATAGCCCTTAAGTGTTTCTACAAACAATTGTACAAGTTATCGGTTCAATTATGATCCTTACATTCTAACCTTTATAAAATTAGCTAGACATGGTAAAGTAAAAGTTTATTTTAATATTTTTCATAAAAGGTATTTAGTGCGAGTGCGGAAAGTAAATTAAGTAAAGTGCGAGTGCAAGAAATAAATGAAAGTAGTGCAAGTGCGGAAAATAAAGTAAAGTAAAGCAGTGCGGGAAATAAAGTAAGGTAAAGCAGTACAGGAAATAAAGTAAAGTAAAGCAGTGCGGGAAATAAAGTAGACAAAAGTTAAAGCAATAAAGACCTACTTCAATCGGAGGGTTAAATAAAATGCGAACTGAAATTAAAATGGCGGCAGGATTAACTTCCTTCCAAAGTGCTCAAAGACTCAATCGTACACACACATACAGACTCGATCACTTGATTGCAGTAGCACTCCAATGTGAAGCGATACTACTTTTAAAATTGATATATGCTTAAAACTATATTTGGATGATGAAAAACGAAAACTAAAGTCCTATTTATAGGCAAGGAAATAACATGAAAAGACGAGGATGCCCCCAACATTTGAATTTGGGAGGGAAAGCTTTTGTTCTTGTGGCGCCTGCCGCACCATCATGGCGTCCGCCATGTATGCAAAGTGGTTGGAGAAAGTGGAGATCATGGGGAGTTTGGCAGTTGATGGGAGGTTGAGATACGTCCACCTCATGGTCGTCCCTATGGTGCCAGCTACAGTGGGAGCCACAAGCACAAAATGCTGGTTTACTTGAATTTAGCTCTTTTCAACTCCTTTTTCGCTCCTTTTCTCGCTCGAGGCTCCGATTAAACTAAAAACCTGAAAACATAGTAATAACATAACAAAATGACACTAAAAGACTTAGAATGCATGCGAAATCAGAGTAAAAAATACGGTAAAATTCAGTGTCATCGTATTCTCCCACACTTAGACCTTTGCTTGTCCTCAAGCAAAACATTTAAAACTCAAAGAAGAAAACTATAGTCGACACGTGATTCAGGCTAAAAGGGCTTCTAAGTTCAAGTCAGGATGAAGTGACAGGTACTAACTAAGTGAACCAAGGGTATCGTAGTGACACTTATCCGCAGATACTGACATAGACTTCATTATTATATTAACCAACCCATATCATCCCACAATACCTATGTCTACCTCTTCATCTCTTTTTGGGTCCCTTTCATTCAGGTGCAATCACATTAAGCTCGTTATCCGTACATGCTTCATAGTAGAGTGACCGGTTAGTGATTATGATCCGAAACATAGGGTTTTTGGCACATAAGTCTGTGTGAACCCTTTTATTTGACCCAAATGCAGTTGTGGGGGATCGAATCGTAGTCCGCCCTACCGAGTTCAGCGCCAGATACTTCTGAACCAACTAACAATGGGTGAACTGAAATTTTTCTTTTTGTGGCAGAAATTCAAATTTTTGGTTTAAATGACCTTGTGAGGGTCACCTATCCCAGAGTTTTCCTTTTTCTTTATTTATTAGCACTAGATCATTCACTTATATTCATCGGTCCCCAACGTAGAGTATGCTTAGGTCGGAGCTGATTGCTGGAATAAACTACTTAGGACAATTTTTAAATGATAATTAAGGCCATGGTATGTGGGGTTTTAGGAGTGATTCCTATATTCATGAAGTCTATGGTGCTAAAACGATACCGATGTCTCAAAAAGTTCACCTAAGTCACCACATCCTAATCCAAACTGTCTTAAAGCCCGAAAAACATGTGGAACAACATTGTTTTCTTTTGAATTTTTTTGGTAGGGCTAAAGAAATGGGGAAATGAGGGTGCACTAAAAATACATTGTACTGGTGACTCATCAAACTCATGTATTATCTAAAAACTATGATAAAAACAAGTAAACAACTATAAAATAAATAACTAACTAAGAAAACGAAAAGTGATAAAATAAAGCGATAAAATCCCCTCCCACACTTAAATTGGGGTTTGTGTAGGAATAGTCAACTGTATTTTGACCAGCCATAACTTTCACATGCTTCATCAAAAATTATTCATCCAAAGCTCATTTTGTAGGAAATTCAATTCCCTACAATTTTGTGTCTCACAAGTCAAGGCTAGAAATGCTTCATTTGAGATATATGAGCCAAGACATTACAGATCCTTTTAAAAGTCAACAAAAATAAACTTTTTCAAAAGCTCATAACTTAAAAATGGAAGATCAAATGGACATGGGACCAAAAGGAGTAGTTATTTGACACTCTAAGCTTTCTAAAAAGTCCTAGAACACATACATGGGATAAAAATTGAGAGAGTTATGCATTGTTGAAGTTTGACAATTTTGAGGAGGTGTATGAAGCAAATAATTACCAAAACTCAAGTTTCTTCCAAATGGGCTCATATTTTTCTAACTCAAACTCAATTATAAGATCATTCAAGACCCATAGATCATAATATCTGATTTTTAATATTTATTTTATATTATATTGGATTTAATTAATTTAAATTCAATTTTAATTTAGATAAATACTGAAAAATCAAATATTTGATCTTAGACTATTTTAGGATCAAATATTTGATGTTTATGATCATTATAAGGATCCAATTACGTGCAAAACCAAAAGAGTATGTCTTAATACCAAATTTTGACCAAAATAGAAAGGAAGAAACTTCATCCTCAAGCAACTTCAACTTTCTTCACCCAAGCCCAAAATTCTAACCTAAAATCATCCTCTATAAATACTCATCACATGCATAAAGACAAGGGGGTAGCCTCCAAAGCTAGACCAAAAAATCTCAAATTTTCAAAAGAATAGTGCAAATTCATGTTCCATTTTCTAGGCAGATTCAAAGCCAACCAACCCTTCCATTCAACCTCTGAGATATCAAAGAGTAAGTTTATATCAAAGAGTAAGTTCATGAATTTCGTATTTTAATTGTGTTTGATTTAAACTACTAATCTCATTGTCTTTCTGATATATAATAAAACAGGTTAAACGTATCGCATGAAACCAAAGACCCCGGGTTCGATACCCAAAGGCCCTCTCCCTAATTTTTATTGTTGTTTTTCTTGATATTTTTTTTTCCTAACTCTTTTTTTTTCCTCTTCTTATTTTTCAATTTTTTCTTTTAGCTTTTTATTTTATATTAATTAAATTAGTAACCATTAAACTATTTTCTAAAATGTTAATAAAATTAATAACCTTTTTTTTTTTGTAAATCCAAAAAATACAAAAAAAAATATTTTTTTATTATCTAATTAAACTAATAACCAAATTAAATTTATTGTCTTAAAAATCAAATTTTCTTAAAAAAATCAATTATTAAACTTATTTTTTTTTCTAAAAATCCCGTTAATCTATTTTACGCGAAGTCTCAATATATCTTCATTCTCCATCCTTATCTTTCTTCGATTTTAATTTCCTTATTATTTATATTTCTTAGAACAAATGTATAGGTGCATGAAATTTGTAATATCTAGATTTACTTTTCTCGTACGATTTTCCTAAATATTGTAACTGCCTATGGGATGTAACAGCGTAGAAATTTTTATTCTTTCCGCACTTTATTTTCTACAAGGGTTTTCTAATTATGTAACTCTCCCAAAGCCCTGTAATAGCGTAGATTCATTTTCCTCGCACCTTATATTCTTATGCTTGTATGTGTGTGTGTGTGTGTGTATATATATATATATATATATATATATATATATATATATATATATATATATATATATATATATATATATATATATATATATATATATATATATAAATATATATTCAACTGTGTAGTAATTAAGTGTGTATGGCAAGACTTAAAAAAACAAATGCTAGAATAACCGTAACAACTAAGGAAAAAATAACCGAATGGAACACACTTGCACACTTCACCTCTAGGGTAATATCTCTTGTTGCCTTTTGAATAATTGGTCAAGTACCTCGAACGTAGGGGTGTCTTAACACGGTTTCCTAATTAAAAATCATCAAGTCCCTTCGAATAAATGATCATAGTCCATCGTTGTCCCTTCGAGTTGCCTACGAACAAATGATTTCGTCCCTCGATGACCCTACGTAAAAATGATGATAGTCCTTTCGAATTTCTAAGACACCTTTACATGGTTGCCTTCTATGACCATACGATGACCCTATGTCTATCCCTTACATCCAAGGATAAGACTACTTAATAACTAATAGTAAGGACAGTTCTATCCCTAAGGAAAGAAAAATAACATGAACGACCTTGAGTAGGTAGGAAGCCCTTAACTGCTTGCTCACCATTTCAAAAGCAAAAGATACTCTTTACACCTCATACTTTCAAATAAAAATCCAAGAAAACCCCTTTGTTTACATTCATACGAGAATCATTACAAAGATGGATTTTTTTCTAAATACACCACCACTATTTTTTTCCAAACAAAAGTAAAGTGAGTTAAGTAGTTAAGAGCCCATGGACAACCATGGATACAAAGGGTCCTAACACCTTCCCTTTGTATAACCTACCCCCGAACTCAAAATCTAAAATCAAGGTCTTTCTTGTTCTTTTCCACCTTTATTACTTGGATAAAAGAGAAGTCGGTGGCGACTCTTGCTATCCGCAACAGTTTTTGTGAAAACAAAAACGACAAAGTTAGTTCTCGCACCGTGTTACAACATGAAACACATAAATATCACTGCTAATGTTTTGGGAAAGAAGAAAATTTTAGAAAAACTACCAAAATTGCCTTCTGGATTACATTATACTTATATACATGCAATTGAATGTAATTTATAGTAAAAGAAGATCCCAAAACAAGGACATTATGGCATGATCGTTTAGGTCACCTTGGTTCAACAATGATGCGTAAAATAGTTAAAAGTACACATGGTCATCCATTGAAAGGTTTAAAACTTACAAAAGGAGATAAACCATGTGAAGCTTGCTTTCATGGCAAACTAATAACAAAGCATTCACCAGACAAAATTACCGGCATTTCTTGAAAGAATTCAAGGAGATATATATGGACCTATCCATCCACCATCAGGACCATTCAAGTATTTTATGGTATTGATTGATGCATCTAGTAAATGGTCATATGTATTCTTACTGTCAAGTCGTGATATGGAATTTGCAAAATTTATTGCACAAAAAATTAAACTTAGAGCTTAATTTTATAATTATACTATAAAGAAAATTAGACTTGACAATGATGGTGAATTTTCATCTGAATCATTTAACAATGATTGCACGTCAATTGAAATTACTATTGAACACCATGTTTCCTATGTACATAGACAAAATGGTTTAGCGGAGTCATTAATCAAATATCTTTAATATATTGATAGACCATTAATAATGAGAATTAGACTACTAGTTACTGTTTGGGGTCATGCAATTTTACATGCTGCAACACTCATATGTTTAAGGCCAAGTGCTGATCATAAACATACCCCTTATCAACTTATAATTGGTAAAGAACCTAGTATTTCACATTTAAATATTTTTGGTTGTGCGGTATATATCCCAATAGCTTCACCACAAAGAACTAAAATGGTACCTCAAAGGAGATTGGAAATATACGTCGGGTATGAATCACCATCTATTATTAGATATCTTGAACCTTTAACAAGTGATGTTTTTCAGGCAAGATTTGTTGATTGTCATTTTGACGAAACGAAATTTCCAAGATTAGGGGGAGAAAGCAAACAATCAGAAAATAAAATATCATGGTATGTACCACATTTATTACATTTGGACCCATATAATAAATAATGGGAAGAAAATGTAAAGAAAATTGTGCACTTACAAAATTTAGCAAATCAGTTGCCAAGTTCTTTTACTGATTTGAAAAGAGTCACAAAATCATATGTATCAGCTATAAATGTTCCAACTCGGATTGAGATTTCTAAAATAAATGATGTAGAAAGTACATCAAAGGCACACTTGAAGTGTGACCGACCTATGGGATCCAAAGACAAAAATCCCAGAAAAAGAAAGGGAATGGAAACGATGAATTTGATTGAAAGTGGTCTTGAAAAGACACTAGATAATAATAAATCCACGATTGAAAAACATGCTCTCGAAGAAGAACAAGATGACGATAATGAGATCATTGATAATGAAAATTAAAACAAGAATGATCTTGAAATTTCAATTAATTATGTTGATACAGGAACTTTGTGGAACCGAAAAGGTATAAATATAGATGAAATATTTTCATTTTCCATTGCATGTGAAATTATGAATGAAAATGATGATCCTGAACCAAAAACTATGAATGAATGTCAAAATAGACATGATTGGAGTAATTGGAAGGATGCACTAGGCACTGAATTAAATTCTCTTAAAAATCGAAAAGTATTTGGCCCCATTACAGCTATTCCGAAAGATGTGAAACCAGTTGGGTATAAATGGGACTTTGTAAGAAAACGAAATGAGAAAAATGAATTTGTCAAATACAAGGATCTTCTTGTTGCACAAGGTTTATATCAAATACTAGGAATCGATTATGAGGTAACTTATTCTCCTATTATGGATGCCATTACTTTTCGTTATTTAATTGATTTTTCAGTATTTAACAAACTTGATATGTATCTTATGGATGTTGTTACTGCTTATTTGTATGGATCACTTGATGCTGATATATACATGGAAATCCCAGAAGGATTTAAAATGTATGAGACATTAAAACCTAGAGAAATGTATGCAATTAAGCTTCAAAGAACATTGTATGGATTAAAACAATCAGGGCGCATGTGGTATAATAGACTAAATGAATATTTTCTTAAGGAAGGCTATGAAAATAATCTTATTTGTCCTTGTGTTTTTATAAAAAATAATATCTGGTTTGGTAATAATTATTTTCTATGTTGATGATTTAAATATCATTGGAACTAATGGAGAAATAAAGGAAGTAAGAGATTACTTAAAGAAAGAATTTGAAATAAAGATTTTGGAAAAACAATGGTTTTCCTTGGTTTACAGATTGAGTATACTAAAAATGGTATATTGGTACATCAATCAAATTATACATAAAGGATATTGAAAAGGTTTAGCATGAACAAAGCAAACTTTTTAAGTACTTCAATGATGGGTAGAACCTTAACGTTAAAAATGACCCTTTTAGACCTAAGAAAGTTAATAAAGAATATCTTGGCTCTAAAGTACGATACCTTAGTGCTATTTGGGCACTCATGTATCTTGCTAACTATAAAATACCTGATATAGCTTATGCAGTTAATTTACTAGCAAGATTCAGTTTGTGTCCTACTGAAAGACATTGGAAAGGAATAAATCATAGATTTCAATATCTTCGAGGTACATATGACCTTGGTTTGTTTTACTCTAACAATACAAAACCAGTATTGCTTGGTTATGCAAATGCAATATATTTATCAGATCAACATAATGCTAAATCACAGACTGAATATATATTTACATATGGTAGCACTGCAATATCATGGAGATCACAAAAGAAAACACTTGTAGCAACTTCTTCAAATTATGCTGAAATAATTGCTCTTCACGAAGCAAGCAAAGAATGTAGATGGTTACGCTCGGTAACTAGACATATCCAAGGAGCATAAGGTTTACCAATTGATTATAATCCAGCAATTTTGTATGAAGACAATGATGCATGTGTTACAAAGATGAAAGAAGGTTACGTCAAAAGTGACAGAACCAAGCATATCCCTCCAAAGTTCTTCTCAATCACACAAGAACTCAAAAGAAACAAAGAGGTTAATAATCAATATATTCGTTCTAATGATAATATGACAGATCTCTTCACAAAGGCACTCCCTACATCACTTTTTAAGAAGCATGTACAAAATATTGGAATGCATCAACTTCAAGATCTTTAAAGACGAACTAAATGTGTTTTGTTGAGAGGAAGCATCATGTTGTACTTTTTTTCTCCCTTATTTAGGTTTTTATTCCAATGAGTTTTTCCTTATAAGGTTTTTAACGAGAAAATATATGTTCTCATAAGTTCTTCCTTGATAAGACTTCGATGGAGCACCATTATATTATTATTATTATTATTATTATTATTATAGATTTTGAATATCTATCTAAATAGTATGACAAATTATTGTAGTTACCATTTGTCAAAGATAAAATAGTAAGACCAATTATTACATTGGTATAATAGTAGTATTGCAACTAGTATAAATACTACCTTTGGTAATGTAAAAAACACACCAAAACTTATTTTGAAATCATTCATAAGTTTTTCTCTCTTCCATCTTTTCATCTAAGTTTGATAATTTCAACTAGTTTAGTAGCTTATGTTAATTCATGAATATTAACAAATATGTAAAAATCGGTTTCTCTCTCTTTCTCTTTCTCTCTCTCTCTCTCTCTCTCTCTCTCTCTCTCTCTATATATATATATATATATATATATATATATATATATATATATATATATATATATATATATATATAGTTATAATATTATTATAATATACATATTTATCTATTTATTATTATAGGTTTGAAATATTTATCTAAAATAGTAAGACTAATTATTACATTGGTGTAATAGTAGTATTTCAAGTAGTATAAATACCATCTTTGACAATGTAATATTTACACCAAAAACTTACTATGAAATTCATAAGTTTTCTATCTTCCATCTTTTCTTCTCTTTGATAATTCTAGTTTAGTAACTTATATTAGTTCATAAATATTAACTAATAATCTAAAATCGGTTTTTCTTAACACGTTATCAGCACGACCGTTTCTAACGGAAGTTATTACTACACTAGGTATATTTTCTAAACTTATTTCTTTAATCTTATTACTACTATAACTTTTATTATTTAACCTGCTTATAGAAAACTGACAATTAGTCAAGTGATTTATAACTATAATGATTTTCATCGTTATTTATACTTTAACCCCTTGTTATAGAAAACTGACAATTTGTCAAGTGCTCTATACTAAGTGTGACATTTATATATTTTGTGTGGAGGTTTAAAATCTCATATGCAGTTACTAATTTTTACATTCTGTTACTAACATTTATATTTAGTGGAGGTTTGAAAACCACAATCTGTTGCTACTAACAATTATATTTAGTGGAGGTTTAAAAATCACCATCTGTTACTAACTTTTATATTTAATGGAGGTTTAAAAACCACCATTTGTTACTACTAACTTTTATATTTAGTGGAGGTTTAAAACCTCACTTCTTGTTACTAATCTTTATATTCAGTTACTAATTTTTATATTTAGTGGAGGTTTAAAACCCCACATGTTGTCACTAACTTTTATTTTCGGTTACTAACTTTTAAATTCAGTGGAGGTTTAAAATCCTGCATGTTGTTACTAATTTTTATTTTCAGTTACTAAATTTTATATTTAATGGAGGTCTAAAACCCCACATGTCATCTTATAATTATCTCTAAACTCTCATAATAGCTAATTTACTTTTAACACACTTTAATTTGGTTTTGATGATATTTATCTTTTATTTCTCTTTTTCCTTTTTCTTTTTCTTTTCACTAACGGTAACATTAACGACCATTTTACAAATTTATCTATATATAATTCAACTTCTTTCATAAATTTTACATTATTCTCAAATATTCATCCATATCTTTCAAATGGCTAAATTTTTCCTTTTGTTCATTAGTTTACTTGTCATTATTTTATTCCTTATTTGTATCATCAAGCATGAAGAACTAGGTAATGATTATATATTATTAATGATACTTATTGTTTTACCATTACTAGTCTTAACTTGGTTTATTAGTAAAGATTTTTGAATAAATCATGATCATGTTTTTTTGTAATCGTTGTTATTGATATATATATATATATATATATATATATATATATATATATATATATATATATATATATATATATATATATATATATATATATATATATATATATATATATATATATATATATATATATATATATATATATATATATATATATATAGTTTATATATTAAATTTTGATTATGTTCATCTGAATTATAGATATAATCATGTCAAATCTTAAGCATCAATTCAAAATCTAAAGCATAACTGGGGACAACTTCATAACTTGGAATAACAATTTGATCGAATACCTTACATGTGAGGGACCAGAGCCGTCTCAATCTTTTGAGAGGCCCTGTGTAAGAAGTTGAAGTTAACTTCAATTAAGTTATGAAATTTGTTTAAGAGGCCCTATTTAATTATAAATTAACTATACAATATTTATATGGAGGCCCTTTTTTCCATAGCTTAGTCATGAAAAAATGTGAGGCCCTGTGAGGTAGGCCGCCTTGCACGCCCTCAAAGACGGCCCTGTGAGGGACTTAACAAAATACTTGAAGGAGACCATTATGGAAAATCAACAGATGACCCAGATGAAATAGAAAAGAAAAAGTCAAAAGTGAACAGAATAATCAAACACCATCTTGATGATGAATTGCAAACAGAATATTCAAATGCTAAAGATCCCAAGATTTTATGGGACAAAATTAAAGCAAGATTTGGACATCAGAAGAAAGTCTTATTACCCTTATTAATGGATCAGTGGAACAAGTTAAGGTTCCAAGATTATAAAAGTGTCATTGCATATAACCCTACTATGCACCAAATTATAACACAACTTGAATTTTGTGGCACAATAATAACTTGAATTTTAATGAGATTGAACCCATAAATAATAATACATATTTTGAGACTGCTGATTTTGTTGAAGGAACAATGGATTAAGTAACTATTTTGAATAATGTGTGATATGCTTGTATTAACTTTATATTTGGAATATGTATTAACTAAAGAATATGCATGTTATGTTTGCATGAAATAAAATGTTAAATATGTTCATATTTGATTGAAGAAAGCAAAGAATGTAGATGGTTGCGCTCGATAACAAATATGTAAATATCGGTTTTTCTCAATATATATATATATATATATATATATATATATATATATATATATATATATATATATATATATATATATATATATATATATATATATATAGTGGAACAAACCCTAGTACGAATAACATGCCGTCGAAGTCTGCTCACCTGTTATTGTTTAATTGGGCCTTGTGTTATGGACCCAATTGTTTAAGTTAGTTTGTACCCTAAGTTAGCTTATAATGGGTCATTGTTAAAAATGTCCATTAGGTTAGTGTGTTAGTTTTATTATAAATAACATACTAGTCTCTCATATTTTGTATAAGGGAAAATAGGAAGATAAAACCCCAATTCAAAAGTGAGAGAGGTTATTTGTTATTCTTGTATACTTGTAATCTTGTTTTAACAGAAAGGAAAGAATAACATTTTATAACCAATCTTTGTTGTTATCTTTGGTAACCCTAAACCCTGACCCTTGTGGGTTTCTTGAGAAACATATTATACTTTGTTTCTAAGGTATCTTATTCACAAAAAATTGGTGCGGTGAGCGTGTAGAAGATGCCTTCAACAAAGTATGAGATTGAAAAGTTCACCGGTGTGAACAACTTTGGTATGTGGCGCTTGAAGATGAAAGCCCTACTTGTTCAGTAGGGTTGTTTGGAAACATTGAAGGGAGAGACAACCATGAATGTTGCGTTGACGACAGCTATAAAGACGACCATGATTGAGAAAGCACACAACACAATATTGTTGAGCCTTGGTGATAAGGTTCTTCGACAGGTATCAAAGGAGACGACAACGTCAGGGTTATTGTTGAAACTTGAAGGTTTGTACATGACCAAATCATTGGTGAATCGACTCTACCTGAAGCAAGCCTTGTATTCATTCAAGATGAGTGAAGACAAAGTGTTGGCTGAGCAGTTAGATATGTTCAACAAGTTGATTCTTGATCTTGAAAATATTAATATGAAAATCGATGAAGAAGATCAAGCGTTGTTGCTCTTATGCACCTTTCCCAGAACACATGCTCACTTCAAAGAAACCTTCTTGTATGGAAGAGAGTCCCTGACCATTGAAGATGTTCAATCTGCCTTGTACTCTAAGGACTTGAACAAACGAAAGGAGCATAAACCTTCGACGGTTGGTGAAGGTTTGGCCATTAAGGCGAAATTCTTATGAAAGGATGGTAAGTTCGACAAGAAGAAGGGAAAAAGTCAACATAAGTCTTATAGTGGTGAAGCATCTGGTGTTCGATGCTATCATTGTAAGAAGGAGGGTCACATTCGAAAGGTGTGTCTTGAACGCCTGAAAGATCATGGAGGTAATGATAATGGAAACGCGACCATTGTTCTAGATGATTTTGAATCATCTGATGTTCTTGTGGTTTCAAGCGGTGACTCAAGAAAAGAGTGGATTATGGATTCAGGTTGTACTCGGCACATGACTTCAAACAAAGATTTGTTCGAGGAGTTATGTGATCAAGATGATGGATCAGTGTTGCTGGGAAATAACAAAGCTTGTAAAATTGCAGGTATTGGATCTGTGAGATTCAAGCTCCATGATGAGTCAATAAGGTTATTGACTGAAGTTAGGTATGTACCTGAATTGAAGAGAAATTTTATTTCTCTTGGTGAATTCGACAATAAGGGATATGTTTTTCTAGGAGAGAAAAGTATTCTAAAAGTCATGAAGGGGTCGAAGGAAATCTTGAGAGGCGTGAAAAAACAAGGCTTGTATATCCTTGAGGCTGAAGTTGTAAGTGGTTAGACAAATGTTGCATCCACGAAACTGTTGTCGAAGATAAAATTATGGCACATGAGATTGGGCCATGTCAGCGAGAGAGACCTGGTCGAACTGGGGAAATAGAACCTGCTAGGTGGTGACAAAGTCGAGAAGTTGGAGTTTTGTGAACCTTGTGTATTTGGTAAATCATGTAGGGTGAAGTTTAACAAAGGTAAACAAAGAACACATGGATCCCTTGATTACATTCATGCTGATATTTGGGGGCCTGCAAGGAATCCTTCACATTCAGGTGCAAGATATTTTCTATCCATAGTTGATGACTATTCTAGAAAGTTATGGGTATTCATTCAGAAGACGAAGGATGAAAATTTTGAGAATTTCAAGAGTTGGAAGGTTCTGGTCGAAACTCAAACTAGCAGAAAGGTCAAGAGGTTGAGAACTGATAATGGCCTTGAATTTTACAATGAAGCTTTCGACAGTTACTGTGTCGAGTCTGGGATTGCGAGGCATAAGACTGTAGTAGGTACTCCTCAACAAAATGGTCTAGCTGAGAGATTCAATCGAACAATCCTAGAAAGGGTTAGATGTATGTTGGTTAGTGTTGGATTGAAGAAGGTGTTTTGGGATGAAGCTATTTCGACAACAACATATGTGATAAACAGATGTCCTTCGACTGTGTTAGATATGAAGACACCTGAAGAAGTTTGGTCGGGACATCCACCAGATCTCGAAAAACTGAGAGTATTTGGCTGTGTAGCCTATGCTCACATTATATGGGTATGTCGAAGAGGGGAAAGAAGAGTATGCGTGCAAACTGAAAAGATCTTTATATGGGCTGAAACAATCTCCTCGACAGTGGAATAGGAGATTCGACAAGTTCATGGCATGCATGAGTTTCATCAGAAGTCAGTCTGACCACTGTGTTTACTTCAGATTTCGATCTGGTAATTCATTTGTTATTTTGTTGCTTTATGTGTATGATATTCTAATAGCAAGCAACAATGTTGGAGATGTAATGATGGTGAAGGCTGAACTCAATAAGGAGTTCGATATGAAGGATCTGGGAGCTGCGTCCAGGATTCTTGGGATTGACATCTAGAGAGATAGAAAGCAATCGAGAATAGGCTTATCTCAAGAGACATACTTGAAGAAGATTCTTGATAAGTTTGGTATATCGAATTCAAAGCCTGTCGTAACTCCAACAAACTCTCAATTCAAGCCGAGTATAGATCAGTGTCCCAGTACTAATGTCGAAAGAGCTTATATGAATAACATTCCATATGCTAATATAGTTCTTTTATGTATTCTATGGTATGTACTAGACCCAACATAACATATACAGTAAGTCTTGTAAGCAGGTACATGTCGAATCCTGGAAAAGCTCACTGACAAGCATTGAAGTGGATTTTAAGGTACATAAATGAGTCTCTAAATAGAGTCCTAATTTATGATGGAGCCTTGGGTGAAGATAGTAAAGCCGCAATCGAAGGATATGTCGACTCTGATTATGCAGGCTGTATGGATTCTAGAAAATCTATTTCTGGATATATTTTCACTATATTTGGCACAACAATTAGTTGGAAAGCAACACTTCAGAAGGTTGTTGCCTTATCAACCACTGAAGCGGAATATATCGCCCTATCTGAAGCTGTAAAGGAAACATTATGGCTTGAAGGTTTTGCAAAGGAGCTGAAACTTCAAGGTCGAAGTATCACTGTTAAATGTGATAGTCAAAGTGCAATACACCCGTCGAAGAACTCAGCCTATCATGAGCGAACCAAGCACATTGATGTAAGGCTGCATTTCGTCAAAGGGGTAATCGAGCGTGGAGAAGTCCAAGTGCTAAAGGTTTCGATAGATCATAATGTTGCTGATATGATCACCAAGACGTTGCCCAGTTACAAGTTTTTGCACTGTATGCAATTGATAAAGCTGCATGAAGAAAGCTAGTTTGTTTCTTGTTAGTATAGGGTGTGTTCCAAGGTGGAGATTTGTGGAATATTGGAACAAACCCTAGTACGAATAACATGTCGTCGAAGTCTGCTCACATGTTATTGTTTAATTGGGCCTTGTGTTATGGATCCAATTGTTTAAGTTAGCTTGTACCATAAGTTAGCTTGTAATGAATAATTGTTAAAAAGCCCATTAGGTTAGTGTGTTAGTTTTATTATAAATAGCACACTAGTCTCTCATATTTTGTATAAGGAAAAATAGGAAGATAAAACCCTAATTCAAAAGTGAGAGAAGTTATTTGTTATTCTTGTATACTTATAATCTTGTTTTAAGAGAAAAGAAAGAATAACAGTTTATAACCAATCTTTATTGTTATCTTTGGTAACCCTAACCCTTGTGGGTTTCTTGAAAAACCTATTATACTTTGTTTCTAAGGTATCCTATTTATAACAATATATATATATATATATATATATATATATATATATATATATATATATATATATATATATATATGCTCTTGATTGACAATAGTGACACACACGCCTTTACCAAACCCATGTGACGTGCTCTCCAATTCCATCCAATTTTTACAAACATATTGCTAAACCCAACACAACACCACAAAAGCTCTCTCTTTTTAACATATCCTATTTTCATCAAAATATATTTAATTTCTTTTCCTTAGATAGTGATACTTACTTTATTATTATGTCTATAAGTTTTGTGGCTCTATCAAATGGGTTTTCTCGTTTTCATGACAAATTGTCTATTCACATAACTCATAAGTCATGCCCTCTACTTGTAAGGTAAGACTTTCCCCTTAGAAGAAAAATCCCAATTAGTTAAGATAGGTCTTGAAAATTAGTACCAATATCTTTAAACATAAGTTTCAAGATATAGAAGAAACTCATTCATTCATTCACCTTTGTCCTTCATTTTAAGAAGTTGCATGCTCCATCCTTTTGTGGTTTGGATTTTAGCTTACTCCTAGGTACTTAGATTTCTGGTCGGATATCACTTCATTTACCTCCTTAATTACTCCGAAAATTTTCATACCCTTTCAATTTTGCTTGATATTTGATAGAATGAAGATGTGAAATTTTCATAGAAAAGAGACCATGTCTTTTGTTAGTTTATGTGTTACCTTAAGTCTTGTTTTTGGGTTTCTTATATTGTTTATATTTGCACAAATTTTCTATTTTTTATGGTGGAAAAAGAGAAGAACACACATAGATATTGAAATGGAACAAGGTAGTTTTCAAAAAGGGGTGTTTTATTGGTGGTGTTGGAAAAAAACATCATGTTCTTTAGATCCTACAAACGTTAATAGAGACATAGAAACCTCAAATCATGAACAAGACATAGAATTGGGTGTTGAAGGCAAAGATTTGCTTTTGAAACCCTATGGTGAAGAAAGTTTGGAGTTAGAATTGATGAGGTTGCATAATCTCCCTGGCCCACCAAGATTTCTCTTCACAATCACAGAAGAAACAAAGGAAGATTTGGAATCTGAAGATGGGAAATCAAAATGTGGAAGAAGTCGAAAAGGCTCAAGAACAAAGAGTTTGAGTGATTTTATAGAAACCCCTTTTGGTTTATCTCCTTTGAAGTGTTCTTTGGATTCTCTTGATTCTTATAAGCATCAAGGGTTCAACAATCCTCTTTTCGAAACCTCCGGTGAATCGGAGTTTAATCGGTTTAGATCTTCGCCGCCTCCGAAGTTCAAGTTTTTGAGAGATGCTGAAGAGAAGTTGTATAGAAGATTGATGGAAGAATCTAGAAGAAAGGAAGTTGAGGAGGTTGAAGATTCTCCTAAACAGATTCAACAATGTTTGCCACAGAGTTCTTCACAGGTTCTTCCTTTGACATCTTCTCCTACAATGTTGAAATAACTTGAAAATTCATCTATGGTGCATTAGATCTATATACAATTAGGACTTTGGTAATTATTCTTTTTATCTTATGTTAAATTAATTTTGATTATGGACCTCTATTATGTGTGTTCTTGAATGATTGTTATGGTTCATATGCTGCAAATTTGTTCATCATTTGGTAACAAATTGAATGCATAGAGACATGTTCTTCAAAATGATTCTAAACATGTTACTTAGTTAGTTAGAATTTTAAATTGTGATTTTTGTGTTTTGCAATTGAAGTTGTAGATTATAGTTAGAACTAATTAGTTTATATTCGGGTTCAGGAAGAAGAAAAAAAAATTCTAGAGGTGTAGAATTAATTTTGAAATGATTTTGAGATGTTTGTAGAATTGATTCCGGGTGAAAGTGAACTTAGAATTTGTAACTTTTGATTTTTATTTTGAAATTTACTAATGAACTTATTTCTAAGTCAATGTATCCCAACATAAGTTATTTTAGTAATAATCAAATTTACAAAATCAATTTAGTATATGTTTGTAATAACTTTTCTTTCACTTAATGGCACGTATACATGGCATTTCACCTTGAAAACGAGAAGCTACAAAAGGGTAAACGTGCTTCTGACCGTTTTTCACCGCGTATCTAAATATAAAATATTTTTATCTTCAACTCAGTTTTATTAAGCATCAATTTTATAAAATCAATTAAGTTAAAATCAATTTTTTTACATCAAAAACAAACAAACGCCTAGTGAAAATTCAAAAGATTTTTTGAAGAGGTTAAGAAAAGAGGAAGCTCACAATTAGTTATTAAGAAAGGACTTGTGGGGCAATATGTTTTGTCCATTCCAAAGTTTGTAAAGCCTTAACAAGTAATCATTCATGTGAATGTTGATACATGTTTGCAACACTACCAAAAACTTAAATTAAAAAAAAAAAAAAAACCTTAATGATTAAGCATTATTTTTTCCTTTTAAGAAACCCCCACAAATTTTCAATCATTTAGTGTACTAGTTTAGTTGCATTTGCTAATCTAGCTGTGTTTTTTGTTTTCTTTCTTAGATGCTTAATTCACACCACATTATCATAATTAGGTATCAAATGGAAACTTTAGATTTCTTAATTAAAAGATTAACGCGTAAACATGTTCCAAGGTAGATTCATAAATAGTTGTAAACTAGTTATTGATTGATGAATTTTCATAGCTCTTTATAAAAATGGAAAGTCAATGCTTTATGTTAATGGAATTAGCAAAGTGGTTTACAGATAGTAAGTTTAAAATTTGACTATAAAAATAAATTAGTTTTGAAAAGTTTGTTGAATTAGTGTATGTGGACTTTTCATTAACCTTTTTAAAATAAAATAAAATAATATAATAAAAAATTATAAAATATCAAAACAATCCTAAATTGTTGTTCAAAAACGAAATGCTGTATTTCTTTCGTTCTCTCTGTTATAATTTAAATAATATTTTTAAGTTTTTTAATATTTTATTTAATTAATATATAATTATATTTTTGATATATCTTTTTTATTTTTTATTAATTTAAATATATTTTTAAAATAAAAATAGAAACTTCAAATTCATATATAATTTATCCCCCCAAAAATAAAAACAGGCCAACAAAAATATAGTTAAGAAGTCCACACTTTTCTCTATCCTAACTATCCAAAATATATATATATATATATATATATATATATATATATATATTTTACTTAAAAAAAAACATAGGAATTTTTCTTTCTTTCTTAACCACCTCCATTATATAGTAAAGAAATCCACTTACTTCAACCCTAATTACCTAAAAAATAATTTTGCTTAAAAAAATCTATACTTTTTTCTTCATCTTATTCTTAACCACCTCCATTTAAGAATAGTAATGAAAATCAACATAAAACAAATGTTGTTGGATGGCAAATTGTACAATTTACAAGTTATTAAATAGAGACAGAAAGTGGGTCCCACGAGGTTGTTGTCTTAATCAAAGCATGATGTGTGTCATGAATAGGTTGGTTATTGTGTGTATGTCGCTGTTATCATCACGCGAATTGTTACAAACTTTTTCTCCAACCAAACAAAACCTAACTTTCAAATTCAAATATATAGTGCAAATTTTGCTGAGTGCTAACATAACGTTAAGAATAAGAATTATTTATTTATTTATTTATTTATTTGTAATTAAAAAAAAAGAATCATGGGGAGTGATGACTTATAATAAGGGAAAATTGATAATTGGGTTTGGTTCCATGTGAAATAAGGTGTGTCGTGATCCTGTGTGTAAGTCAATTGTTTAGGTCCACTTGGATTAATTCTCTACAATTGACATTTGCTAATTTGGTTTCAATGAGCTAAATTAAAACCAATAATAATCAATAAGAAAATGTTGGTTTTGAAAAATTATGATTTTTCTATTATTATTTTGTCTTTCTCAAATTGTAATTTAGTAACAATGAATTTGACATATTTAATCAAGGATATTTGATGTACATTTAGTATATATTATCTCGATTTTTTTATTATAAATCGTTTTGGAAAAATATTTTGTACCACAATATAAGTCGTCGTTTTGTAATACCAATAAATTATTAATGTTATTTTTTTATTATATTATTAAAAATATTTATTATTCTCTCTCCTTTCAATTATATAACTTTGTCTTTTCAATATCATTAATGAAGAATAATTTTATAAAACCTTTCATAATTTATATTTTTCATATCATAATTATTACATTTCTTAATATGTGTGAAAAGTAAAAAATGACTTATAATAAAAAAATTGAGGGATTATTTAATTATGCAGTAACAAAAATTAATTTAAAATTAATTAATTTTATAAAATTGAGTTCAATATATTAAATTTCATTATTAAAATGTGTTGATTAAGAATATTATTATATTTTTGGTAGAGTGAGGGATATATACGATGTCCCGTGAAAATATTGTTGGACCAAAAAGGTTTTCAAGAAAGATGGAAGAAGAAAAAGAGGAAAAAAAGAGAAATATTATAACTAAACTTGTGAAAAACAGATTCCTTACTAAGTGAAGTTGTTAATTACATGATGTCATATCTTTTATATATGCAACTAAAACTCATATCCAGAACTTACAAAGTACAAAATATAAAATTACAAGTTACATTTCGACATAACAACTATATATAGTATTCGACCCATACGAATGCAAATGGCTCTTACTACTTTGAATGACTACTTGGACACAGTCGAATGTTAGCTTTCTAACTATGGATTACAACTAACACACCACTTAATTCATGTGTTTCAAGACTTTTCATCTCAATGCTTTTCTTCAACTCGTCAAACTTCACTTTCTCCAGAGGTTTGATGAGTATATCAACTAGTTGTCATTCTGTCTTGTAATACTCAAGTTTAAGTTTTCCTTTGTTTACTTGATCCCTAAGAAAATGATACTTTATCTATATGTATTTACTTCAACCATGACACACTGGATGATTCACCAAGTCGATAGCTGACTTGTTGTCGACAAACAACTTCATTTTCTCAGGTTCTATCATCCTGAGTTCTTTGAGTAACATTTCTATCCATGTTGCTTGGCATGCTACATGTGATGCAACCACGTACTCAACTTCACAAGATGAAAAAGCTATAATGTTTTTCTTCCTTGAGCTCCATGGGATTCGTGCAGCTTCAATCATGAATATGCAGCCTCCAATAATCTTCTTTTCGTCTTGATCTTCACTAAAATCTGAATAAGTGTAGCCATATACCTCTGCATCTGTCATAGTTTTCTTTTGTCTTGGAATCAACACACCATAATCAATCGTACATTTCATGTATCTCAACACTCTTTTGACTAAGGGAGTTCGCGGTTCGGTTTGGATCGGTTTTGAAACAAAATATCCTCCGATCCAAAGGTAAATTACTTTCGCTTTTGGATAATTGGTTAAAAAATCCGATCCGATTCAATTTCATGCGGTTTAATCTGGATATCCAAATTACAAATTATAGCTTTTAATAATATTTTAAAAGTACTAATAAATAGTAAGTTTGAAATAATATATAATATACTATATCAAAAATATTACAAGATGAAAAAAATAAAAATAAATAGACTAAATCAAACTAATAAATAGTATTTTAAAAAATAAGTATCATCTAATATTAAATTAACATAGATATATACTAATAAAAAATAAATAAGTAAAAAATATATATACATACAATTTGGTTTGGTTTGGATCGGTTTTGAAAAATCAATTCAATATCCGATCCGAACCAATCTGTTTTTATAAAATAACATCCAAATACATCAAATAAATTGGTTTTTTGCGGTTTTCGATTTTTTTGGATCGGTTTGCGGTTTTTATTTGGATTGGTTTAGATTGAACACCATACTCTTGACTGATGTTAGATGACATTCTTGAAATTTCTTTATAAATCTGCTCAACAATCCTTTGACAAATGTCTGACCTGGTATTGCAAAGATACCTTAAGGATCTAATGATTTGTTTGTACAATGGTTAAACCTCATCATATGTCTTCTTCCTTAACTTTGCTTAAGTTTCTAATGGCGTAGAAACTGTATTACAATTGCTCATCTTGAACCTCTTCAAGATATGTTGGGAACAATCATTCACAAGTGTCTTTGAACTCCATCCATAAAAAATATGACAAGTTCTCTAGGCCAGACATTTCAAACTCCTGTAACTTTGACTTGAATCTTCTTATCTCTGCTTCATATGCACATGTAATCAACAAATGATCTACATATATGCATAAGATTATTCGACTGACCCTATTTGCATCATTGACATAAACTCCATGTTCAGAGACGCACTTTGTGAAACCTACTTCGACCAGGAAGTTATATATTCTTTTATTTCAAGATCTTGGGGCTATCTTCAAACCATATAGAGTCTTCCTCAATCTATACACCTTCGACTTCTGTCCTTTGATTTTGAATCCTAGTGGTTGAGTGACATAGACTTCTTCTTTCAAAGTTCCATCCAGAAATGTTGACTTTACATTTAGTTGATGTATCTTCCATCCTTTGTATGTTGTTGTCAACACAACAATTATAATGGTTTCTAGCCTCGCAACAAGTGCATACACTTTTTCGAAATCAATACCAGGTTTTTGCAGAAAATCTCTTGCCACTAGTCTTGCCTTATGCTTGGAAATTTCAGTGTTTGACCTTTGTTTCAGCTTGTAAACCCACTTCACATAAATTATCTTCTTGATTGACTCTTCGATAAGCTCCCATGTCTTTTTATTCTCTATTACCTTGAGTTCTTCTTTCATGGCTGCTAACTAATTATAATCATTCTTGGCTTGATCCAAATTGATTAGTTTTGCTTCAACCATCATCATCGCTTCTTGTATTAAGTCACCATCTGCGTTGACTACATGATTTGGAAATATCTCATCTCCAGCTAACCTTGTCAATTAAGTTCTTTCTGTGGTCGATCTTGTAACATTCTGCTCAGCTGGTTCTTCATTTTGATTAGTTGTGGCTTCAGTTTATTGATCTTCTTAAAACACAACTATGATTGTATTTGATTTCGGTCAAACTGACATTTGACTCCAATTCCACCCATTACTTTCTTCCATTAGAACATCTCAATTTATCACAAATTTATCACCATTTGGTGAATACAACTTATATGCGCCAGTTGAATGATAACTTATGCGCACTATAGCATGACTTCAATCATCTTGTTTCTTCCTCAATTGTTCAGGTACATGTCTGAAGCACAATGATCCAAGCATTATAAGATGACTAACGTTCGACTTCAGACTTGTCCAAGCTTCATAAGGAGTCATCTCGACTATCTTCTTGGTTGGACATCTATTTAGAATGTACATTATTGTCGAAGTTGTTTCACCCAAAAATCTCTTTGGCATATCTTTAGTTTACAACATTCTCCTACTAATGTTCAATATAATTCGATTCTTCCTCCAAGTTATGCCATTATGTTGAGATGTATATGATGCAATGATCTCATGCTTTATATCTTCCTCATTTCAAAATCTATAAAATTCTCGCGAAGTGTATTTACCACCACCATCAGTTCTCCGTTTCTTCAAATTGCATCCATTTTTCTTCTCGACATGCAATTTGAACTTTTTGAATTGTGTGAATACATCACTCTCCCTTTCAAAAAGGTAAATCCATATATATATATATATATATATATATATATATATATATATATATATATATATATATATATATATATGGTGAATTCATCTATGAAGATTAGGAAATAACAGTTACTTCCATTCAACCTTACTTCAAAAGATCCACACACATTAAGTGAACTAGCTCCAGCTTTTCCTTCGACCTCATGGGTAAGTCATGTTTGAATGGTTTCCTTGTCTGATTTACTTTGCAACATTCCTCACATATTTGACTTGGTTCTTTCACATGAGGTAATATATACACCATCTTTTTCTGGTTGAGCATACATAAACTTCTGAAATTTAGATGTTCATACATGTGATGCCATAGCCAATTATTCTCTTCTTCTATAGTCAAAGCAAGACACTTGTGATCAACCACATTAATCTTTACCTTGAAGGTCATGTTGTCTGCTAATGGTGTCGTCAGAATCAACCTTTCATCACCATGATACACCTTCATCTGATTATTTTCTAGCTTCATGTTGTACCCTTTTGCGAGTAATTGACCTATGCTTATCAAGTTACTTGTCATTGAAGGTACATACAACACATCAATTATGTTGGATTTTTTACCATTCTTTATGATACCAAATATATCTCCTTTTCCACCTGATGTGATGTGTTTACCATCTACAAACTTTATCACTTTCTAAACTGATTCATCTAGCTTGATGAACCAGTTTTTATTAATAGTCATGTGGTTACTGCATCCTGAATCTAGGTACCACATGTTGGTTTGCTTAGTGTTCGACTAAGTGTTGGTCATGAGTAACACATCATTAGAATCATTATCTTCAGGATGTGCATACTTAACTTCATCGTTATCTTTCGCTCGTGCTTCCTTCTTTATTCAATGATCTCAAGTTTAGTGGCGAAATCCTTGACGGTTGTAACATTGCACCTCCTTCATGTCAACTTTCTTCCCATAATACTTGTTACCCATGCCTTTCTTGGTCGAATCAGAGTAATTCTTTAAAGTCTTGCTCGACTTCTCATCATTAGCCAAATTCTTTCCTTGCTTCATCTTCTCTTTCCCAAATTTCTTGATGAATCTTACTTGTAGTGCATGTTCAACCACCTTCTCCCTTTCTGAGTTCCTCTAATTCAACCTAATATCAAGAGCCTCTCTGAAGTTTGAAGTTCTTCTAACTTCATCTCAACTAGATTCTTGGACTCTTTAATTGATACTACAATGTAATCAAAACTCACAAACAGATCTCAACACTTTCTCAATCTTCTCCAAATTGTTGATTGATTCACCACACGCCTTCATTTGGTTTGTTAACGACACCCCACGTGAAAGGTATTCCGATATTGATTCATCTTCCTTCATCTGAATCATTTTGAATTGCTTTCTCAACTTCGCCCTTTTCAGTTTTCCATCTCTGTCGTACAAGTTCTTCAACTTGTCTCATGCTTCTTTGGGTGTTTATTCTTCAATTATCTTCTCAAACACATTAGGATCCACACATTATAGTAAATCCAGAATTTTTTTTCCATCTTTCTTCCTTTAATCCTTATGCGCAACTTTCTGAACATCTTCTGCATTCGCTTCCAATTTCGGCACTTCATCATTCATAATTTAAGAAACATCTTGAAATCAGAAGATGACCTTCATCTGCGCAACCCACCGTTCATATTTCTCATCTTTGAAAACTGGTAGATTCGCTCGAAATTATGTTGATGTCGTTGTTCCGTTTGCCATTGTAGATTCTCTCTGAATCACAACTCGGACTCATTGATACCAAATTGTTGGAACAAGAGGGTTTTCAATAAAGATGAGAGAAGAAGAAGGGAGACTAAAGATAAATGATATAACTGAATTGAATTTGTGAAAAGCAAAATGCTTATTGAGTGAAGTTGTTATTTATATCATATCGTACCTTTTATATAGGCAATTAAAGCTCAAACCCAAAACTTACAAAATATAAAATGTAAAACTACAAGTTATATTTCAACATAACAACTATATGTCGAATACAACTAACACCTACTACTTCGACACAATTGAATGCTACCTTTCTTCAAAATTATGAATTACAACAAACAAATATATATATGATGTCTCCGTCCCTAAAGTACCTTTGAAGAGATTTCGTTCACTATATATTTTTTTGCATAAGAAAAATCTTCATCATTAAGATCTAATCAGAGTAATTTCGACAGACATCCTCATTAAATGATGCAAGTAGGCATTCCTAAATCAATCATGTCAAAATTATATATATATATATATATATATATATATATATATATATATATATATATATATATATATATATATATATATATATATATATATATATATATATATATATATATATATATATAGTCTCTTGTGCTGTTTTAAACATAAAGTAAGTATTTAGTCCATTGAAAGTGCGGTAGATAAATTGTCACATTAGAATTGCCGTGGGACAATATTAGATCACTTGATTATTATTTTTTACTTCTTTAAATTTGTTGCTTCTCCTTTTTTTTTTTTTAAATGTTTTTGTTATGTTTGGTAAATATAAATGCTTGTGATTAGCACATCAAAATAAATAAAAATAGGTGCATGTAACAACCGATAGTTGTGGTGGATTAACTCTCACCAAATAATATACTCATGTCTCCTACTTAGGTGTGAGATATTTTGTTCACATTTGATTTTCTAAGATAGGATTTGGACTCTTCTGTATTTTGCTAAACCTCATTTATGGATTCTTCTGTATTTTGCTAGACCTCATTTTTGGATTTGGCCCATAGGGTCCAAAACTAAAATTTAATGTATTTGCAAATATGAAAAGAGATATTAAGGTGCATCAGATGAGGAATTTAATAACATATTTATTCAATAAATACTTCCTTAGGTAATCAATGAAGCTTACTTGCTAGCTAAATAGGTCTATATTGTTAAGAGATTTTTTTTTTTAAAATTCAAATGCAAAAAAATTATTATGGGATTGTATTATAAACATGTCAAAACATCAAATAAGTTAAAGAAAAAGTGATTATGGCGATAGTGTAACCAGCTACACATTCATATTAATTAGTTACCACTATTATGATATTTCTCATTTTTAACAACTGTAATCTATTACAGATTTTGTGTAATCGATTATAGGTATAAGAATTTAATGTTGTAATTTGTGTATCAATCCACTTATATCTCATTTAAATATTTTGGAGGTATTGTTTTTAATATTAATGTTAATTCTCATCAGGACCGTCCCTGATAATTTAAGTGTCATGTCGAAATTATAAATTTGGTGCCCTTTCGCCAATCATCTCAACAAAAGAAAAAAAGTTCCCATTGTTTTGTACATTGATCTTGTTATTTGTTCCACGAAAAACTATTTTTTTTCTTCTAGAAAGATATCTAACAATAGACATTATCCTAACCAAAACATTCTTCCAATGTTCTTTTTCTTTTGAAATCTGATTAGTAAATCAATTCATTCACTCATAAAAGTCTTGTGTGCACCGCTTGATTCGTGTTCTTTAAACCTAATCGTAAGATGAGACCAATCATTGAAATCTTCTTGAGCTAAGTGATTTGTTTTAGGACTTCTACAAAATATCTTACAACAGAAACAAAAATATTTATTCAATTCTTTTGAATAAACAAGTCAACTCCTATCTTGATTTTCTCTATTAGCACAATAATGATTGTAATGTGAAGATGAAAATAGCCTACCAATGGTATCTTTAGGACCATTCACAATTGACACATCTCTTTTACGACCATTTTTTAGCAATTCATCCCTTAAATCACTTCTAAGGTTACTCCATGTTCATGGATCATATATATCTAATGGAATTGGCTTGTTAGGTTGTTCATTAGCAAAAGCAAGGATATTCTTATTTTCATTATCATTTACATTCAAAACAATATGTTCTTCATTGTTTATGTTTGATTGTCCATCCCCAAAATTTTCAACCGTAGAGTCTAAGTTATATGAATTCACATCATTTTGAAGAGAAGTTGTAGAATGCTTGCTAATTTTTTTTTAATCTTAAACCCTCTTTTGAGATTTAACAACAATTTCAATTTCTTTCGTTCTTTTACGTTTTTGATGATCGGAAAGTTGTTTTCTAGGAAACATTTCAACAACTCAAAAAGCTCAAACAATAAATCTATAAATATAATGAATAAATAATAGGAATAAGTTAGTAAACAATAACACCTAATTTTTTATTGTTGGCTTGACTCTAAACCTCTACTAGATGTTCTAATGATCCTAAAAAGTTGGTGCTCTGTGTCACCGCTCCTCCCGAACACCCTCCCCTCTGATTCTCATCTTCACTCTCTCTCTCTCTCTCTCTCTCTCTCTCTCTCTCTCTCTCTCTCTCCACATTCAATTTCTCCATTATTTGTTAATCTTGTGGTTCCAAATTCTCACTTATATGATAAGTTTCTTCTTGATAAATATATCTTTACAATGAGAAATCAAATTATTTTTAACGATGATATTTGTGATACGGAGTTGATTGTTTTAAAGGTCATGTACTTTTCTTGGTGGTGGATTTTTACTATGGCTAACAATTCGATCTATTGTAATTTTTATGATTGGCTTAAACAACGCTTAGATTTTCTGACGATATAGTTGCAGTCGTATTCGACTGTTTTTTAATTTAATCTGGCTTATATATAAAAAAAGTGAGAGTTAAATAAATGTTACTCCATCTATCCTAAATTATAAATCAATTTGTCAAAAATATTTGTCCCAACTTATTAGTCACTTTAAAATTTCAATACAATATTAATGACTTTTTCCTTGAATACCCTCTATAATATTTTCATCTTTTTATTTTTTTAATTTCGTTTTTCAATGTAATTAATGAAAAATAATTTTATAAAGTTATAGATGATTTCATTTTTTCATATAATAATAATTACATTTCTTAATTTGTGTGAAACATTCAAAATATCTTATAACTTAGGACGGAGATAGTATGATATTCAAGGAAATAAATATTTAAAATAGATGGAAAAATTATTTTGACAACTTAATAGAGGATATAAGATTTTCTAAGACTCTAAGAAACTAAATACTAAGGACGACAACAACTATAGTTTATATCGTAGAATTAAAAAGTACTGAGGTAAAAAATGTTTAACAAAGTGTATAATGACAAGGAAGTTGGGTCAGATGTATACTTAAAAATATCGTTCCAGTGATTTTAGTTGTCTCATAATGCCTTAAAATAATATTACAAAGTCAAACAAAATGTCAATGAAGAGACGAAAACATTTTATTTTTTAATTATTAGTACAAGAGAAATATAAAAAAAAAAATGGTTGATATTATATGGAGTTAAAATTACGAGATATTTGATAAAATTACGAAAAAGAGTTAAAAATTATACCAATGTGATTTTTTGACGGTATATACGGTGGTTTTTGTCAACCGTCACAATTTTTATAGCTTTTCCACGATCTAGTGTTCTTATCTTCACTCCCCCATCCAACAAACCATTCTCATTTTCTGTCAACAACCCCTGACTTTCTCCCGAATTCATTCCCATCTACTTAAAATTGTTTGAATTTGAGATCCACAATCTCTCAAATCTTCTTAAATTTCAATCTCCTAAATTGCAATCTCTTAAGAGTCCATTTGTTTTATTTTTATTTTTTAAATGATTTTTATAATGTTATATATTTTGATGTAAACATTTTTTTCCATACAAATTTAAATTAAATTTTGTTTTGAATTGTTATTCTTAAAATATTATTGTAGTTATTTCATCGTTTTATCGAAACTTTTTTTGGTTATCAAAATAAAAAATAAAAATTACTTAATTTTGAAGTTATTTCAAATAGTTTTTTATAAAAATCATTTTTTGAAAAAGTTGTAATTTTAACTATGTTTTGATCTTCAATAATGTATGTTTATATTATAGAATATCAAAATTAATCTTTTAATTTATAAAAAATAAATTTAAAAAATTTGTAAGTATTTTAAAAAACCTTTTTGTATAATCTATTTAAAAAATCTAATTTTGCAAAGTTAAAACAAACTGATCCTAAGAGCCCAGTTTATTTCAACTTTAAAAGAAATGAATTTTTGCTTTGGATTTTTAAAAATAGAATCTATAAAACTTTTTCAAAATAATGAGTCCGTTTGCTTTGGTTTTTTTTAAATGATTTTTTTAGTGTGGTATAATTTTGTGAATTTTTTTTTAAAAAGAAACTTTTCATAATTAAAAGGGTTAAATGAAAATTTTGTTTGAATAGTTATTCTTAAAATGTTATTTTAAATATTTCTTCATTTTATCGAGAAAAAAAATTGGACATCAAATTTTCAAAATATCACTTAATTTTGAAGCTATTTCATCAAATAGATTTTCATAAAAATTATTTTCGAGACACAACTTTGTTCAAAAATTGTGATTTCGACTATGTTTTGATCTTCAATAATGTATATTTATGTTCTACGATGTCAAAATTAGTCTTTCAATTTAGAAAAAATGAATATAAAAAAACTTGTAATATTTTGAAAAACGGTTTTACAAAATTCATTTTCGAATATATAAAGAAAAAAATCCAATTTTTTAAACCTAAAACAAAGTGACTATATATTATACTATAAACATCATTTTTATTAAAAATCAATACAAACAAGTCCTAAATCTTCTCAAGTGAAATGATTTTGACAAAGAATATAAGAATATGAATGACTGATTTTGACATCTTTTAACATAAACATATATTATTGAAGATCAAAAGATAGTCGAAATCGCAATTTTTCTAAAAAGTTGTATCTCAAAAATGATTTTTATGAAAATCTATTTGAAATAACTATGAAATTAAGTGATTATTAGAAAATTTGATATCCAATTTTTTTTTTAATAAAATGATGAAATATCTAAAATAACATTTTAAGAATAACTATTCAAACCAAATTTTTATTTGAAGCTTTTATTGAAAATTTCTTTATTATTTTTAATACATAAAATTATGTACACTATAAAAATCATTTTTAGAAAAACCAAAACAAACGGGCCCTAAGTTACATCACCAAATCCAATACATATTTATATATTGTCATGACATAGATTCACCCAAACCGGTAACAATAACAACAGAACCCTCCCGAAAAAGGCAAGACAAATAGATATACCCACAAAACAAGACTGCTACATCATACTGAAATCCTTTGATCTTCGATTTCAGCCATCTCTAAGACAAGAGTTGAATCTCCTATAAACAGTCGATTGGTCGATAATTTTTCATAACATTTCATCTTCCATTTAATATACAGTTGTTAACTCCTACTTGAAAGAAAATATGGCAAATACAATTTATCTTGTTTTTTTTTTTATATTAAAAAATAATGTATAGTTTTTCAGTTCAAAATATATGTTTTCTAAACAACACCATACTAGCACGATCCTTTTAAATTTATGATCATTTACCAAAAGATGTGTTTTTGTCCAAGTAAATTATAATACTTTTGATGCATATGTGTTTGATGAATTTGAATTTCGAACTTTCAAAGCTTGGAAGTATTAGACAAATGTACTTTTATCAATAAAACATTATACTTATGAGTGTCCTTACAATTGTCTAGAAGAGATACTTTAAAATTGTTGTGTGCAATGATATATTTGAGGAAGATTATGTTGGAAAATAAATGTGAGTTGTGTTGGAAAACAAGTGTGAGTTCTAAGTCTCCCATTCTTTTGAAAAATGGAGGTTAAGCACTTTATAAGTGAGGGGATTCATACATACCTATCACCTTAGAGTTTTGGATGCATATGTGGTGTCTCTCTCACTTGTTTGGGTGAGTCTTTGACCTTAAGATGAATGTTTGACTCAATGTGTAAGTTTTCCCCACATGATGACCTATCAATGATATTAGAGTCTGGTTCGAGTAAGGGATCAACTCCTTATATTGAAAGTCTTCTTGACATAGTGATAATCAAACTGCATGTCCTGTTGTAGTGCCCGTGACAAGTAAGAATGTCTGTCAATGGCGGGAGAAACATATGGATAAAAGAGTTTCTGCTTTAGGGGAGCATAGTAGATGGAATCACACTCGAGGAGGAGATTGTTGGAAAAAAAGTGTGAGTTGTGTTGAGAAACAAATGTGAGTTCTAAGCCCCACATAGCTTAGGAAAGTGGATCTTAAACACTTTATAAGTGATATGATCCATACACACCTATCACCTTAAGGTTTTTGGTGAATATGTGTTGTCTCACTCACTTGTTTAGGCGAGTCTTTGACCTTTAGGAGAATGTTTGACCCAATGTGTATGCTCCCTCATCATGATGATCAATTCGTGGTATTAGAGTCCGATTCAAGTAAAAGACCAGCTTCTTATATCGAAAGTCTTTCTGACATAGTTATGGTCAGGTTGCGAGTCCCGTTGTAGTCCCCATGACGAGTAAGGGTGTCTTTTAACGGCGATACAAACATGTGGATGAAAGAGCTTTCGCTTGAGGGGAAAATTAGAGACGAGATCCCTTAATGTGTGATCCAATGATTAACCTTGACACAGTCAATCATTGTAATTAGTGTAATTACCAATCATTGGTTGTCAGTATTATTTGTTTCCTTGTTTGTTTGTAGTATCTTAATGTTAGCCTTAATAATAAGACCATGTATTGCTAACATTTGCTATATATGTACATTGTATTCATCAGATCAAATATATAATTCTTTATCTCTTATTACATTTTATAACCGGGGAGTATAGTGTATGGACACAATAAGTGTGTGTTATGTTGAGACACAAGTGTGAGTTCTAAGTCTCATTGTTCACAAAAGTAGAGGTTCAACATTTTATAAATGAGAGAACACATATATCTATCACCTTAAATTTTTGGGTAAATATATATTGTCTCTCTCACTTGTTTGGATAGGTTTTTAACATTTAAATAAATGTTTGATAAAATATATATGTTTCCTCCTCATGATAACCCATCAGATTTTGGAATGAAGGCTAGACACATACACTTTGTCCTTTATGAGTTATCCCTTTATTAGTTTGAGCACCTTTCACGATGAGTGATAAGTTACGATATGTGAACTAATTAACAATGTTTCATTCTATAATAACTGAATATAATTGGGCTTGGTTCCATGTGAAATAAGGTACAAAGAAAATTAAACCATGTACCCCTACAATTGTCCCCCTACCTCTACATAATTTTCAATATTCCAATTTTATCCTTTCAATATTTATTTAATTATTTTTAACTTTTACCGCGAAGTCAGAGTAATAATTTTTTTTTTATGTTGAACGAGATGAATCGGAAGTACAATGGGTAGGTTATTCGGTGTACAAATTTTAAAACCGGAAGTAGCCATAGAAGGTTATCCGATTCACAAAAATCCTTCATCGGAAGTAACATGCTTGTGTTATCCGGTTTAGGTTTTTCTTAACCGGAAGTAGCCTTAATGGGTTTTCCGGTTCATTTTTTTTTTAATTTTTTAATTTTAATTTTGAAATTTTTTTAGGAGACAAGAATCTGCCTTTGATGATATGCGCAAAAGATGACACAAAAGTATATACAACAGATATATTCTCTACTACACAAACATTTCCTACAAGAGAAGAGGCGACTCGGTGGATCAGGGAGGTTGGACTAAAAAATATGGTTACTATTATAATCACCCGTTCGGACATAAAGAATGGCAAGAAAGGAAGAAGTGACAAAGTTATATTCGACTGCGATAGAGGTGGAAAATACAAAGAAAGAGAAAGCGAAACACAAAGTGCTTCCAAAAGATGCGAGTATCCTTTCAAAGTTAGATCAACACCTTCAAAGGATAATTTAGGTTGGAAAATCAATGTAAAATGTGGAGTTCACAACCATGATTTACCTGATATATTTGAAGGTCATGCGTTTGTTAGTCGGCTCACTAAAGATGACCAATAATATATTTAGATTTGTCAAAACGCCGTGTTCCTCCAAGACATATATTGTTGTCTTTGCAAGAGTGAGATCCAAATAATGTGACTCGAATCACCTAAATATATAAACATAAGAGTAAGATTCAGGAATCATTTGCTTAAGTTGATTAATGAATCAAATTATGTTTATTATAGTAGGAAAAAAGATGAATCAGAAGTTGTGAATGACATCTTCTGGGCCTATCCAGACTCTGTAAAATTGTTGAATATGTTCCCGATTGTGTTGATTATGGATAGTAACCATAAAACCAATAAGTATAGGCAACCTTTGTTTGAAATAGTTGGTGTCACATCAACCTAATTAACATTTGTTGTTGCATTTGCCTATATAGAATCTGAGCAAACAGAGACTTTGTGTTGGGTACTAGATAAACTGAAACATTTATTCACTAAACAAGGGTTATGGCCCCAAGTAATTTTAACTGATAAAGATCTTGCTTTGATGAAAGCAATTGAAACTGTATTTCCAACGACAGTTAATATGCTTTGTCAATTTCACATAACCAAGAATGTGAAAGCGGAGTGCATGGAGTATGTTGTGGATGATATCCGAGAACCGATAGAGAGGCTTTTCTACGAACTTATTCTGGCTAGTGATGAGGTTGAGTATCATCAAATATTGAAATTATTTGAGAATGTTTGTTTGGATTACGAACCTTTTATTGATTATGTGAAAGACACATGGTTGACACCTCATAGACATAGATTTGTTGAAGCTTTGATCAATAAAGTAATGCATTTAGGCAATGTCACGACTAAAAGGTAATGTGTTTGTTTTTTATGGGTTTATACATAGTTTTTTTTATAGTAGTAGTAATGATATTGGACTTTTTCTCCTTTTTAGAGTTGAATCTACACATTGGAAGCCGAAGCAGATGTTGGACAACAACTTAGGTGATCTGGTCAAATTCTGGGAGGCTATGAATGGCAACATCAAGATTCAAGTGGGCAATATTAGAGCTTCATTTTAGAAGAGTTTTTACGAGGTTGAGCGTGTCCATAGAGGTCCATTTTATGTGAATTTGGTTAATTCAGTATCAAGAGCTACTTTGCATGACAATGGTGAAGAGTGGCACAAGGTTGACATGATGGGTACAAACATCCAGATGTGCAGGTGCTTTCGTAGAACAATTTATGGTTTACCTTGTGCCTATGAGTTAGGAAAATACACATTGAGAGGTGAACCAATACCAATAGATGCTATTCATATCCATTGGAGGAAAATAAGTATGGAAGGTGAACAAAAGGTTGACACAGAGGATGGAGCAGAAATAGATATGACAAATGAAATTGAGGCACTGTGGAAATGGTTTCATTCATTGGATCTTGCAGGTAAGAGAGCATTAAAAAGTAGGGTGTGTGAAATAGCTTACCCCACCACCTGAGAAGATAAATACCAAATGAGGAGTGAAGAGAAAAGGGAGAAAAACTTGTTGGGTATGATGTTTATCGTGATCCTTCGTATCATGAGGATGTTGAACAAGCACACAACAATTCTCAGAAATCTTCGAAGAGGCATTGTTCACATTTATCACAGACGTCAAAGAAAAAACCATCTCACAGGTACATTGCACAATTTCCTACACATATCAGACCTTTTATTGACGACCTTGTTGATGTTAAGGATGATGGAAATTGTGGGTTTAGAGTCATTGCATCAATGCATGGGTATGGTGAAGATGGTTGGTAAATGGTTCGTCGTGATTTGGATAATGAAATCAGATGTCCTAGAAATAGTCTTTATGTGAAGTTATTCGGTGATAGCTTAGCAAAAGTAAGATAATCCTTGTTGATATCATCTTTAGGTTCCTAACCATATGACAAATGGATGACACTACCAGAAATGGGTTATGTGATAGCAAATCGGTGTAACATCGTTCTTGTGTCATTAAGTGCTCTTAGTTTGATGTTCTTCCCTATGACGACTAAACTTAATCCTAATGTCTCCATTTTTTGCATTAGTTTTGTAAACTTATATCACTGGGTTCATGTAAATATTATAAACATTTATTTTTTCAATTTATTATATTATTCATTTTGTAATCTCACTAACACATTTTTGTAACAAGTAAACATGAATGAAGGTTTTACCTTACCACCAGTCACAGTGGATTGGCAGAATAATCGCACATCAGATGCTACATCTTGGATAACATGATTCTCTGGACGGTTATAACATTGACACAAACTTACACCGATTCTCCCAAACCATATTATATTATGATATATTTTCATTTTTTATATATTTCTAAAGCACAATTCTTTACATGTTAAGTTTTTTTAAATACATTTTTTGTATATATTTCTAAATCACGATTATAATAAATGTTTGGTCAATACATAACTATATAAATAATATAAGTTTCTAATAATCTAAAATACAAAGAATAATATAAGTTGTTTGAACATATATAACAAAAGATAACTACAACAACATATCACACATCATCCTGAGGTACCGGTCCACCACAAGGTAACGGTCCACCCTGCTCTAGACGTAGAGCTCGAAAGATCTTAACATACTCATCATCCTCCTCCTCCCCAGCCTGGTGACGCTGCAGAAAGCGACTCAGCTCATGTGAAGTATGCCATAACCTCGGATCTGACGGTCCATCATCAAACTCGGGTATTGGAACCTTTTTGTACTCTCCTCGGGGTGGTGGAATCAAACGAGGATGAGATACTGTGTAGTACCAAGTCGGGTACTCTACCACTGTATCATATGGAACATCTACAATCTGAGCATGCTGAATCACCCGCTTAACGCTGACATGATAATTGACCTAGTCAAAAACTATGTTCAGTGCATCAATATCAGGTGGATGAGATGGTACGTACTGCCGGTACCCAAACTGACGTAAGCATCTGTCAGGTAAATAAAGGACAAATGTATCGTACCATCGCAAACCACCGTTGTAAAAAGTGATATCATCAAAGGCTCTGGGTTGCCTATGATCCTCAAACGGGTGCCAAATGATATCACCAGGTGTCAATCCATCTAAATGAACTCTGATCTCATCAACCTTCGTCGTAGATTGCTTGTAGCACCACTTCATCACCCTCGGAAGTGGACTACCGACACCAATAATCTTCGAGAATCCTCTCTTCCCAATAGTTGGAAAATACTCGTGAATCCAACACTGTCATCAAAATAATGAAAATTATCAGTTAAAAGTATTATAAATTACATCATACAATTATAAAGTAATTTAAAATAAAATATTTGTACATGTAGAATAGAGGCATATCCACCGAGCTGCTTGCAAGAATAAAATGAAGCATCTCCAAGGTATCTATAAAGTGTGACAAGTGCATCAGCACCCCAACATTATCTGCCACACCTGTCCAAGTCCTCAAACATCGGTAAATACTTTGCTTCTACAAGAGTAAAGGTCTTATCTGTAAGAATAGTGCAGCCAAGTATCACCATCATATACACCATGGTTGCACAATCAAATCTCCCCTCAACTCGCAGACGGACAAACTGAGTCTTCAACCACTCAAGTCTATAATATGGACCTCTGGATACACATACCTCCTCGGTTGCATCCTCCAGCGGAATACCCATCAGACGGATAGCAAGACTGATGGCATCCGAGTCAGTAATCCTTTCTACAGGGATAAATAACTCTCCTCTAATAGGTATGTGAAGGAGGCAGGATACATCGTCCAGCGTGATGGTCATCTCGCCAAACGGCATATGAAACGACGATGTCTCTGGATGCCATCTCTCAGCAAATGCAAATAGGAGGTTCTTATCGATCCTGAACAAGTTGGTCCTCTGAAGAGAGGATAGACCAGACTGAGATATCCATTCCTCTATCTGAGGTGGGAGCATATGTGGAATCCATCCAATAAATTTGCTACTATGTGCAACAACCTTCAACTCCTTCTTGGGTATTCTCTCCTGAAAATGATACATATTATATGCCATTATATGTTAAAAATTAAAATTACATTTATTCATCATTGAAAGGTTATAGGTTGTCTTATCTCGTCTTCCCATAAATGTCGAGCAACGTGATTCTGGTACCTCACCAAAAGTGAGGTAACAGACAGTCCTCCAAGAAACGGTGGATGCGGTGGAACATGAGGCGTAACAGGATTAGCAGTCTGAAGTGCCTCAAGTTACTGCTGATAAAGATGAGTCAACACTGTCATTCCATCAGGCAATCGTCGATGAATATATCCGTCGTACTCTCTGATTCGAGACACTGAGAAAAAACAAAGAAAAAATTATACAAATAAAAAAAACATAAATTACAATAAAAAACAAACAAAAACGCAACACAGCCGGATGTAACAAGAAGGCTACATCAGGTATGTATCTTCCAAAAATCCTTAACCGGATATAGCTAAAGAGCTACATCCGGTGTGAAACCATGCTGAACCGAAAGTAGCCATCTACCTACTTCCGATGTGTAACAGAAAAAGGTAAACCAAAAGTTACTTACTAGGGTTTTCCAGAGTACAAATTGATGAATCAGATTTAGGCTTTTTGGGTTATCCGGGAGTGAAATTAACGAAAGAAGATTTTTGGCCAAAACGTGTCTTGCAAAAATGAGGTAAAAAAGTTATTTTTTTTGAAATACAAATTATTTATATCAGGGCAATTTCGTCCAAAAGTTTTATACGTAGGGGTAGGGGGACGATTATAGAAGTACAATATTCAATTTTCAAGTACAAAGTGTGTCATGATCCTGTGTGTAATTCAATTGTTTAGGTCCACTTGTATTAATTCTCTACAATTGACATTTGCTAATTTGGTTTCAATGAGTTAAATTAAAACCAATAATTAAAATGCAAATAATATATATTTTTTTTTTAAATTGTAATTATTTATTATTATTATTTTCTTTTTATCTTGTCCTTCTCAAATTGCAGTTTAGCAACAGTGAATTTGACACATTTAATCAAAGATAAGATTTAGTATCTGTCTGATTATGAAGTGACAAAATAATTAATTTTAAATAAATTTATTTTGTAAAATTTATTTATTAATTAAATCTACCGTTAAAATTTGTTGTCTCTACATTAGAAATTTTAACTTTAAATTAGAATAATTATACACACTAATTTAATTCTATTTGAAAGTAATCAAACATGTTAAAATTAATTACATTCATTTAAAATCATTTTTAAATTCCCAAAGCTTTTTAATCTATTTGAGCCTCTTGTGCTATTTTAAACTTAAAGTAAGCACTTAGTCCATATTTTCATAATTTATTGTAAGTCATTATGCGGTAGATAAATTGTCATATTAGAATTGTCGTGTGACAATAATTACAAGACTTTATTCTTTAAATATGTTTTTCTTTTTTTGGTTAAGTTTGGTAAATATATACTAGTGATTTGCACAAAAAAAAAAAAAAAGTTGCATGTAACAACCGATTGTGGTGGATTAACTCTCCTACTCGGGTATGAGATATTTTTGCTCACTTTTGAGTTCTTAAGATAGGATTTGGACTTTTCTGTACTTTGCTAAACATCATTTATGGCTTTGGCCCATAGGGTCAAAAACCAAAATGGGTTAGTCTTTGGAAAGTTTTATCCAATACACCAAACAATTATTCTCTTACCTCTATAATGTATTCATTTTGACTAAAATATCTTAAACAAATAATTTATAATTGAAAAAATAAAAAATTAATTATAGGAAAGTCTAAAATAAAATGAATTTATGTAACACAAGAAAACTGTGGTTTAAAGTAACAAATTTGAACTAGTCAATTTTAAATAAGTCAGCTGGAGTATAAGTTTAGACAATACTAGAAAACCGTAGTCTAAAGTGAACAATTGCTTAAAGCCTTCAACAATTCAACAAATGCTTATTTTACAAACTATACCACTTTTAGCCACGGTTTTAAACCGTTGCCTAAATTTTTTAATTTTAAAAAAGTTAAACCACTAGATCACTTCAATTAAGTTGGGAAAGAGTTTGAAAACTATCAGAACACTTTAATTAAGTTATCTGATAAGTATTTTGAAAATGATCGTAACCGTTTAATTAAGTTATTCAGTACACTAAAAATAAAAAAAAATTGGTTACCGAAACTCTTTTGTCAAGTGTATGATACATTAAAAAGTAAAATTTTATCTATCAGAACTCTTTTGCCAAGTGTTCTACTACATTTTAAATTAAAAAAAATTGACTATCAGACTTTTTCGTCAAGTGTTCCGGTAAACAAATGTAAGGGTACAAAAATTTTCAATTTTGAAAAATTTAATAATACATATAAAAAAAATATCATTTGAATATTTTGATAAATGTTGGGGTAAATGGATAATGGTAGGGGTATAAGGTAAATTTTTTGGTTAAGGGTGCTCCCACTATTGGGCGTGAGACACTTTTAGTAAGGAGAGAAAAAAAATGAATATAAGGATTGATATTATTGAATGATTGTGGTACAAAACTGAATTACAATGTATCTTTTTATATACACATAAGTGTTAGACGAAGGAGACTTATCTAGAGGGGGGGGGGGGGTGTTGATAAATCCCCAAATAAAAATTCTTAACAAAAACTATTTTTAAAAACAATGGCCAGCGGAAGTAACTTGAATTGATTCGTCTAAACCGAACCGCTATCAAAAAACTCATATATTCATATGCGAAAACAAATTTAAGATAATGATAATTTATCCAATCAATAAGTTTCAATCACAATCTCTTGAAAGCTACTCAACAAGCAATGTTATATCCAATGATAAATCACACAAAAATACTATTGAGACAAATTATCGAATACCTTGCGTGCAATCAATTATGTTTGAAAATTTGTATAGTTTTGTTGATCTTAAAATCTAATCATAAGATCAACAAGGTTTGTTGAATTGATCATAATCATTTTGATTATGATTAGATTTTAAGATCAACAAAACTATACAAATTTTCAAACAAAATTGATTGCACGCAAGGTATTCGATAATATGTCTCAATAGTATTTTTTCGCCTTCACTCGTGTCTCTACACACGGGTACTTTAAGTGTTTATGGAGTAACTTGTACAATATGATTCACACATAATTCTAACACTCTACTAAGGTAATAGATGGCCCTTTCGACGCCATCATCATCCTCTTGAGCTAACATGCTCCCTAACGTCTTATCTGATGCAGCTATGTACAATCTCATGCTCTTCCTCCTACAAGGTGGTGAGAGAGTATGAGGGTGGCTCAGGTATTCTTTGATCTCGTGGAATGCTTCCTGTTGTGCTTGCCCCCAGTCTAACCCTTCTTTGTTGATTCGAAGCAACGATGAGAAGGCTTGCATTTTTCCACTTAGGTTGGATATGAATCTACTTAAGAAATTGATATTCCCTAATAGTGATTGTAATTCCTTCTTTGTTGATAGCGCTTTCGCCTTCATAATGGCTTTAGTTTTATTTTGATTGATTTTAATCCCCTTATTATGGACCACAAAGTCTAAGAAGTCCCATACCTGTACACAAAAAGAAAATTTAAGAGGATTCATTTTAAGACCATGTTTTCTCATCCTTTCAAAGGAATATCGAAGATGGTCAATATGATCTTTCCCTGAAATAGACTTAACAATAATATCATCAATATAAATTTGCATAAAAGTGTTTATAAAATCATGGAAGATCGAATGCATTGCTCTTTGATAGGTTTCCCCAACATGTTTTAAACCAAAAGGCATCACTATCCATTCATAGGTGCCTAAGGATCTTGGACATCGAAAAACAGTTTTTGGGACATCCTCTTCAGCAATGAATATTTGATTGTATCCAGAATACCCATCCAACATACTAAGATATTCATGTCCTGCAGCAAAATCAACTAGCATTTCTGCCACATGCATCAAGTACTCATTTTTGGGGGTTGCATAATTTAAATCTCCAAAATCAATAAAAACCCTTAAAGAGCCATTCTTTTTTATAACTGGTACAATATTAGCTAACCATTTGATATACTTGGCAGTACGAATGACCTTGCATCGAAGTAGCCTTTCAATTTCCTCTTTTATTTTTGAGAGGATTGTTGGGGCGAACCGTCTTGGATTTTTCTTGACAGGCTTCTTCCCATGCTTGATTGGCAATTTATGTTCGACAAGCTCTCTCTTCAAACCAGGAATTTCGTCATAGTCCCAAGCGAAGAAGTATTTGAAATCCTTCAGTAACTGGACTATTTCGACTTTGAGTTGTGGGTCGAGATTGACATTGATGTAAGTAGGCCTCTTAACCTCACCTTCTCCTAAGTCAATTTCTTCCAAAGGATCCTGAGCCAACATAATGATGTTGTCTGACAAAGGATTCTTCTTAAAACCTAAAGGCTCATTATCATAAATAACATCAAGCCTTCAGTCTTGTTCTTCAATATGAGCTTTAACAGGTGGTTCAGGGTCAAAGTCTTTACCAGGACCTCCTTCGATAAACTCCATATTGGCTTCGACAACCATGTGATTTTGCGCAGCCTCCAAGGCCACTTGTAACTTGGTTTCTTCCACATAGCCCGAAATTCTTTGTAGTGTTTCTAGTTTAATCATTATTACTTCCCTCGCTTCCCCAACCTGTGAGGCGTATCTCAAGCTCCCCAAAGTAAGGTGGGTAATTTCCTTAGTCCCCTACAACCTATGTATCCCATCGAAATCCCTAAATAGGATGCATATATAATTAGCAGAATGCATGGTCATCAGGGGTAAATTAAAATTCTGTTGGGGTGCATGGCGCAATATGTGCCAAGTTCTTGTCGAATTCGATTCCATCAACATAAGTCATAGGTACTTTGAAGTACCATTGGTCTCCTTCGATGTTCTTCATTATCCCATCAGGTCTCCATATGGTTACCCTTTGGTGCATTGAGAATGGTACTGCCCCAATGCCATGGATCCACTCCCTTCCCAATGGAAGGTTGTAGTTAGCATTGCTTTCGAACACCATAAATAATGTGGGCCTCGTCACTGTTCCCACAGTCAAGTCGACTTGCAAGACGCCCTTAGTATCACTAATCTTCCCTTCATAATTAGAAAGGACCATATTGTTGGGTTTTAGATCAGTGTCGAACTTACCGATCTTTGCAAGAAGGTAATATGGCATTAAATTAACAGTTGCACCACAACCCACTAGTATTTGGTTCACAACTATGTTCTCCACCTTTCCAGTAATATAGAGAGGCTTCAAATGTCCCCTCATAAATTCAGTTGGCCGCTCAAAGAAAACATTATTCCCTCGACACAACCATTATTCATTATATAGTAGCACATAGGTTTATGTGCTGCCATTTCAGCCTCAGTGTTAGCATCCAAGTTCTCGACCCCAGTTATCCTTTCGTACTGTCTTGGCATGACTGAAACCATATTCACTATCACGTCGAGAAAGGCTTATGAGTCTGAGTCGAAGTTGTCTGTCATATTCTCATATTCAGATTGTATCTTAGCCTCCTCTTTATTGAACAAATTTCGCCCCACAGGCACCTTGTTAGTTATTTTATCTTCATAACCTCCAACATTACCTACTAGAATGTTGGTTCTAGATTGAGCTTGATCTTTTACTAAGGCATCCCTTTGCACATTCCTTCGCCTTTGTTCCCTTCGCCATTGTGATCTGGACATATGATTTTTACCTTTCTAATTTTCAGAGACATAAGCCTTTTTTGATGACCTACTCCTTCCTATAATCCATCGAAGAACCTCTCTCCACATTGAAGTTAGTCCACTTCGACTTCCCTTTTCCTTTGGCATCGATAGGTTTGAACCATTTGCCTTTGGGTACTTCACCACTAGGATTGAAAGTGGGTTGCCTTGCTCTAGAAACCTGGGGATTTGCAGCAATATGTTGTCCTTGATCAGTTCTCCTTGGGTCGAAACCCCTTGGCTTTTGAGCATTTCTTCGCTCTTGATTTGCTTTGGCTTCTCTCACTCCCTAAAGGTTTTGGGCATCCTTTTTTTGAAGATGGAACTGCACCTAGGGTACAACATTACTTCAGAGTTTTTCCTTTGGAACTTATGCAATAATTTGACAATAATCTCTTCCTCCTTAGGATATGCCACCTTGTTATATTCCTCTTGACGACCTAAGTCATCAGTAGTTATGTCCTGATCATTCTTGATTTCAACCATGTTTACATCGACCTCATACTTCAAATCCATATTGGAAAAGTCAATGTCAAGGCCTTCAGTAGCCTTGTCCATCATAACGAAACCATCAACAGTCTCCTTAGTTACCATATGGAGATTCGACCATTGAACCTCCTCATGGGATTTGACAGTTGTCCCCACACCAAACCTTTCGACATCAGGTGATGTCTTGAAGTAGTATTAAACAACCATACAGATGAAGTGCTCCATATGAAATCCATCAATTTCTTTAGTGAAATTGTAAACTACAGTATCACTAGTGAATTCTTCAGTGACTTTGCTTCATACAACATTTCAACCCATGACTTCATCAGTGTCGATGCTGCTTACACTGTTGTCAGAATCCTCAACTACTTTAATCATTTTAACCTCACCAAGTTTAGTGAAGTTGGCTTCTGCAACTTAAAGAAGATCTGAGTCGATCTTCATCTAGTTCTTGGGCTTCTCACGAAACTCGAGTCTCCCTTCATGAATTGCATTCTGGACCAAATCCCTGAAAAGAAAAAATTGAGAAGTTTTATGATCCAAAAAGTTGTGGTATTTGTAAAAACCTCTCTTTTTTCTTTGTTCTAAAGGCAACACTTTAGCACTTGGAGGCACTAATATTTTCCCATCCTTAACTAACAAATCAAATATTTCGTCACATTTAGTGATGTCGAAAGTGTATGTTTTCTTTGGAAACCTATCATTCTTTCCGGTTTCGACATGATTCGTCCCATTTGAGGGAACTAACAATTTACAGGAATAAGGGGGACCCTACTTTAGTTCAGCAAGGTCTATTTTGCTTTCATCGAAATCTATAGGTTCGTCATATTCTTCGACCCCCTCATGAAATCCAACGTAGGCTATTCTTTTGTTTTTATTCGCCCTAGCCTTTTCGTCTCTCAGACGTTCTACTTGTTGAACTCTATCAACCAATTGGGCCATATCTCTCAGATACCGAGTGTCCAACTTTTTCCTAATAGAGTAATCTAGACCACCAGCGGCCATTTTGACAAGCTCACTCTCAGGTACTTGTGTGAAACATCTAGTATTGAGTAGTCAAAACCTATTCAAATAATCATCTATTGGCTCATTAAACTTTCTCTTAACACTAGCCCACTCTTTCAAACTAATTTTAGTCTGACCCATGTAAAATTGCTCATGGAATAAACGTTCCAACTGAGTCCAATTACAAATTGAACCAGGTGGTAAAGTAGTCAACCATGTTAAAGCATTTTTAGTAAGAGAACTAAGGAAGTATTTAATCCTTAGACTCTCATCGTTTACAATCTCCCCAGCTTCGATCAGGTACCGTGCCACATGTTCGATGGTGGATTCAGTTGTATCGCCTAAGAATTCGGAGAACTTTGGGACCTTCTCCCTAGGAGGTAATTCAGAATGAAGTATGTATTCTACTATGGGCGAAGTAAAGTTTGGCCTGGCGAAACATGTATTCATTCCATTTCAAGCCATTATCCTTTCGACAATGGTTGCAAGATTATCTCCGCAGCCATATTATTATGTCGAACCTGCTGAACCACATTATCTGCATTTTGGTTCCTATGCACCATTATTATCTTTGGTTCATCTTCTTCAAGAATAGGAATTTGATTCCTAAGAGGTTCGACCCTGGGTTGTTCGACTATCCCTTGATGTTCTGGGTTCGCCTGTGGGACATTCTCCCTGAATTCGACACCATGATTTTCTCTCATATATTGTCTAGTTGGGTGTCGAAGAGGGGCAGATACTCCCATAAATTTTGCTACTCGAGTTATTTGGGGTGCTATTTGCTGATTGGTTTGAGTGGTACTTTGAATCAAAGGTTGAAAAAATTCCCCCATATTTTGAGACAAAGTTTTTACCATTTGCATATTGCTTTCATCAATTATCTGTCTTAAATAGTTTGCAGATTCATTCGTCAAGCCAGGGCCCTGGGAAGAATATCCCAACCCTAAAGTTTGACTGTTTCGACCCATGTTTACTCCAGATCCTGATTCCTGCAAGGGAGAAGAAATCACATTTTCTGAAAATATCACCGACGCATTACGTAAGGTTTGCATCACCGTTGTCGGTATTCCATAGGCTGAATTCCTAGGGAAAGGCTATGAAAACCTCGAGGGATGGAAAAACCTAAACATTGTTGTGTTTGGTGGTGGAGTTTGAGGATTTTCCCCAATATATTCCAACACTGGATGAGTATAAGGTCAATATATCATTCCCCTTGTTCCTGCCATCGAAGAAACTGGTTCTGACACCATGGCTGGTGTTGTTGATCCTCATGTCTTAGGATTGGGGGAGGCACCGTATCACTCATAAGAATATCTTGTGGATTGATGTTGGTGCTTGAAGCAGTCGAACTGCTTGGTTAAGGATTCAACCCAGTCGTATGGGGATTAGGATTACTTGTGTTCCCTTGACTAGATGTCATTTTCCTCGTATTTCTTTTCTTTGGTATGTATTCGTCTGTGGTGACTTCCTTTCCGCTTCTCAAATGCACGCAACAAAAGATTATACCACACTCTGATCAATCAAACACTTAAAGAAAAAGGAAGTTATAAATTTCTAAAAGTTGGTTATTTATAGAACTGCCCCACTGGGCGTGCCAATTTGTTTACCCTAAAAATTGTAAATAACCGTTGGTCATCTAAAAGCAACACAATGTTCTCAGTTACTCACAGGATCGACCAAATTGGTCCTAAGACATGTGCTATAAATTGGTTTTAATTATTTTTTTTCAAGAATAATGTCATAAACTCTTCGACAAACTTTATGAAGTGTTTGGTAAAAAAAGAGAAAATAAAACAAACAAGACTAAAAACAATTGAAGTTGAAAGTAAAGTGCAGTGAAAGTGTAAATGGAAAGGAAGTGTAAAGTAAACAAAAACTTGAATCTAAACCGTGTTGATATGAAATAGGGTGGTGATCTCATCACGTACATTCTCGCCTTCACTCGTTTATCTACACATGTGTACTTTGAGTGTTTATGGAGTAACTTGTATACTATGATTCACACATAATTCTAACACTAGAAATACTTTATTTATACTAGTCGAAGGTAATCGTTATTGACAGTTTACTCCTAAAAATGTTCCACTTGGCACTTTGCATGCTCTTGAACTTCCAATGTGTGCCACTTGTCTTTATTCAAATTTGAAAGAAATATAACTTTCCCTCCAACATTGATCTCAACTGTTGCATGTCAATCGTTCCCAATAATGCTCGGTCGAAATACATTCTTTGTACTTAGAAAATATTCTAAGTCCACGTCCTTGCCTTCCTTGCATCTTCGACTAAGGCTTCTTCTGCTTTGATTTAGTCGAAGCCTCTTTATTTCTTCCACAAAACATGATGCTAAAGTCAATGCTTCCTGAAGTCAACTAGGTGTCGAAATTAGGAGCTAACAAAGATAAAAGGATAATTTTTCATGATATTATTCTTAACTTCGTTTCTTTAATAAAAATTAAATCAATTTCACATCCGAGATTACATGTGTTTTTAATAGTAATATACCTTTTTAAAAAGAATTATAGTTATTTATACATGTCTTTAACTTTTTACAAGAGAAATGTAGCAATGCAACCCTATAAATCCTAAGTTTGATGTTGATCCTAACAATTTCTCTTTCCTTGATCTGAGCTTGATCAAGTCACCAAACAATGCCAATTTGATTAATTGTCTCACGCTACTCCTTTGCAAGAACCCCAACCATTCAAAACTTTCACTCGATAGAATCTAAATTGCGAATTATCATAACTCTATATTTATCAAGATGATCCACCGTCTCACGTTACTCCTTTGCAAGAACTGCACTTAACCCTTTAAAACCTTCACTCGATCGAATCCAAACTTGAATAATCTTGTCCAAAACCTTCAAATCCACACTTTGATCTTAAAGGAAAATTCCACCTTGATTTTTTTTTTCTCCAAAATATTCAACATATGTCTGGAGATCTAACTCATGACCATTTCAACTAACCATTTAATTATTCTTAAATCGAGCATATTTTTTTCATTATACAATTCTTTGCTTCGTCTCTTTAATAAAAATTAAATCAATTATATGTGTTTTTAATAGTAATATACCTTTTTAAAAAGAATTATAGTTATTTATACAGTGTCTTTTACTTATTTTTGTTCAAATTCTTATATTTGAATATAAAAACACTTTTTAAATCCTAGTGTATCTCAAGAAATTAAAAAAGCTTTTTAGAGTTATAGAAGAAAATAATTTCACAAATATATCAAAACTTTTACATTCTCATAATTAATTTCGATCTAACACAGAGATCATAGCCAAAGAATAATTTGCTCCACATATCATATAACAATTTTTAATTTTATACAAAATATATATATATATATATATATATATATATATATATATATATATATATATATATATAATATTTTTACACAATCAACTTATTAAAGGATAATATGATAAACAGAATGATTTGGATTAGTTATAAGTTTAATATTGTTTTACAATGTCGGTCTCTAACTACCTTTAATTTCTATAAATTTCAAAGGCACATGTGCTAGCTTAAATGAGTCTAAATATAGTTAATAACCACATTCCTATCATTCCTTTATTCATTGACTCGTACATTCATTGCTTCATTGGAACGAATCTAACAGCTATGAACTCACTAGTTTCTTCCTAACTAATTACAAACCAAAAGGAACTTGTATAAGTAGAGAACTAAGAAAGAGAAGATGGTAGGAATATTTTAGATTGTGATGATGATGAAGATGAAGACGATGATTAGATAAAGAAAGCGATAGTTGATATGGGAATCTAATTAGTGACAGGTTATGTGGCTCATGATAATAATTGAACAAATCAAAATCAACAAGAAAATGTAACTAAAATTATTATGGCCCATTAGGCCCAAAGTTAGGCACATGAAAATTGCAGTATTTGTGGGGATACATTACTCCATGCAATGCAACAAGGTAGGTCCAACTTTCATTTTCTTTTCATGCACGTGCATGGCTACCTTTTGTTTGTTTAATTATCTTTATCTCTCTACAATGTGACTATGTAGGGTTAAAGCTGCGAAAAATATCGCAAAATGAAGCTGTAAGCTTTTCACATAAAAAGAAAAAATAAAGATAGGGAATTAGATTCCAACACCACTAACATATTGTAATCATTAAAATATGTTAGGGAAACATGAGTTTTGAGAAAGTAACTCCATTAACTTGAATGCATATACAGTTTGACACAGGGTTCAAAAGTGATATTGCCTCTGTCTCAAATCATGAGCGGGTGGTTCAAAAATCAAAATGGCCCCTAGTGGCTGCTGCTCATCAAAGTTTGAATCAAAAACATCTGTTCCTTAACTTATTTATTTCTGTCAAGGTGGACGATCTTTTTTAATTTCAGTGTAACAAATATGGCAAACTATGCTAATTTGGTATAAAAAATTGTTTTTATTGGAATATGGAAAAAGATAGTAAAAGTGAAATACAATATTGTTAAGGACCAATTTACTCAATTATTCATAGGTTCTTCCTCTACTAAAGCAATTGTGGCAAAGGAAAGGTGTAAAAAGTTACAACATGTTTTGAAATTTAATCTTTATTACTTATATTTAAAGGAGAATTCTACTTTGATTATTGTTTCTACTGGTGTGAATGCTTTGTGGTTAACATCTATTCCAACTGTAGTTTTAGGCGATTTTAATTATATTTGTTCTCCTTTTGAAAATGTTGGAGTTAATAATTTTGATCGTTGAACAAGTAACGTGATCTCTGTTGAATTTAATAATTTCATCGTAAAGATTGAGTTCTTGGATCTCCTCCATTTAGGTAGGAACTTTACTTGGCTTTAGCCTATTGGTAGGATTCTCAACCGGCTAGATAGGATTCTCTTTCTGATGACTGGTGGAAGATGTCGAGGATAGCCTTCTAATGTGCTTTGCTTAGAGATGTTTCACATCACTGGCCTATTATCCTAAGGTATTCAAACCAGATCTTGATTCTCATATAGCTTATCCTATAGAGGCTGTGAGTGAGCTTAATATGAAAGTTGAAGATGAAGCTATTTCTATGGAGGATATTTATTCTAGGAGGAAGTCTTCCTCAGATATCTGGGTCTTAATTCGGATTAAAGATGTCAAATCTTTTCAGAGATCCAGAGTTAAGTGGTTTAAGGACGGTGATGTCAATACCAGTTTCTTGCATGTGTGTGTTAAGAGTAGAAAAATTATGTTCCTCAGGGAAAAAATGTTGGATCAGATGTTGAGATGATTTGTCTAACTTTTAAAATCAGTTTAAGAACAGTTTGACAACAATGCAAAAAGTTTCCCTAGAAAACTTCTTATCCCTTTAACATTTTTTTTGTTGGGGGGAGTTTTTCTAATATCTTAATTTTCGCTTGATATCCCATTCGCAGAGATTTTGTGTCAAAAAACAATACCTTCAGTGACCATAAAATGACATTTTCCTCAATTTAAAACTAAGTTTGCCTCGGTAATTCTCTTAAGGACCTTGTTCAACCGATCAAGACAACTATCAAACGACTTACCAAAAACCGAGATATCATCCATAAATACATCTATCGAATTTTCAATCATGTCCGAGAAAATAGAAAACACAACCTTTGGAATATTGCGGGCACATTACATAATCTGAAAGGCATCCCTCTATATGCAAAAATTCCAAATGGCCATGTGAATACGGTTTTCTCCTGGTCTGCAGGGTCAATGACTATCTGGTTGTATCCCGAATATCCATCCATAAATGGTTACATAAGATGATCCTTATGTGTAGCTAAATTTAACCTGCAATAGTCAATACACATTCTCCATCCCGTAACAGTCTGAGTTGGGATTAGTTCATTTTTTTCATTACGAATAACATGGGTTCCCCTTTGTTCGAGGCTACACGCACCGGGCTTACTCACGAACTATCAGAAATAGGGTAAATCATGCACGCTTCCGACAATTTAAAGACTTCATTTCTTACCATTTCCTTTATTGCTGGGTTTAATCATCGTTGAGGTTGAACCATTGGCTTGAACTCCTCCTCAAGCTTGATTTTATGATAGGCTGGGTTGATTCCCTTCAAGTCAGACACTGCCCATCCCAATTCTTATATATTTTCCCTTAGCACTTGTAACAACTTCTCTTATTCAACTTTTTATATAGTGATACTAATAATTGTCGGATGCTTATTCCCTTGACTTAGGAATTTATATTTCAGATGTTCTGGTAGTTCTTTTAGTTCAGGATCTGCGGGTTTTCTTCACCACTTCCTCCCAATTCTTCGAATCTCTTGTAAGCACAAGCTACGTGCGCTGCATGCAATTGTAGTACCACCTCGTTTACTCTTCTTGCTCATCATTTGATATTGTTTATTCAATAGATTGCACTAAAACTTTTTCCGTTGGAGATGACATGCCATTTTCTTTTGAGACATTCTCTATCAACTCGTCAATCAAATCAATTTGGTAACATTGCAAATCTTATTGGGCACGTTTCATGGCTTCAAAAACATTAAATACTACCTAATCTTTGTTGAATCGAAGAATCAACTCACCCCTCTTCACATCAATTAATTCTCTCCATGTTGCAAGAAAAGGTCTTCCCGACAACAATGGTGTTTCAACATCTTCGAACATATCTGGTATGACGAAAATGACAGGAAATAGTAAATCATCAACCTTTACTAAAACATCTTCCAGAACTCCATACATATATGTTATAGATCAGTCAGTAAAAGTTACAATTATTTTTGTAGGTTTAGATTCTCCACAACTGAGTTTCCGCAACATAGACATTGGCATTAAATTTATGCTTGCTCCTAAATCATAGTGAGTCTTACCAATCTTCAATAGACCTATTGAAATAAGGATAATGAACCTACCTAGATTTGTTAGTTTAGGTGGCAATTTGAGTTGAATGATGGCACTACATTCTTTTGCTAAAGCTAAATTTTCATCATCCTTTAGTTAGCATTTACTGCTCAAATGTTCCTTCATGAATTTAGCATATACAGACATTTGTTCCAAAGCTTCACAAAAAGGAGTATTTACTTGTAATATTGTGAGCATCTCCATGAATTTTTTAAACTTCCCCACTTTCATTTCCCTTATATGTTTCCTTTAATTCAAAGGGTAAGGTGGTTAGACGTAATTAGGTAAAGCAGGGGTTGGTTCATTTAATATCTGGTTTTTTGTTCTCCTAAAAAGTGAATCTTTGTCAATGAATTGATAAAGGGTTTATCCTTTATAAGGATTCTTACTTGAAACCTCTTCTTCAGTTGTTGTGGATTTTGATTCCTCCTCTTTATCCATGTTCTTTTCCACTATTTTCTTCTAGTTGTTCCCAACGCGTGCTGAGGGAATTTTTTGGTTTCTCAACTCTATTGCGTCATAATTTCCTTTTTCTTGGTCTAACCATTTGATTTGTTGTGAAAAATTATACATTTTACCTTCCATTATTATCATCGACTCCTCATGCCTTTCACTTAACAAGTTATGTGATTTATTAATTTGCACAAGTTCATTTTGAGTTACTAACATAAATTGAGTAAATGTATCTTCTAGTGATGCAAACTTGCAATCTGTATCTGGTTGTTACATGTTCTATTGGACCTTAGTGGAGATATTTTGAACTTCCTATGTAAGTTCTTTAGTGAAACTACCTATAAAATATTCCTCCTCATAATTAGTACATAAAACAAACATTACCTCATTTACAGATGTTTGAGTTCCCTTTCCCTATTCAACTTTTGATTAAGTACTTCCAACTTTGTGAGAAGCTCTTCGTAACCCCCTAAAGTCAGCTTATTATGAAACCTATTTTTAGCTTCCATGATTTGAATCCCCTAACATTTTCAAAGTTATATTCATTTAGACTCATCTTTTCTATTATCTCCTTTACTTGTGGTTCAGTCAGTGTTCTGATTGAGCCACCAACTGATGCATCTAAAAGCATTCGTGCTTGCATTTGTAGGTCCTTCATAAAAATTTGCATTTGTTCCATGTTACTCATATTTTGATTAGGGAACCTTCAGAATAACAATTTAAACCTTTCCACCGCATTGTATAGAGATTCAGTCTCTTGTTGTTCGCATTGGGTAATTTCCGCTTTTCTTTCTGTGAATTATATTGTAGTGAAGAATATTTCCAAGAATTTATCCTTTAATTCTCACCAAGTGTTAATTACTCCATCCGAAAGACATAATAACCAATCTTCGCCATTCTAGTCAGCGAGTAGCTGGATAACTTTAGCTTAACCCGATCCTCTATAATACCTTCTGGTTAACACATCGATGGTGTCTCACAGAATCTGGCTAAATGTTTCCACGAGTCATTAGTTGCATTACCATCAAATTGTTTATCTCTCAAGCATGACAATACGGAGTATTTGATGTTGAAATGCACGATATTTCTAGAATGAAACCCAAGGAAACCTGTAATATGTCAGTGGGCCTACAATAGTCCTCCATAGTTTATGCTATTGGAGCGGCCATGATCAATGTTCCTGTCACCTGAGTTGCATACACACAAACAATATTGTCTTAGAAGATCTATGATAAACACAAAAATAAACAAAAAGTAATAAAAGATAAAAATAAAATAAAATAAGAAAAATAAGTGTTGCACAAAGCATTGCCATATTGCAATCAACAGTCCCCAGTAATGGCGCAAAAACTTGAAGACTTCTCGACAAGTGTATCGATGATGTTGCAGTAATAAAATTATCAAACCCACGAGGACTGTGTCTAAACAAGACAATGATTGTGAAATTTAAAGAAAACAGTAAATAAGAGGGGTTTGCAAGTTTCAGTGTGAAAAGTAATAGACGAGTAACCAATATCTAATTACTATAACCCCATAGAGAAATAAAAAAATTGTTATAACTGATCCCTCACTAAATAAATCACTAACCACTACTCATAGCTTTCTATCCCTAGCCTGCCATCATAAGCATGGCTAGGCAATGTATAAAATGTTAACTCTCTATGCCACTACTCGGGGTCTCTTATCCTTATTCTACCAGGGTAAGTAGAATAGTTTTCCTAGGTCCAACACATAGCTTAAGGGTCAGTAATCCTTATGTGTCCAAAATCATATCAACAAAGTTTCTCAAATAAAAACCATTACGAACAAGAAACAACTGAATACGATTATAGATCAATAGGTTCATACAATGGTCAAATCTTCATAGAATCCAACAATATATAAATAGTTTCATCATAACACGACCTAACCTAAGAGAATTTAGTTACACATTATTCGGAAAGTAATACCATAATCGATGGATGAAAATAACATAAGAAGATCCTTAAAGAGATGATCTCCAATGGCTTCAAATGCTCTAAGAATCTCTTTTTTGATTTAAAAAGCATGGTCTAGTCTTTCAATTACGCAACCCTTGTGAAACTACTGAAAATTCCCTTAAAAAACATCAAGAACAGGTCAGAACGCCTGAGAAAAGTCCCATAAAACAACCATCGTGCACATTATGAATGCATCGCGTGCGCGATGCATTTCTTCTTCCACTTTTGCACACACAATAATGTGAGATAGGGTGTGTGTGTGTGTGATTATTCCAGTAGCTGGGTGTTTTTCAGCTTTTTTGAACCATAATTTCCACTAAGTCCCATTCTTCCATACTTGGTTGTTTTTTACTCATTCTTGGGCCTGTCTTCATCACTTTGGCTCATCTTTTATTTGTTTTCCCTAGATTCTTTGACTAATTAGATGCAATGACAAACTGTCATCATGCTTCTTTCAAGCTTAATGTTGGTATCATCTATAAGATGTGTCTAACTATCTAACACTATATCCCATAGATCAACATCATACCCTATGAAGAAACTTTCAATTTTATACTTCCAATAATCAAAATTTTCTCCATCAAAGATTGGAGGTTTAACAGAGTAGTGATCATTGTTATTTGTATATGATTTCTCATCACTGGTAGATGTCATTTTGTGTTTCAATAAAAAGCTGGATCGTTATCTGACACGCTTAAGTGTTGTGACACAATTTTCAATACCAGAATTAGAGCTTTGATGCCAATTTAAGGTTCAAGAAATACAAGAAAGGGGTTTAAATTGGGTTTCTAGTAATATAGTTTTTCGTAACCCAAAACAGAAGCTTAAAACAATGAAATTAAGATAAAGTACTCAAGGATTTTTATCCTGGTTCACCATTAACAAGGATACCTCCAATCCACCTACCTGGGGTGATTTTCCCTTAGAAAAATACTTAATCCAATAATTAACACTAATTACAAATGCAGTGACAACCTATCACTAATTTCTTAAGAGCGCCATCTACTCGGCCGCTTAAGAAATCTTACGGTCAATGACTTCTTAAGATCCTAATCTACCTGGTCACTTAAGAAGATTTCAACCTCAATAACTACATGTTATTGACTTCTAAAGAGCATGATCTAACCGCGTCACTTGAGGATTACAATCAAAGTTGTAATAACAAGTTTTTTGTTTACAAGATGCTTCCGATAAGCATATACACGAGTTTACAATCAATTCTTACACTTAACAAGATATTCAATCAAATTTTGTTCTAAGTGTATAAGTGTAAGCAACACTTCTTTTTGTCTATATATATTTCCTGAGTGTGAGCATTGATGAATGTTCAGTGTGCGTATCAAATCTTGTTTTTCTTCAATCTTGAAAGACCTCTTTATATAAATGCAAATAGATATGTTGGATGTGAAGTTGAAATACCCTCTAACTAGAGTGGCATTGTAGCCAGTAGATGGAGAAGATGATGGGACGCAAAAGACTTCTTTGACACAAAGTACAATATTTTATGGAAAAGGTAGTTTTTATTTATGCTTCTATCACATCAAATATTTGTTGACTTTTGAAACAAATCTTTCTAGTAAAAAACTTCGCATGCAAATGGATTAAAGCATGAGTAGTAATCAAAGTTTGTCTTCAGAATTTTTTGAGACTTCATAGTCTTTGGAGTCTTGGCTTCTGATACTTTCATTATCTTGTAGTCAAAGCTTTCATATCAGATTATGTTTGGAGAAATTCTATTCATAATGTTGACTTGATAGATCAAAGTTTACTTGTTTGAATGCTTCTACTTTTTTGTTTAAACTTTGTACATCTTCATAATCACAATCTGTTTCCAATTTTCTGCATAGTCAACAATCTGGTTAGAGTACATAATTCTTCTCTTACACTTTGTAGAACCAAATTTGTTTCAATAGGTTGACCTTATTATGACAATCGACGGTCGCCCACAATCCATTACCATTCAAACAAAGATAGATCATGACCAAGATCAAAGCCCTCCATCCAGATGGAGGTTCTCTTAAATGCATTATTCTATCTGGGAATGATACTTCAGGGTTAGCCACCCTTTTCCTCAAACTGCAATGTCATACTTTCTGCTCAGATCCCCCATGCTCCCGATAAAGTTAATTTTGATATTATTTAGGTGGATTTGAATTTTCTCTATAATCTTTTCGAGGCAAAAAAATGGAGCTTCTCTCTAATGTAACCTTCTATAATTACCGAGCAACCTCCTTATTTTCTCTTGTTTCTGTCAACCAGGGCGACGCCTTGGGCATTTTAATCCTTCTAAGTAGTGTTATACTTGGAAGGGGGATTGTGAAGCTATGGAGAGGGAACACTCCAAGTTCCCAGAGGAGGTGGGCGCTCTTTAGGAGATGGTACATTGTATTGAGTCTTTCTAGGAGAGAAAAAGATTCATGGCCCCTTCTATATTTGCTTCCAAATTTACCAAACTTGGGGCTTCTTTGGAGGCTAAGAAGAAGTATCATCAAGAAGTGTTGGGTGAAAATCTGAAATCCTTTCAATAGGAGAATAATATTAGGTTAAGATCAAAAGGCTCATGATGATCGGGTGGTAAAGTTGAGGAAGAGGGTCAATAAGTCCCTCCAACAAACTTTGGTTAATGTGTATGGGGCCTTCGATCAAGTGGTCGAACAGGTCAATAAGCATTTTCCATATGCCTCTATCCCCTATGGGGATTTGGATTCATTCAAGGCTTTCTAGAACGAAGCCTTAGTAGACAACCGATGGGAAATGTCCCAGAAATACAAGGCTTAACATTTTATTTTTCTGATTTTTTTCTATAATGTTAGTTGAGCTTTATTCCTTTTTAAGGATGCCAATATTTAAATTTTTATCTTTCCTTTTGATGCCTTTGTATTCTTATGAGTGATATCATTTATTAAATTCCTCCACGACCCTCCGATTTACTGTATGCATCGCCTAAGCTTCGAACAAGCTGGTAGTTTCTATATTAGTTATGTATGAATTGAATTTCTTATTTGGACTTTTGACTCCATTTTTTGTTTGTTTGTTTTTGTGACCTGACGCGCTTGTCGAAATCCATGGTACCGAGCGGGAGAAGCGAATCTATAATGACGTGTTGTCGTTCTCAGTTCTGGTTGGTAATATTTGTAGTTGTACTTCAGCGTTGCTAGGAACCATCCTCCACCAAAGATAATGTTCCTTTCTCTGCCCTCATATTAATCTTGGTTCTGGGTGGACGTCTCTGGGCTCTACTACCTAAGCTCTTGGAGTGACTAGTTCCTAAGAGGGGGAGCGTCAACTACACTTTTAAGCATATTCTCCAAATGTTGAATATTTTCCAAAGGTGCCATTGCCTCAGGGTGACAAAAGATGTCATTGCTCAAAATGATTATCCTACTAAGGAAGATAAAGGATGTCATTTCCTCACTTTTCTAAAACAAGAAAAAATCCTATAATATTTCCATTTATCAAGATTTATAGTTTTACTGAGTGTAGAATGTTAAGTATACAATCACAAAACTTTTGATAAAAACAAATTGAACAAGAAATTTAATAAGGTATTTCTAATATAAAGTATCAAACATTTTTTATGTCTATCAGTTATGATTTTAAATTGAAAATTTGCAAGTGCAAGAGGCCTATACTCCTCTATAGAATCTACTCCATGTTGTTTAAGTATCAAAGTTACATTGATTGAATTGAAATTAGGAAGGATCTAATCTCATTCAAAGAATTGAATAACTGAATTGAACACATTAGTCCTTACTATATATCCTAATCGACTTGGAAAAAAACATCCCCTATAGCCATCAAGGTCTGAAGCACAATTGCCATCTATATTGTGCAATGCATTCTTAATTTCCTCTTGCTAAGGAATTCTAGTGAGATATTCATTATTCGTATGAACTATAAATTATGGGATATTTCTCTCCACGAGATAACTATAAATGTAATTATTTTTTGAGTTAACCAATTTTTTTTAGAAGTTAATAACATGATTATCTAATTCAGTGCCCTCCTCTAAAACAATATTATCATGCTTCAGTCTAGTGATTTTGTTACTAGAATATCTCAATTATATTGTGTTGTGAAAAACCTTTATATTCCTATTTGCATCCTTAAACATTTATTCCTTACCTTGTTTCTCTAAAACTAGTCTTACATGTGCAATGCCTTATATAACACAAGTTGAGATTTTTTTCTCCAATCTAAGATCATCATGGTAACCTTCACCAACAATCATAATTTATATCTTGTCAATTTCATCTATAACTTGAGTTACTTTAAGATAAATATATCCAAATATATCTTAGTTATTTTTCTAATTAATATGTTTAAAAGATCTCAACTTAGAAGCTAAAACAAACATAAGGCAGCCAACCACACATCTACTCAAATCATCACCAATCAATTGCCTGCATCTATCATCTAGAGTCCTAAACTTCATAAATTTGAATTGTCTAGCCAAATCAAACCTATATTTGTCAAAATGGAGAAGAATATGGTAATAGTTTGAGTGATTCTTGATCAAAGTAGAATAATTGGTCGTGTTCTAATTATCTAGCCAATTCTTATTATAAATGGCTCTGTAAAGCCTAACAATAAACTAAACACCATATTTCCTCCTATTTTCCAAATGTGATAACCACCATTAGTGGAAATGCATAAGTTCATTTTGATTTTTCCAACTAAAAAACTCATCAATGGAAGTTTTATTTGGATGCATCTACTAAATTTCTCATGGGAGCCAATAATTGCATTAAAATCACCTAGCATGCACCAATGGACATGATTGGCTTGTTTAAGATATGTAAGTTCATTCCATAGATGTCTTTGAATCACATGAGAGTTAATTGCATATACAACTGCAATGAAGAATTTAGTTTGATGCACTTTTATAGAAAAATAACATGTTGTTCAGATAAACTCAACATAGTGGAATCCATATCCATTTTACAAAAAAACCTATAGGTTTGAATCATGATTTTGTGTAAATTTTAATGAAAATCTCTTAAGTCAAATTTGTTTAAGACAATCAGCATGGAAACAAGCATAATGAATCATCGGTTCAACAATTAAAAGCAAGTGAGACTTTTTTTATCACAAAGATACTTAATAGCCAACATAGTATCAAATTTCTTACTCCTATAGCATTACAATAAACGACTTTCATTTAGTGATGTTGTGTCTATCCAATATGGCTCAAGTGTTAATTTATATTCTAGACTTAGTCAATTTATTCCTTCTCCTACCATTTTTCTTGACAACAATAAATTCTTCCTGATGTGACTCAGGAGGATTGTCTTCATCACAATGAACTCTCACCGAGTTCTTAACACTAATTTTCATACCCACAAGAGCAAGATCAAGTTGCTCCCTTATATCATCAAATATCTCTGTCTCAATCACCTAATTCTAATACAAATCATTAGAAGTCTATACTACTATTTTTTTTCATTCAAAGAGAGTTTGTTTCTGATAAATGTTCCTCATTAGCACTAACCTCATTTTCTGAATGAATTGTTACAACAAAGTCATCATTCTTTATGTCATTCTCAATAGTATGAAATATGTCGTTCACAGAGACAAACACATGAGTAAGGGCTTAACATTTCATGACTCCACACTCCAAATTTTGTTGAGATTCTCCCATGATTTGGATAAAAAATAAAAATAGTCACGCTCTAAAGGAGTTAATTCCCAATTAGTAATCAGACTGCATAATTTTACGAGATTGTCATGTAATTCTAGTGCCTTCAATGACACATTACCGTAACTATTGATCAATCTTCCATGTAAATTATTCCCACAACGTTCAAATCCTGTTTTGTATGCCTCTTTAGGCATTTTGATCGAGAGATGATTACCTATGAGACAAGGGTTAACAAAATTAAAAATGAGTATGTCACATGCATTTTGAAGAGCTTGTGTAAATAATTTCTTTTGTGTTTGGGGTTGAGATGGAGACATATAAATCATTCGAAGAATAATAATCAATCATAAAAGATGTCTATATTGATGATCTGCCATGGAGGAACTCAGGTTGAGATTCACTTATTAATCTTTAAAATTTTGTTTGACTAATAATTAATAATTTTCTCATAGCTAGATCACTACTTATCTAAAAGTTATATTTTTAATGTTTTATTATTTCATGTTCTTATTAATTGCTTTACTTAAAGAAGTAACTACAAGTAACTATAAGTAACTACTATGCTTGGTAAGAAAGGGAGAGTGGAGTTTCTAGATGTGATTATGGGAGAGTCCACAAACTTTGAAATTGTAGCTCATAGAGCATATATTCGGTAATGTAATTTGAGGCCCACAATAGGGACTCCCCGTCAACAAAAAGCACCTGTCTAAAAAATAATTGATGCAAATTATTGTTTATCATTTTGGACATGAATGATCATTTATATATTTATATTTATATTTGCTCTTATAACTGACCCTCTTCCATGCACCACAACCACCTGAGTTAACCTTGGTCTCACGTAGTTATCAAATAGGATGTGGAGGTGTTGCAATACAACACATTCTGTTTTTTGGAATTTTTTTACCTTCTAAAACATTAAAAAAATAATCTTAAAGCTAACTTTGTTAAAGATCTCGATTAAAACACTCTTAATTTTTTCTTTTTGTGTGGCAAATGAACAATTTTTTTAAATAAATTGCTGTTAAATTTGAAAATATAGTGTTTATTTTTTAAAAAAATATCATAAATTAATCATTTATATAAAAAAACACATTTTATTATAGATTTATATTCACCATATATAATAAAAAGATATTGTTCTGGACTGGAGCTCCAAGACATTATTGGGCAGTGGCCCAATCTGTCGGGCAGAGGTCCAATCAGTCGGGCAGAAATCCAGTCAGTCGGGTAAATGCCCAACTTCACGGACAGACACTTGGGACGTCGAGCAAGCGCCAGGTCCACTTAATTGGTGCTAGGGAGACCACGTCTTCCCTTCACGTGCCACATCACCCAACCGTCCACCATTTTCTCCTTAAAGATAGGGGCAGTTGGACCAAGGGCAAAACCACGTGCTAGGTCTTACACGCTCCTACGCGTACCTTGACAGTTCTTCGTTGAGCCTAGTTGATCCAGCCCAAGAAAAGACCTTGGTCCAGTGCCGGGGACTCACTATAAATACTTTTTTTTACTAAAGGGTCAGATATTATGAACTATTCTCTCTCTTACCATCTTTGTATCCAAAACTCACTTGAGCTTCGGAGTGTCTTGCAGGTACATCCCCTCCTCTCTTTTACCACCCACTTTATTCGTGTTCGACCTCAGGAAGGCCTTTCTGATCAGGTAAGATCAGTGGCGCCGTCTGTGGGAAATTAGATATCCCCTTCTTCCACAACAGAAGATCAAAGCTCCAACTCATCTTTCATCCTTCCAGCATGGCCGGAGAACACGGTGACAACCACGACTTTGCCCTCGTCGACTACACGACGGAGGACAACCAGAACGTCAACAACGAAGCTAATTCCAAGGACGGGCAGCCTGTCACCTGAACCTGAGGAGAATGGTATTCTACAACCTCAACCAGCTGCTCCCTTTCAGCCTATCCCGGTGCCAGTAGAGGGAGATGCAACCATGATAGCTATGGTAAACGCCCTCAACCAGACCAACCTCATGCTCTATCAGCAACAGGAGAGGATTATGGCTCTGGAAACTGTCCGACAGGAAGATCCTCCCCGACATGGACGCGGGCCACTACATGAGAAATGCCAACCAGAAGCGACTAAGAAGCGGGGACATTCTCCTCATCGTCGAGGGAGGCGCTCCCCGGAACCAAAGAAGAATAAGTCTAGGGTGCGCCATGAGATTGACCGACCAAGGTCTTCACCCCGACGAGATCAGAGTCCTGGGAACGACGATTACTCCCCGCTGAGGAGTGACGAGAAAGATCCTCATTGCCCGCTTTCTCGAGCTATTATGGAGGAACCACTCCCTAAGGGCACGAAGAAGCCCCCACACTTGGCTGTTTAAGACGAGATGGCTAACCCCGATGACCATGTCGACAACATCAATGCTTTGCTCGACTATCGCAACAACATCACCGGACATCTCAAATGCAGGCTATTTTCGAGGCACTTCATGGCCTCCCAACGTCACCCCAAGACTGAAGCGACCCTTGAAGCCATTGTGCAAAAGAAAAATGAAACGTTGCGCTCGTACATAGAGCGGTTCAACCAAGAAGCTGTCGAGGTAGATACGATAGACTACACGAAAAAATATCTCCTCGAGAGAAGGCTCCTCCCTGGAAGCGAACTCAATAGAGCAGTTGGAATAGAGCCCCCTCGCATCCTGGATGAGCTCTTTCACAAAGCCCAAGCTTACATCAGATACGAGGAGAAACAGATTGCCCATAATGCTCGAAGCAACCGCAATACCGATGACGCCAATAATCCTAAATGCGAAGACTACAATGCTCCTCGCCGCACCGGGGAGAAGCGAATGGATGAGAAACCTCGCGAAGTCCTTGAAGGAAGAAACCATACAGGGAGTTTCAATGAATACACGTTGTTGATTGCTCCCCGCGAGCGTATCCTCTCTGAATGCATCAATTCTGATTTTAAACAGGACAGGGTTAGGTTCCCCAAACATACTACACCCAAGCCCCACACGGAAAAATCCAAAATATTGTCGCTTTCACAGAAGTCACGAGCACGTGACCGAAGATTGCGTTCACCTGAAGGACGTGATTGAGATCCTAATTCAAGAGGGTCATCTCAAGCAGTACACCAAGAGAAACGATACTCCACGGCCCAAGGATCAAGCAACAAAGAGACCTTGTGAGGACTGTAACACCCCAAATTTGCCCTCTCATTTTCATAACATTTAGCATATCATTTTCATATTTCGCACTGCATCATTAGCATAGAAGAATGAAGCATAACATCCATAGCATAGCATAGGCTGACAGTGATTTCACTTCAAGTGTGGTTATTCAGTTCATGATTCAAGTCAGACGGATGTTTAACCTAATTTTTGGTCAAACTATCTGGAGATTTTTTCAAGTCCAAGTCATTCGGTGTGCGCCCAAGGTCAAATTGAGGCGTGACCGATGTTTGTATCGAGAATGTAACTCGGTTTTCATTAAGAATTAAGGAGTTTGGTGGGGTATTCATTTATGGGGTTGTTTGTTGGTTTGAGTTCAAAGTTCGATATCCATTCATTTCACCTTAATCAATTTTCTTTCCACAACCATTTGTCAACATCCATTTTATAGTCTTTTCTTTTTCTTCTATTTTTTTTCCAGTTTACATCTAAAACTCAAGTCCATTATCCATTAGTCGTTATCTACCATATTCAAATGGTCAATTTTATTCATTACCAAATTCTTAAACCATTTTTATTCTTTAATTTTAATCCATTTGAAAGCCCATTAATGTCTTGGCCCACCAACCATTCATGCTTTTATTTACAAAATTCCCACACAAAAAAAAAGGATAGGAAAAAGGAAATACAATTTCATTTATGTTACTATAACAAAATAATAGGGAAGTGAGTTTCCTTTTTAGTCGAAGGGGCCACACTTCATGAGGGTGGTACACACGGCCCAACATCTAGAAGCCCATGTGAACACACAAAAAAATTGAGAAGATGAAACAAATGGAAACACGTTGTTGCAAGTGTGAAAAGAAAAAAAATTATCTCTCGCAATGGATGCTCACGCAATTGGCAGTGGAAAGTTTGTTCACACGTTATTTGATTCAAAAACTGATTCTTCTTCAAAAGCTGCACCAAAAAAAAATGGCTCCACAAGAATCAACACATGAGCATCACACTGACTCAAACAACTCAACTATACTCCTTGCAAACAAGCCGCAAGTGGCTGCAGTGAAAGGGCATCCGAAACGCAAAAAAGGCAAAAACGCAGTGGGAAAAGTTTCACAACTGATTCACATCTTATAACAAAAAAGAGAAATTAAAAAAAAACGAAAAAGAAATAACAAACTCTGAAGGTGAAAAATAACAGAATTTGAGAAGGAGGAAGAGAATAACCACAAGGAGGTCATGAGCAAAATCATTGAGAATAAGAGATTCATCTCTCTCCACCCATAACAGAATTTGTTTTCTCTCTTCATCATCCTCATGATAACAATAACAGAATCACTCATTTTGATTCTCCTTCATCAATAACAAAACCAAAGCTCATTATCCTTCATCAGTCTTTCATCACGCCGAAAACCGTAATTGAACTCTTCATTACTTTGCTTCATCAAAAAGCCATAACAGAAGATATTCTTCACCATTGAACAAAATTCGTTCCACCATCAACATGAACAAATAATATCACCATCCCTCGGTTTTTCGCAACAACAGAACGGACGGAGAATCGTGACAAAATTCATTGCCATCACCGTTAACGAATTTGAGTGCTCAACAACGAAATCGAATCTACAGCGTGAGTGAATGACGTTGTTATCAAGCTTTTGATCAAGATTCGTCAACCGGCAGAGAGTTCATCACTTTTCTTCGCCAAAGATCCGCGGTGCTCACGACGCCTTTTCACTGTGTTTTCGTCAGCAACTTCACCTTCAACATATAACCGACGCGAGCCACGGCGTCGTAGGTTGGCGAAATTCTTACCTCTTTACTTGATTTTCGTATGTTTAGAGTTTGCTCTTTTGATTTCTTCATGCTGTTGTTGTGGTGGTGGTTCGTCCGTCGTTCGGTTTGTGCGAGGAAAACGTTTTCCGGATTCGAGAAGAGATTATGAGTGATAGTTGTGCTTGTGTTTTTGTGTTCGGATCCGGTTCACTGTTGAAGATTAGGGAGTGTTTGTGTTGGTAAGGTGATGGTTGGATGGAGACGAGCAGCGGCGAGGTCGCAGTGATGGATGAAGGAGATACAGTGGCTAGGTCACCGGATAGATGAAGAAGAGGCATGGCGGCAGCTTCTGTGAGGTGAAGGCAGATGGATGGTGGTCGGCGAAAAGATGAGGCTCCGGCGGCGTGGAGATTGGAAGAGGAAGATGAACCATGGCGGCGGCTATGTTATGACGAAGAAGGAGAAGGAGCGTGTGATTTCATTCTTCCGTTTTGATTGTTTATTATTTTTTTTTTTTGTTTGAGAAGAGCAGGAGGTTTTGTTTTGAATTGTAAGAATTTAAGAAAAATATAATAATGTTAAGAGATTTGTTTAGAAAAATAATATACAAAAGGTTATCAGGAATTAATTGAGAGAGTTGCTGAGTTGTGAGTTCCAAGGCGATAAGAAGATATGATGTGGCAGCTTTTGGTGATTTCCCCCTCACCGGCGGTGACACTTGTCACCGTCCGGTAGGACCCTCCTTTCCATTCCACGCGCGTGTCCTCACGGTAACAGCTATGTTCAGCGCATCACCCAGGGCCCAGGCAGTTAATATTCGCACCCCCAGTCATCCAGCCCAACTCAGTTTGCACAAAAAACCTTACTACATGCACCTCCTCCCAAATTCATTTAATTTCTTTTTCTTTCCATTTAATTCCTTTTATTTCAGTTTGGTTTTAATTCATATAAAATAGAATAATTCATCCAAAAATTCTAAAATAAATCATAGACCTTCCTTTATGTCTCTAGTTTTTTATCACATTTTTATTTTATTTTTTTCATTGATCCACGTGCCAGAAATAATTCACCATTGCACCTAGCTTCTTTTGCTTCTTTTCTTGACAAGTCTGTCTTGTTTATTTTCTATAGCTTTCAATATTTGGAGTTTTGATCCCATTCTTTTTGCATTGTGTTCCTAAGATCTTATAGTTTTCATGTGATTTTTCTCAGAATTTTTAAAAAATTATTTATTGAGTTTTGGTCTGGTATCTTGTGATGTAAGTTTTCTGTCCTAACTTGTGTTTGTGCCTTCATTTGGCTTAGTTCCTTTCTGAATTTTTGCAAATCCTTTTGGAAAGTTAATATGATATGTTTTAAGATCATTTGGTTTCAGTTGTAGATTTTTTATATGGCTGGTTGATTATTTGTGGATTTTTGTTCTCACCTTGTCCCATTTTGCTTCTTTTGGTTTATTAGATCTCTTATAGGCTTAGAAGGGCACTTGTGCCAACTTCTTTTTCTCATTTGGGGTTCCTTTGGAGTATGGATAACTTCCTGGTCTTAGGATAAGTCTTGTTTCTTCTGAATTTTTAGGTTTGCTTCTTATTCAAGTCATTTGTTTCCTTAAGTGTTTAAATTCCATCTTTTGATTCCGTTGCTTTTATTTTGACATTGTTTGGTATTGTATGACTTCTCCCTTCATCTTGCTGGCCTCTTAGGCCATACTTCATATCATTTTGATTCTGGTTTTAAACTTTGTGCTTGTATTTTGTGTGTTTTGCATTACATTTTTTATAAGTGCGCACTTGTTTCCATATGTATTCATGTTGCCTCATTTTAAGTCATAAGTTTCTCATTTTCATTTCTTTGAGTTGAATTGGCATTAGGCATTTGTTTACTTCACTTCACTTCTGATTGTACGATTTTAGCATCCCATTTTCTTCATTTTGTTTCATGCTTGTGCATGCTAACCTTGCAGGGGCTATGGTAAGTGTGAGATGGGGAAATTGAGTTCCACATCTCCAATTCTCATCTCTTCCTCTTATGTTTATGTGAACTAACCCTTTGTTGTTGGGCTTAGGCCTTTCTCATCCCTTCTTCTATCTTCTTCTTCCTTCTTCATTAGAATAGAAACCTCACTAACCCTCAGGACATCCATGCATGTTAACACTTAGGATTATTTTAGTCCCCCTTTAGAATTTTTCCTTTGAGATCCTTTGGTGCTCTCTCTCTTCTCATCTTCAAACTTAATTTTAATTCACTTAATAAAGGTTGAGTACTTTCATGTGACATGAGACTTTGCTATGAGATGCTTGCATGCGTTCCATTTCGGGGCGAGGTGTGAGTTATCACTCGTGGTGGATAGGTCTTAGCATGAGTACCTCACAAAGAAAAAGCTAAAAAACATTTCTTAACTAAAAAATCTACAAAAATACTTAATAAGGGTAATAGGCCAGTGTACTTAAGCCTCCACTTGCGGGACTAGCTTTGGGGATTTCCTCCATAGATAGGTGTGCCTCTTGCGCATTCCATTTCGGGATGATGTGAGATGTACACATCCCATTGAGTAAGACTTAGGTACACTTATCTATGCAAACCTTCACGAATAAAAGCTTCATAAAAATCAAACAAATAATAAGCGACTTTCCTTCGGGAATTCTTTTCTCACCTCATTCGCTCCGTACGCGAACTTGCTCCTACTTGTCATCTTGCAAGACGGTTACGCACTCGTCGTCCGAGTCTGCAACACCTGAGCAATGGCATAGGCAGTTCAAGCTTTAATTCACAAGCAATTTCTTTTCTACCCCTAGTTAGGGGAACTACGGCGTCTCTGATCCTCATTATCCTGATGAGGTACGTAGGCAGCGGGGTAGGGCCCGTTCGAGCACATTCTTTATTTTCCCTACATTTCCCCCTTTCTTTCCATTTTCTTATTTCAGTTCCTTTCTCATTTCATTCCATTCCAGTTAGCGGTTTTATTCAGCAGCAGTATTCTTCTCACCCTTTGAAACAAATAAGCAAGCGTGGATCCCGTCGGGTACGGCAGACGATCTGGGGTGCTAATACCTTCCCAGGTCGTAACCGACTCCCGAACCCAGATCTTTGGTTCGCAGGACCTTGTCCTTTCCTTCTTCCTCAGGTTTGTGCAACATTACCTTTCCCATTCTTTCGGGATAAAAATGTCTGGCTGGCGACTCTAACCTTCCCGCGCCACTTTCGCGTTTGTACCAGGATGAAAATCCCGGGAGCGACAAGGACACACCTCCCGACGATTCTCCATACCAGGTAGCCATGTGCATATCCCGCCCAGAAGACTTTCACCTCCCTGACGCTTGCACGGGGGAACGACTTGATTCCCTCAGCCCTTGGGAGAACTTCCCAACGGCTATGGTCATATGAGGAGGAAGAGTAAACAACAAGAACTCTGTCATTTCGATAAAACGTAAATTTGACGAGCTCTTTCTAACTGCACCCGACCAGTTGGCAACTCTGACAAAATTCCGGGGGAAATCCAATCCAATATCCTTTTTCCTCGAGGAACTACCTGGTGGGTCACCCAATTCGAGTATCCCCTTACTAATAAAGGCCAAAATGGCAAGATTCAACGTTCGACACATCCTAGTCGACCAAGGAAGCTCGATGAACATTATGTACATCCACTTATTCAAAACCCTCAAGCTGGACAAGACCAACCTATCCCCCTATGTGGGGTCCGACCTTCAAGTATTTAACGGATCCACCACAAAACCCCGGGGATATGTGGAACTCCTTGTCAAGTTCGGAGAACATGAAACAACTAGAGAAGTCAAGGTTCAATTCATGGTGATCGAATGCCCTTCCCTCTATAATTGCATCCTTGGCCGACCTACTCTGACCGAGTTGACAGCGGTCCCTTCTACCGCCCACCTGAAAATGAAATACTACACCAAGTTGGGTCGCATGGTCACGGTCCACGGCGACATCGAGGCTACCGAAGATGCTACGATGCTGCAGTCAAATGACAAGCTATAATCAACACCTCCAAGAGCAGCAAGAAACCTAGGGTCAAAGAGCAACCTCCCTCCCCGCGGGTCAACGCCATCGACCTCGACAGTCGTCTCGGTGAAGATGGTGCAGAAGCGCAGGGCCCCATCAATGGGCAAATTCCAAATCACCCATTCCGCCCAGTCCCTGACGGCGAGTTCAAGCTCATTCCTCTGGGCGACAACCCCGACAGGATTGTGAAGATAGGCACCAGACTACCGTCAACAACAAGGGAACGACTTGCAACTTGTCTCAAGGAGAATGTGGATCTGTTCGCGTGGAGTGCTACTGAGATGCTCGGACTAGACCCCGAGGTCGCCTATCATCAATTAGCTTTAGATCAGGCCGTTAAGCTCGTAGTACAGCGTAGGCGCAAGCAGTCTCTCGAGAAAGCGGAGGCTGTCGAGCGAGCTATAAAAGACCTCTTAGAGGCAAATTTTATTTCTAAAGCCCAGTTCACAACCTGGCTCTCTAATGTAGTCCTAGTTAAGAAAAATAATGGAAAATGGTGTATGTGTGTTGATTATACTGATCTCAATAGGGCTTGTCCCAAAGATGATTTTCATGTGCCTAACATAGATAAACTGGTCGACAATTCTGCAGGTTTCAAACTCTTGTCTTTTATGGATGCATATAGTGGATACAATCAAATCCCTTTGTCAGACATAGACAAGAGGCACACGACCTACATGACCCCGATGTGCAACTACTACTACAACGTGATGCCCTTCGAACTGAAGAACGTCGGTGCCACATACCAACGCATGATGAACAAGGTCTTCTGAGGGGAGATCGGAGATATGCTTGAGGTATACATGGACGATATGATCATGAAATCGCACGAAGAGGTCGACTATGCGCAACATCTCTGAAAGGTTTTCGAACAGGCAAGACAATGCAAAATGAGGTTCAACCCTGAAAAATGTACCTTCGGTGTCCAGGCAGGGAAATTCCTCGGCTTCTATCTTACCGAACATGGGATCAAAGCCAACCCCGACAAGTGTCGGGCATTTTCGGAATTTCCAACTCCAAACACAAAGAAATCCATTCAGTCTCTCAACGACATGCTCGCCTCCTTGTTCTGTTTCGTCACCAAATCTGCATAACACGCCATTCCTTTCTTTAAATTACTACGAAAAGAGGTCACCTTTGAGTGGACCTAAGAGTGTGAACAAGCGTTGCTCCAACTAAAAAGGGCACTCTTTGAACCATCGGTCCAATCATGGCCACTGGAAAAAGAAACTTTATACATGTACCTATCCGTAACGACTGAGGTGGTCAGCGTCGTCCTCATCCGTGAAACTATCAATGGGCATAAGCCTATCTATTTCACGAACAAAGCCCTCCAAGGCCCCGAGATCAGGTATCAATAGATCGAGAAAGTCTCATTAGCCTTAATAAATGTCGCGAGGAAACTACAACATTATTTCCTCACTACACGATTAAGGTCAAAACAGACCAACCTGTCAAACAACTCCTCGGTCGACCAGATATGGTCGGCCGAATGCTGAAATGGTCGCTGGAACTATCAGAGTTCGACATCCAGTATAAGAGTAGGAATGCCTTAAAAGCTCAGGTCCTGGCTGACTTTGTTGCCAAGACAACACATAGCCCAGTCCCGACTAGTGGCGCCCATAAGTGGACAACCTTCGTCGACGGTGCATCCAGCTCGAAAGGCAGTGACATGGGTATCATCCTCGAAAACGAAGACGGTATTTTGATCAAAGTATCCCTAGCATTGGCCTTCTCGACTTCTAATAACCACGCCGAGTACGAAGCATTCCTCGCGGGCTTACGATTGGCCGAGGACCTGGTAGCAAAAGAAGTAAAAATATCGAATAACTTTAAGCTCGTGGCATCTCAGGTACGAGGAGAATACCAGGATAAAAATGATAATCTCATCGAATACTTAGCTCTGGTAAATGACAAACTTGAAAAGTTCGACGCTTGGAAAGTCCAACACATCCCCCACGAACACAACACGCGAGCGGATCTCATATCTAAAATGGAGAGCATGCGGAAGAAGGGTGAAAACAAATTCGTGATTCAGGAGATCCTCCGCCGACCTAGAATCGAGAAGCCATGTCCTCGACTCGAATTAAATGCCATTGGAAACGCTCATTGCTGGATGACAACCATCCACAACTACCTCACAAAAGACAAACTCCATACGGATCCTAAAGAGGCAGCCGCAACCAAAAGAATGGCATGTTCTTACATCCCCCTCGAAGGCAAACTCTATCGACAAGGATTTTCCATCCCATTGCTCAAATGTGTCGAAGAGGAAAAGGTGCCCGACATCTTAGGAGAGATCCATATGGGGATTAACGCTCAACACCTTGGTGAAACGTCGCTGGCACGGAAAGCCTTACGAGCAGGATACTACTAGACGACAATCCAACACGATGCCAAAGAACATGCCAAGAAATGTGACAGGTGCCAAAAGCACGCACACATGCACCTCACTCCCCCTAACAAACTAAAGGCCCTCTCCTCCCCGTGGCCTTTTACCTGGTGGGGAATGGATATCCTCGGTTCGTTCGTGACCGACTCCTACCAGAACAAATACCTTATCGTCGGAGTGGAATATTTTACAAAATGGATTGAAGCTGAAGCCCCGACCAAGATCACAACATAGAACATACTCCGTTTCTTCAAAAGAAATATCTTGGGCCACTTAGACATACCCCAAGTCCTCATCACCGACAACGGGACGCAATTCACGGATAGAATATTTCGAGACTTCGTTGCAAATTTAGGCATAAAACAACATTTCACATCCGTCGAGCATCCTCAAACCAACGGTCAGGCAGATGCGGCTAACCGAGTAATCCTACAAGGAATAAAACGTAGACTCGATGAGGCGAAGACAACATGGGTCAAGGAGTTACACAACATCCTTTGGGCATATCGCACGACCCCACATTCAACAACCGGGGAGACCGCCTTTAGGCTGACCCACGGGACCGAGACAGTCATTCTGGTAGAGATTCAGGAGCCAACAAGGCGAACAGAAGCACCCCTTAATGAGGAACTGAACGAAGAAGCTTTGCGAGTTGAGCAGGACCTCGTTGAAGAAATTCCCTTTGAGGCAGCCCTACGGGAAGCTTCGCTTAAACAGAAAGTAGCTTTACGCCACAACGCAAAATTCATAAAAAGCGAATTCCAAGTGGGCAACCCGGTCCTTAGACGGAACAAGAAAAACCCACGGGAAGGCAAGCTAGCCGCAAACTGGGAAGGCCCATATCGTGTTTGAGATAAAACGGTAAACGAGGCCTATTACCTTGAAAACCTACAAGGCAAAGAACTTGCTCGACCATGGAATTCTGAAAAACTCAAGCAATACTATAGCTAAACAACTATGAAGGCGTGGAAGGTACGGCCATAACTCTTCGTCACTGATCGAAAGGAAGGTCGACGCCCACATAATGTGCGCACGACCCTCCCCGATGTTGGACATCTCAAAACGGACTTCGACATCGCAGTACCATGTCGGTAGGGCACCCAGCTCGTGATGGGAAGGCCCAAGGCCCGAGATCAGGGCCTCGACCGCGACCCTCATCCCGATTTGCGGCGGACGTAAAACCAGCCACCTCGTCGGTTCCCTAAATCGACGAGCCTATACAGTCGAGCAAACAAGTTCAAATAAACATCAAAGGTTAAAAAAATCTTAACAAAAATAAACACCATCAAAATTAAGCAAACCGAACAAAACATTGTATTATCAACCCGACCAAAACTGACCGGTAAAGTACATACAAAAAGGCAAGTGGTGCGCAGGCCATAAAAACAAAAGTATAAAAGGAACGCAGACCAGAATTCAAAAAACTAAGGCACATAGGCCAAACCTATTCCTCAGCGTGCTCCTCCCCGTCCCCTTCCTCCTTTTCTTCTTCACCAATATAGGGGCAGACGATCTACCCGTCGATCACATCGTAGTTGAAAGCTGTCCCTTCAGTCACGAGCCCGATATTGATAATCTTGAGTTGACTCGATTGTGGCTGGTCGATAGATCGAAATGGTCGGAATACCACCTAAGGGGAACCTTCGACATCAGGCGCTCCCCGCTATTGGCCTCCCGTTTCAAAAAGTATAAATTGTCGAGGGTGCGCTGGGTCACGGGCTTCACTGTATACCATCTGTCCTCGAAGTTACGGATAGAGTCAACATAGGTCTTGAACAGCCTCGACGACTTCTTGAAAGAGATCCAGCTATGTCGCCCTTCGCCGCCCGAACACTTAAGATGGAAGACGCGAAAGAATAGGGGCAGGGTGAAACCAATCTCAAGATGCTGGAACACCACTTCAAACGCCCGAATCAATGATATGGCGTTAGGATGGAGTTGTGAGGGCACCAGTTTGAGACATCTGAAAACCCCCATCTGGAAGTCGTTGAAAGGAAGTCGTAGTTCGGCCTCATGGAAGGAGAACTCGTACATTGGAAAGCGCTTCCCCATGAAACGCGAGCATATCCGTTACTCGGAGGTAGGAGCGTAACACTTCCAGTTGGTGGTCTCCTCAGGCCCCAGTCTTTCGACCTCTGTATAAGCGATGACAATTTCGTCAATGAAATAAGACTCTGTCTCCATCGGTTTGTCGACAATCCAGGAGAGATTGTCACTCCCAGACGAGGAAGCCGCATTCCCTTCCACACGATGTCTTTAATTAGTGTTACCTGAAAAGCAGAAGGAACAAGTGAATTCGACATCTCCCGACCACCGCAATTCAAGTGAAAGGGCGAAGGGGAAAAAACCCGACCTACTCACACTAAAAACTGCTCGGGACATTTAGACAATGCCCGAAAGATCTAAAGAACTCAAAGGTTTCGCCTAGGACGATTAAAAGAACGCCCGAGACCTTCAAGGAACTCAAGAAAATTTTGTGTGGAGCGTTTAAAGAACACTCGTAGACATTCAAGAAAAATTCCTAAGTATGCCCGACGTATTCATATACTGCTCGATACATTCATCTAAACATACAAAATTTGCTCGGCACATTCATGGTTTGCCCGAGACATTTATATGCAAAAACCTTAAAAGTCTACCTAAAACAGATATTTTGCCTACTTAAGTGAGAAAATCACTGCTATAAATAACTATTGAGTCTAGGAATTTCCATAAAAATGAAGGTCCATGAAGTTACCTGACATGACTTTGGCGGGCAGGTGACGGCGGAATACGGCGCTAGCAGTGGTGATGGTGTTCAACGGAGGAAAGGTCTGATAGTCCGATTAACCGTAGGAGGAGAGAGATAAAGGACAATGAGGGGGGTCCCTCCCCTTTTTATATATTGGAGGTGCATGGAGGGATGCTCCTAGGTAATCATTACCTAGAATCCCTAGGCCAACCAAAATTCAATGCGCCGCAACATGTGAAACAAAGTGACACACATTAAATTCGTTGACACATCACCCTGGAGAATCTCAAACGACGTCGAGCATACGTAAACTCATCGACACCTAGAGATATCACACGCTGGCGGAAGTTCCTCGATAGGAAACATGCTCACCAATCCCCGGTGCAACCTCGCTCTCGTCGCAGCTCGTCGACCACACCTTCCCATCGATTCCTCAGCTCACTAGAATAAGTCCTCGCGAAGGACGAACATTGTTCCTCGACAACCTACTCCACGAAGAACACTAATCCCCGACATGTACGTTATGCCCGACAATTTCCCTCTTAACTTATCACTCCGACTCGGAGTTTCGATTTAACTGGGCCTCCAAGATATTATTGGGTAGTGGCCCAACCTGTCGGGCAGAGGCCCAATCAGTTTGGTAGAAATCCAGTCAGTCAGGTAGACACCCAACTTCACGGACAGACACCTGAGACTTCGAGCAAGCGCCAGGTCCACTGAATTGGTGCTAGGGAGACCACGTCTTCCCTTCACGTGCCACATCACCTAAATGTCCACCATTTTCTCCTTAAAGATAAGGGCAGTTAGACCAAGGGCAAGACCACGTGCTAGGTCTTACACGCTCCTACGCGTACCTTGGCAGTTCTTCCTTGGGCCTAGTTGATCCAGCCCAAGAAAGGACCTTGGCCCAGCGTTGGGAGCTCACTATAAATACCTTTTTTTACTAAAGGGTCGGGTATTCTAAACTATTCTCTCTCTTACCATTTTTGTATCCAAAACTCACTTGAGCTTCAGAGTGTTTTGCAGGTACACCCCCTCCTCTCTTATACCACCCACTTTATTCGTGTTCGACCTCTAGAAGGCCTTTCTGATCAGGTAAGATCATATACTGCATCCACAATACATATTTATATTATACATATACTACTACAATAAAATTTATATTTTCTAACAAACTTTTATCTCAATCAATTAATTTACGGAACTAAAATTTATTCTATCAGATGTCTTTCTTTAATTTTATTTATGAATCACTTTTTCCTCTATCAATATTACCCCGAGAAAAATTATTTTTGGACACACTTGGAATCTCAACAGTAATAATTTTATATTTTATTCATTATAAAAGTGGTATGTTTCCTTAATTTTTTATTTTTAAATTTAAATTAAATTATTTTTCTCTCATTATCTTTAAAAAGGGTGGAAAAGTATCCCTTAGGACAAACTTCGACACTAACAATTTTATTTTTTATTCATTTTTAAGATACTTTTCCCCACGGTCAATGACTTATATTGAAAAGAAAAAAATTGATGAATAAGAAAAAATGGAAAAAGAAGCATCAGTGTGTTATTTTCTTTCCAATTAGTTACCATTCATTATTTTCATTTTGGATTGCACTAACTTCTCAAATTTTTACAATCTTATTAATTTGATTTTAAAATTAATGTCAAGGTTCAAACATATCGTTTATTTGATAAAATGAAATTTTACTTTAATCTTCAAACCAAATTATTCAAGATACTATTTTATTATCTTCAAGGTAAATCTTTAAAATCAGTGATACAACAACAATATCAACAACAATAACAACAACAACAATATCAACAACAACAAAAACAAGGAATGATGTTTTAGAGTTTTATTTATGGGAGAAATTCTTTTAATGAAGATAAAGTTCATGTTGCAACTAGGTGTTTGTGGATCAGAACCAGACTCTTGATACTAAATGTTAGAACTTAAAACTAAAAGATTGTTGAATAATGGAGAAATTGAATATGGAAAAGGAAGGAGAGAATTGCAATTAAAGAGTAATCATGGATGATAATATAATTTTTCATTAACAACAGATGAGAATGCCCCTTTGTCATTTATACACAACAATAATAACAACAACAACAACATCAACAACAACAACAAAAACAAAAACAACAACAACAAGGAATGATGTTTTAAAGTTTTATTTATGGGAGAAATTGTGTTTTCGAGTTTGATTTTACGGGAGGAATAAAGTTTCGTTAAGTGATTGAACGTAGAGCTTTTATAGGAAAATTGACAAACCTTTCTCCATATGTGGTAAATCTTGTTGGATATATGATTTCACACACAAGAGGGGAGGTAAATTGTGTTTTTTTTAAAGAATTTGAAAAATTTTTAGGACCAATTTCATAGTTTGAAAACATGAATCTAGGAAATTTTATACCAGGCTTATCTCCAAGCTTTACAAGTTTTAGAATGGGTTTAGCTTACGAACTAAATAGTCGTTTTACACATGATAACCACCAAACAACTTGAGATTTTAATATCGGGCTAATCTTAAATGGATGAAGACTTTTGAATGCACCGAGCCTTCGAATCAAACCAATGACTTAGTAATTAAATCTACAAACAAAAGCTTTTACATTGTTTATCTTCGAACCCAAATAAACCATCCCTAAATGGATGAATTATTCAACCAAGGTAAAAACAAAAGTTCCTTAGTAAAATTACAATACTACCCTTCCAAAATTACAAACGTCTCACTTGTAAAAGAACTTTCTTAAAGCACAACGACTAAGTTTAAGTGAGAGAAAGTAAAGTAAATTATTTTAGAGAGAAAATGAAGAGTGACGTATGAGAGCCCACGTTTATGGATGTGAAATATATTTTTTGTCATGTTAAGCCAACTTAGTTGGTAGCTGCTTAGGGACATTAGACATAGGGACACGAGTTCGAACCCGTGACATATCACTTGTTCACATTAAAGAGTGAATTCTAACCACTAGGCTACTTGACCAAAAAAAGGAAATTTTTGGGGCTAAAATTGATGAGCCAATCAGTCGGCATATGCACTAATCGATTGTTTGGTCCAAAAATAATTTCCTAGCATTTTCTTTACAGCTCCCAATTCATCTAATCGACTTCAAGAAATTCTTAGAAATATTTTCTTTAGAAAAATAAATCAAAAACTCATTTGTATGCATGTGCTTGTGTGTGTGTGCATGTGTGTGCATATGTGTGTGTGCACGCGCGTGTGTGTGTGTGTGTGTGAAGGTTGAGAAACACAAGAAAGGGGGGTTTGAATTGAGTTTCACATTTTCTCCCCTTTTGCAGAATTATAAATAAAAATCTAACAATAGCAATAAAAATAAATGACAAAATTATTTTTATCCAGGTTCACTATTAACGAAGTTACTCCATTCCATCCATCGAGGTGATTTTCCTTCTCAAAATGACTTAATCCAACAACCATCAACATGATTACAACCACATTGGAAATCACCATTGTCTTCTTGAGAATCCTAGTTCTCAAAGCCTCTCAAGGAATCAACCTCCAACTCTTCATAAATGCCTTTACCCATCTCGAGTATCCAGACTATAGAAATAGCCACTCAAGGAATCACAAGACACCTTCTAAAGGATTTACGCGACCTTTCTCATTAAGAATTTTTCAAGATACCATCAACAAAGATTTACGCTACCTTTTTCACAAAGGATTTTCAAGCTACCTTCAACAAGGATTTACGCTACCTTTCAACAAAGGATTTTCTCGTGTACAATTAGTGCTTCTAGTAAGAATATTACACAAATGAAGTACATGAACACCTAAGTATTTCTAGCAAGATATGAGCAGCAGATCCTTGCTTTCTAATACAAAACTATCTCACTACTACGAAAAACCCATTTAACAACGGTTGGGAAAGATATATAATGATGTTTGCACATGCGTTGTTATGTAGAGTGTTGTTGTATATACTGTACTTACAATGACGGTCTGGAAACCGTTGTTGTAATCCATGACGCGCGCCACATATCTCAATGGTTATGCTTACGAACCGTTGTGATATATACTCTTAGATACTGGGCTCGAAACCCATCAGCATCACATTTAGACAAAAACAATAATTCCTTTTAACCTCGGTTAGAATAGATAACTGTTGTGAAAGGCCCATGGTTTATTATATTTTATATACATGGATTCAAATTGACGAAGAAGTATATAATCTACAAAATTAATCTATTCTTGAAAACCAATTTAATCAAACCATTGTTGTTTTTGAATTGCATGCATCTCGTCAAATATCTCATGTTGTTTACATCAATTATCGTATAATGATCTAGCTCCTTAAATGCATTGTTGAATTCGAATATAGTTAAATTTTCAAAAGAAAATTTGATCGGATAGTCTATCTTCTTATCATCACTTATTATCATAATTTGTATACTAATTTTTGTTACGATTATCAATGAGGATTAGGAGGGAGACTATCCGATCAAATTCTCTTATGGAAATTTAACTATAAACGAATTCAGGGATGCATCAGAGGTGCCTGATCATTATACCCTAATAAATGTAAATAATGTGAGATGAAAGACGAGAAGCATGTCAATCCAATATCAACAATGATTTGTTTAACTTAGTTTTCAAATATAACTTAATTTACAGATTATAAGTATCTACCTCAATTTAAATGAATGTATTTTAAGTGAGGTATATTAATGAAACAAACAATCTATATAGAATATAATAAACTCAAACAACATCATACACCAGAACCAGATACTATTATTTATAATACACTAGAACTAGATATTATAATTTATCACATACTATATTAAACTGTTACAAGAGAACATACCTCTTAACCATAATGACTTCATACTTCTTATACTTCTTTTTATTGTTTCTAAAACTAGGTAAAATTTACTGCCACATTTGTTTCCTCATTAACTACACATAGCTGAACAAATGAGAAGACAAATCCGAAAAAATGAGCACAATCAACAAAAATAACATGCAACAAACGAGAAAATGAGAACTATCTAACAAAAATATCGAAGTAGAAGAATACCTTATTTTCATATATATATATATATATATATATATATATATATATATATATATATATATATATATATATATATATATATATATATATATATATATATATATATATATATATATATAATGTACCTCGATAACTCATACTATAAGCTTGCTACCACTATCATCATCCACCATGTGAAATAAAACTCTAAGAAATGGGAAGCAATGAAGAAAATTAGTTAGTATTCAAAACAAAATAACCAAAAGTTAAAACAAAACCCTTGAAGAATACCTGATTTTCCATAAACAATATGTACATTACGCTTGCTACCACCACCATCATCACCATGTACATTTAGTTTAAGACTCTACAAGAACACATACATGATGAAGAAGCCTAAATAAAAAGCTTTATATTTCTTGTATTCTTTTTTTCATATTCTAAAAAATGATGAAGCCTTGCTACCAAAAAATGTAGAGGAAAAATGGGTGCTAGGGTTTCGTTGTGAAGGAAACGACGATACTGTCAATAAGAGAAAGTTAATTCCCTTATACAGGTAAATATATCACAATGGTTAATGCAAACAACCGTAATTATACATATATTTTTATTATAAATATATTACAACGGTTAAATTAAGAACCGTAGTGATACCCCTTTTATATGGTACAAGGTTCGAAACATGATTACAATTTTTTTTAATCAATTTTACATAATATATAACAACGGTTATAATAACAAACCGTTGTAATATTATAATTGTTGCTCTTTCTGGAAGAGAGAAACACTCATCCCAAGTATAATAATGATTTACGATTTTATCCGTTTTTCAAAAAATATCGTTCGAGAATATTCAATTATTATAATTTATCATCATTGCAAGCACCTAAATGTCAGACTTTTCATTTTCAACCTCATCAATAAATAAACGGTTTTACATTTCTTAATTATACATTCCTTGTAAAAATGAGTTCAACAAATGACAATGTTAACACAAACATCACAAATAAGGTCGCAAATGAACAATGTCTTCGACAAGATGAGGAAGGCCCACCATCTGGATCCTTGGTTGTCAGGGATATGGCCTTAAGGGTGAGGAAGTCCAAGAAGAAGAAGAAGAAGAAGAAGAAGCATAGGAAAACCGACCACAATTACACGTGGTCGGATTTCTCTGCTCCTTTTAGACTTTTTCCCAACACCTGGAGAAGTCACCCAGATCCAGCCAAAGGTAACTCCTCCTGAGTTTACATCCTGCCCAACAGGCATTGCATCCAAGCAGGATGCTCGTCCCAATGGCTAGTTTCTGGTAATTACCTATTTTAGGGGAATCCACGATCCAGACCTAAAATAGGGACCAATAGTCAAGCGCTGAGGTTTCTATATAAACCCTTTCACTTGAGAGGGTTAGGTATCCAATATTCACTCTCTTAACTCTTTTTTACTCGTACTTGCCCATTCTTCTACCTTGTCTTACTTTGGCATCATAATGTCTTACATGTACACCCCTTTCTCCCCTCGACGAATGAGCATCATCATCAATATTCGTGGCCCACCTCAGATTTTGATCTACTATAACGATCAATTTTCATGCTTCAACCTATGATCTTACACAGGTTAATCTTAAACATGAGTGGCCTATTAATCAGGGATAAACTCACGAGCCTAGGAAGTTTTATACCAGGCTTATCTCCAAGCTTTAGACCGGGTTTATCTTACGAACCAAATATTGGTTTTACACAGGATAGCCACCAAACAACTAGAGATTTTAATACAAGGTTGATATTGAATGTATGAAGACTTTTGGACGCACTGAGCCTTTGAACCGAACCGATGACTAAGTAATTATATCTACAAACAAAACAAAAGCTTTTACATGGTTTAGCTTCGAACCCAAATAAACCATCCCTAAATGGATGGATTATTCAACCAAGGTAAAAACAAAAGTTCTTAAGTAAAATTACAATACCACCCTTCTAGAATTACAAACGTCTCACTTGTAAAAGAACTTTCTTGAAAGCACAACGACTAAGTTTAAGTGAGATAACGTAAAGAAAATTATTTTAGATAGAAAGTGAAGAGTGAGGTGTATGAGAGCCCACTTTTATGGATGTGAAAATATGTTTTTTTGTCCCGTCAAGCCAACTTAGTTGGTAGCTGTGTAGGGACATCAGATCTAGGGGCACAGGTTCAAACCAATGACATACCACTTCTTCACCTTAAAGTTTAAGTGATATAAAGTAAAGAAAATTATTTTAGATAGAAAGTGAAGAGTGAGGTGTATGAGAGCCCACGTTTATGGATGTGAAAATATGTGAAATTTTTTTTGTCCCGTCAAGCCGACTTAGTTGGTAGCTGTGTAGGGACATCAGATCTAGGGGCACAGGTTCAAACCAGTGACATACCACTTCTTCACCTTAAAGAGTGAATTTCAACCACTAGGTTGTTTGACAAAAGAATTTGTTGGGCTAAAATTGATGAGCCAATCAGTTGCCATATGCACCAATCGGTAGGTTGGTCCAAAAATAATTTCCTAGCACTTTTTTGACAGCTCTCAATTCATCTAACCGACTTCAATACATTTTTATAAATATTTTCTTGAGAAAAATAGATCAAAAAACTCATTTGTGTGTGTAAGTGTGTGCGGGTGTGTGCGTGTGCATGTGCGTGTACGTATGCATGTGTGTGTGTGTGCGCGCTTGTGCGTATGCATGTGTGTGTGTGTGAGTAGCCATATAACTTCACGACAAAACCCTTTTGCTTTTACAATGCTTATTCACTTAAACGCATCAGGGCAAGTTTTTGCACACTTCAAGACTTATCAGATAATTAAATCTTGTAGACACTACTTGAGCTTTACTTTAAGATGAGACTTGAGTCATATTCTATTTACGTGTCAATCATCAAAGGACTTTGTATTGATCTTTAAACCTGCATTTATCTGCTTGGTTTGATTGCATCTTTGACCCCTTATTATATCATTAAACCATAGTTTTGTGTCCTTGGTCTGATTGCATCTTTGATTGTTTGTTATGTTGCACTTAAATTGTTAGTTATCATCATTGAAAGCATATCCAAGGATTGAGATCTTCTTTGATCATTAAACCTACAAAACATGATTCTATAAATGGACCTAGGTGAAATGTTCTTCCACTCTTTGTTTATTTTAAATTAAAACATATTTCCTTTCCCTAGGGTAAATCTTACCGAGGTAAAAAGTTGTTCCACTCCTTCTTAATTTTAAATTAAAATGAATTTGTACCTTATTTCCCTTTAGAACATAACATCTCCTTAGCAAAATCTCATCATATACATTAACGTATGAAGCATCATTTCTTTACTAACCTCCATGATATCTTCTCAAATTCATGCGATGCAAGGAAAAGAAATGCGGAATTCGCAAAAGAAAATACGAAACTC